>CM019698.1:21978588-22416088 GCA_009760885.1 Achatina immaculata
CGACAGAATGCTGCACCTCAACATCTTCAAAGCAACGGCTGTAAGGAATACCAGCTAGCAGTTCCTCAAAGATAGAAGAAGTTAGCATTTATGAAAATGAAAAACATACTGTGCACTAAAGCTCTGTCGATGAACATCAGAAGGAGAGCTAGTCAGTGTTACATCGAACCCGTATGTATGATTGTGAAGAATGGACGGTAACAAAGAGCACGCAAGATCTACTGGAAGCAGCGGAGATGTGGTTCATAAGAAAAATGATGAGAATACCATGGACAGCCAAGAAAACAAATGAAGATGCTCTAAGTGAGGGTGGGCAAAAGAGAGAAATTATGGCAAAATTCAGAACATGGCAGTCCAGATTTGTAGGACATATTTTAATTAGGGCAAACTAGAACACTTAATAACAACAGGAAAACTGGAAGGGGAAAAGAGACAGAGAAAGGCGAAGAAATAAGATACTTGACGGATTAAAAGAGTGGCAGAGAGCAGAGCTTATTAAAACAGCAAAGGACAGATGGTTGTGGAAGTCAGTGACGACCAACGCTTGACTGACATGGCCAAGAGAGAGAGAGAGAGAGAGAGAGAGAGAGAGAGAGAGAGAGAGAGAAATTATGCAAATAAAACATGGACTATAAAGTAAAACATTTAGAACGAAGAATAAAGGCCACTGAAGTGTGATTCTCAAAGACGCTTCGCATACCATGGACAGCCAGAAAGACACGTGAAGAAGTACTATAATAGGCCAAGGAACATCTCAAACTGGTGCAGTACATAGGAAAAAGATAATCACAGTCTATTGAGCACATCAACAGACATGAAGGTCTCGAAAAATTGGTCATGACTGGGAAGATAAACAGCAAAGGACAGAGAGGCCGGAGAAGACAGAAATACCCGGATTAAGTGTTCGCCCTGGGACTTTTTGATACTGGTACAGTTATATCTGTCCTTCAACTTAAATGTAGAACTTTCCGAAATACGGCTTCTCTCAATACAGCATTCACTGCTTTATTTCTTTTTTTTTTTTCGTTTAAAATTTAAAATACTTTACAACCATGACCGGGCATAAAATGTCCGTGTCAATTTTTTAAAAATTTTCTTTGCAGGGAGAATTAATACAAAATGCCCGCACGCTGAGCCAGAGCAAAAACTGGCTGATTCTCCTCCATGTAAACTGAGCATCATCAGTCTACTTTCCTCATTATTCTTCAGCTGATTTCGCTGGTTGCCTTTTGCTAGGTTTTTTATAATAAAAATCGGTTACAGTAAGCGACGACCTCCAAATGTTTTTTTTTTCAGTCGTTTTTAATCGGCAATGATTGCTGGTTAACGCGATCGCTGCCTGGATGTCTTGACTTCACGGTTTGGCAGGAAAACAGCGGTCGACTCTATGCGAGAAAAGGAGGACAGCACGAGATGGACAGAGATGATGGCCTGCGCCTGCTGGCATGGCACTGTCCGATCGGATATCCAAAATAAAAGTTGCTGCTCCTCCCCATCCCCCTCCCTAACTCCCTCCCCCCTTCTCAAACAAGTTCTTGGAAAATTCCTGAACATTTCTTTTTTCTCATTCAAAAGGAAATCTAGATGGTCCACTTGGACTATCCTCTGGCTTTTGTTTTGAGAACTACGTACATCCTTTCCGTGAGGTTAAACGTCACATACGGCTCACATGCTAGTTCGCCAAGTATTTATTTTTTCGGTTTTCGGCGAGATTTTCAACTTCATCAAGCGGTTTTATGCCTATTAATTTGACATCTCTTAACAATATCCTTTTTAGAGTTTGACGTGATCGACCTCTTTCTCTTCAACCTTCCACTTGCTAGCTTGTTTTGGGATTCTCTGATTGTTTCTTCTCATCACGTGACTGATATATGTCTGTCTCCTTTTTTTTTCATGGTACCCATGAGACAGGTCGTTGTTCGCTCATCTGACTATATATACATACACCCCCCCCCACACATATATATATACATATACATATGCATGTACACACACATATATACATAGCCTTTAATTTGATTTTAAAAATTTAACCGTTGAGATAATGTAATCTTGTATGGCGCATGTAAAACTAACGTAATTTAATCCAGTATGATTCCTGGGAATTACTCCCTTATACTGTATCTCTTTCATCCATTATGATTTGTCACAAAAATCCCATCATTGTCCCTTTCTTTAATCATTTCCCGATACAATATAACTCCACAATTACTGCTAACTAAAGATTTGTAAACAGTGGATCATGATTGGTTCATTATATTTTTTTTTGGTAATATTTCTCGTCTTATTTTTTTTTTAGAAAAAAGAAATATTTGCTCGTTCATTGTTCATTGTGATGGAGGATTCCAGGCTAGTGTCATGGTATTGTCAGGCGCCTGGAGATCATAAATTGGAAGACTGGTCACGTGGATGAGGGACAGACACGCCATTGGTTTTAACACTAACAGTCATTCAAAGAGCAATCCATAGAGGGAACGCATTCTTTTGTTAAGCTAATTAATGATATGGTTCTTGGACGCATGAGAGAGATTAGATATGGCATACGTCGTATATTTCTCTCTCTCTCTCTCTCTCTCTCTCTCTCTCTCTCTTGTTCTAGTCTAGAATGATATTTGAAATTCTGGTTTCTTTCTATCATTTGCTGTAATCTAGAACAGTATTTGAAAGTGTCGTTTATTTCTCTTCCTTGTTCTAATCTAGAATAATATCTGAAATTATTGTTTATTTTTATTGCTTGTTCTAACATAGTGTAGTATCTGAAATTGGTGTTTATTTTTCCTGTTTGTTCTAACATAGTGTAGTATCTGAAGTTGTTATTTATTTTTATTGCTTGTTCTTGTTTATTTCTCTCACTTGTTCTAATGTAGAATAGTATCCGGAATTACTGTTTATTGTTCTTGCTTGTTGTAATCTAGGAGAGAGTCTGAAGTTGTCGTTTCTTTCTCTCAGTTTCTCTAGTTTTGTATAGGTATGAAGAACTTGCATCTCTGTCTAGTCTTCGATATTATCTGAATCTCTTTCATTTCTCATAGGTTTTCAGTAGCAGCTTAAATATAAGATGAAACAAAGAGCAGAGAATGGAGTTATCAGAGCCTCAACACATTGCTCAGAAAATAAACCCAAAGTGAAGCAAAATACCCCCGGCTACATACATATTTGTTCTTGCCGCTCGGAATGCCACAGAATCTGAATGTTTGAGCCTGGTATCAAAATGATGATGATGACGTCTTATTCGTACGCTATTTAGCGATAATGCATGGTACCCTGATTTTTTGCAATGCACATTCAGGCTGGGTGCCTCCAAATTCAGCACCTTTTCTTGCTAAGGCAGACTGTGGTCTTGCTCGGACTGCCGTGAAGACAGCGGTGTAGGCTAGCCTGGCCAAAAATTTGTTTTCCTCCAGCCTCTATTGGCTGTACTTAAGCTCCTTCTCCACATAAAGTCCAACGGCTTTGAGATAGTTCCACGGAGACACTCCGACTTTGGGATGAAGAATCCGATGAGTGCTTCAACAATATCCACTCCCCGCCATCTATACTCTGCTGGCTCTGTTTTGTTTACATCATTCTGAAAGCCATCGTTGTAGAGACCCATATTCTAGTCACATCCTGGATTCATTGGTATCACATCAGATTTACCTCATCCTCACCGGCGATCTCCATATCCCGATCCGTCCACCATACTGACATTACATTTTACAAAAATAATAGTTACAATTAGTGTTGACTGCTACAAGTTTCTGAGCTACAGAGATAGGTCAAGCGTTTTAAGTACTCATATCTATGTTCCCTGTCTCACAAAGACTATGTTAAGATAAGTGTGTTCCAAACACAACTGTTCCCATTTGATTGATTGATTGATTGATTGATGATGATGATGATGATGATGATGATGATCCTAGTAGAAGGAAGCTGTTGTGGCTCTTGACTTCTCCAGCCGTAGACAGGGCAGTTGGGCCCTTTCCTTCTGTGCTACCTGCAACATATCCACTACCTCAGTGCCAGGAAAGAAATGAAGAGATATTGTGACAGCTTAAGAAAGAGAGGATAAAGAAACAGAAACCCAACTTTCCAGACCTACAACATTCCATCTTTCAGTGAAGATCAATTTCTGTTTTAATCATTGTTGTGCTTCGAACTGCTTTTCATCATCAGGTGCCGTGCCTATACGCGTTGATGGCCGTGCTTCTCAGCAGATCTCGGTCCTTGATATTTTCCATCAGCTCAAGTTGGTGGTCTTGTTGAGGGATCACGTTAGACTGTCCATGAGTGTGTGTGTGTGTGTTTTTCTTGCTCTTCCCCTACCTCTCTTACCATGTATCTTTTCCATTGTTATGATGTTTCCAAGCCTTCGCCTTCTCATGATATGACCAATGAATGATGACTGTCATTTTCTTATGGATTTAATTATGTTCCTTTCTATATTTGCTTTCGTTAGACGTTCTCTGTTGGCCATCTTAGCTGTCCGAGGTACTCTTAACATTTTTCTTGTCTTGTCTTGTCTTGTATTGTCTTGTGCTATCTCCCTGTAACTGCGAGCTGGTGTTCTTTGCAGCCGATGCTGTGAAAGCGTTGAAGTACAGCATTGTATCGGAGTGGGCGCGGGTTATGGCAGTTTCATTTTCAGTCCCGGAGCACAGCCAAAAAAAAAAAAAACAGGGAGTGTGCAATGCTTTTTTCCCAGACTCCACTACCATGGGGACTATGGCTATCCCCGCCTCGTTATATAGGCTAGGCCTGTTACTATGGGTACCAACGGGGAGGTGGGACAGGGTCTTTGTCAGCTGTGGTTCGGTAACCCTGACGCTAGCGTATCAGCAGTGGGTCGGTGGTTGCCTCGTCGGGCAGCGTCTTCACACCCGAACACTCTTCTACTGAATCGCATCTCTGTTGCTTCTAGTGATTTTTTCCATCGATCTGTTGATTGTCAGTGACTCACTTCCCCAGAGTTAGGATGGGCTTAATGTAGTATTTTAGAACTCTTTTTTTTTTTTGTGATGTTCACTAATTCACAAGGTGTTTCTCATTTCTTGCAAAGCTGTTCTGGGCTGGCATATTCTACTCTTGATTTCAAAGGTGCATGTCCCATCTGATGTTACTCGAGTGTGCAGACTTTTGAATGTATGAATTTTTCTGAACGTTCTTCCTTGCACCTGAACATAAGTTATATAGAACACTTAAAAGCCTACTTGTATATAGCCTGAATGAAGCTCTGACAAACCCCACTCCGGACTTTGCAAAACCGTATCCAGGTTCAATAGCACATCTTACAAACTTGCACCTGAAGAAGAAGATGATGATGATGATGATGATGATGATGATGATGATGATGATGATGATGATGATGATGATGATGACGATGATGTAGGAGAAGAAGAAGAAGTGTCATTTAGGTATATTTTTCACCCTATTTGTATTCTGAATGAGCTATGAAAGTTAAAATAAACAGTTTATTTTATAAACCAAACTAACTCATTTTCTTCCTGCAAGAAAATAATAAAGCAAGTTTTCTTTGTTTGAATTCTAGAAATATCTAGAACATCTTTGACACAAGAAGAAGTCACACCTGTCCCGACACACACCATAACTGTTACAACAGCCACCTCAACCGCCGCTACAGCTCTAAGTTCAGAAGACGGCATCGATAAACGACAAAACATTTCTGAATGATCATCATTCATTCCTCAGACTACCCAACGGTAAAGTCTCTCTCAGAATCTGTCAGGTAATAAGTTCTCCGGCTGTGCCGTGACTCGCCGAAATTTGTTACGCGGACAAAGCAAATATAATTCCGGAAAAGCTGTGCATCCCAGGCACAGTGGAATCGTTTTTTATGAAGTCCATAACCCCCGGCTTTGTTCATTAAATCATCACTTTCTTGTTTGTGATTTGTCTGTCTATCTATCTATCTATCTATCTATCTATCTATCTATCTATCTATCTATCTATCTATCTATCTATCTATCTATCTATCTATCTATCTATCTATCTATCTATCTATCTATCTATCTATCTATCTATCCAAACGGCTATACAGAAACGACTCTACAGGGACCGCATACATAGCTCAAACTTGGTACAGGGACCACATATATAACTCAAAACATGCTATTAGGACCACATACATACATCAGAACTTGGTACAGGGACCACATACATACATCAAAACTTTGTACCAGCATCCTTGCCAGAACGTACACTACTGAAAGACGCAGTACAGTTGGATGTCCACAAACACCACCTCATCCAACAACCCCCACCTCCATAAAGCCGGCTGTGCTCCGAGCACTAAAACCATAGGGATCCCCAAAACTGCGTCATCAGCTGCACAGCAAACCACCGACTATGATATCATGTTTCCACCCCTACCCTCACGTTAGCCTCAGACGGTCAGACGAGCTGATACGAGTGTCAACAACGTCAGGGTTCTTCCACAGTCGCACAACTCACTGGAAGATTTCAACACACAAGCAAGTTCAATGCAACATCCTCAAAGTAATCAAGAGCTGCAGTATTTGTTGCAATTTAGCCCTGCAGCCTTGAGTCATGCCTATATGTTATCTCAGCATAATTCACATGGCATGGTACCTTACAGACACTACATGCCATAGACTGATGACATCGTAATCCATCACAAACTGACACCTTCAACCCGCAATGTCAAAACACGAATTGTTATTCAGCAAGACATGCTGACTAATATCTTTGTTCTTAAGCTTGTTTAGAATTATTTGCATTTTTTTTTCTTGCATTTTATTTCTTACCCCTTTTCTTTTTACCTATTTGTCTTATTCTTGTTAACTTTTTTTTTAGATCCTGGCAATGTGTGAGTTTATCTGTTTGTGTGTGAGAACTTTATGCTTATTTACTCCACCTTTTAGTGAATTCTCATATCTGAGCATTTAATTCTTCAGTAGTTCGGCATGTCTCTCTTTCAGTCTCCAATTATTTCAGCAGATCAGTTGTGTACCAGTTGAAAGATTAATATACAGAGTGTGTAGTTGTAACTGGTATTCATTGTAAGTAACATTTATTGTAACTGGTATTCACTGTAAGTAACAATTCTTGTAGTTGTTATTCATTGCAAGTAACTTCTTCTTCTTCTTCTTCGTTCGCTTCTGCCACCAAGACCGCCCTGTGATCCTACTGAATAACCTGTGGTCCTCCATAGGTCCCGTGGTCCCCCGTGTGGTTCCCAATGGACCACATGAGATCCCCGAGAGGACCACAAGAGGTTCAGAGTATCGCACGGCTTGAGCCTGTATTCTTGGTGGGTCTCTGAAGCGGGATTGCGTGACACCGTGGTTTTCGTTGGACCAGTTTAGTCTCTCTCTCTCTCTGAACCTTAAGTGCCCAGGGCACATGGGGCTTCCACAAGGGTTTTCTACAAATGCCTGTCCTTCGCCTTTTTTTCTGCTCTTGCCCAGGTGAGCCCTCTATTGCTCAACATCCTTTCTGTTGTTCTTCTCCATGTTTCTTTTGGTCTACCCTTACTTCTGCTCCCCTGTGGTGTCCATCTTAGTGCTATTTTTGGTAGTGAGTTGTCAGTCATTCGGAGCACATGTCCCAACCATCGCCAGCATCTTTCCTCAATTATTGTTGTCAGTGGTTTCATCTGCATTTCTGCTAATAAGATGTTATTTCTTATGGTGTTTGGCCAAAATATTTTTCTAATTCTTCGTAAACATTTAGTCTGGAAAGAATTCAACTTGTTTTCTATAGTTTTGGTGATTTTCCAGCATTCACTTCCATAGAGTAGTACACTTAGAACATTACTCTTAAATATCCTGATTTTCATATTTATGCTCAGTTTTTTTATTTCCATATAGTCTGCAGCTTTGCAAAAGCCTGGTTTGCTCTAGTAAGTCTGCTGTTGATGTCCTCTGTGCTGTCTCCATGTTCTACTACTCTGCTGCCAAGGTATACAAATTCGTTGACCTCCTCCACTAACTTGTTATCTACTCTGAGTACATTTCTGTTGTTCACTCGTATCAGTTTAGTCTAGAGTTGGACTTTCTCACCAGAAAAATTCAGCGTCTTTTGGATATCAGTATATCCCCTCTGGGTGAGAGGTGGTAGCCCACCCAGGCCAGAGTTAGACTTTCTCACCGGAAAACTCGACGTGTTTTGAGATACCCGTGTATCATCGCCAGGTGAGAGGTGATTGCCCATCTAGTCCAGCGTTGGACTTTCTCAATGGAAAACCTCAGCGTGATTACGATACGCACACATCCCCGCCGGGTGAGAGGTGGTTGCCTATCTAGACTGCCCTGGTCCAGTGTCTCCGACTTCAGCATTTTGTGGTCGTGGCCGCTACCCTTCCTAGTTGTGATCAGGACAGAGCTTTGTCCAGGAGGATGAATCCTAGCCACTATTAAGTTTCACCCTGGGTTGAGCCGGTTTAGACATATTATCCCAGTATGAGTGTGTTTAGGACATGATCGACCTCTAGGGCAGAGGTATCGTGACATGTGTAGCCATCAAGTTTCAACCCTGGTGTAAGCCGGTTTAGGCATATTTCACCAGTATGGGTGTATTTCGGATGTGGCTGACCTCTAGAGCAGAGGCGCCGTGATATGAGTAGCACTCACAGCGATACTACTGGAGATACCGATAAAGCTTCACTTTATCCTTTCCATCAATTTTTCCATATCGGAGCCACACATCAACCCTTTTCCGCATTTTCTTTCTTGGCCAGGAGGAGCTTCACTCCACGCGCGGCATCTGAAGAATCTCGCCAGTAGAATCTTAACCCCTGGGTTAAGCCGGTTCATGCATTTCGCCCGATATGATTGCACTTAGGACGTGACCGACCTCCAAAACTAGAGGTGCCGTGATTTGACTACTGTATCCTTCGCTTTATCCTTTCTGTCACCTTTTCCACATTGGTGCCGCACGGCAACCCCAGTTGCACCTTTCTTCACTGGCCGGGAGGAGCCCCGCTCCACGCACGGCAGCTGAAGAATCTCGCCAGCAGAGGTAGATGAGCTACCATACATGACTCTCATCTACCCGAAGCGTCTGGTTTTCAGTCGCCAGATATTCGCCTTCGCCCCTTCTCCTGTCAGTTTGTACAGTTCTGCCACGAGAAGGCCAGGAGCTGGACTTGACTGTCAGAGGCTATTTGAGACGCACGCCATTGGAGTGGAGAGCGTATCCTCCACCCCACCTCCGGCAGTAACAGTCCTTAGAGCCATTGTAAGTAACTGGTATTTATTGTAAGTAACAACTCTTGTAACTGTTAGAGTTTTACCTCTGAGCGCGTGCCCCGTAAGATGGGACTAATAAAGAGAAACTGGGACTTGATTTGGCTACTTTCATTACTAGTACCAAAGAGTTTCTTGACTCATATTGTCTCTCTGTACCTGCGAGCTGGTGTTCTTTGCAGCCGATGCTGTGAAGGTGTTTGGATACAGCGCCGTATCGGCGTGGGAGCGGGTTATGGTAGCTAGTTTTTCAGTCCCGGAGTAAAGCTAAAAAAGCAGGGGGCGTGCAGTGCTTCTTTAACAGACTCCACCACCAAGGGGACTATGGCTATCCTTGTCCCGTTAGCCAGGCTAGGCCAGTTGCTAGGGGTACCAACGGAGAGGTAAGACATGGTCTTGGTCAGGGATGGTTCGCTAACACTGACGGTGGCATATCAGCTATGTGTCACTGATTGCCTAATCGGGAGGTCCAGTGACATAGAAAGGCTATAACTGACGTTAGTTTCAGAGGATTCAAGTTTCCAGTTAGATCCTATAACGAGAGCAACAACAACAGTACAAAAACAACTGCCTATCATATGTACACAAACAACAGTAAACTACAGACAGGCTTGCCTATCATCAGTACACAAACAGTAACAACAACACCAGTAAACTACAAACAGGCTTGCCTATCATCAGTACAAAAATAACAACAACAACAGCAGTAAACTACAAACAGGCTTGCCTATCATGTGATAGACGGCGCCTGTGAGAGTTCAAGGTAGCCGAACTGTTTGTTGTGCAGTTATATCTGGGGAATCATGGCGAGGGCTGGCTAGAGGAAGCCCTCAAGATGGCAGGTCTAGAGTGACAGCAGATATCAGGCTTCAACAGCTTAGAATGCGTGTCTCCGAACCTCAGCGCCGGAGCTTGTAGTCGCCGTGTAGGTAGACAATGGCAGAACACTTAACCACGGTCGCCCTGTTGTAATTTTGTGTGTGTGTGCGTGGTCAGGATTTCCTCCGCGTGTGTGCATGATGCATTATCAAAGTCAACAAATGCGGTATCCAATGACGCTAATACGTTGTGCGGTTGTTTCATCCGGCGGTGACCAGGCAATTTCTAACTGTCGTCCGGTGTTGATTTACTCACTTTCGCCCCTGAAATTAGATCCTACCTCCAAAGTGCAGCATATTTTTACTGTGGAGATGAATGTTGAAACGAGTGACAAAACAATACCAAGAACTGCTAGCCACTAGAACATGTACAGACAAATACGTACATTTAACCTCTGATTATTTTGCGTGGTTCCACAAAAAAAAAAAAAAACGATAAATTTCAAAATACAAGATTTGTTAGAATAGCTCTGAAATGGACAAATTGAAGGACGTGACGCAAACAAGTAGCACAGAATTCTAACCCTTTGTCTTAAATATTAAAAGGCACGTTAACATGATATATAACTCAGCCAAATATAAGCACAAACAACACGAAATCACAAGCACTAAAAATGAAGTGTTCTTGTATACGACATAATGGGTTATGTACGAGATAATGATAGGGTTAGAGATAAGTCTACAAAAAGCAAAAATAAAAAAATAATAATAATAATACAAACCTAAAGTAGCTTTATTCTGCTCAAAAAGTTTTGTCTACTTTTATTGACGGTTGATTTGAGTCTGGTGGGACTTTGTCCTCAAATAGCTGCTTTCCTTTTCAGCGTCGAACTCAGTTTGGAGCTAAGTTTTCAATGAAAATTTTGATTCGGCATGAATAAATTTATCAAAATACCAAGAGTGTCTGTGTAGCGCAGGGTATGGTACATTGCCTTCTCGTGCCGTTGTTTGGAGATTGAGCTGGACGCGCTACTGTCAAGAGAGCTGTCGGTAACTAAAGTTGATCGTCACTTGATGCTGACCACATTATCTTCTAGTGCAGTGGTTCTAAAACTGTGGTTCGCAGACGCTTAAGCTTCAAACAAACATCTTTCTCGGTGTGTTACATCTTTGAAAAAGGCATTTCTCTTAGTTTCTGTCTTCTTATATTCGTCCATTTTTTCAGTGTATTTTTTTTTCATTACTTCTTGTTTTTCTTTTATAGGATTGTTTTTTTCCCTTAGGGTTTTCATACTGTTTATAATGTGGTCTTTTCTGTCAATGAAATGTGGCCTTTCTTATCTGTGATATGTCGTCTTTTTGCGTGATAACTGGTCTTTTTCTTGTTAATGATATGTCTCCTTAGTTGTCAGTGATATGTAGCCTTGTATATCTATGATATGTGGCTTTTATTGTTGGTGGTATGTACCCTCGTTTATCTATGATACGTGGCTTTTCTTGTTGGAGATATGTAGCCTTGTTTACCTATGATATGTGGCTTTTCTTGTTGGTGATATGTAGCCTTGTTTATCTATGATATGTGGCTTTTCTTGTTGGCGATATGTAGTCTGTTTATCTATGATATGTGATTTTTTATATGTAAGCTTTTTTCGGGATGAAATAGGCCATTCTTAACTGTAATATGTAGCTTTTTGTGATATATAGGCTTTATTGCTAAAGATATCTGACCTTTCTTGTTAGTGATAAATCACCTCTCTTGTGGAAAATATCCAACCTTCCTATTAGTGATTTGTCACCTCTCTTATTGATGATAAATGGCCTTTCTCGTTTTGTTACATGTAGCCTTTATTACCGAAGATATCTGATCTTTCTTGTCAGTGATATGTTACATCCCTGGCCCATGATATCTGGCATTACTTTTTTTGTGATATGTTAGGGTCTGTCCTGTCGAAGATATCTGGCCCATTTTTGTCAGTGATACTTCATTTCTGAGTATAAAGTAATCAAAACAGACTGCTATAGCCACTGTTATATGTATATATTTGTATATATTACATTTATTATGTAATATGTAAATCTGAAGATTTCGACAGTGAATGCACTTTCTTTTCAAAAGCTAAAGAACTGACTTGCTGTCTCTTGTAATATTATACTCATGTACACATTGAACAAAAGATTAGTTTAAGTACAGTAAGTAAATAAAAAGTATAACTAACATTTGTACGTTCTTCTTCTTCTTCTTCGTCTTCTTCTTCACATATTCAGTAAATATGTCTTGTCGTGTCTTCAATCTCATTGAACTACGAGATGGTGTTCTTTGCAGCCGATGCTGTGAAGGTGTTGAGGCCAGCATCGTGTCTTCCTGGCAGCGGGTTACAGCTAAATGGAGATAAAAAAAGCAGTGGGAAGTTGTAAGATTTCTTAAGCATGCTCCACCACCATGGGGACTATGGCGGTCCCTGCACCGTTAGCCAGGCTAGGCCTGTTACTTTGGGTACCGACGGAGAGAGGAGGGGTAGGGTCTTGGCCAGCTACAGTTCGCCAACCCTGGCCCTAGCATATCAGTTATGATTGTCTATCCCTGGCGCTAGCTTGTCCGCTATGGTTCGCCAACCCTGACGCTAGCATGTCAGCTATGGTTGTCTAACCCTGACGCTAGCATATCAGCTATGGTTGTCTAACCCTGACGCTAGCATGTCAGCTATGGTTGGCGTATTACAGAATATCTATTTTCCCATTCCGGCACATGATCAGACCGTCAAATTGCTAAACAGCTTGTTAAGATGTTTTGATTAGCAGCGTGAACTTCGGGTCGTGACCCTCCACATTTTTTAGAAGCCAGGCAGACACATCAATAGATTTCATGACAACTGACAGCTATCTTTCTTTAAATCTTTGACACGCTGCTGTACCAGGACAATAACCAGAGACACAGGGCCTTGTTGGTAGGACGAAGTTTTAGTCATATTTAGTTCTCTGATAGTGTGATCTCTAACAGTCTCTGTAGTTAGTGTGATCTGCAGCAGTCTCTGTAGTTCAATTGCGTCCAGGTCAATTGTTTTCTGCTATAGACACCTGTATATACGTCTCCTGAGTGTGAACTCCGTCCTGGATAGAGTTTTCAGTGAAGTTTCTCACTTCCAGATGTGACAGTATTTGGTCAAGGGTATATAATCTTTGATATAACTCTGAATTATTGTATCAGATACAGGCCTCATCTTCTTCTTCTTCTTCGTTCGCATTGTCTGTTTATATCTGAAGTCCTGTCTCTTGGATAAATTTCACTGTTTTTTGTAATTCATATATGGAACCGTAGAGCTTATCTTCTTTAGTGGTTTCACTGGGCCAGTAACTATTTCTCAGTGTCTCATAGCTGGTGCAGTTCTGGAGGATATGTTCCACGGTTTGGGGCACCTGGGCACATATACATAGATTAGTAGTACCAACCTTAAACTTTGTATACATATGACTTCGGAGTCGGCTGTGTCCTGTTCGGAGACGGAAGATGGTGACTTGTTCCTTTCTGTTTAGCATGTGATAGCCATTATGTGGTGGTGTTTGTGGCTTCCTGTAGGTTTTTATCATGCTTTTCTTCTGATTATAGGTGATTGGTATGTCTGGTTGCTCCATTTCAGTGCCCTCTTTGGTCAGATGGTCAACTTTCTCATTGCCTGGTATCCCACAGTGGGAGGGAATCCATTGCAAAGTTACTCTGTGTTGTAAGCCAATTTTTGACAAGGCATCCTTAAGGTCTGGTAGTTTGTTGCACTGAAGAGCTTCCAGTACTGATCTTGCATCTGTGAGAATTACTACGGGATATGTATAAATTCTGGAGTCTGATAGTTTTTCAACTGCAGCAATAATTGCCCTAACTTCTGCATCATAGTTGTTGCACTATTTTTCAGTGGGTATAGAAATCTTGTCAGTGGTGTTGTTTGGATATTCAATATGTGCTCCTGCCCCTCCATTCTTTATGGCATTATGTGCAGATCCATCTGTATACACACGTATCCAGGTGTCACATGGATATTTGTCATCTAGATCACTAAGTGTGGCTGTTGATCTTACAAGACTGCTCTGCATCTCACCATTCTGCACACCTTTCACTTCAGTCTGAATAGTTATTTGTGTATAATCTGCTTTTTTCCATGGTGTATGCTCTGGTACAGATGATAATGGAGCGACTACAGTTGGAAGGTCAGGTATCAGCTTACGCATACGCTTGACCTGATGAATGAAGCTACTTCTATTAAGCCGTCTTAGTGCCAAGTTATTGAATCTCTCCTTCAGGGGATGGCTTACAGAGCTAAGGAATTTCTCTCCCATGGTTATGACCTTTGTGTCTCTACGTTCCTTTAGTGCTTGAACACCAACTATTTTCTGCATTTCTACTATTGGTGTGGAGCTCATGGCACTTGTGATAATCCGTAGTGACTGATTTGAACCTTGTCTAAATTATGCAGCGTAGTGTTTGATGCTGTGCACCAAGATATTGAGCCATATTCTAAATGTGGTAGAATACTTTGCTGATATACATTCTTGAGGATTCTTTCACTAGCTCCCCATGTGGTTCCACTCAATTTTCTTAATATGGCTAGTTTTCTTCTGGCTTTTGCTTCTGCATTGTTGATGTGTTGCTTCCAAGTCAGTTTTGAGTCAAGAGTCACTCCTAAGTAAGTGGGTTGGTTGTCCATTCTTAAGGATATTTCGTTTACAAAGATCTTACCTGCTTTCTGTTTAGATGAGAGAGTGAACAGAGTGGTACTTGATTTCTCTGTGTTGATACTTACACACCATTTGTTTGTCCATGATGTCAAGATGTCTGCTGCTCTTTGGAGTCTCTGTGTAGCAACTGTCGCATATTCATCTGTACACCACATGACCAGATCATCTGCATACAGTGCCGCTTTGATTCCATAGGGATGTTCCTTGACCAGGTCATTAATAAATACAAGGAATAGTGTAGGCGAAAGGACTCCTCCTTGTGGTACACCGTGTAGCAGAAGTACTTTCTGGCTTTTGTGTCCATCCATTACTACTCTAGCTCTTCTATTGTGTAAATAGGACTTTATCCAGTTGTACAGTCTTCCATTAATATTGCAGTTTCTTAGTTTCCACAGCAGACCTTTTTTCCATACTTTATCAAAGGCTTTCTTCAGGTCTATCCATGCTGCTAGTACAAGGTTTTTCTCTTGGAATGCATCCTCAATCTCTTGAGAGAGATAGGTCACTTGATCTTCCATGGACAGCTGTCCCACCAGGATACCTGTACGATGTCTGTACATTGTCCAGTATGGTTTTTTATAATTCCATCTGGGGAGAGGGCTACTAGTGTTAAGGAGTTCATTTTCTATTGTCAGGAAGACTGGTCGATGGTCGCTACCTCCAAGTTGTTTTCCAACTTCACGTGTAATGTTCCACTTCAGATCTGGAGAGTGGAATGCCAGATCTGGTGTTGAGGTTGTATGCCAAGCCCTTGAGTAAAATGTTGGGGCATCCATTGGCTGGTTGATCAGGAGAAGTCCATTATCATCTAGCCAGCTCTCAACTTCCTCTCCTCTCTTGTCTATGTGGTCATAGCCCCAGCTATGGGAATGGCTGTTAAAATCGCCACAGACCATCAGTCTCTCTTTGTGTGGGATTGTTTCTAAAGCAAGTGGGCGGTCATTAGGACAGTAATAGTTAAGGAGGTGGAAATCTGTATTACTACTTTTTAGATGGATCATCTGGTATTCGGCTCCTTCCATGTACAATCCCACATGACATGCGCTGATGTTATTCTTAACAAGTGTGAGTACTCCTCTTTTTCTTTTGTCCTGTCGGTCTGATCTAAAACACTGGTAGCCTCTGATTTTAAAGGCGGCATCTTTGGTTAGGTGTGTCTCCTGTATGCAGCATACACTTACCTGCTCTTCAAAAAGTATGTTCTCTAGTTCCACCTTTTTGCTATAGCCATCTCTAACACTGCTGACACCCTCAGCATTTCACTGCATTATTTTAAGTTCTTGCTTTTTTTGCTGTTTTGTTCCGTTGTATTTTTTGGCCAGTAGCTCTACTCTCATGTCTCCTGACTCCACAAGACGAACTGAGAGGACCTCCAGTATCATTGGGTGGACCCTTTCGAGGCAGGGGGCCCGGCACTGCACCTGCCTGGTTAGTCTTCACAGGGCGAGCACCATGTTTGAATACTGCAGATAGAGACATTTCATTAGCGATAATGCGTGTTACCCTGATTTTTGTGATGCGCCTTGTGGCTGGGTAACTCCGACTTCAGCACCTTTCCTTGCTAGGGCAGACTGTGGTCTTGCTCGGACTGCCATGAAGACAGTGTGGCTGGCCTGGCCAAAACTTTGTTTTCCAGCCTCTGGTGCCTGTACTTAAGCCCCTTCTCCATCTTAGATGGTTTTGAGACAGTTCCACAAAGACACTCTGACTTTGAGATGAGGAATCCGATGAGTGCTTCAACGATATCCATTCCCTGCCACCTATAGTCTGCTGCCTCTGTTTTGTTTACATCATTCTGATAGCCATTGTTGTAAAGACCCATAGGCTTGTCACGTCCTGGATTCATTGATTTCACATCAGACTTCCCTCATCACCACCAGAGATCTCCATGTCCCCATCCGTCCACCAACCTGACATTACATTTTGCAAAAATAACAATTACAATTAGTGTTGATTGCTACAAGTTTCTGGGCTACAGAGGTAGGTCAGAGTTTTTAAGCAAACAGATCTATGTTCCCTGTCTCACAAACACTATGTTAAGATAAGTATGCTCTTAACACAGGTGTTCCCAGGGGGATATATACAGGCCGATGTTGATTGTTATTGTGTGCAGAATCTTCTAGATTGTGTGTCCGTTACTTCAAGTTCATTCCTTGCTCGTGGAAAGTATGTTTTGTGGTCTGGGTGTGAGACGAAAGTTTCAGCTCAGATCACTCGGAGTTTGACTGTTGAGGGAGAACGTGGTATAGCCATGTCGGTGTCAGAAATGTTAATTGTGATAGTAGTCGTGAGTTTTTTTTTATCTGTCACATATCCTGTATCGGGAGTTGGGCATAAGGCTAGCAACCTTATCCTGGGACCTATCTAGAGGCGACTCTAGATGAGAAAAAAGAACTTGTTATGGAAACTCGCAAAGAAACCAACCGAGCATCAGGGATGCAACTCCGAGGAGCTCAAAGAATACATTCGTTAGCCCTAAATATGTGACACAGATATGTGACAGGTATAGTGTCTCCTTTGCAGATATCATAAAACGCGTGGAAGTACATACATAAAAGACGAGAAGCCAAATTAAACATGTTGAATGTAAAAACAGATCTTGGAAAAGATCTGGCGAAAGCAACATACAAAGAAATAGACAGGAAAGTAAAAAGTTCAGATAGAAGAGATAAAAGAAAATATATAGACAATATGGCCAAAGCGGCAGATAAGGCAGCAAAAACAGGAGACAGCAAAACTCTATGTAACATGCAAAAGAGACTAACAGATACTATTGCATCTAAGGAAAGACCAATCCTTAGCAAAACTAGAAATCTATTAACATCAAGTAAAGACCAAAAGCAAAGATGGGCTGAACACTTCCAAGAAATACTTAATTGACTACACTCAAAAGAATTGTTAAACTTTGAAACCGACTTACCAGCCCCATAACTAAATGTCAACCTAGATGAAATTACATTGCATGAAACTGAAACAGCAGTGAATTTAATCACAAACAACAAAGCTGCAGGTGAAGATGAAATAACACGGAAATGTTAAAAGCTATCACTAGTGACAACATGAGATAACAACAGAGAATATTTAATAAGATTTGGAAAGAAGAAAAAGTCCCTTCTAAAAGGAAACAAAGAATCATTGTTAAAATACCAACAAACAAAAAAACAAAACAAAACAAAAAACAAGGCAGCCTTAGTGACTGTAACAATTGGATAGTAGTAATCTTAGCATAATTAGTATCAAAAGTATATTGCAAGGTCATTTTGAATAGACTTAAAGATATAGTGGATACTGCAATGAGAAAAGAACAAGCAGGATTTCGAAAAGGGAGAAGCTGTCTCGACCAGATCTTTACTCTAAGAATAATACTTGAAGAACATATTGAAAAACAGAAACCATTAATACTAAACTTCACAGGCTTTAAACAGGCTTTGATAGCATACACAGATATTCATTATGGAGAATTTTAAGTATATGTGGAATACCATCTAAACTTGTCAATATCATTAAAGACCACTACAATATATATGTTTGTGCAGTCAAAACAGAAGAAGAGATAAGCGAATGGTTCCAGATTGAAACAGGCGTGAAATAAGGATGTATATTGTCTCCTTTACTTTTTGGAATTGCAATAGACTACATAATGAAAAAGTGCTGCACATGCAACACAGGTATTGACTGATTACATGGGACCCAACCAGAAGATCTTGATTTTGCTGATGACATAACTCTTATCATAACAATGTGAATTCCATGCAAGAAAAAACAGATATCCTGTTTTCACTGGCTAGCAAAACAGGATTTGAAATTAACAAAAATAAAACAAAAATAATGAAACTTCCCATTAATCAAAATGGAAAAATATATGTAGATGGGACATATATTGAAGAAGTCAATCAATTTGCATACCTTGACAGCTACATAGACTAGGATGGTGATACCAGAAAGGAAGCTGAAATTAGAATTGCAAAAGCAGCATCGATATTCAGGGAATCTTGAGAACATATGGAATTCAAAAGTTATAAGCACAAAAATCAAGTTAAGACTATTCAAATTAAATGTAATATCCGCCCTCATTTATGCATGCGAAAGTTGGAAAACAACTAAATAAACAGGCAATAAATTAGACTGTTCTGAAAACAAATGCCTAAGTACACTGCTGTCGAGATTCTTCGTCTGCCGCGCGAGGGGTGAAACTCCTCCAGCCATTGAAGAAAATGCGATTAGGATTGTCGTGTGGCGCAGCTGTGACAAAAGTGATGGAAAGGATAAAGTGAAGTGTAATTGGTATATCCAGTAATCTCGCAGCGACAGCTACACGTACCATGGCACCTCTGCTCTAGAGGTCGGCCACGTCCGATATACACCCATACTGGTGAAATATGGCTAAACCGGCTGAACCCAGGGGTGAAACTTGATGACTACTCATGTCACTATACCTCCGCTCTAGAGGTCAATCACGTCCTAAATACTCCCATACTAGGATAATACGCTTAAACCGGCTTAACCCAAGGAAGAAACTTTCTAGTGGCGAAGATTCGTCCTCCTGGACAAAAGCTTCGTCCTGGTCACAACTAGGAAGGGTAGCGGCCACGACTACAAAATGTTGAAGTCGGAGACACTGGACAAGGGAGTCTAGATAGGCAACCACCTCTCACCCGACGCGGATGTATGCATATTCTAATCACGCTGAGGTTTTCCGATGAGAAAGTCCAACACTGGACTGGATAGGCAACCACCTCTCACACGGCGGGGATATACTGAATGTCCAAACCATGTCGAGGTTTTCAGGTGAGAAAATACACCTTTGGATTAATCTGGTGCAACGAAAACCACTGTTTCTCGCAATCCCGCTTCTGTGACCCATCGAGAAAAAAGGCGATACCCCCGCGATACTCTGAGCCTCTTGTGGTCCTTTCAGGAATCTCTTGAAAGACCACAGGAATAAATTCAGTAGGATCACTGGGCGATCTTTGTGGTAGAAGCCAACGAAGAAGACGAAAAAGAAGAAGAAGAAGAAGAAGAAGAAACATGAAGTGCCTAAGGAAAATACTCGGCATCAAGTGGAACGAATTCAAGAACAATGCAGAGATAAGACAGATGACTGAACAACAACCAGTCTCACGGGTGATCAGGAAAAGGAGATGGACATATGTTGGTCACGTGATTAGAAGAAAGGATCAGAGAATCCCAAAACAAGCTATCAAGTGGAACAGAACAAGCTGAAGAAAAAGAGGCAGACCACTTGAAACTCTGAAGAGGACATTGCCTTTGAAGAGGCCAAATTAGCAACTCGCCAGAAAACAGGAAAAATTGACGAACTACCTTTCGAGCCCTATGTGACGTTTAAAGGCACGGGAAGGATATAAGTTATAAGATATTTAAGATAAGAGTTTAAATATTCATGATAATTTGCTTGAATTCTTACGCCGCTATCTCAGTAACGTAGATGGAAGACAGGAAGAATATTGTGTTGCAGTATGCATGTTGGAATCGTCTTTTGATATACTTTTTTTTCGTCAACCATCACCATCATCATCATGTTCACATAGTAAAGGGCTGTGAGTGTCCAGGTAATGCAGTCGTGATAGATAATCCAGTGTGCCACTTTGTGAACGTCCTGGGTTTTGTCCTGTAAAGAGTATACCACTGCAGGGAATGTGTAGTCGTCTTGTGTCTGCATATCTGTAACGTAGTCACTCGACAATGTGACGCAGTCAACGCACGTGTTTCAGCACGCAAGTAAAACCAGCAATTCTGTTATCCAGAGCTCAAGGTTTGGAGAGATTATTTTGTGCCATGTAGACTAGCAACAAATGCTTCTCCATCTTGTGCCGTCCTCAGTATTTCCCATCAGATCCGCTACTTTTCTTTTTCCCTGCCACTTGGTCACTCCAGCTAAGATATTTTTCTCTTGGTCTTCCTCTCTTCCTTGAATTTTCCAGTTATTACCAGCTTCTTTAACTTTTGTCTTCTCATGACATGTCAAAGTTCTCTAACTTTTGTCTTCTCATGACATGTCCAACCTCTCTAACCTTTGTCTTCTCATGACATGTCAAAGTTCTCTAACTTTTGTCTTCTTATGACATGTCCAAGTTCTCTAACCTTTGTCTTCTCATGACATGTCCAAGTTCTCTAACTTTTGTCTTCTTATGACATGTCCAAGTTCTATAACTTTTGTCTTCTCATGACATGTCCAACCTCTCTAACCTTTGTCTTCTCATGACATGTCAAAGTTCTCTAACTTTTGTCTTCTTATGACAGGTCCAAGTTCTCTAACCTTTGTCTTCTCATGACATGTCCAAGTTCTCTAACTTTTGTCTTCTTATGACATGTCCAAGTTCTCTAACTTCTGTCTTCTCATGACATGTCCAAGTTCTCTAACTTCTGTCTTCTTATGACATGTCCAAGTTCTCTAACTTTTGTCTTCTCATGACATGTCCAAGTTCTTTAACTTTTGTCTTCTCATGACATGTCCAAGTTCTCTAACTTTTGTCTTTTTATGACATGTCAAAGTTCTCTAACTTCTGCCTTCTCATGACATGTCCAAGTTCTCTAACTTTTGTCTCCTCATGATATGTCTAAAAAATGTTGACTGCTTTTTCCTTATCATTTTAACTAGTTTTCTTTGTTCTGTAACTTCTCTGAGGATCTCTTCGTTTGTTTGTCTGTCCCTCCAGGCTATTTGTTTCATCTTTCACCAAAACCATATCTCTGTTGCTTCCAGTTATTTTTATCACCTGTTTATTGACTGTCCAAGTTTCACAACCATATAGGACTATTGGCTCTATATAACACTGTAATACTTTTTTCCTCACTTTTAGGGCTATCTTCTTAGTATCTTCTTCATGCCTTTAAAAAAAAAACTTAGGGTTTTCAATACAAAGGTAAAGGCTGTGCCGCTATATGGTTTGGAGACATGAATTATGACTAAGACAATACAGCATGAGGATGATTTTAAACATTAAATGGCAGAACAAGATCAGCAACTAGGAGGTCTGGGAAAGGGCGAGACACGAACCTATGAACCTACAAATCATGTCTAGGAAATGGAGGTGGATTGACCACACACTGAGGAAACCCGACACCAGCATAGCAAGACAGGCACTGACATGGAATCCTCAAGGAAATAGGAAACGAGGAAGGTCTAGACTTACTTGAAGAAGAGAAATTATGACAGTGCTCAGAGACAAGGGATACATATAGAAGGATGCAGAGAATAATTCCAAGAACATGGAGGACAGGAGAGCTTTTATCCGTGGCCTGTGCTTTTAAGGGAGTGAAAGGCGATGATGATGATGATTATGTTATAAAAAGCTGTCTTTACGTTATCTTTTCGTGATTTTATATAATTTAATCACTTGCCATCAGATGTTATTTTTGTTCCGAGGTGTATATATATATATATATATATATATATATATATATATATATATATATATATATAGAGAGAGAGAGAGAGAGAGAGAGAGAGAGAGCCATGCCGCGTGGCGTAGGCGATCATTTCTCTCCACAGTCCTCTGTCTTTAGACTTGATTATGAGACCCGCCGGTGACTTTCTTCCTAGCCATACTAACAGCCCATCCAGTAACTTCTCTCTCTGTCTTCCTCTGTCTCTTCTTCTATCAATTTCTCCAGTTGCCACAATGTGTTCCAATTTTCCTCCTCTCAGAAAATGTCCTACTAATGTTGCTTGTCTGCCTCTGATCTTTGCTGTAATTTGCCTTTTAACTCCAGCCTCTCTTATGACTTCTTTGTTGGTTTTCTTAGCTGTCCGTGCTACCTTCAACATCCTTCTTATAAACCACATCTCCATGGCCTCCATTTCTCGCTGTACTCTCTTATTCATAGACCATGCTTCACACCCATAAAACAAAATTGGCTCGATGTAACATTTAAATACTCGGAATCTTGTTTCCATTAATATAGATCTGTTGCACAAGATGTTTCTCATTTTCTGGAATGCTGACTTGGCCTGAGCCATATATATATATATATATATATATATATATATATATATATATGCTGTCCGTGGTATCTTTAACATTCTCCTGCGAACCATTTCCGCTCCAGGTAGCGCTGCACTTCTCTAGTGACTGTCTTTATGTCGCATCCATACAACAGGAAAGGTTCAATGTAACATTGGAGCTCCCTTTTCCTCATATTCGGTGTTAGCGATTGATTGCAGAAAATATATTTCATCCTTTGAAAACATTCTTTTAGCCTGTGTTATTTTGTGAGATCAAACAAAGAGGCCTTCAAGAAGAAGAGAGACAAGCAATAACAAAATTCAGGAAGAGACAATCCAATTCATAGGGCACGTCAAGAGAGCAGGTGGGTTGGAATATTTTATAACAGGGATGATAGAGGGCAAGAGAGACCGAGGAAGACAAAGAAAGAAGATAATAGATGGACTGACGAAGTGGCATGGAGAAAGAACACAAGTCCAGCTCATAATTAACACCGGGAACAGAGAATTGTGGAAAAGCATGATCACAAACGCCTGTTTGTGTGACAGCAGATTAGACAGATCTTTCCGCTATATTTTGTTTAAACTTTGATTTTTCTCCTTCTTCTTTCTTAATCATTTGATGTTTACTCGTGTTGCGTAAAGGTTTCCTAACTGCAACCATCAACTTTCCCTTGGCAGGATTACTATTCTGAGCTAACACATCCATACGAGACATTCGTAGCTATCGTCATCGAGACACTGGCGAGCCGGCGTTTATAACGTCCCGGGCACTTCTCATAATCGACCGGTGTGGCAACCCGAGACTCGCCTGCAGGAAGAACAAACATGTCTTAAGGTCTTAACCGGCACTCGAGTTCTGGCCGTACGTTGCGCTCGGCCACGCAGCCTCACAGAAAGACGACGGGGCGGCCGCCCAAGATATCATGAGACCAAACCCCGGGTCCACAACGTCGGCGCTGCCGAGATTATCAGGACAACCTTAGCTGTAAACGTTATCAGAACCCCCCCCCCCTACTTTTTTTTTCTAAAGTCAATAAAAGCAGATGGCGGAAGGATAAGAGGAACCTGGTGAGGTTAACAATGTAGGGTCTTGAGTTACATGGCTCGGACCAAAACAACAAGTTTAGATGTTAGGGATGACTTACAACAAGTCTAGATACTACAGACGGAATTATACAAAGTTTAGATGCTAGAGACGGACTTACAAGTTTAGATATTAGATGGGGACTTACAACAAGGTTTGATATTAAAGATGGACTTACAACAAGTTTAGATATTAGATGCGGACTTACAACAAGTTTAGATATTAGATGCGGACTTACAACAAATTTAGATATTAAAGACGGACTTAAAACAAGTTTTAATATTAAAACGGACTTACACCAAGTTTAGTTATTAAATACGGACTTACAACAGGTTTTAATATTAAAGACAGACTTTAAAAAGTTTTGATATTAAAGACGGACTTACAACAAATTAAGATATTAAAACGGACTTACAACAAGTTTTAATATTAAAGACGGACCTACAAAAAGTTTTGATAATAAAATCGGACTTACAGCAAGTGTTGATATTAAAGACGGGCTTACAGCAAGTCTTGATATTAAAGACGGACTTACAAGAAGTTCTGATCTTAAAGACGGACTTACAACAAGTTTTAAAGACGGACTTACAACAAGTTTAGATATTAAAGACGGACTTATAACAAGTTTTGATATTAAAGACGGACTTACAACACGTTTAGATATTAAAGACGGACTTACAACACGTTTAGATATTAAAGACGGACTTACAACAAGTTTAGATATTAAAGACGGACTTATAACAAGTTTAGATATTAAAGACGGACTTACAACAAGTTTAGATATTAAAGACGGACTTACAACACGTTTAGATATTAAAGATGGACTTACAACAAGTTTTGATTTTAGACTTTTACTTAAATATTCAGACTTTAGAGCCCGTTCTGCAGCTGTACCCCCTATATTAAGAAGCCCGGGCCCCGGCTCTGGCCATAGAGAGACCCACTGGAAGACAAACTTTGGGGGCGCAAAGCATGACCTCTAAAATATTGCATGATGTAACCGGGCAATACGCCTTAGACTGGAACTATGAAACACAGAAGAAGAAGAAGAAGAAGAAGAAGAAGAAGAAGAAGAAGAAGAAGAAGAAAAGAAGAAGAAGAAGAAAAAGAAGAAGAAGAAGAAGAAGAGGAGGAGGAGGAGGAGGAGAAGGAAGAGGAGGAGGAAGAGGAGGAGTAGTTGCAAGAAATGTGTTGGACAGAAACGTGACTACACAGAAATGTGCGCCGAATTGTTTGTCCTTAGCTCGTAGCCTACGGAACAAAGCCCCATGACACATGAATACATTTTGTTATCAAACATTATGGCCTCGAAATAGTGCGGTGTTATTTTAAGCTTTTATGGTAGCTTTAAAACTGTGTGTGCTGCGGTGGTGTAGTGCTTAGTGCGCTCGCCTGTCAATCAGAAGGTCGCTGGTTTAATTTCACACTCGGGTGGAATTTTTTTTTTTTCGGACTAACCGGTATCGGGGTTAACCCAGCCTCAAAAAATGAGCATCTGGGGTTTTCCTAGGGTTACAAGCAGCGAGGACAGACGCTGGCATCCCTACCTTAAATGCTGTACTGGCCTAGAAATGCAAATGCTAAGGGACAAAGAAATAAATCCAGAGGAAACCCGTATGGTTATACGTACTTCATAAAAAAAAAAGAGGGGCAGCCAATTAGGAACGTGGAGATCCACAATACAGGGAAAACTAAAGGAAGAGAGAAAGACATTGTTTGATTTACTGAAGACAGGACTGGCTAGGGAACTTTTGTTGATGTCTTATGCTCCATTGGGAGTACAGAGGACTGACGGTGGTACTTACTTTTATACTATTTAAGCCATTTAAATATCTATTGATAGTCTGAGAATATAAGAACAAACATTCGACTGTAGAAACAAAATAAATAATACTGGAAATCGCGAATATCTTATCAACTGTTTGTCTGCAAAAAAGGAAACCATGATAAGCAGATAGAAGATATATAAGAATAAACCATAATAAACAGTAGATATATAAGAACTATATATATATACATATATATATTTTAAAGGTAATCATGTCATGACTTGGAGGCACACAGGGATATGGTGTTAGTGCCTATAATTTCCTTGACCTGTCAGCACACTAGAGGGTGATATGGTCAGTATCACGCCTGGCTGCCTTTCCTTCCGCAACTCCAGAAGAAGTCGGGTACTCATTTCTACAGCTGGGTGACTGGGGTGCCTCCGGCCGGATTCGAACCCCCGACCTTTGCCACGAGAGACCAAAGCACTAACCACTTCGCCACACAGACATCCATATATATATATATGTGTGTGTGTGTTTATATATATATATATAAACATCACATAGGGCTCTCAAAGTAGTTCGCCAATTTTTCCTGTCTTCGGGGAGTCTTTCAACCTCATCAAAGGATTTTATGCCTGTTAATTTGGCCTGTCTTAATAATGTCCTCTTCAGAGTTTCACGCGGTCTGCCTCTTTTTCTTCGGCCTGTTGTGTTCCACTTGATAGCTTGTTTTGGGATTCTCTGATCATTTCTTCTCATCAAGTGACCAACATATGTCCATCTCCTTTTCTTGGTCACCCATGAGACTGGTTGTTGTTCAGTCAACTGTCTTATCTCTGCATTGTTCTTAAATTCATTCCACTTGATGCCGAGTATTTTCCTTAGGCATTTGTTTTCAAAAGAGTCTAATTTATTTTCTATTTCTTTAGTTGTTTTCTAGCTTTGGCATGCATAAATGAGGGTGGATATTACATTTGAATTGAATAGTCTTAACTTGGTTTTTGTGCTTAAAACTTTTGAATTCCATATGTTCTCAAGATTCTTGAAGATTGATGCTGCTTTTGCAATTCTGATCCTAACTTCCTTTCTAGTGTCATCATCCTGGTCTATGTAGCTGCCAAGGTATGCAAATTGTTTGACTTCTTCAATATCTGTCCCTTCTATGTGTATTTTTCCATTTTGATTAAGAGGAATTTTCATTATTTTTGTTTTGTCCTTGTTAATTTCAAGTCCTATTTTGCTAGCCATTGAAGACAGGCTGTCTGTTTTTTCTTGCATGAAATTCACATTATTACTGATAAGAGTTATGTCATCAGCAAAATCAAGATCTTCTGGTTGGGTCCCATGTACCCAGTCAATACCTGTGTTACATGTGCAGCATTTTTTCATTATGAAGTCTATTGTAATCCCAAAAAGTAAAGGAGACAGTATACATCCTTGTTTCACACCTGTTTCAATCTGGAACCATTCACTCATCCCTTCTTCTGTCTTGACTGCACAAACATATCCATTGTATAAGTCCTTAATGATGTTGACAATTTTAGATGCTATTCCATATAGACATAAAATTCTCCATAATGAATCTCTGTGTATGCTATCAAATGCCTTTTTAAAATCTATGAAGTTCAGTATTAATGGTTTCTGGTTTTCAATATGTTCTTCAGGTATTATTCTGAGAGTAAAGATCTGGTCGAGACAGCTTCTCCCTTTTCGAAATCCTGCTTGTTCTTTTCTCATTGCAGTATCCACTATATCTTTGAGTCTATTCAAAATGACCTTGCAAAATACTTTTGACACAGCTGATATTAAGGTTAATCCTCTTCAGTTGTTACAGTCACTAAGGTTGCCCTTTTTTGGTATTTTAACAATTTTTCCTTTCCTCCAATTAGAAGGTACCTTTTATTCTTTCCAAATCTTGTTAAACATTCTCTGTAGTTGTCTCATGTTGTCACTATTGATAGCTTTTAGCATTTCGGCTTTTATTTCATCTTCACCTGCAGCTTTGTTGTTAGCCATTAAATTCACTGCTGTTTCAATTTCATGCAATTTAATTTCACCTAGGTTGACATTTAGTTGTGGGGCTGGTAAGTCAGTTTCAAGGTTTAACAATTCTTTTGGGTGTGATCGATTGAGTATTTCTTGGAAGTGTTCAGCCCATCTTTGCTTTTGGTCTTTATTTGATGTTAATAGTGTTTATATATATATATATATATATATATATATATATATATATATATATATATACACACACACACTCTTTGGAGGATCCTTGTGAATAAGGAGTTGTCCAAATAATCAACAAACGATTCCGCAATGCATTACTGACAACAAAAACCATGCCAGGAGTTGACTGCAATAGTGACCATGACCTACTCTGTGGAAAAGTTAGAATAAAACTAAAGAAATCAGGCAGAAAAGTGAGAAACATCAAACAGAATACAGAACTTCCTAAAAATGACCAAGAACTGCGAGAACAATACAAAGTTATTATAACAAATAGATGCAATGCAATAGCAAAGATAAATAGTATAGACGAACAGTGGGAAATGTTAAGAGATTCTATCCACCAAACTGTTAAGGAGATAATACCACCAAAAAAGAAGCCTCTAAAAATAAATGGATGACAGACGACATCTTAGGACTGATGGACAAGAGGAGGAGGAGTAAAAATAACGAGGAGCAACATAGCAAGATAAATAAAGAAATAAGACGCAAATGCAGAGAAGCAAAAGAAGTGTGGTTAAATGAACAGTGCAGACAGATAGAGGACGCTCATAATAAAATCAGCAAAAACATGCACAAACGAATTAATGAACTCACAGGCAGGAAAACAAAATATACCACAGGATGCCTGAAATCAAAAGAAGGTAAAATGTTAATGGGAAAAGAAGACATTGTGGACAGGTGGACAGAGTATATCGGTGAGCTATATGGAGGAGAAAGACCAGAATTAACACCAGATACTGAAAACTGTGATGGACCGCCAATACTTGAAGATGAAATCATAGATGCCATCAAACACATGAAGAAAGGAAAAGCGACTGGGCCTGATAATATAACAATAGAAGAAATAGAGGCACTAGAGGAGACAGGAATAAAAATAATAACCAAGTTACTGAATGATATTTACAACGGTGGTTATATTCCCAGTGACCTGATTAAATCCACGTTTATAGCACTACCAAAGAAACCAGGTGCAAAGGAATGTGACGAACACCGGACTATCAGCCTCTCATGTCACATAACGAAGCTACTTCTGAGAATCATTATGAGAAGAACAAGGAAAAAGATAAAAATGGAAATAACAGATGAACAGTTTGGATTTGTTGAAGGAAAGGGAATACACAATGCCATTTATGCTTTACGAACACTAACAGAAAGAGCATTAGAAGTACAGAAAGATCTCTACTTATGCTTCATTGATTACACCAAAGCATTTGACAAGGTGAAACATAATGAAATTATTAAAATGCTTGAAGACATCAATATAGACGGCAAAGATCTGAGGATTGTAAAACATCTATACTGGCAGCAAGAAGCAGCAATTCGAGTCGAAAATAGAATTGGAAAATATCAATCTATAAAACAAGGGGTGCGACAAGGATGTGTACTATCTGCAGACCTTTTTTCTCTGTATAGCGAGAATATTCTAAGAACAATTATCACAGAACCAGGCATCAAAATTGGAGTATACAATATTAACAACCTTCGGTATGCTGACGACACAGTACTGATAGCTGAGAACCAACAAGACCTGCAAAATCTCTTGGATAAAGTCGCCAAAGAAAGTGAACAGAAAGGCCTTACTTTGAACATCAAAAAGACAGGGACTATGGTTATATTTAAGAAACAGAATCCACCAGCATGCAGTATTAAATTAAACGGAACTATTCTAAAGCAGGTGCAGAAATTCAAATACCTTGGAGCAGTAATAACTTCAGAATGGAAATGCAGAACAGAAATTAGAAACAGAATATGCAAAGCAAAGACTGCATTTCAGAGAATGAGAAACATATTAGGTAACACATCTTCATCATTGAATGTTAGAAAACGAGTCCTAATATGCTATATTGAACCTATCTTGTTATATGGAAGTGAATCGTGGACAATAGGCAAGTCTGCACAAAAATCATTGGAAGCAGCAGAAATGTGGTTTATTAGAAGAATGTTGCGAATCTCCTGGACAGCAAAAATAACTAATGAAGAATGTATGAGAAGAGCTGGAGAGACAAAAAACCTTGTCAAAAAGATAAGAGAGAGATAATGAACTTTCATAGGACATGCAATAAGAAGAGGGTGCATTGAAAATATTATAACAACTGGAAAATAGAAGGAAGAAGATCAAGAGGAAGACCAAGAGAAATGATACTGGACAGTCTGACGGGATGGTGTGAGAGGAGATCACCAACTGAACTGATGACCTGCATGAAGGATGGTGTACTCTGGAGAAGCATAGTAGCCAATGCCAGTCGGCACAGCACCTGATGATGATGATAAACTCTGTGAACATAAAAAAGACAGAGACTATGGTTATACAAATATCTAAGAAACATAATCCACCAAAACAAAAAGCAATATAAAATTTAATGCAACTATTCTAAAGCAGCTGCAGAAATTCAAATACCTTGGAGAAGTAATAACTTCAGATGGGAAATGCAAAACAGAAATTAAGAACAGAATAGGCCAAGAAAAGACTGAATTTGCGAGAATGAAAAACATGGTATGCAACACATCCTTATCAATGAATGTTAGAAAACGAGTCCTAAAATGCTATATTGAATCTATCTTGTTATATGGAAGTGAATCACGGACACCAGGCAAGTCTGCACAAAAATCATTGGAAGCAGCAGAAATGTGGTTTATTAGAAGAATGTTGCGAATCTCTTGGACAGCAAAAATAACTAATGAAGAATGTATGAGAAGAGCTGGAGAGACAAAAAAAATTCTCGTAAAAAAAAATAATAATAAGAGGGAGACCATATACTTTCATACAACAGGCAATGAAAAGAGGGGGCAATGAAAATATTGTAACAGCAGTAGAAGGAAGAAGAGCCAGGGGAAGACCAAGAGAAATGATACTGGACAGTCTGACGGGATGGTGTGAGAGGAGATCACCAACTGAACTGATGGCCTGCATGAAGGATCGGGTACTCTGGAGAAGCATAAGAGCCAACGCAGGGGGTGTGCAACGCTTCTTTAGCATACTCCAGCAGCATGGGGACTATGGTGATCCCTGCCCTCGTTAGACAGACTAGACCTGTAACCAGGAGTACCAAGGGAGAAGTGGGTCAGAAGTCAGAGTCTTGGTCAGCTATGGTTCGCTAACCCGGACACTGGCATGTCAGCTGTGGCTGGCTTATTGTCTAATCTGGCAGTGTCTTCACCCCACTCCCCCCCCCAAGATGAAGAGAGTATAAGTGTGTTGTCGATATATCGGTATATAGGTTACTATGTGTCCCAGGGCTTGTCAGTCCTTACTGTGACACACGGTTAAGCTGGGATTATGTGAATGTTGCTTATTTGGTCATGTGACTGATTTATTATTGAACTTGGTCACGAAAGGGTTTTTGTCGGGACCTTGGAGGGAGAACAGCGATGTGGAGGCTAGAGAGTGGAAGTATGGATGAAACCGAGGTCTTTACTGTCAACTTAAAGACAGTTAGTGTCTAAAAGTAAATAGAGATAGGATATAAAAGTAAAGACAGTTAGGATCTAAAAGTAAATACAGATAGGATCTAAAGGTAAAGACAGCTAGGAACTAAAAGTAAAGACAGATAGGATCTAAAGGTAAAGACAGCTAGGAACTAAAAGTAAAGACAGATAGGATCTAAAGATAAAGACAGCTAGGAACTAAAAGTAAAGACAGATAGGATCTAAAGGTAAAGACAGCTAGGAACTAAAACTAAATACAGATAGGATCTAAAGGTAAAGACAGCTAGTAACTAAAGACAGTTATGATCTAAAACTAACACCAATTTGAAAACTACTCGCTAACCACAACAGTTTAAAGCCGATGCCATGCAATACGCTCGCAGTGGCTGATGGGTACCTAATACAAGCATAGTGCAGCTCTCTGCCTGTAGCTGAAGTCAAAGTCAAATAAACATGGATGCTCAGCTGCAGAACAGCAACATTGTTGAAGAACTCGTTCATTTCTTTTGATAGAGGGGAAAACATTGACAATCTCTCAAAATACAAAGAAACGGCATTGCAATGGCTACTCTTCCATTATGGCGGCAATGGAAAAGCCGATGTCCCAGCTGAACATGGCAGTAAAATGGAACAATGTAGCTATCGAGTCATCTACAGCGAGGCCAAGTGTAAGATGGCCAGAAAATAAGAACAGACTAGTTACCTAGGTGGTTTGGCAACCCTAAGCATAGGAATAATGGATCAATTACTGGCTAGTATTGGAGGTGCGCAACTCCGAGAAAACCTGTATACTGACCTAGTATTAATAAAGAAAATGTTAAAGTAGTTTAAATGGTCGGGATTTGTACGTTGAACGCGTAGAAGGTGCCAGCGGATCGGAGGAGGTCATGTTTTCGTTCAAACACGAATGAGTATGTTTATTCGTGGATGGAATTATATATTTGTGTATGTGCTGGGTTTATATTCTGTGAAGTAGGTGCATGCAAGCTGTGCTGTCGACTCCTCCGACCATCCCGACCACCTCAGATATGACTGAGATAATAGGAGTAGTACATGAATAATCATAGTTACGCTACAAAGATATACATGAATAATCATAGTTACACTGCAAAGTTATACATGAATAATCATAGTTACATTACAAAGTTATACATGAATAATCATAGTTACATTACAAAGTTATACATGAATAATCATAGTTACGCTACAAAGTTATACATGAATAATCATAGTTACATTACAAAGTTATACATGAATAATCATAGTTACATTACAAAGTTATACATGAATAATCCTAGTTACACTGCAAAGTTATACATGAATAATCATAGTTACATTACAAAGTTATACATGAATAATCATAGTTACATTACAAAGTTATACATGAATAATCCTAGTTACACTGCAAAGTTATACATGAATAATCATAGTTACACTGCAAAGTTATACATGAATAATCATAGTTACACTGCAAAGTTATACATGAATAATCATAGTTACGTTACAAAATTATACATGAATAATAATTGTTATGTTACAAAGTTATACATGAATAATCATAATTACGTTACAATGTTATGTTATGTGTGAGACGTTAGATATTTTGTTAATATGAAGTGATGGTTTGTTATGTGCCCGAAATGTATGCCATTGAATTGTATGTATAAACATTCGTTTATCATACCAATAGTTCAGTTTGTCACAATCAGAACATTCATTCAAACTACTGAAGGAAATTGACTTGATTATGTTGATAATAACGTAAACCAGTGATCCAGTGATGAATAATCTTATTTGTGTTTTCCTTCTTTATGTGTACGAGGGGCGTTCAGAAAGTAATGCACCACATAGTTTTTCTCTTATCTTATATCTTATATCTTATATCCTTCCCGTGCCGTTAAACGTCACATAGGGCTCGCAAAGTAGTTCGCCAATGTTTCTTGTCTTCGCGAGTCTGCCTCTTTTTCTTTGGCCTGTTGTGTTGCACTTGATCAACCATAACACTGGCTGTTGTTTAGTCATCTGTCTTATCTCTGTGACAAAGTTTTTCTCAGGAGCTATTTATTTAAAAGGCTTGAAATTTATACACAATATACACGGATATGTCCTGTAAACATCGGTATTATTCAACATAATCCTTGCATGGCTTTACGCCAGCGTGAAACAAGTGCATGTATTCCTAGCCCGTACCAGATCTTCTTCTGATTATATAGCCATTTCTTCGCTGCGTGAATCACTTCTTCGTCATCTTCAAAGCTTACCCCTCGGAGTGCATCTTTAAGTGGACCAAACAGATAGAAATCAGGGGGTGCCAAATCAGGACTATAGGGTGGATGGGGTAGTACAGTACAACCCAATTTGGTGATTGTCCTCCCATGTTGCCAGACTTCTGTGAGGGCGCGCTTTGTCGTGAAGGCGAAGCAGGTCTGTTGGATTCTTGTGCGGCCGAACTCAGCGAAAATGTTGATTGAGTGTTTTCAATGTCTTAATATAAGTTTGCGATTTGATTGTCTCTCCTCGTGACATAACATCCACAAGAATCACACCTTCAATGTCCCAAAAGACAGATGATCATGATCTTTCCAGCTGAATGAGTTGTCTTGAATTTCTTTCTTTGTGGTGATTGCGGATGATGCCACTCCATTGACTGTCTTTTTGTCGCAGGTTCAAAATGATGCGCCCAGGTTTCATCACCTGTTACGATCTTAGTCAAAAAGTTCTCTCCCTCAGCACCGAAACGATCAAACAATTCAGAAGAAATTGCTCTCCTTTGCAATCGATGGTCATTTGTGACATTTCGAGGAACCCATTTTGCGCAAGCCTTAGAAAATTAGAGAGTTTTTATAACTGCATTTGCACTACCATTGCTGACTGACAGCTTTAAGGCCAGTTGTTAAGCAACGATACGCATATCAGTAAGAATAATGTCCTTAACGAATTTCAATATTTCTGCCTTGGTGGCTGTGGCAGGACGTCCACAGCGCAGCCGATCATGCAACTCCTTATCTCTACTTATTGATTCTTTGATTCTCTGAATCCAGCGACTGACTGTACTCCTGTTGACTGCAAAACTTCCATACACATCACATAGATGCTTTTGAATGTTCACAACAGTTTCCTTCTCTGCAACGAGAAATTCTATCACAATTCGCTGCTTATACCTCAAGTTGCTGACACGCTAAATTTCAACGGTTATTGCATGCCATATTCTTTGACCGGTTGTTGTGCAATTTGGTTCACACAATGGGCACATGCCATACTTAAAGTGTGCAAAATTTCATGCTTCTATCTTCATTATTAGCTGAAAAAAAACCGATGTGGTGCATTACTTTCTGAACGCCCCTCGTAATATGCTGATGTGCATGTGTAATCATCAGTCAACATGTACCTATTAAGATACCAAACAACAGACCACTAAACAGAAAAAAAAACTGTTAAAAATAATTCTTACACAAGACCATCATAGGAAACAGCTACGACAAACTGTAGGCCAAGATGCTGGGCGCAGGCAAGTGAACCAGACCCAGTCCCCTAGCTCACAAGGAAGCAACAGACAGTCTTGTTCCGTTTTAAGAATCGGCTACTACAGGCTTGCTGGGCCATCTCAACCCATTCAAGATCTCACAAACAGACGAATGTCGGGGTAGCAGCTGAGTATAGACCCCAGAACATGTTCTCCAGGAGTGACCAATTTTTATAGACCTACTCAACCAGACATTGCCACTGGGCTCGGACCTGAGGCGAAATCTGTGCGGGCTGCTGGGAGGAGGAGCTGGAGAAGACTGTAGGGGCTGCTGGGAGGACATGGAGAAGACTGTGGGGGCTGCTGGGAGGACATGGAGAAGACTGTGGGGGCTGCTGGGAGGACATGGAGAAGACTGTAGGGGCTGCTGGGAGGACATGGAGAAGACTGTGGGGGCTGCTGGAAGGACATGGAGAAGACTGAGGGGGCTGCTGGGAGGACCTGGAGAAGACCGTGGGGGCTGCTGGTAGGACATGGAGAAGACTGTGGGGGCTGCTGGGAGGACATGGAGAAGACTGTGGGGGCTGCTGGGAGGACATGGAGAAGACTGTGGGGGCTGCTGGGAGGACATGGAGAAGACTGTGGGGGCTGCTGGTAGGACATGGAGAAGACTGTGGGGGCTGCTGGGAGGACATGGAGAAGACTGTGGGGGCTGCTGGGAGGACATGGAGAAGACTGTGGACTTCATCCTGGCGGCTTGGCTTCTGGTTCAGCATGACCCAGAAGAATCTGGATTGACACCGCCTGAAATTTATCAAGGACGTTGGCCCAGTACAGAGATGACATCATGACTCAGCGAAACGTTTATGGATAGGTAGAAAGGTTTAAAACGGAAAGAGCATGTTCAACCGACGAAACACTGTCGTGTCGGCCATCAGATTCGCCCCAGCAAGCTCACATTGACAGGTTTAAGCGTCTTCTCACTTCTCTTTACAGCCCCGACCTGCCTGCCTTGTGGGTGTCACGTCTTCACTTCATTTGACGCGGCTCCGAGTCAGACGCCCTCGACCGTTTTGGTCGGAGGGCCAAAGAAAAAAAGACTTTTTTCCGTCTTCACGAGGGTTGTGGACCTCAGAGTCGCTAGACAGACATGCAGACAGGCAGGCAGGTAGGTAGGTAGGTAGGTAGGTAGGTAGATAGATAGATAGATAGATAGATAGATAGATAGATAGATAGATAGATAGATAGATAGATAGATAGATAGATAGATAGATAGATAGATAGATAGATAGATAGATAGATAGATAACGGGGAAAAGAGAGAGAGAGAGATATGTTATCAAGTCATCAAACGAGGCAGTTGTAATTCTACAATATAAAATCAATATTGCCAAGTTCTCCAGCAAATTATAAGATTTCTAACAGGTCCTCTCTAAATTGGCCGCGGCCCACAAAACCTTACCTCAGGCCGAGGGTTGCTACTTTGTGCTCCTTGTGGTTGCAGGTTTATCTCTGATCATGATGTCAAAGAAGAGACGTAGACCTGAACTCAAGAGCAGCCTTAAAACCTGTTCTGCCAAGAAATGAAGAAGTAGTGAAACGACACAAGAAGTGCATCGACCTACAGGGGTGGGGTGGGGGGGGGGGAAGGGGGGACTCTGAAGAACGGATATAACTGTATTATGTTTTTGCTCACGGTTACTGAACTTTTTTTTTTTACTCACCCCTGTATTATAAAAGGCGTGAGGCTGACCACATCACCCTCTAGTGTGCTGACAGGTCAAGGAAAAAAAATGGGCACTAAGACTATATCTCCTGTGTGCCTCTATGGCATTACAGGGTTACCTTAACCATTTTTTAAAAAATGTTTTAGTAACATTTCATCGTTATATTGCTGTAAATTTTGTTGTGTGTGGGTAGATGGTACAGCTTTTGCTGTATGTTCCTGGAACCAATAGCTAGATATTTTTATCACCCCGATGTCGCCGAGATTTGGGAAAGCTTAATTCCTTTCTGATTAGTAACTTTGCTGAAATCCTAGAGAAGATTTCAAGGAAAAAAAAAAAGAACGCGAGTTTCTTGGCAGATTTAACACCCATGAGCACAACTGAATTTTTTTCTACGGAAATCAGCTGAAATGTGGAGTAGGGTCTTGACCATTCCGATTGACCTGCCTTGATAACCATATCTTCACTCAAACCCAGTCACTGTTGATCCAAAATCACTGTTCTGAATGTGTAATAATGAAATAGTAAAAATGAAATAGTCTTGAAGATCACCTGGGAAGAGATGAAGTGGCATAAAGGTCGGTACCCACCAGCGTTGGTGCGGAGATGCCACATGATGATAGTGATTTAAGTGATTACATGAATGATTTACGAGAAGTACATCAGTGTGTTTTATCAAGTGATAAATTTTTTTTTAGCAAAGCTGGATGGAAAAATGATCACTCACGGCTGTCGCGGAGGGAAATGGATCCAACACCGCGGTCGAGATTGTTGTTAGGCAAACAGGGGAGTTGGCAGATGTGGACAAGCTACAGCGGAAGGTCGCTGGATGCCAGGTTCGGCGCATGCCAAATGTTTATCGCTACACAAACTTTCGATACAAGCTGATCGGTTTTATCAATGGCCTTTTTATTTGTCCTGTACGTTTTGAAGAAATCTCCCAGTTTTATGCGAGAGGTAAACTAGGCCGCTATGGACTTTTTCTACGGCAGAATAGTCTGGGTCACGGATTTTCAACTTTGTGTGTGTGTGTGTATGTATCAATGTATCATCATCATCATCATCATCATTGCCTGTCACTCCCTTAGGAGTATAGACCACGGATAAAGTTTCTCCAGTCGCCGTTGTTTTTGGATTTGTTCTCTACTTCCCTCCATTTGCGTCCTTTTCATACTCTGCAGTACGGCTCTGGAATACCCTCCCCTACCATTTAAAATCATTTAGTAATACTTCAGCCTTTAACTCAAACCTTTTTCAATATTTATTTGCTTGTAACTTTATGCCTCCACAGAATAACTAGTAGTCTCTCAACCTATGGCTCGCCTGCCATCAAGTTCTAAAAGGACATAGTCCTAAAAGTAACTTGTTAGATCTTGTTACAAATTATTTCAATGAATGTTAAAGAATATGTGTTAGAAGAACCGTGCTGAAAATGTATTTTTTTAAATGCATATGGATGCGTGTGTGCGCGCGCGCTATTTTGTTAGGTTCTCTTATACTTCTTATACTTCTCTTATACTTTGAATGTAATTGATTAATTTTGCACTCTTTTGATACGTCTTTTTTAATCACGCAATTTGTATACTTGTATTAAATCGAGTGTGCTGGAAAAATGAAAGATGGAGTGATGAAGGATAAAATATAAGATGGCTTGCATGCCCAATTCTTTACCCTTTAATAGTAAAGATCATTCATTCATTCCTTCGTTTTCATAAGTTTTTTTCATAAGTTCTCCTTCTCCAGGGAGAGTTCAGGACCTTCCTTGATTTCTGTCTAGTCATCTCTCCGCTGTCATGGCAGCCTTCCTGCTTTCATGCATTATTCTGATGTTTGAAGTTGCGATGATAGAAGATGTGGTACTTACGTTGTTGGGATGTTCATTCTGCAGCGTCATCTTGGCTTCGACTGCATAACTTCATAAGCTTATTTATCAGAGTCTTTTCCTTTTCCAAGAGAAAGTTTTCTGGTTTTCTCCTACGTATTTCTATAACGTTATAATTTTTTTTCCTCCCGTGAACAGATCATTGCCCTATCCACTGACCCCGTAGTCGACACTTAAGACATGCATGGTAGGTGGCAGTGGCCCTATTCTTTTTAAAGTCTGGGCTCTGGTGATAATACGGGCGATTTGTTTGTGTTGTGAGTCCATTTCAGTACTGTTTGAGAAACGTATTAGCTAACACATCTTTATCAATGAATGTTAGAAAACGAGTCCTAAAATGCTATATTGAACCTATCTTGTTATATGGAAGTGAATCATGGACAATAGGCAAGTCTGCACAAAAATCATTGGAAGCAGCAGAAATGTGGTTTATTAGAAGAATGTTGCGAATCCCCTGGACAGCAAAAATAACTAATGAAGAATGTATGAGAAGAGCTGGAGAGACAAAAAACCTTGTCAAAAAGATAAGAGAGAGACAATGTACTTTCATAGGACATGCAATGAGAAGAGGGGTCATTGAAAATATTATAACAACAGGAAAAATAGAAGGAAGAAGATCAAGAGGAAGACCAAGAGAAATGATACTGGACAGTCTGACGGGATGGTGTGAGAGGAGATCACTAACTGAACAGATGGCCTGCATGAAGGATCGGGTACTCTGGAGAAGCATAATAGCCAACGCCAGTCAGCACGGCACATGATGATTATGATGATGATGATGATGATGATGATGATGTGTGAACAATATGTTCTGTCTTACTTTAGCTGTGAGCAGGATGTTCTGTCTCACTTTAACTGTGAGCAATATGTTCTATCTCGCTTTAACTGTGAGAAAGATGTTTTATCTCACGTTAACTGTGAGCAAGATGTTCTGTCTCACTTTAGCTGTGAGCAGGATGTTCTATCTCACTTTTGCTGTGAGCAGGATGTTGTATTTTGCTTTAGTTATGAGCAGGATTTTCTATTTTACTTTAATTATGAACAGGATGCTGTATTTCACTTTAGTTGTGAGCAGGATGTTCTGTCTCATTAGAACTGTGAGCAAGATGTTTTATTTCACTTTAATTGTGAGCAGGATGATCTGTCTCATTAGAACTGTGAGCAGGATGTTTTATTTCACTTTAATTGTGAGCAGGATGTTCTGTCTCATTGAAACTGTGAGAAAGATGTTCTATCACACTGGAACTTTGAGCATTATGTTCTATCTCCCTGGAACGTTGAACAGGATGTTCTATCTCACTTTAGTTGTGAGCAGGATGTTCTATCTCACTTTAGGTGTGAGCAGGATGTTGTATCACACTAAAAATGTGAGAAGAATGTTCTATCACACTGGAAATGTGAGAAGGAAGTTCTATTGCACTGGAACTGTGAGAAAGATGTTCTATCACGCTTTAACTGTGAGAAGAATGTTCTATCACACTGGAACTGGGAGCAGGATGTTCTATCACATTGGAAGTATGAGAATGATGTTCTATCACACTGGCACTGCGAGAAGGATGTTCTATCGCACTGAACTGTGAGAAGAATATTATATGCGCCTGGAGCTGTAGAAAGACGTTCTATGCGTTTGAAGCTGTAAACAATATGCTTAGCACAGAAGAACTGCGAGCAGGATGTTCTATCTCCCCGTAGCTGTGAGCAGGATGTTCTGTCTCCCTGAGCTGTGACCAGGATGTTCTATCTCCCCAGAGCTGTGAGCAGGATGTTCTATCTCACTGGAGCTGTGAACAAGATGTTCTTGACAGCTGACAATGGACAGATGTCGGAAGACAGCCATTTTACCGGACTGGCACTGGATTACACTGGCCTTCTTGATGACCCGAAGTGGATTCTGAAAAAAAAGCAGCTGCTGAAAAGATTATACTACCGTGCAGACCACGGAAAGCCTGAATCCACATAACCAGATTGATCCCACTGCTCTGAACACCACAGGAGAGATGGAACAGGCTTCTGGTCAGCCTTTTTTTCCGCTAATTCTATTAAACGTTTCTTTACTTCATCACACTATCCTATGTCTCTCTCTCTCTCTCTCTCTCTCTCTCTCTCTCTCTCGCAAGGTCTCTGCCTTCCATAACCCCTGATCTCTTTGTGCATCTCAGCTGGCTTGTCACTGAGCATTTTCCATGCCAGGATGCCAAACTATCAAACAGGTTTTCTATCCTGTCTGCCTCTGTCTCTTCTTCCTTCTATCTTCCTTGTTACCGGTAGGTACTCTAGCCCCCCTCTCCTCCAAACATACCTCAAAAGTCTGGATTGTTTTTTTTTCTGATCTTTGTTATAATTCTCCTCGCTTCTTGTGCCTCTTTCAGAACTTTCTATTTCGGTTTTCTCTCTGTCCACGGTACCTTCAACATTCTTCTTAAGAAGCAGATTCCAGCCTTCTTTGTGTCTCTTTACTGACTTCCAGCCTTCTTTGTGTCTCTTTACTGACTTCCAGTTTTCTTTGTGTCTCTTTACTGACTTCCAATCTTCTTTGTATCTCTTTACTGACTTCCAGTCTTCTTTGTGTCTCTTACTGACTTCTAGTTTTCTTTGTATCTCTTTACTGACTTCCAGTCTTCTTGTATCTCTTTACTGACTTCCAGCCTTCTCTGTATCTCTTTACTGACTTCCAGTCTTTTTTGTGTCTCTTTACTGACTTCCAGTTTTCTTTGTGTCTCTTTACTGACTTCCAATCTTCTTTGTATCTCTTTACTGACTTCCAGTCTTCTTTGTGTCTCTTTACTGACTTCTAGTTTTCTTTGTATCTCTTTACTGACTTCCAGTCTTCTTTGTATCTCTTTACTGACTTCCAGCCTTCTCTGTATCTCTTTACTGACTTCCAGTCTTTTTTGTGTCTCTTTACTGACTTCCAGTCTTCTTTGTGTCTCTTTACTGACTTCCAGTCTTCTTTGTGTCTCTTTACTGACTTCCAGTTTTCTTTGTATCTCTTTACTAACTTCCAGTCTTCTTTGTATCTCTTTACTGACTTCCAGCCTTCTCTGTATCTCTTTACTGACTTCCAGTTTTCTTTGTATCTCTTTACTGACTTCCAGTCTTCTTTGTATCTCTTTACTGACTTCCAGTCTTCTTTGTATCTCTTTACTGACTTCCAGGCTTCTTTGTGTCTCTTTACTGACTTCCAGGCTTCTTTGTATCTCTTTACTGACTTCCAGTCTTCTTTGTATCTCTTTACTGACTTCCAGTCTTCTTTGTATATCTTTACTGACTTCCAGTCTTCTTTGTGTCTCTTTACTGACTTCCAGTCTTCGTTGTATCTCTTTACTGACTTCCAGTCTTCTTTGTGTCTCTTTACTGACTTCCAGTTTTCGTTGTATCTCTTTACTGACTTCCAGGCTTCTTTGTGTCTCTTTACTGACTTCCAGGCTTCTTTGTGTCTCTTTACTGACTTCCAGCATTCTTTGTGTCTCTTTACTGACTTCCAGGCTTCTTTGTGTCTCTTTACTGACTTCCAGCATTCTTTGTGTCTCTTTACTGACTTCCAGCATTCTTTGTGTCTCTTTACTGACTTCCAGGCTTCTTTGTGTCTCTTTACTGACTTCCAGGCTTCGTATCCGTAGAACAGGATTGGTCCAGTGTAGCAATGTAGCAGTCACTTCCTGATTCTCATAGATAGTGACTTATTACAAAGTATGTATTGCAGCTTTGAAAAACCCCTTCATTATATACGTATTAGAGCTCCTTCTGTTATAGAAGATGGCACAAAACATACATATAAGCTCTTCGTGAAAGCTACCGGTTATTTTGTTGATACATAGCATACAATGCCGTTGTATAGAAATAATTTATGTTTAAAATATGTTTTTTTTAAAATATCAAATGAATAAGAAACATCTATTATAACATTGCATGTCTTCAGTTATTAGTATTTTTTAATTTAAAAAGAACTTTTGTACATGATGACCATTCGTGCCGACCGTACTTCACTGCTTCATTTCTAATTTTTGTATCAGAATAAACATTTCAAATACCCAGGGTAGCATAATATTCTTCTCAGAGACAATCGACGGTGAGATTGAGAAGAGATGCAATAAAGGAAGTCAGGTCATTGGACAAATGACTCCTTTACTGAAAAACAAATACATCACAAGAGAAACAAATAGGGCACTATTCAGCACAATATTCTTCCCAACTCTATGCTGTCAATGTCAAACATGGACACTAACAACCAAGAATAAAGGAAAAATCATCAACACAGAAATGAAATGATTAAGGAGAATGCTAAATGTGACAAGAAGAGACCTGACACCATCAGGGCAGAGGTTGGAGTAACACCAGTATTACACTATATCCAGAAACAGCAAGTCAAATGGTCTGGCCTCGTTACAAGGTTACCACCAGACAGTATACCACAGAAAACATTCACACTAAGATTTCTATGTAACAGAGGAAGAGGCCGCCCACGCAGGAGATGGGGAGAGGAAATTACAGAAGCACTAAATATCTCATTATATGAAGCAAATCGTCGAGCACTGTCATTATATCTATTTGTACCCTAAACACCGAATGGTACATGAGGAAGGAGGCAAGACAAGACAAGTATCAAAATGAGTTTAGTTCATTCAGTCCCCTAGTGTTAACAAGCATTGTTTATATTACAAGTCCACCAGCCACAAAGGAAGTAACAAACGGTCCTGCTCCGATTATGAAATAGGCACTGCAGGCTACTGAACCATCTCCACCCACTCAAGATCTCACATACAGACGAAGGCCCGTGTTGGAGCGGAGTACAGGCCCCAGAACATGTACTCAAGGAGTGCCTAACTTGTACAGATCTGTACAACCAGACATGGCAACAGGGCTCGGATCTGAGGCGGAAGCTATGGGGGCTGCTGGGAGGAGGACCTGGAGAAGACTGTGGACTTCATCCTGGAGACAGGGCTTCTGGTTTAGCATGATACAAAGCTGGAAGAAGAAGAAGAAGAAGAAGAAGAAGAAGAAGGTGGAGGAGAAGAAGAAGAAGAATACCACCGCTGATCCGGTGTGATTTTGGAAGATCTGCTGGCTTTTGACACGATGCGCCTCATCCAGTGCTCCGGAAGCATATCCAGATATCCAAGGTTGGTTATGATCCGTTGATCCACAGACCATGGCTCGACGATCAAACCTGTGGCTTTCGCTGGTAACTTGGACAGCCGTGGACAATTACCTCTGACGCTTTCTCCTTTGGTGATGCCAGCAATGCTGCGTGCCTAGCAACGGGAGACGTCTGTTGCCAGCAGCGGTTGTGAGGACGCATCTATGGAGTAATCACTTGTGACCACAGTCTCGTGTGCTAGTCCCCAGCGCGTGTACCTAGCAGCACTTGAAACATCACAAGTTCTACGATGCTGTGTAGAACATGGGGGAATGTGCTATTAGCAGAGGTTCTCAAAATAATGGCACTGGGGTTCCGGGTATCATTTCATCGCAGTCAGTGAAATCGCAGTCAGGTGTATCTTTCACGTATTTCTTACACTTACAGGAAACCCTATGGTCGTGTGGCAAGTGCACTTGCCTGCTCACCAGAAGGTCATTGGTCATTGGTTTGATTTCGCACCTGGGGCGGAAAATTTTTTTCCCGACCAACCGGTAGTGGGATCAACCCAGGCTCGAGAAATGGGTACCTGGGGCTTCCATAGCACAACAAAGACAGTTAGGATAGACGGTGGCATCCCTTCATCAAGATACAAGGAGATTGAGGATAGATGGTGGCATCCCTTCCTCAAGATATAAGGACAGTGAGGATAGGTGCTGGCATCCCTTCCTCAAGATACAAGGAGAGTGAGGTTAGATGGTGGCATCCCTTCCTCAAGACACAATGACAGTGAGGATAGATGTTGGCTTCCTCCTTCAAGATACAATGACAGTAAGGATAGATGGTGGCATCCCTTCCTCAAGATACAAGGACAGTAAGGATAAATGCTGGCTTCTCTCCTTCAAGATATAAAGACAGTAAAGATAGGTGCTGGCATCCCTTCCTCATGATACAAGGACAGTGAGGATAGGTGCTGGCATCCCTTCTTCAAGATACAAGGAGAGTGAGGATAGGTGCTGGCATTTCTCCTTCATGATACAAGGACAGTGGGGATAAGTGCAGGCATCCCTGTCACATAATACAAGGACCATTAGGATAAGTGCTGGCATCTCTCCCTCAAGATACACGGACGGTTGATATAGCAAAGGATATATACAGTCATGAGCAGACTTACGGCCGAGGTCCCACAAGAAAAACTGGAAAATAACGATTCATTTTGAGATTAATTTACATTTCTCTACTCTCCACGCACTGTAAATTCACCACAATGCAAAAAAATGCGTTTCTTCATATATATATATATATATATATATATATATATATATGTATGTGTGTGTGTGTGTGAGAGAGAGTGTGTGTGTGTAGTAACCAAATAAGAATTTATAAAAAGTAAACCATTTTATCAATGGAGATACAATGAGGAAATTAAAAGGAGGACAACTATCGCTCTTCAGAAAGTAAAACAACTAAAGAATCTGTGGAGAGGAACAGACAGAACTACAAAAATAAGATTTTTAAGGGCATGCATCTTTCCCATCGCAACATATGCCTGTGAGACCTGGACACTTAACAAAACAGCCGAGAAACACATAAATGCCGTTGAATGTAAATGCTACAGAAGAGTTCTCCAAATATCATGGACACAAAAGAGAACAAATATATCCATACTACAAGAACTTAATATTGAAGAAGGCTGGCTAGTAAAGAGGATTAAACAGAGAAAACAAATATTTTGGCCACATTAAACGTCATGATAATCTAGAGAAGACCGTCTTGAAAGGGTACATAATGGGGAAAAGAAAGAGAGGAAGACCAAGGCGAAAATGGCTGCAAGACATTTACTGATCTGCAAATGGATGCATCAGCAGCAGGCCATCTTGCTCACAACCGAGTGACCTACAAGAGAGCTGTTAGGGAGGCAAAGTTCCACAAGGGACATGCAAATGAATGAAAACCATCTTAAGCTTGTTACATGATTTATTTTATTTGTTTTTCCTTGGGAGGGGAGAGCGAGGTGGGGGTGTAGACACTGTCAGATACCTGATATGCCACTGTCAGGGTTAGCGCCCTATACCTGATATGCCACTGTCAGGGTTAGCGACCTATACCTGATATGCCACTGTCAGGGTTAGCGACCTATACCTGATATGCCACTGTCAGGGTTAGCGAACCACAGCTGACCAAGACCCTGCCCAATCTCTCCCTTGCTATCCCTAGTAACAGGCACAGAAAGGCTAACGGGGCAGGAATCGCCACAGTCCCCGTGGTGGCGGAGTCTGTTGAAGAAGTATTGCACATCCCCTTCTGTTTAGCTGTGCTCCGGGGCTGAAAAAGTAGCTGCCATCACCAGTTAGAAGTTATTTTAATGTCTGTTAAAAAGAAACATATGTTAGAAGATCTGTATTTACAATGTATTTCTGTTTATGTATATGTCTCTGTGTGTATGTGCGTGAGAGCTATTTTATTAGGTTAATTACTTCTTCTGTTTTACCTTGAATGTATTAGTTAAATATTACACTCTTTTGATATGTTTTTCCTAATTTAATTTGTATATTTGTACTAAATCAAGTGTGTGGGAAGAATGAAAGATGGAGTGATGAAGGGCAGAATGTAAGACGGGCCTGCGTGTCCAATTCTTTACCCTTAAAAAAAAAAAGATTATTCATTCATTCATTCGCTCCCACGCCGATGCGATGCTGTATCTCAGCTCCTTCACAGCATCGGCTGCAAAGAACACCAGCTCCAAGTAGGTAGGACAAGACAAGACAAGATTTATTTGTCATATAACGAATTCACGAGCAGTGGTTCACGAATGATCTAAACAATGCCTTTTTTATGTTGGATGTTGCGCATGCGCAGAACGCTTATCGCAAACACACGGCCATATATTTCTTTTCGAAAGCAAGAACGCAAAACAGGAATAAATGCCGGAAAATTGAGGTTAAGTTTTCGCTTAAAGGGACTTGAAAAATAATAAAACAAAATGACACCCAATTGTTTAACAACCCGCCAGTATTTGAAGAAGAGAGACGTGAAAAGCCGGCGTGGTGACAGCACGTTTACGCTGAGGACTTCATCAATATCTCAAATCCCTGAAGTTATCTTTTATCCCGGCTATAAAATTTCCTACAGCACCGGGTTACCGTTTTGCCGGTGGGGGGAGAAAACAAACTGGAGGTAAAATCTTCAACAACACCCGTTATCTCTCGGGGTTCGGTGCTAACTCAGCCGTCCAAAGGACAACACAAACTACAACAGCTTTGGTCATGAACCAGCCTCTTCTGTCTTCTCTCTACCGGAAGACAAATCCTCCTGGATAAACAGGGGATGTTTGCGATGAAAGCATCCAAAAACAGGGACTTCACGTTAGTTTATTTCGTTTAGGGCAGTCTAGGCAATTGCGTTCTGTTCTGTGAAGTTTGCTGTGCTCTTTAAAACCTGTTTGCATATTGATAAATCTGTCTTACCCAATTACAATGATTAGGTCACGTGACTAACATCACAGGATTTGTTTGTTTGTTTGTTTGTTTGTTTGCATCCCCCACCCCTCGGCAGCTGAAGATTTCTTAATCCGTGGTTGTTAATTTGAGGTCCGTGTTTGTAACCGATGATGTGAAGATGTTGAGGCAAGGCATCGCGTCGACTTGGGAGCAGGTTATGGCGGCTATTTTTTCAATACCTTGTCTTTTAGCAGACTCCACCACCATGGGGACTATGGCTAATCCTGCCCCCATTGGCCAGGCTAGCGTGGACGATCTACGCTTGGTTCGAGGGGTGTACGACCTTGGTCGGAGCATAATCGTCCACGTGACTTGACAATGGCTTCGGGTTTAGTGTGGGGTTAATCATTTTTACTTGCGTCATATTCTATTTGAGGCATGCCAGGGTGACGTCGTGATTTCGTTGTGCTTATGGATTTGCTGTAATTCCTGTATATTATTTTGATTGTTTAGTTATATCTGCCCGTGTGTAACTCATGTGGTGTAGAGTGTGTAGTGTCAATTAAGTGTAATGTAGCGTTCGTGTCACTATGTGTAGAGATGAAAATTATGTGTTTGATTTCATTGTGATTATTCTGCATATTGAATTGGTAACATGCATAATTATTTTTATATGCTCTTCATGTGTTAGCGTCAATGCAGATTATATTGATGCATGTGATGGCAGCTATGGCTGCGGATATTAAAGTGCAGTTGCACACTTTTTCCTAGTGGAGGCCACAAGTAGGGCCCAGAGAGTTCAGAACCTCAGATCCATAATGTTTATTTAGTTGATCACATTACACTTGACATACTCAGTGCAATAAACCAACTCGCCTCCTATGACATCAAGACCACCATGCATTGGACACCAGGGCACATAGATATCAAAAGAAATGAATGTGCTGACAGACTGGCAAAGAGTGGAGCCACTATGTCACAGCCCCACATCTCCACCAAAATGAGAACAGCTAAACACATTATACACAACAAATGCAAGCAGTAGTGGATGGACAGCTGGGCCAGTAATCCAGCTGAAAGATCCCTATATACACACCTGCCAAAGCCTAATCCCGGAGACCACATCAACAGCTTATGTCGTAGAGACAAATGCACAGTTTTCAGGTTGAGAACAGAACACATTGCCCTCAATAAGCATTTACATAGAGTGACCGCCGACCACACACCATACTGCATACACTGCAACAGACGAGAAGAAGAAACTGTTAACCACCATCTGCTGGACTGCGGTGCATTGAAGGATCTTCAGAAGAACCTGATACTACCAAACTCCTCAATTACTGACATTCTGTATGGAGATGTAGAACAGCCGAAGAGGACCTGTACATTTCATTATCTGGCACACGGGACAAAGAGTGAAAACTCGTAAACCCGGGGATCGGAAAACTCAAAGTCAAAGTCATATATTAATATGGTAAACCTGAGAGGTTGCATTACCATGCGTTATTATGCTTGAGTTATTTTGCATTGTCATTGATTATTCATAGAGTGCTTTTTCCATTATTGATGAATAATGTCTTGATGTCAAGTTCATTGTCAGTGTCAGTTTGCGTGTGATTGTTTTTGGTTAAATTGTGATATTAAAAATTTGCTATAGTATTGATTTTCAGACATAATGAATTGTATTCCATGTCATATGTATTTTAGCATCTGAGTAGTTTCAGGCACAATTAGCATACAGTAGGCCAAAGGAAGGGTGAACTTGGGTTGGTGCTTTAATAGGGGAGCTAGGTTGTCATCTAGTACTGTAATACCTGCTACGGGAATTGTTGGTCTGCAACAGTGTCATAAAATATTCCTCCCAATATTGATAACATGTAAACTAGCACCAACGAGTATCACACTAGACCTGTTACAACGGAGAGGCGGGGCAGGGTCTTGGTCAGATATTGTTCGCTAACTCTGATGTCGACATGCCAGAACGGACGGCGTCTTCGCTCCCCGGCCAGCTTCTGTATGGTACCTTATCTCTGCGGAATGTTGTCCACATATAAGACCTACCGTTCTTCATTCGCTTGCTTTATACGATCTAAGTTTATCTTTCTTTCCGTGTTTAGATCTCACCGCAGAGCCTGTTTTGAGAAGAGGCACACTGGAGCACGTAATGGCAACAGCAAATAATAAAAGGCAAAAGGACAGAGGAGGACAAACGAACAAGATAAATGACGGACTAAAAGAACATGGAGGACATGCTACAGAGATCTTATAAAAAGAGCGAATGATGTGCGGTTGTGAAAATCACTGACGACCAACTCCTGACTGGCATGTGCCAGAGAGAGAGAGAGAGAGAGAGAGAGCGAGAGAGTGAGAGCAGAGAGAGGGGAGAGAGAAAAGAGAGAGAAAGGAGAGAGAGGGGAAAGGAGAGAGAGTGAGGGAGACAGAGGGAAACAGAGGGAGACAGTTGAGAGAGAGGAAGAGAGAGAGAGAGAGGAGAGAGAGGGAGAGAAAGGGAGAGAGAGAAGGAGAGAGAGGGAGAGAAAGGGAAGATAGAAGGAGAGAGAGGGGGATAGAGAGAGGGAGAGAGAGAGAGAGAACAAACAGTTTCCAGCAATTTCTTGTCTTTGGTATGCACGTCTTGTTTTCTCTCTGCTTTGAGGAAGCAGTTAACCGTGGTACATACGGCATATAACCATAACTGCCAAGTCATGACGTTTATACACCCTGTAGCAAAAAATCAGCCAAGTCCTTAGCTTTCTTTTCTTTGTCTCTTTCATTATATTCACCCGTATAATATTTCAAATTCCACCACGCCGGGCGAAAATGAACCATCTAATTGCGAAAATCACGCACTCCTTCAAGTCGCCCGCATCAGGACATCAAAAACTTTCATTTCTGGGCGCTATTTTTCCACCCTACTCTCGTCCGGATGGCTGCGGACGGCGCTAATTACCCATTCGCCGGAAGTGCATATTCATGCGCTTCTTCCGGTTACAGAAATCTAAAAATAATACCTTCTGATTTCTACACGAATCTTCTCTTTAACACAAAGAAAGCTATTCTTTTTGTAATGAAGCCTTTTTATTTTGGATGGATGATCACAAGGCTATAAAAACATAATTCACCTTCGTTAGTGGAAAGACTATCAGGCAGATAAATTGTGCTGGCTTCATTGAAGATACATGTTCAGTTCATTACACATTATCAGAACTTACATTCATTGGTTGAGGTGGGAAGTGAAATGAAAGAAAAAAATAGGGGTTGGCATCTTTCCGGTTAGCTCGGTTAATGGGCATCTAGTTTAATGACCTCATGGGAGTGTGCATGGATGGTCTTGACCTGGGGCAGAAAGTCATGAAAGGAGAGGTCCTGGTAGTGAGTACCTGGGATTTATCATATTGATCGTTGTTATTTGAAAATGGTAAGTGTTGATGTGATGTTGGCAGGCCAACACCTTCAGCACCATATTCATCTTCACAATCATCATGTATCATTGTCTTGCCTGTTGGAGATTTGTCTGTCCTTCCTCTCCTCTCCTTCTTTACTCTTACCTGGGGAAAGGCCATCAACAAGGACTTTCCATTCATTTCTGTCCTGGGCTGTTTCTTCCACCCTCACCAGGTGTATGTGATCTTTTTTTTTTTTTTAATCTCCTTACCAGGTGTTTCTTGTTTCTTCCGATCCTGGCGATTCCAAGAGAGAGCTTGTCTGGTTATGTTTCTGGTAGGTTTGGAGATGGATCTAGAAAAAAAAAAGGTGAAGTATATCTCTAGAGATTGATCTAGAAAAAGGTGAGACGATATAGTAGTATATCTCTAGAGATTGATCTAGAAAAAGGTGAGACGATGTAGTAGTATATTTCTAGAGATTGATCTAGAAAAAGGTGAGACGATGTAGTAGTATATCTCTAGAGATTGATCTAGAAAAAGGTGAGGCGATAGAGTAGTATATCTCTAGAGATTGATCTAGAAAAAGGTGAGACGATGTAGTAGTATATCTCTAGAGATTGATCTAGAAAAAGGTGAGTCGATGAAGTAGTATATCTCTAGAGATTGATCTAGAAAAAGGTGAGACGATGTAGTAGTATATCTCTAGAGATTGATCTAGAAAAAGGTGAGACGATGTAGTAGTATATCTCTAGAGATTGATCTAGAAAAAGGTGAGACGATGTAGTAGTATATCTCTAGAGATTGATCTAGAAAAAGGTGAGACGATGTAGTAGTATATCTCTAGAGATTGATCTAGAAAAAGGTGAGACGATGTAGTAGTATATCTCTGGAGATGTATCTAGAAAAAGGTGAGTCGATGAAGTAGTATATCTCTAAAGATTGATCTAGAAAAAGGTGAGGAGATGAAGTAGTATATCTCTGGAGATGTATCTAGAAAAAGGTGAGACGATGTAGTAGTATATCTCTAGAGATTGATCTAGAAAAAGGTGAGACAATGTAGTAGTATATCTCTAGAGATTGATCTAGAAAAAGGTGAGACGATGTAGTAGTATATCTCTGGAGATGTATCTAGAAAAAGGTGAGTCGATGAAGTAGTATATCTCTAAAGATTGATCTAGAAAAAGGTGAGGAGATGAAGTAGTATATCTCTGGAGATGTATCTAGAAAAAGGTGAGGCGATGAAGTAGTATATCTCTGAAGATGTATCTAGAAAAAAGTGAGGCGATGTAGTAGTATATCTCTGGAGATGTATCTAGAAAAGGATGGGGCAATGAAGTAGTATATCTTTAGAGATGTATCTAAAAAAAAAGGTGAGGCGATGAAGTAGTGTGTTTCTGGAGATGTATCTAGAAAAAGGTGAGGCCATGAAGTAGTATATCCCTGGGATTGATCTAGAAAAAGGTGGAGCAATGAAGTATATATCTCTGGAGGTGTATCTAGGGAAAAAAAAGGTCAAGCGATGAAGTATTATATCTTTACAGATGTATCTAGAAAAAGAGGCGATGGAGTAGTAGATCTATCTAGATGGATCTAGAAAAAAGAAGGTGGAGCAATGAAGTAGTATATCTCTCTGACTGACAGATGTCAATAGTCAGTATGTTGAACAAAGACCCTTTGAAGGCCATTTGTGACCAAATCTCACATCCTGGGCTTTCTATTCGCTACGCTGCCCCCCTCCCCATACTACATTAACTTAATATTGAAGAAGGTTGTCTAGTAAGGAAGATTAAAGAGAGAAAACTTAAATATTTTGGACACGTTAAACGTCATGATAGTCTAGAGTAGGCCGTCCTGGAAGGGTACATAATGGGACAAAGAAAGAAAGGAAGACCAAAGCGAAGATGGCTGCACGACATCGTTGAGGATCTGCAAATGGATGCATCAGCGGCAGGCCATCTTGCTCACAACCGAGAGGCCTACAGGAGTGCTGTTAGGTAGGCAAAGTTCTGCAAGGGACATGCAAATGAATGAATGAATGAATGAATGAATGAATGAATGAAAGGCCCCCCCCCCATGAAAGAATGTATCTGAATGTTTTTCGAACTAGCGGCAGTTTAACAGTGGCCGACCAGTTGAGTGATCAGTTTTGACACTGGCAGTCGATAAATCAATATCACAAACGAAACCAGCGAATTTGAACAAGCTTATTAAAAGACTTTCTCTCAGCCAGAGCATCAGCTTTATGTCGTCTGTAAACGTTCTAGCTATGTCTTAGTTACAGTCATTCTGTTTCTTTCTTTCTTCTTCTTCTTCTTGTTCTTTTTTTTTTTCTTTCTTACTTCTCCTTTTTCTTCTTATTCCTTCTTCTTCTTTATTTTTTTTTCTTATTTCTTTTTCTTCTTCTTTCCTCCTCCTCCTCCTTCTTCTTTTTCTTCTTCTTGTTCTTTCCTTCTTCTTCTTCTTCTTGTCTTCTTTCTTATTCTTCTTATCTTTTTCTTGTTCTTTCCTTCTTCTTTTTCTTCTTTCCTTCTTTTTCTTTTTCTTCTTCTTTTTTTCTTCTTCTTCCTCCTCCTCCCTGCTTATTCTTCTTCTTGTTCTTCTTCTTTCTTTCTGTCTTCTCCTTCTTCTTATTATTTCTTCTTCTTTCTTCGTCTTCTTTTCTTCTTCTTCTTATCTACTTCTTCTTTCTTCTTCTTTCTTTTTCTTCTTCTTTCCTCCTCCTCCCCGCTTATTGTTCTTGTTCTTTCCTGCATCTTCTTCTTTCTTCTTGATTCTTCTTATTTCGTCTTCTTCTTCTGCTTCCTTCTTCTCTTGAACTGCGAGCATTGTGACCTTTACAGCAATGCATTGGACTGGAAACGGGTTACTGTGACTTTTTTTTTTTCCATTTCTTGACTGGAGCTAAAACAGCAAACTTCGTTGTGGGGGTCGATCCCCGTTAGCCAGACTTGGCCCGTTACTGAAAGTGCCAACGGAGAGGTGGGACAGGGTCTTGGTTTGCTATGTTTCACCAAACCTGACCAGCAGAAATCTCTAATTTATAAGTAAACAATAAATAAACTCTTTATTCATACTCCATTTTTTACTTACATAAAGTAGAATGGGTTCAATATAGCATCTTAGAGCTCTCTTTGTTATTTCCAAAGGAAGTTTTTGGTTTATTGATATGTTCTTCATCTTTCCAAAAGCCGTCTTTGCCTCTGCTATCCTGGTTCTGATTTCTTCAATGCACCTGTCGTTAGATGTTATGACTGTACCTAAATATATGTATCTATTTATCTGTCTTAATATCTTCCCGTACACTATAATTATGCATCCTGGTATTTTCTTTTTCTTTCGTATCACCATTACTTCTGTTTTATTGGTGTTAAACTGTTTTCATGCTTTCTTCTGTGACTTTTTCTAGGAGTTTTTGTAAGGTTTTCCTACTCTCTGCTGTCAGTGCTGTGTTATTGACTTTGCCTAGGAGTTTTTGTAAGGTTTTCCTAATCTCTGCTGTCAGTGCTGTGTTATTGACTTTGCCTAGGAGTTTTTGTAAGGTTTTCCTACTCTCTGCTATCAGTGCTGTGTTATCTGTGACTTTGCCTAGGAGTTTTTGTAAGGTTTTCCTAATCTCTGCTATCAGTGCTGTGTTATCTGTGACTTTGCCTAGGAGTTTTTGTAAGGTTTTCCTAATCTCTGCTATCAGTGCTGTGTTATCTGTGACTTTGCCTAGGAGTTTTTGTAAGGTTTTCCTAATCTCTGCTATCAGTGCTGTGTTATTGACTTTGCCTAGGAGTTTTTGTAAGGTTTTCCTAATCTCTGCTATCAGTGCTGTGTTATCTGTGACTTTGCCTAGGAGTTTTTGTAAGGTTTTCCTAATCTCTGCTATCAGTGCTGTGTTATTGACTTTGCCTAGGAGTTTTTGTAAGGTTTTCCTAATCTCTGCTATCAGTGCTGTGTTATTGACTTTGCCTAGGAGTTTTTGTAAGGTTTTCCTAATCTCTGCTATCAGTGCTGTGTTATTGACTTTGCCTAGGAGTTTTTGTAAGGTTTTCCTAATCTCTGCTATCAGTGCTGTGTTATTGACTTTGCCTAGGAGTTTTTGTAAGGTTTTCCTAATCTCTGCTGTCAGTGCTGTGTTATCTGCATATTTGATGTTCTTTACATTTTTTTGCTGGAGTTTTTACTCCACCTATTTTCTTGATTTCTTTGATCGCATCACGCTACTGTCTCATGTGTGATCAGGAAAAGAAGATGTTCATACGTCAGTCATGTGCTGAGAAGAAATAACCAGAGAATCTCAAACCAAGTTATCAAGTGGAATTCAAAAGGTCGAAGAAATAGAGGTCGACCACGTGAAACTCTAAAGAGGACATTGCTAGGAGAGGGCTGATTAGTAGGAAAAACATCCCTTGATGAGTTTGAAAAGCTCGCCAAAAAAAAACAGGTAATCTTGGCGAATTGCCATGCGAGCCCTATGTGACCTTTAACGGCACGGGAAGGATGTAAGATGTTTGATTACACTACGGAAATAACCTGGTAATCGGCTACGTGTATGTTAGATAAGAAAGTGGTCCTTTGATGTAATGTGGTTCGGAGCCACTGACCAATCAGACGTTTGTATGAGGTGCCAGGGTAGCGTTGTAGATAGTGCACTTGCCTGTCGATCAGAAGATCCCTGGTTCGATTTCGCATTCGGAACTGGGGTAAACCTAGACTTAAAAAATGGGTGTCTTGGCTTTCCCTAAAAAAGAGAAAAATACCAAATGCAACGAGGACAGATGCTGGCATCCCTACCTCAAATACTGTCATCATCATCATCATCATCATCATGTGCCTTCTCCAGAACGAAGGTTGGCGGTAATAAATCTCCATTTCTCTCGCTCTCTTGCCTTGATGGTGTACTCAGCCAGGCTGTGTCCTGTCCATTCTCACATCTCTGTCTTCCTCTTGCTCTTTTTTCCTTCCATCTTTCCTTCTAGTATGGTCTTCAGCATATTGTTATGTCTTTTGATATGGCCAAAGTAATTTGTTGTCTTCTTCCTTATTTCTTTTAGAAGTTGACATTGCACCTGGAGCTGTTCTAAAACTTGCGCATTTGTTCTTTTCATTCCCCATGTTATAAAACCTAGTTTTCTGTAGAACCACATTTCTGCTGCATTAATCTTTCTCTCCATCTTTTTTGCTTAGAGTCCAGGTTTCTGCTCCATGCAGTAAAACAGAGAAGATGTAGCATTTTATAAATCTTAATATTGTAGTGGCCTAGAAATGTGAAGGTATGTAAATTCTACCTGATATAGATTAGACCTATCCTTGATCTTGACAATGGAGAGTAAAGGATACTTGTGCTTTTCTCAGCTTTGATCTACTATTCATCCACTTGTCGCGCTCCATTCCAGACTTCTTTCAATATTATCTTTTTCTTTGCTGTTATCTACGTGTCGTCGTTTCTTTCAATCATGGCTGGGAAGAGAATGAAGAAAAGTGAGCTACTTCTCACTAGGATCCACTACCACGATGAATATTTAGAGTTGTGTTATGTTGTCTGGACAGAAATAACATAACAAGCTGTTATCAAAGAGAGTTGGAATGTTGTAGAAAATGTTCTAGGACACAAAAGGAAAGGACAAACTCATGTGTATTCCCCGGGGGCATAAATTACAATTATCTCGGAAGTCCTAAACAAAAGAACTCTGTAAAAGTTAGGGAAAAATATGTGTTTGACAGTTGTCTGTGGTTCTTACATAGTTTTACAAGTGCGGCTCTTTTGGCGTTCCGAACCCAAGTCTCTTTTGCGTGTCAGTACGCCAAAAATTTCCACATAATTTGCTTGTCACATTGGACGACTGGTGCCGTTTTGATATCTGTTCAACATGCCTCATGTCAGAACTGAGATAATAATTACCTGCGTCGGTGCATTCATTCATAGGAACGCTCGCACCCAAGCGCTCGAAGCTATGGGGGTCTATGTATTCTGTTCCCATAGTGTACTTTTGTATTCGCACTGAGAGGTATCTTTCTGTCAGACTTCCGCAGAATTTCGAAGCAGGCTCTTTTGTCAATATCAGAATATTTTCCCGACAAAGAATATTTTCCCCTGTAATTCCTCACATTTTATACTTTTTTTTTTAGGAACTGTCGTTAAAAGCTTTGCTCTGCGTTATGACACGGCTATAAATAGTAATTAGGTTCTATAATTCATTGACCACACAAGGCAGGATGTATTTGTTTGTGAATGATTATGAATGGGATATATTGAGTAGATCTGTCGGTGTTTCCAACCCTATTTTCTGAGTTTTCTGGCAGAAAAAAGTAGAAACGGCTTCGTTTAGTCAGAAAACTTCTTCTTCTTCTTCTTCTTCTGCTTCTTCTTCTTCTTCTTCTTCCTGGAATTCTTTGCAGCCAATGTGGTGAAGACGTTGAGGCACAACATAGTGTCGGCTTGGGAGTGGGTTATGGGTGATTTTTTTTCAGCCACTGAGAGCAGCTGAAGAAGCAGCGAGTGTGCAATACTTCTTTAGCAGACTCAGCCAACGTGGCATTATGGCGGTCCCTGCCCCGTTAGTCGAGCTAGAAGTGGTTTAAAGTGGTTCATTGCAAATTCTGAAGTGGATGCTTTAAGTAAGTCCACCACCTTCAGGAACCACTTCAGCTTCTCTTCGCTTAACTGATGACCTGAATGGGGGGGGGGGGGGGGGGGGGGGGGAGAGATACTACCAGGCGCTCAAAATTATAAACATCGGAGTCGGACTATGCTGTTTCTCTGTCCCAGACATGTCATTTCCATAGGGAAACTATAGATGCACCTTATTTTATTCCCAAGCATCTATCTGTAATTTCTTTTGCTCATGTGACTATGTCTATAAGTTCTTTTGCTCATGTGACTATGTCTATAAGTTCTTTTGCTCATGTGACTATGTCTATAAGTTCTTTTGATCATATGTCTCTGTGTGTAAATTCTTTTGCTCATGAGTCTTTTGCAACGTCTTTTGTTTATAAGCTTCTATCTGTAACGGCTTTTGTTGATGAGCTTCTATCTGTAACGATTTTTGTTGATGAGCTTCTATCTGTAACGATTTTTGTTGATGAGCTTCTATCTGTAACGATTTTTGTTGATGAGCTTCTATCTGTAACGCCTTTTGTTGCTGAGCTTCTATCTATAACGCCTTTTGTTGATGAGATTCTTTCTATAACGTCCTTTGCTGATGAGCTTTTATCTATAACGTCTTTTGCTGATGAGCTTCTATCTATAACGTCTTTTGCTGATGAGCTTCTATCTGTAACGTCTTTTGCTGATGTGCTGCTCTCTGTAAAGTCTTTAGTTGAGAGCTTCTATCTGTAAAGTCTTTAGTAGAGAGCTTCTATCTGTAACGTCTTTTGTTGATGAGCCTTCATCTTACAAACACACGAACATATTGGAATAAGGAAAGCAGAACGAATAAGTCAACCCCTTAAGGTTGTCGATGAAATCACTGGACCCTTTGCTCCAGGACACCTTGAGACACAAGCAACATGCAGACCACTTCCTCTTACTATATTCTCTCCAGCCATGAGAATGTCCACGCTCAGCATCTTAGTCATCTCTCACTCGTGAAAACACTTTCAGTTTCAGTAATCAGCTGAACAGGTGAACTTAAGTCCGGCTTAGTTTCAACACCAGTCACTCTGTCAATGTTCAGGGCCCTCTTCCAACATTATCCCCCTCTCCCCCTTTTTCCGATAAATTTAAAAAATAAAGAAAAAAAAAGAAAATAAGTAATATAAAAACTCCCTTCAATTTTCCTTTATTGTTGTTATTGTGTGTGTATATGTGTGTGTGTGTGTGTGTGTGTGTGTGTGTGTGTGTGTGTGTGTGTGTGTGTGTGTGTTTAACAGCAGAATCGTAACAGCAGAATCGTCCAAAGTTTAAAAAACACTTTTCGAAGTTATCGGATAACACGTACGATAATAGAAATGGAAAGCACACAGCGGAAGTACCGAAGACGCATGTTCAGAGTCCCAGCTTCCGGCCACAAACCACACGGAGACATCGAACGGGTCAACTTCCTCTACGGAAACAAGTCCAGATCTCAGATACGGCCCGACAATTCGATGAGCAAACATCAGAGAAGATCAGATTTGGGTACATTTCCATCCCTGTTTGATTTTAATTAGTGAAAGATCGAGATGGTCAATGGAGCGCTCTTTACGGATTGTCGCAGGGGGTTGTTGGGAGAATGTGTGCACAAATACATCAGATCCGGAATTTCAGAGCAGTGGTTTCATTTTTATTGTCATGTTTACAAAAAGAATGTCGAAAGATTTATGAATTATCATGACCTTATTCTTCTTCTTCTTCCTCTTCTTCTTCTTCTTCTTCTTATTATTATTATGTCATTTTCAGACGTCGAAATGTATACTTCTAAAGTAATCTGTGGTCAGCTGGAGATGGTGTACATCCCCATATAGCGTCTCTTGAACTGATATTTGCGTTGGCCACATCTGTTTTCTCTGCACCTCATATGCTAGGCACTCCTGCAGAATATGTTCTTCTGTCATCTTCCCAGTGCCACATGTGCCACTCGTCAGTCAGACCAATCTTGAGCCTGTGTAGAAGGTGGTACCTCAGTCTGACATGACCGCTGCGAGAAATGATCACTAGTTTCTCTCTGTTGAGTTAGTTGTTGGCATGAGCTCCATATTAGACACTTGCTGTGAACGACACAAAATAAATACGTTGATAAGAACGACATGGACAAGAAATCTACTTCTGCTGATGAAGTCCTGCTTGATGGTCATGTCTCTGATAGAAGGTTTCAAAGTTTGTTATATAACATTTCTGTGTGCTTTTTCTCCTTCGTACGCATTGTCTGACTATATCTGCAGTCCTGTCTCTTGAATAAATTTCACTGGGTTTTTTTTTTTTTGTTTGTTAATTCACGCATGAAACAGTAGATCTTATCTTCTTTAGTGGTTTCACTGGGCCAGTTAATTGCCTCTCAGTGCCTAGTAATTGGTGCAGTTTTGGAGGATATGTTCCACAGTTTTAGGCACCTGGGCACATGTAGTACAAAGAGTAGTAGTACAAACTTTAACTTTGTATACATATGACTTCGGAGTCGGCTGTGTCCTGTTCGGAGACGGAAAATAGTGACTTTTTCTTTTCTGTTTAGCATGTGATAGTCACCATGTGGTGGTGTTTGTGGCTTCCTGTAGGTTTTTAATCATGCTTTTCTTCTGATTATACTTGTAGGCGATCGGTATGTCTGGTTGCTCCATTTCAACGCCCTCTTTGGACAGGCGATCAGCTTTCCCATTGCCTGGTATCCCACACTGGGATGGAAAAGACTGCAAGATGGCTCCGTGTTGTGAGCCAGTTTTTGACAAGGCGTCTGTGTGCTAAATTTTAAATTATTTTAAAATCAGAATTTTGTCACGATTTTCGATACCGCTTTATTTAGTTCATTATGTCAAGATCTTCAGGTGTTATAGATCCTTGCTGTTACAAAGGAGTACGTGCAATTGAGCCTAGATCTTTCCAATTGTAAGACCAGAATGAGATGATAATACTGTTAATATAATGCTGACTGACTGATCTCAGGAGGTAGTGTTGTCTGGTCATTATGTCATGATGCCCAGTGTTTATTCCTCTAGTTATTATGTCATGTTGATAATTAATACTTCCTCTAGTCATTTCGTCATGAAGTTCAGTTATTCTTCTTCTAATCATTATATCTCCAGTTAGTATGTCCAAATATTTCAATGATACATCCTCTAGCATTATATCAAGATATTTAATAATACTTCATCTAATCATTATGTCCAGATGTTCAGTGATACATCCTCTAGTATTATGTCAAGATGTTCAATGATACATCCTCTAGTATTATGTCAAGATGTTCAATGATACTATTATGTCAAGTTTTTTAATGATACTTCATCTAGTCAGCATTTCAAGATCCTCGTGATAATTTATCTAGTCATTATGTCAAGATGTTTAATGATATGTCCTCTAGTATTATGTCAAGATTTTTAATGATATTTCATCTAGTCATTATGTCAAGATGCTCAATGATACTTCATCTAGACATTATGTCATGTTATTGAACGCTTCTTCTAGTCATTATTTCATTGTGGTTATTGATACTTACTCTAGTTATTATGTCAAGATGTTCAGTTCTTCTTCCTCTCGTTATTATGTCCAGATGTTCAGTGATACTTCCTCTAATTGATATGTCCAGTTCATCAGTTCTTCTTCCTCTATTATTATGCCAAGATATTCTATTGTACTTTCTGTAATCATTATGTTAAGATGCTGAGTGCTTCTTCTTTTAGTCTGTATGCCATGATGTACAATGATTTTCCCTATAATCGTTATGTCAAGATGTTCAATGCTTCTTCTTCTTGTCGTTATGTCCAGATGTTCAATGCTACTTAATCTAATCATTATGTCTAGACGTTCAATGCTACTTTCTCTAATCATTATGTCTAGATATTCAATGCTACTTCCTCTAATCATTATGTCTAGATGTTCAATGCTACTTCCTCTAATCATTATGTCTAGATGTTCTATGCTACTTTCTCTAATCATTATGTCTAGATGTTCAATGCTACTTCCTCTAATCATTATGTCTAGATGTTCAATGCTACTTCCTCTAATCATTATGTCTAGATGTTCAAAGCTACTTTCTCCTCTGGTGTTTATACTAAGATGTTCAGTGCTACTTCCCTTTTTCCGCCATATTGTAAAACCTGTTATTGGAAGTTTACATTTATAATTAATGGGAGGAATATATTTTCTCAAGATGGTCACAGTCCAACAATCCTTGGCAATGTACTTCAGTACTCGAGGCCAATCTAGCTCCCCCATCATGACAGCCAGCCCAGTCTCTCCCCTCCTTGATACATTGTATGCTTATTATGCATAGATCCTGATCATTTAATCAATACACAATACACTGACATGCAGTACAAACCACCAAGTCAGAAATTAAGGACACAGCATTTTAATCTCACTATACGCCATAACAACACATATAAATGACATTTACATAAACATGACATCAAGACAGGTGTCATTATAATGGTAATTAAGCATGTTATCATATGATAATTAATTCTCATGTTCCATTATTGAAAACCTGGCGGACTTGGGGGCCCCGGGGTCTCTTGGGCCTACATGTAGACTACACTACTAATCTAATGTACAATGGCACTTATTCCACTCAGCTACCGCTACCTCTATATAACCGCCTCGCAGCAGCACACGATCAATTTACATGCAAGGCGTAATAACGAATTAAACATGTTGCCCATCCCATATACTGATAAATCACACTGAAACCATGCACAGAATTTCAATATCGATACGTAAATACATAAACCTACATCACAGCTTACTGCACAACTACATAATCTATACCACATGAGGTGGGCACGGGCAGAATATAGCCAACGATCACCATAACACAGGAATTTACAGCACATCCATAGGCACAACTACACAAGACATCGCCCGGCCATTGCCTCTATCGATACTGATCCAAGCCAATATATATATATATATATATATATATATATATATATATATATATATATATATATATATAATTCCCGCGAAGCCAACTACCAATCACGTGGACGACGACGCTTCGGTCAAGGTTATACACCCCTCGATCTAAGCGTGCGTCGTGCCCAATATCAAGATGTTCATTACTTATTTCTATAGTCACTTGTCCAGATGTTCTTTGGTAACTACGTCCAGATGTCCAGTGCTTCTTCCTTTGGCAACTACGTCAAGATGTCCATTGCTACTTCCATTAGCCGGTTTAGCAATATTTCCGGTGCTACTTCTTCGCATTCATTACATGTATACATCGAGTCCTACTACTTAAAATTAACGACAAAAGTCCTCTGCACGCTGTGCCCTCCATGTCACAACGTCCAAGTCTCTTTTTGAAGTCTTTCATCTGTTTACGCTACTGTTCCTGAATAAACTGTTCTCTAGTTTTCCAAGTTATCCAGAAAAAAAAAATAAAAGAAAGTTTACTTTCTCTTTCTTCTTATCCCCCCAGTCATCAGCAACTAAACGAATAAAGATTGTTATTAAATCAATATTATATCAAGATTATATCAATATCCAGATGGGGCTTGCGTTATTGGCAGCTGGAGCGTTCAAATAAAACTCCAACCTCAGGGCTTCTCATTTTCTTCAGAAAGCTCGCAGCTATTGATTCCTTTATACAGAGTTAGAAACAGGTTTTAGCTAAGCAGGTCTCATTAAGGCCGAAGTGACCCCTTGATCTGACAACAGCGTTGTAAGGTCAGCCTGCCAGAGAGCTAAGAGACCTTCAGAAACCGATAGGGGAGACTATCAGAGTCAGTATTCGTCGATACTTGCTTGTAGGAACTCCCTGTAACTGCGAGCTGTTGTTCTTTGCAGCCCATACTATAGAGATGTTGAGGCACAGCATCATATCTGCGTGGGAGCGGGTTATGGCGGCTACTTTTTCAGTCCCGGAGTACAGCTAAAAAGCAGGGGATGTGCAATGCTTTCTTAGCAGACTCCACCACCATGGGGACTATGGTGATCCCTGCCCCGTTAGTCAGGCTAGGCCTGTTACTAGGGGTACCATGGAGAGGTGGGACAGGGTCCTGCTCAGCTATGGGTCGCTAACCCTGACGCTGGCATAACAGCTATGGATCGCTAACCCTGACGCGGGCATAATAGCTATGGGTCGCTAACCCTGACGCTGGCATAACGGCTATGGGTCGCTGATTACCTTATCGGGCGCCTTCACTCCCTTACTCGTCGTTAAAGTATCAGAAATATGCACAAGGCTCCATCCACCCCCGATGTTTCTTTCAGCTTATGGGTCGTCCCGTATGCAAGTGATCGATCTGTGTTCTGTTTTTATTTTTCCTTTACAGCCTAACCGAACAAATGATAGCTAGAATATCATGAACTATTTACATGGAGCAGGTTTTTAGAGCAGTTTTACGAAATGTAGCGGGGACAAGTAGGAAGGAGGACAACATAAATAAATAAAAATTGAAAAAGGATAAACTTAAGTGCAGTTATAACAATCAATATTTTAACGAAAAGCCTTCTTCCGGCAGCTGATCTACAAAAAACAACTGGGGGGGGGGGGGAGATACATTTGTTTGCGATGTCCAGTCCTGGAATTGCTTTTTTTTTTTACTGAAGTCACTGAGTTCTCCAGGTGTTAAAGATCGGTGCTAGCGCAACGGAGTACATGCACTTGTGCTCAGATCTCTCCGTGTGCACGACGGGAGTGGTGAGAACTAAGTCCGGAGTGAAATGATGATTGTTGTAATTTTGATCTCAGCAGGTAATTTTACTGCAGTAAGGACATTCCCATATCTGCACCGTTGCCCTTTCCGGTAATCAAACTAAGAAGCCCTTTCCCAGTGCACTTCAACATTTATTTGTTTATTTTCTTTTTACATTTTCTTTCTCTATAAACGTAGCATCCAAGCCCTATTCGTCTTTGACCAACTTTACTCAAACCATTAAAATGCTTGTGTACATTATATTCAGAAACGCCTATCAGTACAGGCAGCAGCCGAGTTGTCAGACACAGTTCACAAAACCCAAACCATCAGGTGTCATCTCTTGCACCTGGGTGGGCTGGAGCGGTAAAGAACAGGACCGTAGCTTCGTCATTCATCATAAAGTTACCTTTCTATTGGACTATATTTGCTTTCAGATGACAAGCAAAGCTGGGTTCATGTTTAGAACGCTGTTACACTGCCCTACATTTTTTTACATGTAGCCTTGAGGCCTGGCTTACCCGCATCCTCGGACCACCAGCAAACAGAAACATTGGTTAAATCTCAGATGAACGATAACTTCATTCGCTGACTGAGAATTAACTTTAGATAATATCTTTTTATCTTTCTTGAAAAAAAAAAGTATTTTCCAAGACTGCTATTTTGGTGTGGCCAACTGTAAAAGGATATATAGCCTTTCTCTTTTTTTCTTCCTTCTTTCAGTCGAGCAGAACAGTACGTTCTGGTGGAATGATCTGAAGGACCAGTACCAGAAACACGGGAGGAATGGCTTGTGTCTATATGGAATTCTTCTTCTTCTTCTTCTTCTTCTTCTTCTTCTTCTTCTTCTTCTTCTTCTTTCATTCATTCATTTATTTTTGTGCCCTCACCTTTCTAAACAGGGAGTCGGGTTGCCTTCCTGAACCCTGTTGTCAACAGGAGGTCTTAGTAGAACCCCCAGAGTTCTTCCTCATGCTTCTATCTCGGAGGCCACACTTGGGCTCCGAGGTCTCTGTATAAAGTGCAGGTCTGTAGTAAGTGTTCAGGAGTCTGGGGGGCTGTTTTGCCACGTGCACTTGGCTCTTATCTCAGCCTTTATCTTGTGGAGATGAACTTTGAGCCTGAAGATCTTGTTTGTTGGTGTTCAATATGGAATTCAACAATCTATGTGTACTTGTACTTGTACATGTCATATACTACTTGTGCTGTCTCCCTGTAACTGCAAGCTGATGTTCTTTGCAGCCGATGCTGTGGAGGTATTGAGGCGCAGCATCATATCGGCGTGGGAGCGGGTTACGATATATTTTTTTTCAGTTCAGGAGTATAGCTAAAAATCAGGGGGTGTGCAATGCTTCTTCAGCAGATTCCACTACCATGAGGACTATTACGATCGCTGACCCATTAGCCAGGCTAAGCCTGTTACTGGGGGTACCAACGGAGGGGGAGGACAGGGTCTTGGTCGGCTATGGTTCGCTAACCCTTACGTTAGCATGTCAGCTATGGTTCGCTAACCCTGACGCTAGCATGTCAGCTATAGTTCACTAACCCTGACGCTAGCATATCAGCTATGATATGATCACCCATGAGACAAGTTGTTGTTTGCTCATCTGTCTCATCTATGCGTTGTTCTTGAATTCGCTCCACTTTATACCAAGTATTTTCCTTAGGCATAACACTGCATAATACTTCAAATAGTATTATCTTTTCACAGAATCAGGTACAAGAAATGACTTCAAGAAACCAACATGGCGACATATCTTCTCTCTGAAGCATGTAAGAGACCGGGGGGGGGGGGGGGGTGTAAAATGTGGAGATGGCAGGAAGGACCTTCGTGATCAAGAATAGTTGAAAATCAACGTAGAACTCTGAAATACTGAAAGACATGTTGAAAAAGATATTAGAAGACAATCGATGTGTAAGTAATGCAGTTTCGATGATTGTAACTTACTAATTAATTTACTAACTGGACTGACCGGCTGAGTCACTAATTAACTACAATAACGTACTAAAGCTGACTGACTGACTGATTAAGTAACTATTGTAATTAACCAACTAAATGACTGACTGACTAAGTAACTACAAAAACTGTTTTTTTCTAGTACAGTAACTAACTGAGTAACTAACTAACTAATTAACTAACTAACTAACTAACTAATTAACTAACTAACTAACTAACTAATTAACTAACTAACTAACTAATTAACTAACTAACTAACTAATTAACTAACTAACTAACTAATTAACTAACTAACTAACTAATTAACTAACTAACTAACTGACTGACTGACTGACTGACTGACTGACTAACTAACTGAATAAATAGCTAACTAACTAACCAACTAACATACAAACTGACTAAATTAACTGGCTAGTTAAGTAACTAATATAATTAATTATACTTGTATACTTAAATAACTAACTGACTAAATATATAATTAATTAGCTAACTAAGTAACAAACTAACCAACCAACTAATTAACTAACTTGTGGTAATAACTAATGAATCTTAACCACAAAGATCTTTGTAGTAGACTCAACAGAACAAAAGAAGGATACGATAACCCAAGGAGACATTGAGACTACAGCAGAGAAAATGTTGGTAAACAGAAGGCTAACATGGGAGACAACCAAGAAGATAACAAGGGCCCGACAAACATAGAGAATTCTTACCATCAGAGGCGTCGTGTGTTTTGGGGCGCTAAAGGGGCAGGAAAACGAGAATTAATTAATTAATTAACCAGGTAACTATCTAATTTACTAAGTGAGTGACTAACTTAGTGATTGATACTCAACTCTAACGACTAGCTAACTAATCTACTGATAAACTAATCAACCTAGTGTTTGATACTTAACTCTAACCACTATCTAACTAATCTACTGATAAACTAATCAACCTAGTGTTTGATACTTAACTCTAACCACTATCTAACTAATCTACTGATAAACTAATCAACTTAGTGTTTGTTACTTAACTCTAACCACTATCTAACTAATCTACTGATTAACTGACTAACTTAGTGTTTGTTACTTAACTCTAACCGCTATCTAACTAATCTACTGATTAACTGACTAACTTCGTATTTGATACTCAACTCTAACCACTATCTAACTAATCTAGTGATTAACTGACTAACTTAGTGTTTGATACTTAACTCTAACCACTAGCTAACTAATCTACAGATTAACTGTCTAACTTAGTGTTTGGTACTCAACTCTAACCACTATCTAACTAATCTACTGATTAGATATCTAACTTAGTGTTTGATACTTAACTCTAGCCACTATCTAACTAATCTAGTGATTAACTGTCTAACTTAGTGTTTGATACTTAACTCTAACCACTATCTAACTAATCTAGTGATTAACTGTCTTAGTGTTTGATACTTAACTCTAACCACTATCTAACTAATCTACTGATTAGATATCTAACTTAGTGTTTGATACTTAACTCTAGCCACTATCTAACTAATCTAGTGATTAACTGTCTAACTTAGTGTTTGATACTTAACTCTAACCACTATCTAACTAATCTAGTGATTAACTGTCTTAGTGTTTGATACTTAACTCTAACCACTATCTAACTAATCTACTGATTAACTGTCTAACTTACTGACTTACTGTCAGACTAACCAGAAGCCATCTCTGGTAACAGGCTGTCTCAGCTGCGGAATAGGAAAGAGTGTGATATCGTCGTTGTCATGGTGATGATGACCTTCCAGAAGCCTAGTATCACACCTCGCGAGAACCCGGGGTAGGGGGCATTGTTTCATATTTCTGTACACTACCTGCGGTTTTAAAAAAAACAAGCTATCATCATCATCATAATCAACATAACCATCATCGTCATCATCATCGTCATCAGTAATACCGAGTACATAAGTAAATCATGCTCCTTTATTTCTATCTGAGACAACGAAAATTTTATGCATTTTTTTCCTATAATTTCTCACCTTTTCTTCGTAAGTTTCTCTCTCTCTCTCTCTCTCTCTCTCTCTCTCTCTCTCTTTCTTTTTTTTTTTTTTTTTAAAGTTACAAAACATTTCATCTTCGCTACAGTTCAGTAAGACTCGTGAAAATTATACTTTCAAATAGTCAACGTCTCCAGTGCTTGTTCCCTCCAGCGATGGACCCAACTTCCTGCAAAAAAATGATCAGGGCTTTCTTTATCAAGATCACTGTGGGTCAGCGACAGTTAGAATAAACTCCACAGCGTGACAAACGCCAGATGCCCGTAGCTGAATTTATGTGAAGAGAAGAAATGTTCCATCATCCTCTGGGATCTGTCTGCATGTGGGATTTGGTGACTCAAGTGCAGCTGATTGTGTGTACGAAGATAGTGGTTCCTTGTGGGGTTTTTTTTTAATCGTGAAATGCTCTGGTTGAGTAATGGCTCGGCTGGAGTTCCTTGTAGATGGTCACCCGTTTTATATTGCAGGAATGCGCGGTGGGTCAAGGCTGCGAGAATGAAACTCTTTGGTTCCTTACTGAGTCTGTTGATAGAACTCATCAGGGTTTCTCAACCTTTTTCTTTTTCCGTATACCCCCCCCCCCCCATTCCAGCCAAAAAAATAGCCGTGGACCCCTCTCTATCTCAATGTCCCTACCGACAGGCCTGGGATATCATGTCCTTCCATAACCCTCAATCCCTTGTACATCTCAACAGACTTGTCACTGAGCATTTCCCGTGCCAGGATGCCCAACCATCAAACATCTCTTCTCTCTCTGTCTACCTCTGTCTCTTCTCCCTTCGATCTTCCCTGTTGCCATGGCTGCTCTAGCCCGCCTCTCTTCCGGATACGCCCTAAAAATGGGATTGTCATTTTCTGATCTTTATTATAATTTTCCTTGTTTCTTATGACTTTTTTTTTCAGAACTTCCTCGTTCAATTTTCTCTCTGCCAATGGTACCTTCAGCGTCCTTCTTAAGAACTGCATGGCAGATAGCTCAGCTGACCGCCCATTAAACATGAAACATTGAGCAGAAATAAGAATTCTTCTTTTTTTTTTTAAACTAGAGACAATCACTCCCTGGTCCGCTGACCCTTCACAATCATTTTTTGGATACCCTGTGGGTCCCCTCTGGTCCATGTGTTCCAGATCTGGAAAGACTCTACAGCTTTCCTAAAAGTGGGTCTGATCTTGATACAAAGACATGCACTTTATAGAACCAGAAATTTTCTATTTTGAATTATCTTGCTTTCAGAAGCAAATCTTAGAGTCACTGCATTGAGTGGCCAAGTGGTTAGTGCTCTAATTTTTATGACGAAAGTCAGTCGTTCGAATCATCTCTTGATAAATTTTTCAAGTGAGAAACAGCGACGCTTTGGTATGGTGAAGTGGTTTATCACCGCAGTGTTTGTATTGTCAGACTTCCAAAAATAACAGACAAAGCACTTCTACATTTGAAAGAAAGAAAAATGACAAGTGAATTACCTGGTACTCGAACCACGGACTCCAGAGGGGCTAGCAGCGTCTAGTCACGAAATAAACACGCTATTAACTCGATCTATTTACACCTCCAAACAAAAGATAACATATTTACATTATTTCTTTTACTTGACTCAGGGCTTCTGCGGGTCCATATCTCTCTTGGCTCTATATCTCCGGGTCTCTTTCTCTCCAGACCCCTGCCTCTTCGGGTCCCTATCTCTCTGGGCCCTATCTCTCCGGGCCCTATCTCTCCTGATCATATATCTCCAGCGCTCTATCTCTCCAGAACCCTGCCTCTTCGGGTCCCTATCTCTTCGGACCCTATCAATCAGGACCTCTATCTCTCCGGGCTTTCTCTCTCCTGGTACTATCTCTCCGAGCTCTATCTCTTTGGGTCCTATCTCTCCGGCCCCCTCGGTTCCTTATCTCTCTGGACTTAAGCTTATTCAGCCTAACGGATAATCCACCACTGTAGGTACTCGCTTCAGAAACTGAGATACATACAGCGTGCGCCACGATGATCTTAAAACAGATAATCTGATCCGGATGGGGAGCTGGTGCCGGCCATTTGCGGGAAGTTTCCTTGGGAGTGAAAATAAGAAGAAGATGCCTTGACAGCATCTGTCACTTTTAGAAAAAACATCTTCCCCTGGCCATTGGACAGCCTGTTTGTATGAAACAACACGACAGCCTGTTTGAATGACACAATACAACAGTCTGTTTGTATGAAACAACACGACAGCCTATTTGAATGACACAACACAACAATCTGTTTGTATGAAACAACACGACAGCTTGTTTGAATGACACAACACAACAGTCTGTTTGTATGAAACAACACGACAGCCTGTTTGAATGACACAACACAACAGTCTGTTTGTATGAAACAACACGACAGCCTGTTTGAATGACACAACACAACAGTCTGTTTGTATGAAACAACACTACATCCTGTTTCTTTGACCATCACAAAATAGGTTTGATGATATATTGACTATCCCTGATTCTTTACATACCCTAAAATGTGATCGTCGTTTCTCTTGCATAGCGAGATAATAACTTATACATACACTCACTCACTATCCCACTCCACTCATATGTAATCACTCGCACCTCAGCCCAATCATACACACTCACTCGTACCCCAGCCCACTCATTCATACTCACTCATACGCCACCCAACTCATAGACTCATTAATTATCTCACTCCACTCATACACACTCACTCATACCCCATCCCGTACACTAACTGATGTCCCACACCACTCATACACTCTCACTCATTACCCCACCTCACTCAAACACACTCACTCTTACCATCACCCCACTCACACACACACACACTGACTCATACCCAAACCCCACTGATACACACTCCTTCATACGCCATCTCATTCATTCTCATACACCCTACCATATCCCACCTACCCCACTCCTGAACGCAGGTTATCACATATAAGACACTGACTCAGTCTCTGTTTATCACACATAAGACACTGACTCAGTCTCTGTTTATCACACATAAAACACTGACTCAGTCTCTGTTTATCACACATAAGACACTGACTCAGTCTCTGTTTATCACACATAAAACACTGACTCAGTCTCTGTTTATCACACATAAGACACTGACTCAGTCTCTGTTTATCACACATAAGACACTGACTCAGTCTCTGTTTATCACACATAAAACACTGACTCAGTCTCTGTTTATCACACATAAGACACTGACTCAGTCTCTGTTTACCACACATAAGACACTGACTCAGTCTCTGTTTATCACACATAAAACACTGACTCAGTCTCTGTTTATCACACATAAGACACTGACTCAGTCTCTGTTTACCACACATAAAACACTGACTCAGTCTCTGTTTACCACACATAAGACACTGACTCAGTCTCTGTTTACCACACATAAAACACTGACTCAGTCTCTGTTTATCACACATAAGACACTGACTCAGTCTCTGTTTATCACACATAAGACACTGACTCAGTCTCTGTTTATCACACATAAGACACTGACTCAGTCTCTGTTTACCACACATAAAACACTGACTCAGTCTCTGTTTACCACACATAAGACACTGACTCAGTCTCTGTGGATTATGAAAGAAATGAAAAGCTCGTGATAGATCTTCTTCTTCTTCTTCTTCTTTTTCTTCTTCTTCTTCTTCTTCTTCTTCTTCTTCTTCTTCAGCTTTAAGAGCCACTCAGGCTCGTTGATGCAGATAAAGTTCGCCTCCACTCCTCTCTAGGAATTCTTCTCTCCCCAGTTGGTGACACCAATGTCTTTTATATCCTCTTCTCTGTTGTCTTCCCATCTCCGTCTTGATTTACCCCTTGATCTTGTTTCCCTCATCTCTTGTGCATACATCATTTACGTTTGTCTGTTCTGTTCCATTCTTTCTACATGCCCCAGCCCCATGGTAGTCTGCTCAGTTTCAAGACATTTATAATTCACTGGGATTTAAATAAGCTGAAAACATTTCTATGTATCAGTTCAGTGTTCTTTCAGTGATGGATCAACAGTGTAACAAAATAAACCCCTCCAAATACAATATTAAACCTTGGCTGTCAAAAGAACGGACACTAAATTCAAAGAGTGTGTATCCTTCTCAGAAATGATTTCTTGTAATCCTCTCTATTCAGGCAGTCCATTCTCCTGTGGCGGATGGGCCCCAGAAAGGGGAGACAATCATGCAGAGGGAGATTACTCGCTCTAATAACGTGTAAAGATCGACATAGGGGGATTCACTGCTCTTCGTGGAGAAGTGTCAACAGCCTCAAAGAGAAACTGAGACCACCACGACCTCCGTTCGCTGATCCGCCACTTTCATGTATCAAATGTTTACACCTGAAAAACTTCACAGGAGGAAAGCCGGACCAGAAGCTTGTACAGTTGTCTGTTAAATTCACTGGAAACTTCCTGGAAACTTCTTCCAGATTTTAAAAGGAAATATTTCAGTGAGATGAAGATGATGGTGAAGATCTTTGAAAACAGGCACAGATTCTGACAGTGATTCGGCCTTGGCGTTTTTCTTCAGTTCACAAAGAAACAATGTAGCAGAGCTCCTCATTCAGTTCCACTAATGCTTGCGTCTTACATCTTACATCCTTCCCGTACCGTTAAACGTCACATACGGCTCCTATGGTAGTTCGCAAAGTTTTACTGTTTTCAGCAAGCTTCTCAACCTCATCAAGAGATTTTATGCCTACTAATTTGGCCTCTCTTAACAATGTCCTCCTCAGAGTTTCACGTGGTCGACCTCTTTTTCTTCGGCCTGTTGTGTTCCACTTGATAAATTGTTTTGGGATTCTCTGACTTTCTTCTCATCACGTGACCGATATATGTCAGTCTCCTTTTCCTGATCATCTATGAGACTGGCTGTCGTTTGCTCATCTGCCTTATCTCTGTCTTATTCTTGAAGTCGTTCCACTTTATACTTCTGTCTCTACCCAGCTGGAATTAATGTTTTCAGCTTTCTTTAACTCTTTTAGTTTTCCACTCCTCCCCCCTTTTTTGAAAATCTGCTTTCATTCTCCTAGCTACCAATCCCTATCGCCACTTTCTCTTCTTCTCTGGCGACATACTGGTGTTGATATGGTCTTGTCTTACTCACTAATTTCATATTTTTCCCTGCAGGTGTTTATGTTCTTCATTCATTATCTCTTCGTTCCCCCCCCCCCCCCGATACCTTCTCCTCTAGCGGCTATCATGTTTCTATTGCCATCCCCCCCCCCTTTTCAACCACCTGTTTTCCTCCTCTCTCTCCACCTCTTCTTTACGATTAGCTCTATCGCCTTATCCTTTGTGTGGCCCGCGTGATCTCTATGCCTCTTCTAGTGGACACGCATTTCTCTGTTTCATACTTCTGGAGGAGGCCATATTAAGATAAGTTATTCGTTTAGTTATAAGTTTTTGTCCCGTTTGTGTATGTAATCCTCGAAAAAGGCTCACGCCGAAATATCGGATGTTGTATGTTTTTCATTTATACATTCTCATACTTTCTATTCGTTTTTTCTCACTTCACTCACTCCCTCTGCCACATTGAAAACTACACCATACACCTCTATCTACCCACTTTATACTGAGTATTTTTCTTTGCCATATGTTTTTAAAAGAGTTTTCTATTTCTTGAGTTGTTTTCCAGCTTTCGTATGCGTAAAGGAGAGTTGATATTACATTTAAATTGAATAATTTTAACTTGGTTTTTGTGCTTATAACTTTTGAATGCCATATGTTCTCAAGATCCTTGAAGATCAATACTTCTTTTGCAATTCTAATTCTAACTTCTTTTCTGGTGTCACCATCCTTGTCTATGTAGCTGCCGTCGATTTGCAAATTGATTTACTTCTTCCACAGCTGTTCTTTCTAAGTATATTTCCCCTTCTTGATTAATTGGAAGTTTCATTATTTTTGTTCGTCCTTGTTAATTTCAAGTCCTTTTTTGCTAGCCACCGAAGACAGCGTATCTCTTTTTCTTGCATCGAATTCATTAGCGTATATTATTGTCGGGATATTTCTGTACGATTTCATGAGAAACTCTCTGATGTCATCTCAGTTTCAGAGTGGGAGCAATGTAAGATCAAGGTGTGTCGCTCAGAAATTGCAGGCCATCATAGCCAGATCTTTCTGATCCGTTCTGATTGGGTCGAAGAGGCTGTCCCATTTTCTTGCCAAGGGTCCATAGAGGACATGTTAGCGTCGGGGTTGGCTAACCTTAGCCGTCCAAGATCCTATCCCACCTCTTTGTTGGTACCCCCCACCCTCTCCGTTAGCAGGCTTGTCCTGGCTTACCAGACAGGGATTCCCTTAGTCCCATTGGTGGTGGAGTCTGCTTAAGAAGTACTGCATGATCCCTGCAAGTTATTTCCTCTCAGGGACTGAAAATTGTCACCGTAACCTGCTGTACCTCAGCATCTTCTCTGCATCAGCTGTGAAGGACATCTAACTCAAAGAAGAAGAAGAACAAGAACAAGAAGAAGAAGAAGAAGATGATGAAGAAGATGAAGAAGAAGAAGAAGAAGAAGAAGAAGAAGAAGAGAAGCAGAAAGAAGAAGAGAAGATGAAGAAGAAGAAGAAGATGAAGAAGAAGAAGAAGAAGAAGAAGAAGAAGAAGAAGAAGAAGAAGAAGATGAAGAAGAAGAAGAAGAATAACAAGAAGATGAAGAAGAAGATGAAGAAGGAGAAGAAGATGATGATGATGATGATGATGAAGATGATGATGATGATGATGATGATGATGATCTTGGCCTGGTACATGAACCGTCGTCGATGCATGATCATCACTGTTGTTTCTTGTTTGTTGTATTAAGTGTCTGTTGTCAGTTTCTGCTGGCCTGTCACACGTTTCCATGGTAACAGTCGTGAAGGAAAACATATGAATGGTGCCTTGTACGCGAAAAGATGTAGATATTGAGATACAGCAATTAGATGTAGGCGTCATAAGCCACCATCAGCTAAACAGAATTTAGAGGTAGGCGTTATAACCTACTATCAGCAAAATAGAGAGACTAAATGTAGGCGACATAAGCTACTATCAGCAAAATAGAGAGTTATAAATGTAGATGGCACGTACTGCTGCCAGTATAAGCAGAAGACCAGATGTAGATAAATGCTGAAACCAGTACCTGTAGCATAGCCTTGTAAGTAATGATTATAGTTATTATAATTATTATTATTATTATTATTATTAGTGACATGATCAGGAATAAAGAATGTATTGGGGGGCAGAGAAGTTAGTTAGAGGAGCGAGGAACGGATACTCGGTACTTCAAAGACCTGATCAAAGGTAAAACCGTATCGATAGATCTGATAGATCGTGAGAGTGGTCCAGTTCTAGAGGTGCGACTTCGCGCGCACATGCAGTAGCCCAGGGGGAACAATTGACCAGTAGATCAAACGACTGAACAGAGAACGGACTAGGTCCCGAAGCAGGGAACATGAAAGAGATGGTGGACTTGTTAATGGGAGGTAACAATTAGACGACAGAGAAGAAAGCGAAGACGCCAGTTGCGACCGGTTTTGGCGTGGTCAGAACTTACGAATATAAAGAAGGGAGGAGGATTCAGGAGGGGCCGGCGGAGAGCAGATAGGGGTTCTGATAGAGGAGGAGGCAGAGAGAGATTTTGATAGAGGAGGACCAAAAGGTCCTAAACAAGTAGTCTAATAGAAGAACATAACAGATAGAAAAGTAGAGTTAGATTGAACTAGTGTAGCAAGAGATCGCACAGTAATTGTTACCAAGAGCTTTTGTATTACTGAATATTGTGAACGCTGCTTAAATACTGCTTGTAGAATTATGAGAATTTTGATATTGTGATTTTGTGAGATTTCGTGCTACTATGATGAAAATAATGAAATGTGTATAATCTTGCCTATGCCTATTATTACAAGTGAGTTATCAGCTATACGTATTGATCATATTGATATTATTTGTCAAATTAAAATGATGTCAGTGAAATGTTCATGAGAAATCAACTATTGCCATGTATGTGAAACTTCGACGTGTGATGTACCAAGGTGAGATGTGATGATAATAGAACATTCAATAATAACAATAATAAATGAACAATATAAATGAAGATAAAACATTGTTAAATACCTATATATCGACAACATGTAGATTGTTACGTATATACCCACTTTTGGACGCCGTGTGCTGCTATTACTACAAATAAATCAAAAAGAAAGTAGATATTAGGTACTACTAACATACTGAGTGCTTAGATCAGTGTTTCCCAACGTGGCCATACAACGCTCAGTGGAAAGGGAGGAGGTGAAATTTTAATATTTGGGAGGGGGGGGGCAATTACAATATATTTAAATTATACTTTTTCAGAACTTGTGTCATTATTATGCTTGGGGGGGGGGGGGGTCAAATATTTGAGGCGTTGAGGTGAGGCATGATCCAAGAAAGATTGGGAAACGCTGGTGCAGATGTAAATACCATGTACTGCTTACAGATAATTAGAGCGACCAAATGTAGATATAATTTACCCGCTTTCTGTAAAAGCAAAACTTATATATCCCATGACTCTGTTTTATTGCCTCCCCTTTCCCAGCTGGACTGTTGTTCCGAGTAATTCAATCATCAACATCGCATTCTTACACCAAGTAAACTGTTTTGCCTTCTCGTGTTCTTTCCTATCCACACAGGAAGGCATCAGAACGGCCCCACACGAGACGTAACTCTCGAATTATCAGGTTCGGTTACTCCATGACATTTGCAAGGGCAAGAACCGTGGCATTAACAAGAGCTAGAACATTGAGTAGTTCAGACATTTGTCGTAATAAAGATCTACATAGATTAGTTCTGCGCGGCTTTTTTTTTTCCTGTAAACTTGATTGGGGGAGAGAGCCGTGAGCTGTTACAGGGGCTCTGCTGGGCTAACTTTGAGTGCGTTATCTAGATGTTGACTTTGACCTTATACATGTTGCTGGTAAGAGATGTTTGTTACAACTAACGAAGTATTTTCTACATTTTTGCACAAGAAGCCATCTAAGAAAGCGTCGTAGGGCATAAAGAAGATGAAACAGGTGCTGAATCATAAGTGGTCAAGACCCGTGCTTCATATCCTAGCAGTCTTCAAAGGATGTGACGAGAGAAATTGATCAGGTTCTCTGTTGCGATGAAGTTCAGCTGTGAATCATTAGTTGGCCTTCATTCCCTATTATTGTAGACGCCCGAAGATCCAAGGAAGCACCCACAAAGCAGCCATAGTGAACACTATCATCATCATGAGCAGGAAAGCCAAGACATTTCTCCCTCATTAGTCCCGTGTTCTAACCCAGTCTCTAAACATTTCAAGGGCCCCAACCACATCGCTCTGATGGGAGAAGCTGCCTGGAGCTCGAGAGTCGCAACACCACATGAATACGGGACGCTGGAACCACGCGGTTTGAACTAAACATTCTGCTCTACTTAACACTCCCTTTCTCCGCAATCATATTCCTTCTCTGCTAAGTTGTATTCCTTCCTCACCTGTAACTTGTATTCCAGGACCTTCACTGTGTTATATTACAAATCTTCTACCCAATCACATTTATTTACTCCTCAACCCTTTTCTCAGCTTGATTACCATTATACCCCTCTCTCTTCTTTCCGCTTTATCCATTCCCCCTTTACTACCAGCGTAACACACATCCCAAGTCTTCATTTAAACATTCACAATACTCTACAGCGCGCACTCTTGGTCTTAGATTCTTGCAAGTCAAATCTAAGTCTGCAGTCATTGGAAGCAGCAGAAATGTGGTTTATTAGAATGTTGCGAATTCCCTGGAGAGCAAAAATAACTAATGAAGAATGTATGAGAAGAGCTGGAGAGACAAAATATCTTGTCAAAGAAAATAGGAGAGACCACAATGTACTTTCATAGGACATGCAATGAGAAGAGGGGTCATTGGAAATATTATTGGAAATATTATATCAACGGGGAAAATAGAGGGAAGAAGATCCAGGGGAAGACCGAGAGAAATGACACTGGGCAGTCTGACGGGATGGTGTGAGAGGAGATCACTAACTGAGCTGGTGGTCTGCATGAAGGATCGTGTACTCTGGAGAAGCATAAAAACCAACGCCAGTCGGCACGGCACATGATGATGATGATGATGATGATGATGAGCCAAAAAACTGTTCTGACCACGAGTAAGATTTCGCAGGATTAAACGTCAGAATACACTGGGCACCTCTAAGCACAGATTTCACACACACACAGATCGCTCTGAACGGGAATCTACAACTCCCTGGAAGTGAACATCAAATACCAGCTAAACCAACGTCGAGAAGGTGTTGTAGTTTAGACTGTGCTATTGTTTACAGACAGGTCTTTGTTCACTGGATGTTGTTGCAGCTTTTAATGACGATGCTACTTCCTGAGTTATCTTTCGTTTTGGTTTTTTTTTTTTTTTGCTTTTGTTGCTGTTGTTGTTGTACGTGTGGATGTTTTTGTCCTTTCGCTTTGTTGTTGTTTTTGTTTGTTATTGTTGTTATTTGTATCGCTCTTGCTGTTAGTGTTCTCTTTATTTTTTTTTTGTTGCTCTTTTTTTTATTATTGCTCTTTGTGTTAATGCTGCTCTTTGTGTTATTCTTGCGCGTTCTGTTATTGTTACTCTTTGCGTCCTTGCTGATTGTTGTGTTCTTGTTGCTGTTATGTTATTTCTGCACTTTATGCTTTGTTTGCTTTTTGTATTATTGTGGCTTTTTTTAATATTCTTGTCCTTTGTATTGTTGTTGCTGTTTGTTTTATTGTTTTTCTTTGTGTTATTGTTGCTATTTGTATTATTGTTGCTCTTTGTGTTATTGTTGCTATTTGTTTTATTTTGCCCTTTGTGTTATTGTTCCTATTTGTGTTGTTGTTACTCTTTGTATCCTTGCTGCTTATTTAGTTCTTGTTGCTGTTATGGTATTGCTGCACTTTATGCTATTATTGCTTTTTATATTCTTGTCCTTTGTTTTGTTTTTGCTCCATCTGTTATTGTTGCTATTCGTTTTATTTTTGCTGTTTGTGATGTTGCTGTTTTTTTAGTACTGCTTCTGATCTTTGTGTTGTTGCCGATCTTTGTGTTGTTGCTGATCTTTGTATTGTTGCTGATCTTTGTATTGTTGCTGATCTTTGTGTTGTTGCTGATCTTTGTGTTGTTGCCGATCTTTGTATTGTTGCTGATCTTTGTGTTGTTGCCGATCTTTGTATTGTTGCTGATCTTTGTGTTGTTGCTGATCTTTGTATTGTTGCTGATCTTTGTATTGTTGCTGATCTTTTTGTTGTTGCTGATCTTTGTGTTGTTGCTGATCTTTGTGTTGTTGCTGATCTTTGTATTGCTGCTGATCTTTGTGTTGTTGCTGATCTTTGTGTTGTTGCTGATCTTTGTATTGTTGCTGATCTTTGTGTTGTTGCTGATCTTTGTATTGCTGCTGATCTTTGTGTTGTTGCTGATCTTTGTATTGCTGCTGACCTTTGTGTTGTTGCTGATCTTTGTGTTGTTGCTGATCTTTGTATTGCTGCTGATCTTTGTGTTGTTGCTGATCTTTGTATTGCTGCTGATCTTTGTGTTGTTGCTGATCTTTGTGTTGTTGCTTATCTTTGTGTTGTTGCTGATCTTTGTATTGCTGCTGATCTGTGTGTTGTTGCTGATCTTTGTGTTGCTGCTGATCTTTGTGTTGCTGCTGATCTCTTTGCTGCTGATCTTTGTGTTGCTGCTGATCTTTGTGTTGCTGCTGATCTTTGTGTTGCTGCTGATCTCTTTGCTGCTGATCTTTGTGTTGCTGCTGATCTTTGTGTTGCTGCTGATCTTTGTGTTGCTGCTGATCTTTGTGTTGCTGCTGATCTCTTTGCTGCTGATCTTTGTGTTGCTGCTGATCTTTGTGTTGCTGCTGATCTTGGTGTTGCTGCTGATCTCTTTGCTGCTGAAGTTGTTTTAAGACCTCCGTTTAAACGCAAGCCTAAAGCTGCAGTTCAGGCTGGAAGATCATACAGCACACGTAGAGAACAAGATGGCGTGTATGTGTAGTATAGTTTCTCTGAATGTCTGAAGGGGAATCAAGAAAATAACGCCTGTTCCCAAAGATTTGGCCCATTAGAATCACATCGGGCTCTTTTCCGGCAAGAGGGATGAAGAAACTTTCTTGACAGGAAAGATGCTGGCGTGGACTGAATGGCTTGTCTTGTATCTCCCTGGAACTCAGAACTGTTGTTTTAGCAGCCGATGCCGTGAAGTTGTTGAGGCACAGCATCTTGTAGGCTTGGGAGAGGCTTATGGCAACTATTTTGTTTTCATTCTCTGGGTGTAACTAAAAAGCATGCGGGGGGGGGGGGGGGGGAGAAGGGGGGTTACAATGTGCAATACTTCTGTAGCAGACTCCGCCACCATGGGAACTATGGCGATCCCTGCCCCGTAAGCCAGACTAGGACTGTTATAGGGTCTTTGGTCAGCTGTGGTTCGCCAACCTTGACGCCAGCGTGTCAGATATGGGTCACTGACTGCCAGGCCGGATAGGGTCTTTGCCCCCTGTGAACAAAATAAAGGGATGCCTGTTCTAGGAAGGTTCTATCCGGCTTCTCTGAATGTTCTTTTTGCCTTTCTTCCAGCATCATCATCATGTGCGATCTTCCTATACTACAGAAGATCAACAGCCTCGTCCTTTTTTTTTTTTAATCTTTCCAAATGCATCCAAACAATTCCAGTCCCGTTCTCGAGATTGCCCACCTTTATGTGCAGTTGTTGTCCCCTGTGCTCTTTTCCCTTTAAACTTTTCTTTTTCGTACAGTTTTCAGTACGCGTATATTATTTTGTGAGTAACCGCAAAAGCAATTACGTTCTTATGTTTCTGAACTTTTTCTTAATTGTTCATTTTTATTTATTTGTACATTGAACCCTTTATTTACGAGTGACTCGTCTTACGAGAATTCCTATAACAAAGAGGACGAATCGTCGTAGTGGTAGTCAGGTTGTTAACAAAAGACCCTCTGGTGCCTTCTTATCTCAGACTAATCCTAGAGGCAGAAGCTGTCTGACATGACATTTGATCGAGCGACAAATCTAAAGACGACATCTGCCTGGTCATCCAGCTACTCTCGTCCATGATTTGGTGGAAAAGTGACCTAGACTCAGCGTTGGTGAGACTTTCCTCTTTACGGAGGCGAATTGAGTAAGATGCTGAAGTGAACTGATGAGGGGAGGGGGGTGTAAGTGACAGTTGAGAAACATCACAGAGTATTAAAGTACAGAAGAATGAAGCCTTTCCTGGCAAGTTCATCTTGTTATGTTCTGATTCGAAGTCAGTATTTGAAAGCCAACTGATAAATCTGCTACCAGTCATACTTCATAAATTCTTCCGCCAGATGTCTCACCGATGGATAAATAAATTCAGTTTACAAGATTACCATAACAGTCTTGTCTGTTGTTATTATCATCACACAGTGATAGCGAGTGGTATAGAGACAATGAGTACACAAGAACAAAATAGGAACTTTAAACATTAGTTTGTGTATACCATTATAAAAAGAACAAGTTCACATTCATCATAATGTGATACGGGTCTCCTGTAAATGGCGTCACTGGTCTGTTCTATCATATTTATCATCATCATCATCATCATCAACAACATCATCATCATCATGTGTAGTGCCAGTAGGCGTTGGAGGTCAGGCTTCTCCGTAGATCTCGTTCCTTGATATTTAACATCAGCTCAGTTGGTGATATTTCGTTGTGCCATCGCCTTAGACTGTCCATGATTTTTCTCTTTGTCTTCCACGGCATCTCTCCTCATTTATCTTCCCTGTTGTTCTGGTGTTTTCAAGCCCTCTTCTTCTCCACTGTGTGTTTGCTTTATCATCATCATCATCATCATTATCATTATTATTATTATTATTATTACTATTATTATTATTATTATTATTATAAGATGCTCAACTTTGCCGGTTTTCCCGGAACAGTCACGATTTTTGACCAATTTCAAGTCCTTGTCTCGAAAAATATCAGTACCTGGTTTGTCCTCATTTCGGAGAAACTGTCCATTTTTCGAGAATGTGTAATCACACAATGGAGTTTCTAAAGGCCGGTACATTAGAATCCTGATTTTCAATGTTTTTTTTTGTTTTTTTACCTGATTTGTTCGCACGAACCTCATTGCGCATGTCTGGGCCATCTCTACCCGAGTATGACGAGGAAAGAAGTTACGTTCAGATTCATCGCTTTTCATTCGCGCTTTTCTCTAAGTAAATTTTGCTTCCACTAATCATAGGAATTGACCCAACTTGACGTAAGCGTTCCCTTAATGAGAAACTCAGTCATTTTCACGTCCCTTGCGGAACTTTGCCTCCCTAACAGCACTCCTGTAGGCCTCTCGGTTGTAAGCAAGATGCTCTGCTAGTGACGCTTCCATTCGCAGATCATGAGCGATTCCTTGCACCCATCCTCCGAGAGAATCTAATGAAAGTCTAATGAGAAACTACAAAAAAGGAATTTCAGTTCATTATAAAGACACGTGTTTCAGATTCTGACACGAGATGCAACACAAGTTGCTTGAGTCTTTCCACCAGCCATAGTTGGCCGTGGTGATATTCTGTGCTCCGGATCATCTGCGTGAATTAGGGGTGTCAAGTGTTAGTGCCTTCACATTTATGGGCCCTGCAGCATTAGGTGTCGTAGAAAATTGGCTTACAAGTCAGAAAGATGAGATTCTTCGGCTACATCAAGAGACATGTATGACGAGGCTGATAACGGGAGGCACAGAGGAAACAGGGCAACCTCGCAGCCTGGGGACATCACAGAAAGTTTGAATATATCATTGTGAGATGCTGGCCAACCTGCTCAAGACAGGATTCTGCTTTCAGGGAGGCTGTGAGAGCGACAACGTTATGGATGGGACACATCGCATGATAGCAACAGCATCTGAGGTAATGGCGTCTACACCTGCCCTCGCGGCCTTTGCTTTCCTAGGGAAACCCCAGGGACCCACTTTCTGAGGATGGGCTGACCCATGTGCCTGTGGTTCCGAACAAAAAACACTTCAACCCAATTGCGGCATTGAATCAGGGACCTCCAGATTGGAATTCGAGTGCACTAACCACTATACCACATGTGGTACCTTCTAGTGATATAACAGCTAACTTAAAACATTTATATTTGCCTGGTGTTATTTAATTGCCATTTATGCTATTATTAACTGCATTATGTTGTACTATGATTTGCATGTATCTTCAGTTTTAAATGAAAAGTTACTGAGAAATTATATCAATCATTTACTCAGACTGTTCAGGGAGGGTGGATTAGAGAGTTTCTATGCCGCTAGCTTTTCGTTTTACGGCTTTTTTTTTATCATTACGAGTATTCCAATCTAGGGAATTAAATAACATGAGAGCGTGCACATAGCTTCTCTATGGCTACCATTTCTTTGTACAAGTATCTTTCTTTTCACACTGTTATCTATCTATCTATCTATCTATCTATCTATCTATCTATCTATCTATCTATCTATCTATCTATCTATCTATCTATCTATCTATGTGTGCATGTTTTATCACACGTTCCCCCTTTCCCCCCCCCCCCGCCCCCCACAAAAGAAAAAACCCAATAACTGTGAACTTTGACCTTTGATAACACACAAGCTACAAGGGATAACTAATAAGTAGAGAGATCATAGTTTATATACAGGCAGACTGTAGGCGTCATGAACCGCTTTAGCCGAAGATAACATCAGCTCCGTCGCCATTTTTGTGGGTGGTTACAAGAGAGAGGTCAGAGGTCAGCGGTCAAATATTTACTGAACATAGAAACTCCGGTGTCAGATTCTTGGTTTCAGCTTTTGCTGGCGATGTTAGTGCGCGCTGTGATTCTGCTCGTTCCTTTGTTTCTTGTGCATTGTTTGGCTGTAGATGGGCCTGATTTCGCCAGTTCTGGCGCCTCAAACGCTGGGTTTTGTATAAAGTGATACATTCCGACCTTTTGCGCTGCTCCATGTTGCATACTAAATGATGTGATTTGTACAAGTCCCTGTATATACATTTCACGATTTATTCTTTCGTTTACTGGTGCGAACGACTGCATGCATGAGTTCTGGTTTTCTCCTGTTTGTGCTGTTCTTTGTGTCTCTAATCATATCGCTTGCTTGTCTATCTTCGTGCCACCTCGACAGCCTTCTCGTGTACTTTTCTTCCGGGTCTTCATTTCCTTCTTTCTACTTAAGCTTGCCAGTAACTGTCCTCCTTTATTTAAAAAAAACGTATCCAAAGAATTGACTTTTAGATTTGTACTTGTACGAACTCCCTGTAGCTGCGAGCTTGTGTTCTTTGCAGCCAATGCTGTAGAGGTATTGAGGCACAGCATCGTATCGGCGTGGGGGCGGGTTTTGGCAGCTATTTTTTCAGTCCGAGAGTACAGCTGAAAAGCAGGGAGTATGCAATGCTTCTTTAGCAGACTCCATCACCATGGGGGAATATAGATGTACCAACGGAAAGGTGGGACAGGGTCTTGGTCAGCTATGGTTCGCTAACCCTGACGCTAGCATGTCAGCTATGGGTCGCTGATAGTCTCATCGGACAGGCGCCTTCACCCCCTAGGCATTCAGATAAACACAGTTAGATAACTTCATCCTTGTCCGTTTTCGTTGACCTGTGGCGTGCTGTCTGTCCCTCTATTCCTTTTCAAACTCTGTGATCTTCCTTCTTTGTGCTAGGATGTTGCCACAGAACTAAGTTTTTTTTCATTCTTATTCTTTTTATTTATGTGTTGTGCTGTTCGTGTGTGTAATCCTTGAAAAAGGCTCAGGCCGAAATATTGGGTGTTGTATGTTCTTCATTTATACATTCTCATCTTACTTTCATATGTTCTGCCATTTCTGTTGTTTTTTTTTTGTTGTTTTTTTTTTGTCCCCTCGCTTTCCTCACTCCTTCTGTAGTTTTGTAAAACTGAACCATACACCTCTATCTACCTACATTACTATGTTACATAGGAAATTCTATAAATACCTGTATGCATTCATACATCTGTGACAAGACACGACATAGCTTATACATGCGTGAAGACTAAGTCCATAAGTGCATGCGTCTACGCAAGTAACATCTGCGGTCTATGTATGAATTATGACCGTTTTAGTTTGGGGTGAGGGGCGGGGGGAGGGGGTATTAATTATCAGGTTGTTAATGTATGCATGTCACACAGAAGGGGCGCCAAACTGTGAAATGGTGATGGTGATTACGCCCTTTTCAGGGGAAGTAATAGACGATGGTACTAAATGAGATACGCACTCCTTGCAGCCTGTACCGCTGTCTTATATACCTGGCCCTTGGCTTAACAGGAGGATAGAAGCAAAGAAATGGCTCATGTGTTAACGTGTTTGCAAGTCAAAAAACTGTTATATTATGCGTCTTTCTCTCTCTCTCTCTCTTTGTCTGTCTCTTTCTCTGTCTGTCTATGTCTCTCTCTTCTCTCTGTCTTCTCTCACTGTCTTCTCTCTCTTTGTCTCTCTCTCTCTCTGCCTTCTCTCTCTATCTCTGTCTCTTTTTTATCTCTCTGTATCTCTCTGTCTCTTTCTATCTCTGTCCCTCTCTATCTCTGTTTCTCTATCTCTTTGTGTCTCTCTGCCTCACCGTATCTCCCTCTGTCCCTGTTTCTCTGTGTCTCTCGCTGTCTGTCTCTGTCATTTCTATCTCTATGTCTCTCTCTTCTCTGTGCCTTCTCTATCTGTATCTTCTCTCTCTCTCTTTTCTTTCTGTATTTTTTCTATCCCCCTATATCTCTCTGTCTCTCTTTTTTCTTAATGTCTCTCTGTATCATCGTATCTCTCTCTTTCTCTGTCTTTCTCTTTGTCTCTGTCCCTGTCTCTCTCTGTCTCTCCATGTCTCTGTCTCTCTTTGTCTTTCTCTTTGTCTCTTTCTGTCTCTTTCTCTTTATCTCTCTCTGTCTCTCCCTTATCTGTCTCTCTCAGTATCTGTCTCTCTATTTGTCTCTCTCCGTCTCTATCTGTCTCTCCGTCTCTCCTTGTCTCTCTCTTATCCTGTCAGTACCCCCAGGCACTTAGAGCTGCTGGCAGCAAGCTCCTCACTTCTATCGCTCTTCCCTCGTCTTCTTGGCTGTCTCCAATATCAGTCCTTTGTTTACCAGCATCTCCTCTGTTGTAGTCTCCAATAGTGAAGTAAATCCTCCTATTAAAGTAAAGTTTAAAATAGTAATAATAGTAATAATAATAAGCTCCACCGTGTCACAGAAGCACTGGGTGAATATGATGTTTTCATATACATCTGACCTGAAGGCACACTGGATGGTATGTGGTCAGCTCCACGCCTGACTATCCTTCATTTCCTATCTTCCAGGAGTTAGGTACCCATTTCTACAACTTGGTCACTGGGACGCCTCCGGCCAGACTTGAGCTATCGCCCTCCGGGTAGTAGACAAGAAACTCCAGCATAGAAACAGTAAATAATAACACCGTATTAACTATTATCTTTTCAACTGTCTGACCTGTTTTGCTGTCTCGTGAGTTGTTCCCTCATCGTGGTGAGAGAGCTTGTGTGTCCCCATGACCCAAAGAGCTATGATAGTGGGGGCAACAGCTCCTGGCAGGGCCACCAAAGCCAGACATGTCTGAGGGTAGGGGACAGACAAGGGACAACTTAAACCCTGCTGCCTTTGCAGGATGGCTCGGGACAGCTACGGGAGCAAACCCGAAGGAAGTGTGTGCTGAAGACAGATATCCTGGGCCAGGGGCGCAAAGTGACGCAGACATGCGAAGAACTACAGTACAGGGCAATTCCCACTCGAATTACAAAATTACATCCAATCGCATTCAGCCATGATTATCTACCCGTTGAGTCCCGGCCAAAAAAGGGAGAATACTGGGCCATAAGCCATCCATGCCAACTAAACAACTCAGGCAAAGGGCCTGGCCAGACCCCAGCCCCCTACAAGAGAAGCTCTACGATGATACTGAAAACCTGCGATGAACTGCCGCAATTGTGAGAGAGATTTGGCACCGTTGTCTGGACAAACAACGAAGAAGATGAAATGTAGAAGTTAATAGAGGATCAGAAAATGGTCTTATAAATAACACGCGTATTAAAAAAAGAACGCAAAATTAGTGAGTTATCTTTATGTACAATTAAAAGTTTGTTTTATCTTCATTTATGATTAAAGTAGTGTTTTTATGTATCATACAGCAGAGATATTGATCTTTATTTATCTTTGTTTCCAAAGTGTTAAGAATCTGACACGCATGCGCGTCGAACATTCTGCCCTTCATCATACAACTTTCAGTCTGTTCCAGACATTCTGTAAATATGCTGTTCATATAACCAACATAACTAACAGTGGAAAGCTGAGAGATATAAAATAAAATATAACATTTACGTTTCATTCTTATCCGTGCATTCAGTACAGAAAGTAAGGAAGTTAGGCAAACAACAGCCTGTCTCATCAGTGACAAACAGAACAGATGATGGACACGTGATGAGAAGAAACAGTCAGAGAATCCCAAAAGACAAGCTATCAAATGGGACGCAGCAGGTCAAAGAAAAGGAGGTCGATCACGTGAAACTCTAAAGAGAGGCCAAAAGAGAGCCCTTTTAAGAGAGGCGAAATTAGTGGCCATAAAATCCCTTAATGATGTTGAAAAGCTCGCCAAAAAAAAAAAAACAGGAAAACTTGAAGAACTACCTTGCGAGCTCTATGTGACGTTTAACAGCACTGGAAGATGATACAGCCTGTTGTAGAAATAAGTAGGTTACCTTAATTCAACTCTTCGACACTATGTGGGCCACACCAGCGTTTTCAGAAGCAACACGATCACATTAAATATGGTAGGCGAAAGTTTGCTTGATGCCATCATCATCATCATCATTATCATCATCGTTCTGTGCCCTCTCCCCAAGGAAGACTGGCTGAAATGATCCTCCAGCTTGCTCTGTGTTTCGTGCACACAAGCCAAGCTTAGCCCTTTTCAGTTTTCAAGTTATTCACCAAATCTCGTACATCACTGTCGTCCTCTTTCTCTTCCGCCATCAACTTTTTCCGCTGGTTTGGTTTTTCCTTATTATATTATGTCTCTTAATATGACCAAAATATCTGAACTGTCTGGTTCCAATAAGGACACCAAGAAAGCTAGAAAGAACATTGAGTTTAAAAACGTATTTAAATCATATCGAATTATAGATGTCTTGAAACTGAACACTTTACGCTGGCTGAGGCATGTAGAAAGAATGACAGAGAAAAGACAAACGAAAATGATGTATGCACAAGAAATGAAAGAAACAAGACCAAGGGGTAGATCAAGACAGACAACATAGAAGAGGATATAAAAGAAATTGGTGCTACCAACTTGGAGAGAGAAAACTGGGAATGGAGAAGAATATAGGCGAACTTTAACTGTAGCAATGAGCCTTAGTGGCTAGAAGGAGAAGAAGAAGAAGAAGAAAAAGAAGAAGAAAAAGAAGAAGAAGAAGTAGAAGAAGAAGAACAACAACAACAACAATAACAACAACAACAACACAAGAAGAAGAAGAAAGAGGAGGTGGAGGGGGAGGATAAGAAGAAGAAGAAGAATAAAAATAAGAACAACAACAACAACAACAACGACAACAAGGACAGTATGTTATACAGATAAAGTCATGGTAGAATGTAGTTCCCAAGTCCTGTGGCGGAAGCGGACGTATAGACCACTGTATTCAGACCACTGTATTCAGACCACTGTATTCAGACCACTGTATTCAGACCACTGTACTAGAAACAACAGCAAATAGTTCCTCCATTGATGAATACTTGACTACACGCTTGTGTAATGAGCCTTATTCGTGTTTTGCGTATAGAATACATATTGAATGGGTTCAAGACACAACTTTACTGAACTATGACAATCTCTCTATATCTACTCCAATTACCGAGTCTGAACTCCGGCCACTTTCATCACAGCCCAGTAAACATGGCGTCTTCAGCAGGTCGGTTCACGCATGCTGTCAGTCATTCTTCCTTTCTCTAATTGATGACTTTTTGCCCCCTTCCCCCCATCGCGGGAAGTTAAATCCATCCAAATTAACCCTGGCAAGGTCGGCGCCAATCGAGGGCCACAGTGTTGATCCGGCCCTTGTCTATCTCTTAGTCAATCTGGAAGACATGGACAAGTGACCCTGTCTGCCAGCAAGGAGCAGAAACTACACTGTCAGTCTTGATTACGTCCGGCTGATTGCAGTCAACCATTGTCAAAACAGCGTTAGATAAATGTCCTGTACAGGTATGACACAAGTTAATCTAAGCCCTTTTTTCTCTCTAGTAAATAGGAAACAACCAGGCTTTCCTACGGTAAAGTAAGAGAACACAGTTTTGTAGGATTAGATCTAGAAAAATCGTAGACAGAGCATTTTAGTAGAGACGTGAGAGAAAAAAAAAATCACAAGAGAATTACCTGGGATTCGAACGCGGACTCCGGTAGGACGAGCAGCCGTCTAGCCACGAGAGAACAGCGTACCAACGAACTACAGTATCTCGCACCCCTAATTAGACACATGCGATACCGACCTCCCCCCCCCCACCCCCACCAAATAGTTAATAGTCATGCACGTTCTGAAGATATATAAATTATACTATAATTGCCCCTACCCCCCCAAAATATCCAAACTGCCCCCGTCCGTGGGGCTTGCGACGCAAGTTGGGAAACACTGCTTTAGAAACTAAGATGTGAATGGTTGCTCGCCACAGAGTTAAAATCTATTTCTTGCCATTTCTTTTTCTTAAATAATAAGCAGTATTTCTTACAGATGCGATCGGAAGATTTTGTCTGTAACAAAGAACAATAATAACACAACCTACAGAAATGAGGATAGTTTGCAACAATATTTCTGACATGCATTCAGTGTGGGGTCCAATTAGAAGAAAAAAGACAGTCAAAGTTTCTTGGACTTGTTAAGAGAAGACAGAAGCTTGAGAACCCTAGTTGTGACCCGAAAACTCAAGGGAAAATGAAGGAGAAGAAGGCCAAGAAAGAAAAGAAAAGTATCTCAAAGGACTGACCAAATGGCATTCACACAACGAAAAGCGTTGGAACTGATCGGAGATACTAAAATTTGGCACAAGATGGTGCAGCATGGACGCCAACGCTGTCTAGCACCTCACCCAAAGTATGTGGGCTTCTGGCATCTTCTTCTTCTTCTTCGACGTCGTCGTCATCGTTTTATTCTTCTTCTTTTTCTTCGTCGTTTTCTTTTTCTTCTTCGTCTTCTTCTTCTTCTTTTTCTCCGTCATCGTCGTCGTCTTTTTATTCTTCTTCGTCGTCGTCTTTTTATTCTTCTTCGTCGTCGTCTTTTTATTCTTCTTCGTCGTCGTTTTTTAATTCTTCTTCGTCGTCGTCTTTTTATTCTTCTTCGTCGTCATCTTTTTATTCTTCTTCGTCGTCGTCTTCTTCTTCTTCTTTTTCTCCGTCATCGTCGTCGTCTTTTTATTCTTCTTCGTCGTCGTCTTTTTATTCTTCTTCGTCCTCGTCTTTTTATTCTTCTTCGTCCTCGTTTTCTTTTTCTTCTTCGTCGTCGTCGTCGTCTTCTTCTTTTCCTACTTCGTCGTCGTCATTCTCTTCATCTTCTTGACTTCGATTTCCCTGTAAGTGCGAGATGGTATTCTTTGCAGTCGATTCCGTGAGGGTGTTACGACACAGCATTGTGTCGGATTGGAAGCGGATTTACGGAGTAACCCTCAGTGGAACTAAAAACAAAGGGTTCCAGTACTTTTTTAGCAGACTCCACCCCCATGGGGACAATGGCTAACCCTGCCTAGTTAGCCAGGCTAGGCCTTCTGCTATCGGCAAGGTCACCAGAGTAACTTTTTCGTCTTCTTCTTAGTACGTATTTAGCATACCCTGATTTTTGCTACCCGCCTTCTGCCTGAGTACCACCGACTTCAGCACCTTTCCTTACTAGGGCAGACTGTGGTCTTGCTCGGGCTGCCATGAAGATACTGGTGTAGGCTGGCCTGGTCAAAACTGTTTTCCAGCCTCTGGTGCCTGTACTTAGCCTTCTTCCCCACGTCAGACCCAATGGCTTTGAGACAGTTCCACAGAGTCAATCCGACTTTGGGATGAGGAATGTGATGAGAGCTTATACGATATCCATTCCCCACCACCTATAGTCTGCTGGCTCTGTTTTGTTTACCTAGTTCTGATAACCATTATTGTAGAGAGACCCATAAGTTTGTCACATCCTGGATTCATTGGTTTCACATCAGACTTTCCTCATTCCCGACGGCGATCTCCATATCACCATCTGCCCACCAACCTGACATTACATTTTACAAAAATAACAGTTACACTTAGTGTTGATTGCAACAGGTTTCTGGGCTACAGATGGAGATCAGAGTGTTTATAAGCAATCAGATCTATGTACCCTGTTTCACAAACACTATGTTAAGATTAGTGTGTTCTTAGCACAGCTGTTCCCAGGGAAGTCTGAGTAATCATCGTCATCATCATCAGGTGCCGTGCCGACTGGCGTTGGCTATTATGCTTCTCCACAGTACCCGATCCTTCATGCAGGCCATCAGCTCAGTTGGTGATCTCCTCTCACACCATCCCGTCAGACTGTCCAATATCATTTCTCTTGGTCTTCCTCTTGATCTTCTTCCTTCTATTTTTCCTGTTGTTATAATATTTTCAATGCCCTCTCTTCTCACTACATGTCCTATGAAAGTACATTGTCTCTCTCTTATTTTTTTGACAAGGTTTTTTGTCTCTCCAGCTCTTCTCGTGCATTCTTCATGTCTGAGTAAGGAAATATTTAGTCCACAAATCAGTTACTTTATAAGAAATTCAACTCCGACCGGAAACGCCCCTTGTCATTCATCTGTCATAAAGAGTCCCCGCCTTCTTCTGGTGCTAGAGAAGGGAGGACTACGATACTGACCCTAGTGTTGCTGACAGGTCAAGGACAATATGGCCACCACGACCTGCCGGTGTATCTTTTCTGGACTCTCGCCTCCATTACTTGCCACGCCAGAGTTCTTTCCTCAACACTTTTCTTCCGGTCCGCTGATTTTTATATCCATGCCACTTTCACCCTCCTAGATTGTTCCAATCCTCCTCCTCCTCTCTTTCTCCCCCAACCCTCCCATTATTCCTCCTCTTAAGGGGGATGGTACCACACATTTTGGAAATCACTGCCATATATGCTTCACTGCTGTGGAACAGAGTTCTTAAATGAGCATGTCATGAATGACTGGACCAAACATTTCAGGAAGCTCGAAGACTTGACGGCCACTGATACCAGATCAGACGACACATCCGGTCAGGTGGCATCATGGTCAGTCAGCTGGGCACTTATGTCAGACAGCTGGGCACTTATGTTAGACAGCTGGGCACTTATGTCAGAATACTGGGCACTTATCTCAGACAGCTGGGGACTTATGTCAGACAGCTGGGCACTTATTGGGCACTTATGTCAGACAGCTGGGCACTTATGTCAGGCAGCTGGGCACTTATGTCAGACAGCTGGGCACTTACGTCAGACAGCTGGGCACTTATGTCAGACATAAGTCAGACATGTTTGGTCCGCGTAGCAAGGATCTGGAATGCCAGGAAAACAAGAAAAAAAAACACTTTTATAAACGTATGCTAATCTTAGACAATAAACTATGTTAGTCAGATGTCAGACAACTTAGAAAATAAACTATGTTAGTCAGATGTCAGACAACTTAGAAAATAAACTATGTTAGTCAGATGTCAGACAACATAGAAAATAAACTATTTTAGTCAGATGTCAGAATACTTAGAAAATAAACTATGATAGTCAGATGTCAGACAGCTTAGAAAATAAACTCAGCTTAGGAAATAAACTATGCTAGTCAGATGTCAGACAACTTAGAAAATAAACTATGTTAATCAGATGTCAGACAACATAGAAAATAAACTATGTTAGTCAGATGTCAGACAATATAGAAAATAAACGATATTAGATGTCAGACAGTTTAGAAAACAAACTATGTTAGTCAGATGTCAGACAACATAGAAAATACACGATGTTAGATGTCAGACAACATAGAAAATAAACTATGTTAGTCAGATGTTAGACAGCTTAGAAAATAAACGATGTTAGTCAGATGTCAGACAACTTAGAAAATAAATACTTAAAATATTGTCTCAAGTTCTGTACGGAAATGGATAACTTATGTTTTCTATACCACAACAATGAAATGCAGCAAGGAAAAAAAGAAAACAATGAGAAATAATGGTAAAGTCAACATGTAGGCAGTAAATCTAGATGGAAATTTACAGGAGCAAGAAGAAAAAACGACAAAACCCAGATCCCAGAGAGGGAAAGAAGAATTATGGGAAAAGAAATAAGGCCAGTGGAAAGAAAAAAACAACAAATGCCAGTGGTCAGCGCGATGCCGTTGGTGGCTCCATCGGAGCCAGCTGATGGCAGGCTGAAGTGGACTCCTTCTTTTGGACACCGGACGAGACACACAAGCATGGGCCTAGAAAATAAAGGCTAGGCCAAGATCGTCGAGATACCGCGGACAGATACGCGCGTGCCGAGTTCTTGGACGCTGTTGGCATGTCGTCAGAGCAATCTCTCTCCCCAGACAAAAGCTAAAGTGGCCAAATTGCTGCCGGGATCTGGTTCGGCCTCCAGGTACTTAACATTCCAAGACATAAGCTTCTTATAAACAAGCGCCCTACTTATTCTTCCTGTAGCAATGGAGGCAGGCAAAGGCCTGGCACATTCAACGCTAGACGTAAGCAGCTGGTCTGTGATGTTATCGCAAATGCCCTGTTAGTGGCAGTGAGTGATAAACTTATTACTATCTGTCGCCGAATATACTATACGTAGCTCTTGGGTGGGGGGGTTCTAGTCCTCTAATCCACTCATGAAGCTGTCTTCTAAATTAGTGTCCCCCACTTTCCTCCCGGCCTTCTTGGTCCCAAGCTCAGTGTCCTGTATAATGTCAATGGAAATAACACTTTGAGCATAGGAAGGATGGTTAAAGTTTAGATTATTCTTTCTTTAACATAGAGAGTATTCTGTGAGAGGCAAATATATGACGGCAATGAGGCTGGAGATATCTGTAAGATACTGTCCCTGAGATAGATAGATAGATAGATAGATAGATAGATAGATAGATAGATAGATAGATAGATAGATAGATAGATAGATAGATAGATAGATAGATAGGAAGTAGGCGGGTAAGCTGACAGATAAGTAGATTCATAGGTAGCTGAGGTACTGTACGTTGATGAGTAGGTAAGTAGATACGTAAGTAGGTGCACATTTTGGTACTTTAGTAGGTGGGCGAATAGCCAGATATGTAAGTAGGTAGGTAGGTAGGTAGGTAGGTAGGTAGGTAGGTAGGTAGGTAGATAGGTAGGTAGCTTGTTATAAAATTATTCAGCCTAAAATGGCACTAACAAGTCACACAGAACACTCTCACTCTTGACAAAAACTGTTGGAGAAAATTTCAGCTCAACTTTTATTTACTCAAACAATCAACTGATTAAAAAGTTACTTTTCTTACAAATACAATCATTTCCCCGGAGTTTCTTTTCTCCTTTTTTATTAAACCAGCGTAGAAATTGTTACATTCCAAGATGCTGATAAAGCACAAGACATTACTATAGACTTTCTTAGAAATCAGGCTATGGTTTCGTTTCGATTACCCCTCGTGTGTACATCGAGCCGACGTAAGTCGAATACCTCCTTTTATAACTGTTTTCTATTCATCGTCCTCATTACATTATTGATATATATCATCAATGTTTTAACAAATCTGTTCTTTATTCGTTTCAGAAGGTTATAAAATACTAAATATCAAAATAATATTATAAAATACCATGCGATATTTCAACTTATTTTAATACAAAAGAAGCGTTTAAAAAAAAAAAAACCAAAGACGACCGGAACTGCAGATTGTCGTAAGACGAGCACCGCGTAAGTCGAGCAGACTGTCTCTATGGCAACAGAAGAAATGTCCGACTCAACAAACGAAACGTCTGGATATTTTGCTTTTAGTTTGTGTCAGTTCCATGCCTGCAGGTTAGGGGAGCCACTTGAAAGGGCTGCTCAAGGTCCTGACAACTCGCGGTGTCTTCCTCAAGTGCCAGACCACTTTCGCGAATGAAGAGGGAGAGAGAGTGGCTGGCGCTGAGTGTCAGCGTAGAGGCGCTCATGGGGCGTAGCATAGCCTGGTATGGTTCACTAGGTCAGCGGTTTTCAAACTTTTCACGTTTGTGGGGGCCCTCGATGAGATAATGTGTGCATATGTTTGCTTGTTTGTTTACTTGTTTGTTTGTTTGTGTGTTTGTTTGTTTGTTTTCAAATTCAGCCTCTCTGAAGTGATAAGCTTACATTCATGGCACTGATTTTTTTAAGATTACCTCATTTTCTCTTATTACACTGACTACTACTATTACTACTACTACTACTACTACTACTACTACTACTACTACTACTAATACTAATACTACTACTACTACTACTACTACTACTTCTACAACAACTACTACTATATTACTAATACTCGTTCTAAGGACTGTTATTGTTGGAGGTAGGGTGGAGGATACGCTCTCCACTCCAATGGCGTACGTCTCAAATAGCCTCTGACAGTCAAGTCCAACTCCTGACCTTCCCGTGGCAGAACTGTACAAACTGACAGGAGAAGGGGCGAAGGCGAATATCTGGCGCCTGAAAACCAGACGCTTCGGGTAGATGAGAGTCATGTTTGGTAGTTCATCTACCGCTGCTGGCGAGATTCTTCGGCTCCCGTGCGTGGAGTGGGACTTCTCCCGGCCAGTGAAGAAAGGTGCAAATGGGGTTGCCGCGCGGCACCACTATGGAAAAGGTGAAAGAAAGGAATAAACGAAGTAAACAGTAGTCAAATCATGGCATCTCTGGTCTAGGGGTCGCGCCACGTCCTAATTGCACTTATATCGCGAAATACCTGAAACGGATTAACCCAGAGTTGAGACACTGCTGGCGAAATTCTTCAGATGCCGCACGTGGAGTGAAGCTAATCCCGGCCAAGGAAGAAAATGCGGAACAGCAATCAGGGTTGCTGTGTGGTGCCGATGTGAAAAGGTGATGGAAAGGATAAAGTGAAGCTTAATCGGTATGCCCAGTAGTATCGCGGCGAGAGCTACTCACACCACGGCGCCTCTGCTCTAGAGGTCGGCCACGTCCGGAATACACCCATACCAGTGAAATATGCCTAAACCGGCTTAAACCAGGGTTGAAACTTGATGGCTACGAATGTCACGATACCTCAGCTCTAGAGGTCGATCATGTCCTAAACATGCCCATACTGGGATAATATGCCTAAACCGGCTCAACCCAGGGGTGGAAGTCACTAGCGGCGAGGATTCATCCTCCTGGACAACGGTCCTTGTCACAACTAGAAACGGTAGCGGCCACGACCATAAAATGCTGAAGTAGGAGACACTGGACCAGGGTAGTCTAGATAGGCAATCACGTCTCACCCGGCGGGGATGTATGCGTATCCTAATCACGCTGAGGTTTTCCGATTAGAAACTCCAACTCTAGCCTGGATGGGCTACTACCTCTCACCCAGCAGGGATATAATGATATCCAAAACAAGCCGAAAGTCCAACTCTAGATCAAACTGGTGCAATGAAAACCACGGTGTCACGCAATCCCGCTTCTGAGACCCACCAAAAATACAGGTTCAAGCCCTGCGATACTCTGAACCTCGTGTGGTCCTCTCGAGGATCTCGTGTGGTCCTTTTGGGGGACACAGGACCTATGGGGACCACAGGTGTAAACTCAGTAGGATCACAGGGTGGTCTTGGTGGTAGAAGCGAACGAAGAAGAAGAAGTAGAAGACTACTTCTAATACTACTACTATTACCACTTCTACTACTACGACTACTACTACTACTAATAATAATAATAATAATAATAATAATATTTATAAAACTACTACTACTTCTCTTTCCATGAAACTATGAACTGGAGCTCTTAATGCACGGTCAAATTCTTCTTCTTCTTCTATCTCACTGGAATTGTGAGCTGGTGTTCTCTGCAGACGACGTGGTGAAGGTGTCGAGGCGATGCATCATGTCTGACTGTGAGCTGGTGCTCTCTGTAGACGACGTGGTGAAGGTGTCGAGGCGATGCATCATGTCTGACTCTGAGCTGGTGCTCTCTGTAGACAACGTGGTGAAGGTGTTGAGGCGATGCATCATGTCTGACTGTGAGCTGGTGCTCTCTGTAGACGACGTGGTGAAGGTGTTGAGGCGATGCATCATGTCTGACTGTGAGCTGGTGCTCTCTGTAGACGACGTGGTGAAGGTGTTGAGGCGATGCATCATGTCTGACTGTGAGCTGGTGCTCTCTCTAGACGACGTGGTGAAGGTGTCGAGGCGATGCATCATGTCTGACTGTGAGCTGGTGCTCTCTGTAGACGACGTGGTGAAGGTGTTGAGGCGATGCATCATGTCTGACTGTGAGCTGGTGCTCTCTGTAGACGACGTGGTGAAGGTGTTGAGGCGATGCATCATGTCTGACTGTGAGCTGGTGCTCTCTCTAGACGACGTGGTGAAGGTGTCGAGGCGATGCATCATGTCTGACTGTGAGCTGGTGCTCTCTGTAGACGACGTGGTGAAGGTGTTGAGGCGATGCATCATGTCTGACTGTGAGCTGGTGCTCTCTGTAGACGACGTGGTGAAGGTGTTGAGGCGATGCATCATGTCTGACTGTGAGCTGGTGCTCTCTCTAGACGACGTGGTGAAGGTGTCGAGGCGATGCATCATGTCTGACTGTGAGCTGGTGCTCTCTGTAGACGACGTGGTGAAGGTGTTGAGGCGATGCATCATGTCTGACTGTGAGCTGGTGCTCTCTGTAGACGACGTGGTGAAGGTGTCGAGGCGATGCGTCATGCCTGACTGTGAGCTGGTGCTCTCTGTAGACGACGTGGTGAAGGTGTCGAGGCGATGCGTCATGTCTGACTGTGAGCTGGTGCTCTCTGTAGACGACGTGGTGAAGGTGTTGAGGCGATGCGTCATGCCTGACTGTGAGAGGGCTATGACCGTCATATACTCAGGTCCAGAATGAAGCTTAAAAGCAGGAATGCTCAACACTTCTTCACCAGACTCCACCACCATGCATACTAAGGTGATCCCTTCCCCGTTAGCCAGTCTGGGCCTGTTGCTGAGAGTACCAGCAGAGATTTCCGCCATCCCTAACGTGCCATCGAAGGAGCGCTGATAGCGAAACTGCACAGCGTCTTTGGCCTCAGCAGTTTAGTAATCATCACAAATAATTAACTGATTAACGTTTGTAAATCCCCATAACAGTGCACGTCCACCTTGGGCCTTCCTGTTTAACATCTTAACATTCTTTAACGAAATTTTTTCATGCCGTTAATTATTTATATTGTATTACGAACTCAAGAACAACGCAGAGATAAGACAGATGAGCAAACAGCAACCTGTCTCATGGGTGATCAGGAAAAGGAGATGGACATATATCGGTCACGTGATGAGAAGAAACGATCAGAGAATCCCAAAACAGGCTGTCAAAAGGAACACGACAGGCCGAAGAAAAAAAAAAGAGGTCGACCACGTGAAACTTTAAATTAAAGAGGACATTCTTATGAGAATTCAATTTAGTAGGCACAAAATCACTTGATGAGGTTGAAAAGCTCGCCGAAAACAGGAAAACGTGTCGAACTACCATGTGAGCCCTATGTGACATCTAACGGCACGGGAAGGATGTAAGATGTAAGATTACGAACTGTTATGAGTAACATTTTTGTGATACTTCAAAATAATGAAGTGTTTGTTAATGATTAACCTTTGTATTTCAATCATAGGGCATGCTGACCCTGTGTTGTTATTACATTTTAAAAAATCACAATTCATTTTCAGTGGCGTTCGCCATATTCTGCCTAGAGCGGGCATGTAAGTACTTGGGTTTAATGTTATGCTATTTTGTTATATTTTTAATAATCTAACAACAGCCAACGGCAGTTCGATATCTGTACTCGAATTTCTTGGAGTTACTTATCCTAATCGGATTTATTTTATCGACAATATGGCCACCGCTTTATCTAACTTTTCTTAATCCCTGTAAACAGATGTTCACAATGACAACAGCAATGCCGGTCATAAATAAAATACTTGGGCGGTAATCGTGTTAACGGGCAAGTACATGTAAATTACCGAACAAAACCGAAACTTCTAGGCTCGTCGGCTGCAGTAATCGGTCTTCTTCTTCTTCTTCTTCGTTCGCTTCTACCACCAAAACCGCAGTGTGATCCTACTGAATGTACGCTTGTGGTCCTCGTTAGGTCCTGTGGTCTCCTGTGTGGTTCCCGAAAGGACCACACGAGATCCACGTGAGGACCACAAGGGGTTCAGAGTATCGCAGGGATTTAGCCTGTATTCTTGGTGGGTCTCAGAAGGGGGATTGCGTGACACCGTGGTTTTCATTGCACCAGTTTAGTCTAGGGTTGGACTTTCTTACCGGAAGACCTCGACGTGTTTAGGGTATCAGTGCATCCCCGCTGGGTGAGAGGCGTTAGCCCACCCAGGCCAGAGTTGGACCTTCTCACCGGAAAACCTCGACGTGTTTTGAGATAGCAGTAATCGGTATATATTATCAACAGTTTAGTGAAAAGTTGTCAGTGAAATCGAATGAAGGATGATCGGGCCAGTAGGACGGTAGATAGATAGGTAAAATTCCAGTTTCCAGTCCATTGAGTCATATTGGGGATACGGTGTTAGGCCCGCATTTTACACCACCTTCGGCACATGAAAGTCTGATGTGGTCAGTATCACGTCTGGCTGCGTTTACTTTCCCAGATTTCTCTGGTACCCATTTTTAGAGGCTGGGTGAACTCCAGGGCCTTTTTGGTGTGTCAGTCAATCAAGTGCCGTGCCGTGTGGCGTAGGCGATCATTTCTCTCCACAATTCCCTGTCTGGACTTGATTATGAGATTCGCCGGTGACTTTCTTCCTAGCCACACTGACAGCCCATCCAGTAACTTCTCTCTCTGTCTTCCTCTGTCTCTTCTTCCCTTAATATTTTTCAGTTGCCACAGTGTGTTCCAATTTTGCTCTTCTCAGAAAATGTCCTACAAATCTCGCTTATCTGCCTATGATCTTTGCTGTAATTTGCCTTTTAACTCCAGCCTCTCTTAAGACTTCTTCGTTGGTTTTCTTACCTTTCAACATCCTTCTTATGAAAAACATTTCCATGGCCTCCATTTCTCATTCTACTCTCTTATTCATGGACCATGCTTCACGTCCATAGAACAAAACTGGCTCGATGTAACATTTAAGTACTCGGAATTTTTGTGTGTACCGGAAAAAAATAACCAACTGTTGGGATTTGATTCCGGTACCACGGAATTTGTAAACCAAGCGCTTAACCACTCAGCTAACCAGACCTCCTCCAGTGTAATGATGATGATGATGATCATGATGATGATGATGATGATGATGATGAAGAATTTGCATGGAAAGCCAGCTTTGATATCGGTTCGGCATGACAGCATTTTCTAAGGATTAAATCTTATCAGAGATAAGATATGAGAAAAACTCCACACTTACTTTCTGCTGATGTTTGTAAAGCTGGTACTGTAAAGTACCCAAAGTTGTGTTGCAACAACCGGTATTTCAGAAAATACATCGTCCAAGTTGAAAGATGGGTACAACTGTACCGGTGTCAAAAATCCTAGCGCGGTCACTGTTCTATCTCATATCTTATATCCTTCCCGTGCCGTTAGACGTCACATAGGGCTCGCAAGGTAATTCGAAAATTGTTCCTGTCTTCCGTGAGTCTTTCAACCTCATCAAGGGATTTTATGCCTATTAATTTGGCTTCTCTTAACAATGTCCTCTTCGGAGTTTCACACGGTCTGCCTCTTTTTCTTTGGCCTATTGTGTTTCACTTGAAAGCTTGTTTTGGGATTCTCTGGCTGTTTCTTCTCATCACGTGACCAACACATGTCCATCTCCTTTACCTGATCACCGATGAGACTGGTTGTTGTTCAGTCATCTGTCTTATCTCTGCATTGTTCTTGAATTCATTCCTTTGGCATTTGTTTTGAAAAGAGTCCAATTTCTTTTCTTTTTCTTCAATGGTCTTCAAATATTATTCTTAGAGTAAAGATCTGGTCAAGACAACTTCTCCCTTTTCGAAATCCTGCTTGTTCTTCTCTCATTGCGGTAGCCACTATATCTTTAAGTCTGTTCAAAATGACCTTGCAAAATACTTTGACACAACTGATATTAAGGTTACTCCTCTCCAATTGTTACAATCACTAAGGTTGCCTTTTTTTGTAGTATAGACGTATCATAAGACGTAATAATAAAATGAAGATCATACTTGACAGAACGGGACGAACACATGACAAACGAGGAAATAACCTAAAGAACCAGCATTGAGAACATTACTAAAGAGGTGAAAAGACTAAGATGGAAGTGGCTGGACCACGTGCTAGGGATGGAAGGGACACCCCTACACCGCCTTGACTTGAACACCCCAAGAGGAAAACAAAAAGAGGGGCAGGCCATTGGGGACATGGAGACGCGCAATAGAGGAAGAACTGAAGGAAGCGGGAAAGACATGGTTTGAGGTATCCTGAATTACTTAAGAGCTGAATTCTTTCCAGACTAAATGTTTACGAAGAGTTAGAGGAATGTTGTGGCCACACACCGTAAGAAATAGCACCTTGCTGGAGAAATGCGGATGAAATGACAGCAATTATTGAGGAAAGACGCTGGCGATGGTTGGGGCATGTGCTTCGGATGACTGACAACTCACTACCAAAAATAACACTAAGATGGACACCACAGGGGAACAAAAGTAAGGGTAGACCAAAGGAGACATGGAGAAGAATAACAGAAAGGATGTTGAGCAATAGAGGGCTCACTTGGACAAGAACGGGAGAAAAAGGCACAGGACAGGCATTTGTGGAAAACCCTTGGGGAAGCCCCATGTGCTTTGGGCACTTAAGGTTCAGAGAGAGAGAGAGAGAGAGTAATAGACAGACAGAGAATTGCTCAAGACAGGATTAATTGGCGAGGCACTGATAATGCCTTATGCTCCACTGAGACTGCAGAGGACTGATGTTGATGGTGATATTACGGGAAAACAGTTGAGAAAACATTTCTAAAACACACAGGACTGACTAGGATTTATTGAGGTATCTCATTTATACGTTTCCTACTATACATTTAATCGCTGCAAAAATCCTGATGCGAGAATCTACACAATTTTGTCTGGTAGATAAGCAGAATTCACGAGAAGGAATATATATATATATATATATATACAAATATCACCAAATTAGACAGTGTCTTCGCCCCTAACATAATTTTTTTTAAAAATCTCTTTTAAAGAAAAGTATCTAAAAAATTATTTCTCTCTCTGCTTACTTGAAACAGCCCCCCAAAAAATTATAGCTTGAGAATCACTGACGCTGCATAGCGACAACCTTCTGAATGGGGCCCGAACAGGAAAAGTAACGAGCTTGTATATCCAACAGTCCATGTTGTACTAAAAGCTAAAGAATCTGTTCCGCTCCGACAAGGATTAAACTTGACTATAGATACAAGAGGATCCTTCAAGTGCTCTCATGTTGAATGGGCTACTTAGGAGAAAAGATAAAATGTCTTGCCATTGTTTAGGGCAGGCGCCGCTAGGAACCACCAGCTTCTCAGACGTCTAGTCTCTCGTTAACTTGTCTAAGTGCTAGTCCAGGCTTGGCAGGAAGTACATGTTAACTTAACAAAAAGAAGAAGAAGAAGAAGAAGAATAAGAAAAAGAAGAAGAAGAAGAAGTATATGAAAAGATCACGGATTAGGCTTAAGGAAAGGGTATTTTAACATGTTAAGAAGAAGAAGACGACGAAGAAGAAGAAGGATATAGAAGTAACGGATTAAGATTAAGAAAAGGATATTTAAAATATGAAGAAGAAGAAGAAGAAGAAGAAGAAGAAGGATATAGAAGTAACGGATTAAGTTTAAGAAAAGGATATTTAAAATATGAAGAAGAAGAAGAAGAAGAAGAAGAAGAAGAAGAAGAAGAAGAAGAAGGATATAGAAGTAACGGATTAAGTTTAAGAAAAGGATATTTAAAATATGAAGAAGAAGAAGAAGAAGAAGAAGAAGAAGAAGAAGAAGACTTTTACGCGTCTTTGCCTGTCAACTCTCTTGTTTATGAAAGTTTATGAAGTGAATTCTCTTCCTTTTTCTCAAAAGGGCAGCAGTGCAGTTATAGACTAAGATCAGGACCTCCCAGAACTGTAAGGCAGTGCAAAATTATCCCTGCACCCCCCCCCCCCCCCCCGGTTCCTTTATCCCTCTCTTCGCATCCCCTCCCCCCTCTCCAGTAAGACCCTCTCCCCAGTGAGGCTATTTGTGCTCCCCCTCCTTACAACATAAGGAGGTCGTCCAAGCCCCAGATCGATGCATCAGCTGAACTCTCCACCCGACCCCACCCCACCGCACCCACCGGAACCTGGTGGGCCCAGAAATGAATGCAGACATTCTTCGTGTTCAGTCACCAAGTTACTAATTCTATCTCCAACGAGGTTTACCACATGAATTACGAGGAGGGCCTCTCAGACGTATCGCCACACAGACCTAGCCTGGCTAACCGGGCAGGGATCGTCATAGAGGGTGGTGGAGCTAAAGTAGTATTTCGCACATTCCCTGCACTTTAGCTCCACTCTGAGTCTGAAGAAGATAGTCGTCGTAGCCCGCTCCCAATCCGATACGGTGCTTTGCCTCAACATCTTCACCGCATCGGCTGCAAATAACACCAGGCTGGTAGTTTCAGCGAGCAAGAAGAGTAAAAACACATGCATCTCTATCACGTTCATTCGCGTTCCGGTAGCAAAGATGTTTCTTCTATTTAAGCTGTTTCACAAAGTGGGCCTTGCCCTTCCTCACTGGGTGATAGGATGTCTCAGAAGCTGATGGGAAGACTCAGCGGGTGATGGGACGTCTCAGGGGTGATGGGACGTCCCAGGGGTGATGTGAAGTCTCAGGGGCTGATGGGAAGACTCATGGGTGATGGGACGTCTCAGGGGCTGATGGGAAGACTCAGTGGGTGATGGGAAGTCTCAGGAGTGATGGGACGTCTCAGGGGTGATGGGAAGTCTCAGGGGCTGATGGGAAGACTCAGTGGGTGATTCGAAGACTGATGGGAAAATTCAGTGGGTGATTAGAAGACTGAGTGACTGATGGGAAGACTCAGTGGGTGACTGGAAGACTGAGTGACAGAAAAAAATGTTTAGAAGCACTGTGTGTGCTTGGATGATGGTACAATTACCAAATGGTCATCATCAACATGTGCCGTCTCGGGTTTCTGATCTTCAGGACGTTTAAATTCCTTATTTAAAACACATTGATCAAGGCATGAAATATGAAACAAAACTTTTTTCCTGAGATTAATTCCATCGTCAAACTATTTTCTTTACAGCTGCCACTGTCTGGATGTTGAAACACACACACACACAATGTCGGATGGGAAGTGGATTACAGAAGTGTGCTTGATGATCGTGAGAGCACACAGGTCCACAATATTTTTCTTGGACCCCCTAAAGCTTGAACTTGTAGAGAGGCCCCCGCACAACTTGGACTCTTGGAGAGACCCCCAAAGTTTGAACTTTTGAAGAGGCCCTAAAGCTTAAACATTTGGATTGACCTTAAAATATGAAATATTGCAGAGGCTCCTAAGCCTTGAACTCTTGAAGGGTCTCTTAATGTTTGAACTTTTGAAGGGTCTCCTAATGCTTGAACTCTTGAAGAGCCTCCTAATGTTTGAACTCTTGAAGGGCCCCCTAGTGCTTGAACTCACGGCGGGTCCCTTGTATTAAAACAATGTTGAGGATTTGGAAGTGAACATATTATAGAGAAAATGGAAATGGATTGTAAATTATAAGACACAAAAATTAGTGTATATAATTCATAAGGAAATTCTGGAAACGCATTGAGTCTCCCTTGGATCCTGAGACCCTAAAGCTAAAGCTTAATACAGTAGTACACCCATCTCTAACTATCTCCAGTACACCCATCTCTATACACCCATCTCTAACTATCTCCAGTACACCCATCTCTAACTATCTCCATTACATCCATCTCTATACACCCATCTCTAACTATCTCCAGTACACCCATCTCTAACTATCTCCATTACATCCATCTCTATACACCCATCTCTAACTATCTCCAGTACACTCATCTCTATACATCATCATCATCATCATGTGCCGTGCCGACTGGCGTTGGCTATTATGCTTCTCCACAGTACACGATCCTTCATGCAGGCCATCAATTCAGTTGGTGATCTCCTCTCACACCACCCCGTCAGACTGTCCAGTATCATTTCTCTTGGTCTTCCTCTTGATCTTCTTCCTTCTATTTTTCCTGTTGTTATAATATTTTCAATGCCCCCTCTTCTCATTGCATGTCCTATGAAAGTACATTGTCTCTCTCTCTTATCTTTTTGACAAGGTTTTTTTTGTCTCTCCAGCTCTTCTCATACATTCTTCATTAGTTATTTTTGCTGTCCAAGGGATTCTCATCTCTATACACCCATCTCTAACCATCTCCAGTACACCCATCTCTATCTATCTCCAGTACACCCATCTCTATCTATCTCCAGTACACCCATCTCTATCTCTAGTACACCCATCTCTATATCCAGTACACCCATCTCTATCTATCTCCAGTACACCCATCTCTATCTATCTCCAGTACACCCATCTCTATCTATCTCCATTACACCCATCTCTATCTATCTCCAGTACACCCATCTCTACACTCATCTCTATCTCCAGTACACCCATCTCTATCTATCTCCAGTACACCCATCTCTATCTATCTCCAGTACACCCATCTCTATCTCTAGTACACCCATCTCTATATCCAGTACACCCATCTCTATCTATCTCCAGTACACCCATCTCTATCTATCTCCAGTACACCCATCTCTATCTATCTCCAGTACACCCATCTCTATCTATCTCCATTACACCCATCTCTATCTATCTCCAGTACACCCATCTATACACTCATCTCTATCTCCAGTACACCCATCTCTATCTATCTCCAGTACACCCATCTCTATCTATCTCCAGTACACCCATCTCTATCTCCACTCCATTTTAACTCTTACAAAACGATCTTTATCTTCTCTTAATTATCCCCCCTTCCCACCTCCCTAAAACCCACAAGTGAATGTTTGACCCTGGCAGAGACTCGTGTCAGTGTACGTTACATCAAGCTTCACGCACGGATGATTGCCTTAATAAGCGCCAAATTATCCGAGCGAGCAGACGGCCTGGCGGGAGGGTTGCATAGAATCAATACTGCTCGTGGCTGCCCGAACTGCTAAAGCCGAGGGGAGATTGCCTGTTTGGGCTTATCTATGTTTGATTTTGGTCTCTGTTGGCCACAGTTCTCTGGGCTAGGTTTGCTGGCTAATATTTGAAACAAGAGCGATGTTTCCTTTTTGGAACTTTAAAGATTAAGAAAAAGAATTTCGACGCCGTTGAATTTGTTAGAAGTAATCAAAATAAGCATGTAAATGGCCCGTGCTTGAACTTTCATGTCTTATTTCATTCCATTTATGTGGCGCGCTTTAGCTTTTCCTCCTACGGGACTTGTCTTAGAAGAGACCTTTGTCTGTGTACTCCGGGCACGTCCGTTGGAGCACATTCTCTTAAATATCTCAGTCAGCGTGCAGTAATTCCTGTCCAGTGTTAATTACCCATCCCTTCTTTGTGTGTGTGTGTGTGTGTCTTTTTTGTTGTTGTTGAACTTTCACGTTTTGCTTTATCAGGTTTCATCCTGTAACTCCTTAATCTTATATCTTATATCCTTCCCGTGCCATTAAACGTCACATTCATTCATTCATTCATTTGCATGTCCCTTGCGGAACTTTGCCTCCCAAACAGCACTCCTGTAGGCCTCTCGGTTGTGAGCAAGATGGCCTGCTGCTGTTGCATCCATTTCCAGATCGTCAACGATGTCTTGCAGCCATCTTCGTCTTGGTCTTCCTCTTTTTCTTTTTCCCATTATGTATCCTTCCAATACGGTCTTCTCTAAATTATCATGACGTTTAATGTGTCCAAAATATTTAAGTTAAACGTCACATAGGGCTCGCAAAGTAGTTCGCCAACTTTTCCTGTCTTCGGCGAGTCTTTCAACCTCATCAAAGGATTTTATGCCTGTTAATTTGGCCTCTCTCAATAATGTCCTCTTCAGAGTTTCACGCGGTCTGCCTCTTTTTCTTCGGTCTGTTGTGTTCCACTTGATAGCTTGTTTTGGGATTCTCTGATCATTTCTTCTCATCAAGTGACCAACACATGTCCATCTCCTTTTCCTGATCACCCTTGAGACTGGTTGTTGTTCAGTCATCTGTCTTATCTCTGCTTTGTTCTTGAATTTGTTCCACTTGATGCAGAGTATTTTCCTTAGGCATTTGTTTTCAGAAGAGTCTAATTTCTTTTCTATTTCTTTAGTTGTTTTCCAGCTTTCGCATGCATAAATGAGGGTGGATATTACATTTGAATTGAATAGTCTTAACTTGGTTTTTGTGCTTATAACTTTTGAATTCCATATGTTCTCAAGATTCTTGAAGATTGATGTTGCTTTTGCAATTCTGATCCTAACTTCCTTTCTAGTGTCACCATCCTGGTCTATGTAGCTGCCAAGATATGCAAATTGATTGACTTCTTCAATATCTGTCCCTTCTATGTGTATTTTTCTCCTTAATACGGGACAATAATGTTGATTCTCTCTAATCCGGGACAATGATGTTGATTCTCCTTAATCTCGAACAATGATGTTGATTCTCCTTAATCTGAGACAATGATGTTGATTCTCATTAATCCGGAACAATGATGTTAATTCTTCGTAACTTCTGACAATGATGTTGGTTCTCCTTAATCTGGGACAATGATTGTGATTCTCCTTAATCCAGGACAATGATTTTGATTCTCCTTAATCCGGGACAATGATGTTGATTCTCCTTAACCTCTGACAATAATATTGATTCTCCTTAATCCGGGACAATGATTTTGATTCTCCTTAATCTCTGACAATGATGTTGATTCTCTTTAATCTGGGACAATGATGCTGATTCTCCTTAACCTCTGACAATAATGTTGATTCTCCTTAATCTCGGACAATGATATTGATTCTCCTTAATCTCGGACAATGATATTGATATATTTTCTGTCAGTGAAGTCTTTTTAAATCTGTGACAGTACTGATGATGTCAGCATGATCCTGTGCCTACCCTTCCTCTAAGACCGCTAAGCCAGCCAGTTGATCTGCTCTTTCATTTTCGTTAGTGTATGCGTGGCTTGGTACCTCCTTCCATCTTTCCAAAGTGTCTCCTTCATGTATTCTTCGAAAGATTTCACTACGACATCACAAAACGAAATCTCTGCTTATATAATATTGACATTTCTGAATCATATATTTCTGAATAGTTCCATATTATAGAATAGTTCTATAGTATTGAGGCTTACAGATGCTCTTTGCTTAACACATCACAGGTTTCATAGAACTTTTCCACCTTTCCTAGATCAGAGCAAGTCCGATGAAATGTTCACTGCATTATTTAATTCTGACAAATACGATCAAGACGTATTGTTGTCATCATCACTTGAACTAAAATGTAATATGGCATAAGCTTCGTTAGTTTAGTCGTTGAAGCACATAATCATTTGTTCACATTATCAAACTCTGTCATATTCTACATGTATCATTTCGTCAATGTTTTCAAATTCAAGATATTCTCCACGTGATACTAGGACGATTCTAAACTCAGTTTTCTAATAGATCTGCAACACGTGGTCAGATAATTCTCCGTCTGCATCCTTCACACAAAGTCTCAAATGAATCAAATCTTCTGCGTTTCTCACGCAGTAGTAAAATAAACACTTTTTCGAACATTAGACAATTTCTGTCTGTCATAAAACTAACTCTGATTCTAAACTGATCTCCTGAATATCTATTGCTCTGATTGTCCATCTGTTCCATCTGTCGTTACCTACGTCTTCTTTCTCTCTCGTGTCTTCTCTGGAGTGTGTTCTCCTTCTCCTGTTCGTCTCTGATTTTCTGTTATTCTCTGATTGTCTGTCCTCCCCTGATCGTATGTTCTTCCGTCTGCTGTTCTTCTCTTCTCTGTCTACTTCTGACGTTCCTCCTCACATGTTCGCTAGCGTCTGGACTTCCTCTTCTTAGGGGCCCCTTCCTTCTCGTGCTCCTTCCTTTGACGTCTCGACCGGTCTCTATTCACTAAAAATAAATATTATTAATTCATTCGTCCTTGTTCCTCCGTCTTCGGGCTCCCTCCTCTCCAACTGCCCAGTGACTTATATGCCATAAATCAGTTGCCCAATAGGCCATGCCTCAAAATATTTAATTGGTCAGCTAGCCGAGTCGGTAATTCCTTTATTTAAAAACCATGCAATAGCGTCCTAAGATTAGCAAGCTAATACGAGTCATACATGTCAGTCTGTGTCAACTGTCTATACAGTTGTCATTTACCTAAGTCATTATCTTGCTCTTTCATGTCGGAGGTTTTATTGTGTCCTCGTTTATTATTGTGTCTGCCTTTTCTATTCGTCTTTTCTATTCGTCTTTTCTATTCTGTTTACTTGTGTCAGCGCCCAGTCATACTAGTGTCATGGAAGTTTGTTTTTCCACCTTGCCCTAATTTTCTTGTCTTGGCTTTATACAGGGTAAAAGATTTATTGTCTTGACTTAACCTAGCTTTTTCAGTTCATTATTTTACCAGTAATAACAATCTGACTAGTGGGAGGCGTCATTGGCTGACTTATCTCAGAAGGTAGTGTCTTATAGTGCAGTTAGGACATTCCCATACCTGTTCCGCCACCTGTTCCAGTAACCAACGTAAACACTTCGTTAATATCCAAATACTGATTGTCCCGGTAACTCGTTGGCTATGGGTTTGAGGCTTCCAGCCTCAGAAAGGGTTTTATTCCTCACTCATCTAGCCTCGAATAGCATTTGAATTTGGAAGTAGTAGTAGTAGTAGTAGTAGTAATAGTAGTAGTAGTAGCAGTAGTAGTAGTAGTAGTAGTAGTAGTACTGAAGATACCAACTTGTGGCCTGGTTGACTGAGTAGTTAGGAGAACAGTCTACTAATGCAGCGGTAACGGGTTCAAAGTCCCAGCAGTGGGGATTTTTTTTTCTGGCAACGCTACACGAGAAAGGGCCCCGGGTTCACCCAGCCTCTAAAAATGGCTACCAGGGAAATCTGGGAAGGTAAATGCCCGCCAGGCGTGATACTGACGACATTACACTTTCATGTGCCGAAGGTCATGGAAATATAGGCCTAACACTGCATCCCCAATATGCCTTATTGGCATGGAAATAGGGATTTTATCTTTAACTTTACTTTTACCTTTACCTTTACTTTTACCTTTACCTTTACTTTTACCTTTACCTTTACTTTTACCTTTAACTTTACCTACCTGCAAGGAGAAAGTTAAATGATATTTTAGTTTTTATGTAATAAATTTATATCATCTCAGCTTTAAAGTAAAGTGATATATGCTTGCACATGTTCCCTCCTCATTTTTATGCACTTGCCTATCGATCAGAAGAACCGTGGTTCGATTTGCGCTGAAACGGAATTTTTTTTTTTCGGACCGACCGGCGCCGAGGTCAACCTAGCCTGAAAAAAAATTGGTACCTGGGGTTTCCCTAAGAAAGCAAAGACAGCCAGGTCAGGTGCTGGCACCCCTACCTCAAGTGCTGTAGTGGCCTAGAAATGTGAAGGCACTAACACTTCACACACATGCTAATGCCACGGGACTTTGATAAATAGTATATTTAGTAATAAAGCTGTCCGACGTATATTTTGTTTCAACCTTGGAATTTAGGTCTATTTTATATGACCATCAAAGAAGGACAATGTTATCATGCAATCTCTCTCTCTCTCTCTCTCTCTCTCTCTCTCTGAACTTTTAAGTGCCCAAGGCACATAGGGCTTCAGCAAAAATCTTCCAGAAACGCCTGTCTTTTGCCTTTTTTTCTGTTCTTCCTAGGTGAGCCCTCTGTTGTTCAACATTCTCTCTATTTTTCTTCTCCATTTCTTCTTTTATCCACCCTTACTCCTCTTCCTCTGTGGTGTCCATCTCCGTGCTAATTTTGGCACTGAGTCACCTGTCATTCGGAGCACACACACCAGCCATTGTCAACATCTTTCCTTCAATAATCGAAGTATAGCACGCAATACAGGATCCGTATTATAGTTTGAAACACTCTCTTATGTACTTTAAACCTGACAGAGTTGCTACAGTTGATGAGAAAATACCTTTAAATCTGAGAAATTTCCAACAACTGTCTGACAAAGTGATAGATTCGCGGAGTAAAGGTCACTTATTTTGTGTAATAAAGTTTCTCTCCAAATGCCATAAATTATGAAAATTTGAACATATGGGAGCGCACGCGCAATCGATCTGCGCACCCAGGCTTGACCAATGAAATGACGACCCGTACGCTTTCCAATAACGTGGCTGTTTGTCTTGTTCACCAGGTGCTGGGAAGTTAATGTTTTTTGTTTTTTTTTTGTTACAATCTACAGCAAATCAGACACTAAATTCTTCATTGGTAACTCTTATCACGGCTCAGAATCCTCGTAGATTTTCTTCCAGTTATTTCTTCTTCTTTTTCTACTGCTACTACTACTACTACTACTACTACTACTACTACTACTACTACTACTGCTGCTGCTGCTGCTACTACTACTACTGCTACTATTACTACTACTACTACTACTACTACTACTACTACTACTTCGTTTTCTCCTTCTTCTTCTACTACTACTGCTGCTACAACTACTACTACTACTACTACAACTACTACTACAACAACAACTACTACTACTACTACTACTACTTCTCCTTCTTCTTCTACTAATACTACTACTACTACTATGACTACTACTACTACTACTACTACTACTACTACTACTACTACTACTACTGCTGCTACTACACCACTACTACTTCTTCTTCTTCCTTTTCTCCTTCTTCGTCTACTACTACTAAGACTACGACTACTACTGTTACTACTACTACTACTACTACTACTACATCTTCTTCTTCTACTACTACTACTACTGCTACTACTACTACTACTACTACTTGTTCTTCTATGATAATAATAAACCTCTAGTCTCATTTTCTGACACTAGAAAAACCGTATATTGCTGTTCTTTGCAGTAGAAGCCATGACGAATTTGACAGACATAACATAGAACAATGAATGATTTACAGTGATCTGCTACGAGACTCAGACTGTATGGAAAAATGTGAACTTCTTAACAGGCTCCAACACCAACTTTAACTTCTCCGATCCCTGGGTATACGAGTTTTCATTGTTTTTTTCCCGTGTGTCAGATACTGCACTGGACAAGTCTCTATTCCCTTATCTCTCCCTTGTTTCAGATAATGGAATATACAAGTCTTTTTTCCCTTGTTTTAGATAATGGAATGTGTAAATCTTTTTTCCCTTGTTTCAGATAATGGAATGTGTAAATCTTTTTTCCCTTGTTTCAGATAATGGAATGTGTAAGTCGTTTTCAACAGCTCTTTATCTCCGCACCGAACTCGGTAATGGAGGAGTTTGGTGGTATTAGGTTCTTCTGAAGATCTTTCAATGTCAGAAGTTTGATGGTATCATGTTCTTCCGAATATCTTTAAATGTCAGAAGTTTGATGGTATCATGTTCTTCCGAATATCTTTCAATGTCAGAAGTTTGATGGTATCAGGTTCTTCTGACGATCTTTCAATGTCAGAAGTTTGATGGTATCAAGTTATTCCGAAGATTTTTCAATGTCAGGAGTTTGATGGTATCAGGCTCTTCCGAAAATCTTTCTGTGCGCTGCGTCCAGCAGATGGCGCTTAACCGCTTCTTCTCTCCACTACCAGGAAAACCAGCCCGCTAGCCTGGCTGGAACAACCCCACCACCTTTTTACCAGAACCAGCCCGCTAGCCAGGCTGGAACAACCCCACCACCTTGTTACCAGGAGCAGTCCGCTAGCCTGGCTTTAACAACCCCACCACCTTGTTACCAGGAGCAGTCCGCTAGCCTGGCTGGAACAACCCCACCATCTTGTTACCAGAACCAGCCCGTTAGCCAGGCTGGAACAACCCCACCATCTTGTTACCAGGAGCAGCCACAAGGCGAAGTTGGATAGGATCTTGGACAAGTCCTGTTTCCATTGACCCAGGTGACAGAGCAGGCTGTCAAAACTGTGGTGCCCAACTTCAGCGGCCTCAACTGTATTCGGAAATCGAGTTGCGGGCCGCATGTATATAGATCACCTAGTTTTTGTCAAATATAACAATGAGAAAAGAAGTGACGGTTATGACATAAAAATGAAAGTGACTGCATTTCATGTGTTATTCAGGTCTATTTAAAATATTTTTACATGGTTTTGGGGAAAAGAAATATTAAATTTTAGGACATAAATGATATTTTTACAATAATATTCCATAAGATAAAGAAAACGGCTCCGCCAGCCACCATCCGAACAGTCCTATGTTTATTATTGTGTGTTTCGTTACATGTTTAGTTTCGTTGTTTTTTTTTTAAATTGTTTTAAATTACCCGAAATTTATATTGTCTCCTTTTAATGTTATTTTTATATTTCATAACTTATTATTTTCATTTGCGTTCTTTTAAAATCTAGAATTCTTTCAAATCATTTTTAACCCTTTGTATTCTGAATTAATTTCCCTGTAACTTTTTCCTTATTATTTTAATATTATAAGGTAGTTTTTGGTGACCAATGAACATAGAAAGAAGGAAATTAATTTTTATAAACATGTTTCATGTTTTTATTAAGGATGGAATTTACAAGTACAAAGAGGAAAAAACTCACATTTTTCTGAAAAATTGTCCAGTTTTGTTTGGCACGACAGAAAAAAAGTACGCTCCACACAATGAAGAGAAAAATTTCAGAGTTCTAGCCCTTTACTGGTTGTTTGACAGAAGGCTGTTACACATATTCCTTTGAGAATCATCAAGAATGATGTTTGCATTTATGAAATATTACAATTTAAACAAAGTGGTGCTTGTGAATACCGCCAGGATACAACGGGTTAAAACAAATTTTTCGAGAACTAGGCACAGCGTTGCTGTGTCAGAAGTGAAAATTCAAGTGACATTGTGATTGTGATTCAATGTCAGGATATGATGCTCCAACAGTAAGTATTTCACATTTTTCACGTAATATAGTTAGCAGTGATATAGGTGTGTGGAGTTACATTGATATTCTACATCAGTTCTTGAAAGATTTCTAGGAAATCTTGGTGTTTCAATGAATGTAAACAAACCAAGCAGCATAGAGGAAATTGTCAGTACAATGTTTGGCAATGATTTTTGTAAACTGTTAGCTCATAATAAAAATTTATACTGTGCACAGACAAAATATGAACAAATCTACTGCCTTTTTGTCTGAAAATATAACACATTCAGACATGAACAAATTATTTGGATTGATCATTTTGATGGGCCAGACTAAAAACCGAAACATATACCAAACTTTTCAAAAACAATGAACACAGCTAAATTTGAGCATCTTCTGACATTTCTGCATTTCTCTGACAACTCTCAGACACTTCCAGAAACAAGCAGAATCAGCAAAATAAAACCTCTGCTGGATTATTATTTTTTACATAAATTTCTAGAGTTGTATAAACCGAAACAGCAGCTTTCGACTGATGAAGGAAAGACAAAAGACTTATCCGCATGATATCAATAATACACAACAGTGATTATCTGGAATAGTAAAGGATCATGTCCTGGTGAAGCCTGAGGATGAAGGCACTAAAAAAGCATCATCTAGGAAGTGCAGAGTGTGCTTGGTCAATGAGAAAAAGAATGAAACAAAATTTATTTGTAAAAGTTGTCAAGCCCCAGTGCATCCAGATAATTGTTTCACAAGATATCACACACTCAAGAAGTACTAGAGGGTCTTGGGAGTCTGTCTACCAACCTGGATTAATTTATCTCAATGGTGAGTAGAGATATGCATGTTTTTCTAAGTCCACTCAAAAAAATTCATTTTTCAGAAAAATGTTTGGGAACTGAGGGTTTTTCAGGGTAAACAACTGTGGTCCTCAAAGTGTTAAACGGATTTCTGAGCGAGTTTCTGGGCCGTATCTTCAAAAATATGTCTTCAAGTTATATAGACCACTTCTTCTTCTTCTTCTTGAATTATTATCTTGAATGACTAAATGAATGAATAACCTTTAAAAATAAAGATTGTTCATTCATTCATTCTTTCTTCTTCTTCTTCTTCTTTGAAACTGGGAGCTGGTGTTGTATACAGAGTCCCATATCAGACATGCAGGGGTCAAGGTCGACGAGCCATAGCTGACCAAGGGCCTTTCCCACCTCTTCGCTGATACCCCACCCCCCTCCCAACCCTCCAATAACAGACCTAGCCTGGCTAACGGGGCAAGGATCTTCATAGTCCCCAATGGTGGCGGAGTCTGCTGAAGAAGTACTGCATACCCCACTTGTTTTATATCCACTCAAAGAAGGAAAAAAAAATAGCCGCTACCAATCCGACACGATTATGCTCCTCTACATCTTCATCGCATAGGCTGCATAGAACAATAGTTGGAGTTCGAGGGAGACAGAAGAAAAGACAACACAAGACACGGATGGCAGGGAGCGTAAGAGGCCCGGGCCCCAACTATAAAGTAGGCCCCAGGCTGACAGTTAATCTGTAACTGTTATTTTTTTTTTTACGTCTATTTTCAACCACGTACCAAGATTTTATATTACAAAAGTAATAATTTAACGCACCAAGATGTTGGATTATAAAAGTAATAATGTAACATATCATTAACAAATCAAGATTATGGATTATAAAAGTAATAATTTAGAAAACCAAGACTATGGATTATAAAAGTAATAATTTGGCAAGCCAATATTGTGGATAATAAAAGTAATAATTTAACAAACTAAGATTTTGGATTATAAAAGTAATAATTTAAACAAATCAAGATTGTGGATTACAAAAGTAATAATTTAACAAACAAATATTGTGTATTATAAAAGTAATAATTTAATAAACCAAGATTGTGGATTATAAAGTAATAATTTAACAAACCAAGATTGTAATCACTTAAGCAATCATTTAACACACCGAGATTATTGATTATAAAAGTAATAATTTAATAAACCAAGCTTATGGATTATAAGCGTAATAATTCAACAAAAGAAAATTATGGATTATAAAAGTAATAATTTAACAAAGTTTGGAATGTTTCATTACAAATAAAACCATAAATTACAAATAAAATCATGTTACCTACACATTTGAAAACAACAGTGAATTAGTTCAGTAAATACAGGAAAACTAAGTAGTAGACGGTATCATTTGTGGAGAAATAATATCAGTGATATAAATTATATGAAAAGAAGTATCGCTCCTGAAGATATAACATCGGTGATAGATAATACGTGAAAAAAGTATCACTTGTTAAGAAATAATATCATTGATATAAATTACATGAAAACAAGTATCGTTTCTGAAGGTATAAAATCGGTGATACATAATAGGTGAAAAAAGTATCACTTGTTAAGAAATATTATCAGTGATATAAAAAAACAACATGAAAAATTATCAACTGTCACGTTAATTAATATTACAAAATACATGAAAAAAAGTATCAGCTGTGAAAAAAAATATCAGTAATACAAAATACATGAAAAAAAGTATCAGGTGTAAGATAAAATTATTGTCAGTGATATAAAATATGAGAAAACAAGTATCGGTTCTGGAGTATCAGCGACACATAATACATGAAAAAAGTATCACTTCTGAAGGCATAATATCAGTGATACAAAATTCATAACAAGATTATCGTTTGTGAACGAATAATATTAGGTTGGAAAAAAGTGTTAATCTTGAAGTAAAATCAGTGACACAAAATATATGACAGTATTATCATTTAACCAAGTGCAAAGGAATGTGATGACCACCGGACTATCAGCCTCTCATGTCACATAACGAAGCTACTTCTGAGAATAATTATGAGAAGAATAAGGGAAAAGATAACAATGGAAATAGCAGATGAACAGTTTGGATTTGTTGAAGGAAAAGGAACACACAATGCCATTTATGCTTTACGAACACTAACAGAAAGAGCTTTAGAAGTACAGAAAGATCTCTACTTATGTTTCATTGATTACACCAAGGCATTCGACAAAGTGAAACATAATGAAATTATTAAAATGCTTGAAGACATCAATATAGACGGCAAAGACCTAAGGATTGTAAAACATCTATACTGGCAGCAAGAATCAGTAATTCGAGTTGAAAATAGAATTGGAAAATATCAACCTATAAAACAAGGGGTGCGACAAGGATGTGTACTATCTCCAGACCTTTTTCCTCTGTATAGCGAGAATATTCTAAGAACACTCATCACAGAACCAGGCATAAAAATTGGAGGTTAAAATATTAACAACCTTCGGTATACTGACGACACAGTACTGATAGCAGAGAACCAACAAGACCTGCAAAATCTCTTGGATAAAGTGGCCAAAGAAAGTGAACAGATAGGCCTTACTTTGAACATCAAAAAGACAGAGACTATGGTTATATCTAAGAAACAGAATCCACCAACATGCAGTATAAAATTAAACAGAACTATTCTAAAGCAGGTGCAGAAATTCAAATACCTTGGAGCAGTAATAACTTCAGATGGGAAATGCACAACAGAAATTATGAACAGAATAGGCCAACCAAAGACTGCATTTCAGAGAATGAGAAACATTATCCAACACATTCTTATCAATGAATGTTAGAAAACGAGTCCTAAAATGCTATATTGAACCTATCTTGTTATATGGAATTGAATCATGGACAATAGGCAAGTCTGCACAAAAATCACTGGAAGCAGCAGAAATGTGGTTTATTAGAAGAATGTTGCGAATCCCCTGGACAGCAAAAATAACTAATGAAGAATGTATGAGAAGAGCTGGAAAGACAAAAAACCTTGTACTTTCATAGGACATGCAATGAAAAGAGGGGGCATTGAAAATATTATAACAACAGGAAAAATAGAAGGAAGAAAATCAAGAGGAAGACCAAGAGAAATGATACTGGACAGTCTGACGGGATGGTGTGAGAGGATATCACCAACTGAGCTGATGGTTTGCATGAAGGATCGAGAAACATAATAGCCAACGCCAGTCGGCACGGCACATGATGATGATGATGTTGATTTGTGGAAAAAATAGTGATACAAAATACTTGAAAAAACAAAACAAAACGAACTACAAGGGAAAGAACACGGACGTCGGAGAAAGCAGAGATTAAAATTTAACATTTGTGAAACATTCACTGAAAATTTGTTAAATGTTAACCGAAAATTTGTGAAATATTCCATGAAAATTTGTGAAACGTTAGCTGAAAATTTGTGAAACATTCACATCTTAAATACTAGTGAAGCTTTTGATTAGTGTAAACCCTTTATTGTTGGAAGATGAATGAAAGGGTTAGCAATATGGTCTAAAAGCATATTTAAAAAGTAACACAAAAGTAGCAGTAGTAGTACTAGTAGTGGTAGTAGTAGTAGTAGTAGTAGTAGTAGTAGTAGTCGTCGTAGAAGTAGGAGCAGTAGTATTAATAGTAGTAGTAGTGGTAATAGCAGTGTGGTAGTAGTAGTGGTAGTAATAGTAGTAGAAGTAATAGAGGCGGCTGTAGTAGTATTAGTAGTAGTAGCAGCAGCAACAGGTTTAGTAATAGTAGCGGCAGCAGCAGCAGTAGTAGTAGAAGTAGTAGTAGTAGTAGTAGTAGTAGTAGTAGTAGTTCATTCATTCATTAGCATGTCCCTTGCAGAACTTTGCCTCCCAAACAACACTCCTGTAGGCCTCTCGATTGTGAGCAAGATGGCCTGCTGCGTTTGCATCCATTTCCAGGTCGTCAACGATGTCTTGCAGCCGTAGTAGTAGTAGTAGTAGTAGTAGTAGTAGTAGTAGTAGTAGTAGTAGTAGTAATAGTAGTAGTAGTAGTAATAGTAGTAGTAGTAGTAATAGTAGAAGTAGTAGTAATAGTAGTAGTATTAGTAGTAGTAGTAGTAGTAATAGTAGTAGTAGTAATAGTAGTAGTAGTAGTAGTAGTAGTAGTAGTAGTAGTGACATTAATAATCATTTAATAAGAATTATAATTATTATTATTAATTTCGTCATCGTCTGAATCAGAGCAACCCCTAACCTTGAACTCGCTGTGGTATGGTTACCTTGTCAACTGAAGCGGAGATGTCCAAAACCCTCTCTCCAGCTCGTTCCAGGGCTTCCAAGAAAGAGGTCAATGTCCTCCTTCAGGCTGGCTGAGGGAGATGGGTCCTCCAGAGACCACAATGGTGGTGGAGTCTATCCAAAAAATGCTGCCTTTTTAAACCCACGTCAGGCCTTAAAAAGGGAACAATAAAATCCCACTCCCCATCCGAATGACGCCTGAGCTTAAAGATCACCAGAGCATCAGTCGCAATGAATAACGAACTCACAGATCCCAGAACACCAGAATAAGGCCTAAATCCTGTTATTGAAAGTTTACAAATTATTATCTCCCTTGATCAGTGTTTCTCAACTTTTCATCTCCCCCCCCCCCCCTTTTCCCATCGATTCTGAATTAAAATCGTTAGTGTGGCCCTAATTCCCGTACGATTATTATAGAAGACCGTTACTTAAATATTTTTAATCATTACCCATATAAACTAGGCAGATTTCGGGAGTGAGACTGAAGGGTATGTGTATCTGACTGAAGGGTATCATGCCCCAAAAACCATGATGTATATGTACAATTTCATTGTATCTTCTCTAAAGTGCAAACAGGCTGTAGGCAGGCGGTGCTGCAGTGATACTCTTGTTACATGTGTATTCTGTCAAGATGAGTCAGTTGCTTTCTTTTATTTCATTCATTCATGGTGCGAAATAGCTTCTCATTTGGCTCCGTCACCCGCAACAAACATATTGATCCGTAAACTGCGTATGCCAGACTTTTTACCGGAGATGACAGTAGTTCCCAAACCTTTTTGCAGCCGAGGACCACATAAGTTGAGGTCCGCCAAATGATGTAAAATGTAGAATATCCCCGATTCCATGCCGTTAAAGCAAATTGGGGATTCGATGTTAGGCCCGTATTTCCAGGACCTTCGGCAGATGAAAATGCGAAGTGGTCATCATCATCATCATCATTGCCCTTCACTCCCTTGTGAGCATAGGCCACGGATAAAAGCTCTTCAGCCATCCCCGTTCTTGGAATTATTCTTTGCTTCCTTCCATGTGTATCCCTTGTCTCTGAGCACTGTCATAATCCACTATGGTGCCTAAATATGTGAAATACTCTACGTTCTCATTTGGCAATTCCTCATTTACCATGAGCCAATTGCTTGTAATATTACTTTTCATTATCTTTGTTTTGTGCCTGCTAATATATAAAGAACAGATCTTTACTCTAAGAATAATACTGGAAGAACATATTGAACAGCAGAAACTATTAATACTGAACTTCATAGACTTTAAAAAAGCATGTGATAGCATACACAGAGATTCACTGTGGAGAATTTTAAGACTATATGGAATACCATTTAAAACTGTCAACATCATTAGAGATCTCTACAACGAATATGCTTGTAAAGGCAAGACAGAAGAAGGAATGAGTGAATGGTTTCAGATTGAAACAGGCGTGAAACAAGGATTATGTTATCTCCCTTGCTTTTTGGACTTGACTTAGACTTTATAATGAAAAGATGCTGTACTGGTAAAACCGGCATTGATTGGGTACATGGGACCCAAATAGAAGATCTTGGTTTTGCAGATGACATAACTCTTATCAGTGACAATGTGAAATCAATGTATGAAAAAAATAGATTCCCTGTCTTCCTTGGCTAGCAAAATAGGTCTTGAAATTAACAAAGACAAAACAAAAATAATGAAACTTCTCATTAATCAAGAAGGAAAAATATACGTAGAAAGAACATTTGTTAATGAAGTTAACCAATCTGCATACCTTGGTTACCTAGACCAGGATGGTGACACCAGAAGAGAAATTAGAATTAGAATTGCAGAGGCGGCACTGTCCTTCAAAAATCTTGAGAACAAATGGAATTTAAAAGTTATAAGCACAAAAACCAAGTTAAGATTATTCAATTCATATGTAACATTCACACTCATTTATGCATGCAAAAGCTAGAAAACAACTAAAGAAATAGGCAAAAATTAGACTCTTTTGAAAACAAATGCCTAAAGAAAATACTTGATATAAAGTGGAACGAATTCAAGAACAACGCAGAGATAGGACAGATGAGCAAACAACAACCTGTCTCATGGGTGATCAGACAAAGAAGATAGACATATGTAAGCCATGCAATGAGAAGAAACAATCAGAGAATACCAAAACAAGCCATCAAGTGGAGCACAACAGGCCGAAGAAAAAGAGGTCGACTATGTGAAACTCTAAAGAGGACATTATTAAGAGAAGCCATTTTAGTGGGCAAAACATCCCTTGATGACGTTGAAAGACTCGCCAAGAACAGGAAAACTTGGCAAACAACTATGCGAGCCCTATGTGACGTTTAACGGCACGGGAAGGATGCAAGATGTAAGAAGTTTATTGCTTAAGATCTGAAGTTTCTCTTGCATGTTTGTGTGGCTGTGGGCCAGAACTGCCACATCATCTACTAAGTCAAGGTCTTCCAGTTGGTTCCACAATGCCCATTGTAGCCTATTTCTTTCCCCTTGTGTGGTATTTTTCATGATCCAGTCAGTTGATAGAAAAAGTAGAAATGGTGTTGGTGCCTGGCTGTGTTACCTTCCCAGGTTTCTCTGGTACCCATTTTTAGAAGATGGGTGGACCCTTGGGCCTTTGTGGTGCGAGATTTCAACCTGTTACCACTGGATTAGTAAACCGAGCATCTAACCACTCAGCCTGTTATACTATATATAATATCGATTGCTGTGAATTATTCTTTTTAGTCATTAGATCATATTTAATACAAATTCGATAACACATGTACGAGCTACATGATGATGCTAAGACGGAACTTGCTGTTAGCGGACCACAGATTTGGAAGGACGAGGATGTACAACAAGAGAATACGATAGATCCCAGCTAGCTATAGTTACCTGATCTACGCGGCACCTTCATCCAGCCATCGTCGACCCCAAGATTCAGAAAAGTCTGCAGAATTCTAAATTCAAGTGAAGAATAGTTTCAGAATTAACACAGAACAGAGATTTGCTCGAAATGAAGACAAAAAGAAACAATCTTTAAAAAAAAACAACTTCTTACAAGCGTTTGTTAATTATGAAAAAGTATTCGTTTTTGGCGAATGTTGAAACGCCCATTTTCGCCACGTGTATATTTGTGTAGTTAAACATGTCTTTCGAGTTGTCAACAACTTTTCTTAGACCATATATAAAGTCTTCCCTGATTGGCGGAGAAGGCAACAGGTAAAAGCAATCGGCAAGGAAGAGGGCGGGGTCAAGGAGCTTTGATTGTCGTTTCCGCTGCGAGAGGTGTTAACTCGCCGAGCAGTGGGGGGCGTGAAATTTGAGGGTTGCGGGATTTGACGGATAGCTAGAGAGAGAATCAGGGGAAGGGGCCGAAGCTGAAAAGGCGGAGTAATGTTGATTGTGGTGGAGTGACGGGGCCGTTGTTGGTGATAAGGTTGTCTAAAGAATCTTACTTATCACTTCATTATGGCTGTAATAACGAGCCGCCTTTGTTCCTATGGCACGATCTTAAGGTAGTTTAGTTTATGGAGCTTCTGTGGCAAATTAATACAGTCATCAAAGAAAGGGAGAGAAAAGGACTCAGAACAGTTTAGATGGTCATCTCAAAAACTAAGACCTCCCCGCCCAAAATCTTATCTTATCTTATATCTTATATTCTTCCGTGCCGTTAAACGTCACATAGGGCTCGCAAAGTAGTTCGCCAATTTTTCTTGTCTTCAGCGAGTCTTTCAACATCATCAAAGGATTTTATGCCTGTTAATTTAGCCTCTCTTAACAATGTCCTCTTCAGAGTTTCATGTGGTCTGCCTCTTTTTCTTTGGCCTGTTGTGTTCCACTTGATAGCTTGTTTTGAGATTCTCTGATCATTTCTTTTTCTCATCACGTGTCCAACATATGCCCATCTCCTTTTCCTGATCACCCATGAGACTGGTTGTTGTTCAATCATCTGTCTTATCTCTGCATTGTTCTTGAATTCGTTCCACTTGATGCCGAGTATTTTCCTTGTTGTCTATTTCTTTAGTTGTTTTCCAGCTTTCGCATCCACACATGCCCAAAAAACACACAAACCAAGTTGACAGTTTCAAGTCACCTTGCTAAAATAAGACAGAAGATGTATCACAGAAGTGAAAAGCAGAATTATATAAGCCAAAACCTCCTTTCGAAAAATTAAATACATACTTTGCAATAAGTCACTATCTGTGAGAGTATGGAAGAGAGTGCTACACAGTTACATTGAACCAATCCTGTTCTATGGATGTGAATCTTGGATGGTCATTAAAGAGATACCAAGAAGGCTGGAATCTTCTGAAATGTGGCTCTTAAGAAGAATGCTGAAGGTACCATGGACAGCGAGAACGATGAAGTTCTGAAAGAGACACAAGAAATACAGAAAATTATAACGAAGATCAGGAAGCGGCAATTCAGATGTGTGGGGCTTGCATGTTTGGATGAGAGGCGGACTAGAGTGACTAATGACAACAGGGAAGATCAAAGGTAGAAGAGACGAGGGTAGACAGAGAGAAATAATGTCTGATGGTTTGACATTCTGGCACGGGATAAGCCTGGTTTGATTGCACAAGGTATCGAGGGTTATAGACGGACATGATATCTTACGCCTGTCAGCAGAGACCACCTTGAGAAAGTTCGTGGCCTCGAATATGGTGAGACTGCCAAGAGAATCTGCTGCACGGGGTTCAATCCGAGGCTTCAAGCAAGAGTCTAAAACGTAGTTCAGGACACATTCTCTGGAAGATCAACACAGCGCCAGGTGTAGAGAATACAAGACTGCAGTTCTAAAACAGACCACACAAAACCTCACCATTGATGTGTACGCAAAGAGATTTATATAAATCCATTTGTTATTTTATTTGATAAAATAACTGTTATCTGTTCTTATTTGTTGTCTGGATATGGATTCATTGCAGCCAGGACACTCTATCAATTTGGGCGCTCTCCGCCATCCACCTTCCCCCCCCCCCCCACCCCCCCCCCCCCCCGGTCATCCGTTTACTTTACAGTCCATGAACAGTGTAGCTAGACAGCACAGACAGCAAGGCGCCAAGGACAATTTACAAGATAATATACAGACTGTCCGTGGGCTTACTAGTTCTTCGCCATTTGAAAATAAAGTTCAACGTTCTCTATCTATCTATCTATCTATCTATCTATCTATCTATCTATCTATCTATCTATCTATCTATCTATCTATCTATCTATCTATCTATACATCCATCCACCCATCTATCTATCTATCTATCTATCTATCTATCTATCTATCTATCTATCTATCTATCGCATACATACACTTGATTTACCAAATCATTTTTCAAAACAATTATTTCGTGAAAAACAAAACAGCACATGTACAACATTTTGCACGTCACATCTAACAGTTAGCACCGACGTGTCACTCCTAGCAGTTATCACCGACATGTCATATTTAACAGTTATCACCGACATGTCCTATTTAACAGTTATCACCGACATGTCATATTTAACAGTTATCACAGACGTGTCATATTTAACAGTTATCACCGACGTGTCACATCTAACAGTTAGTACCGACGTGTCACATCTAAGAGTTAGCACCGACGTGTCATACCTAATACTTAGTACCGACGTGTCACATCTAACATTTAACACCGAAATGTCACATCTAACAGCATGCTGCAGCATGTGACATCCAGCTATAAACTGATTTTATATATATATATAAAATGCTGGACTTCACTGGCAGGGTAAAGGATAAAAATCTTCTCTGATAAATATTGCTGAAGATTGAAGTTCCTATTTTAATTTTTTTAAAGTTCTTCTTCTTTCTTTCTTTCTTTCTTTCTTTCTTTCTTTCTTTCTTTCTTCTTCTTCTTCTTCACTTGAGACAGTGAAACTAACTGCAGTAGACAAGGCATAGCTTCTGCACTTGCCAACTGATAAACTGCTGGCCACCTTAGACAATTATCCTGCTCACTTAACATAATGGTTTCCCCCCTCTTATAGGAATAAGTAGGCAGGTAGATAATTAGTTAGGTAGGTAGGTAGATAGGTAGGTAGATGGGTAGGTAGGTAGGTAGGTAGGTAGGTAGGTAGATAGTAGGTAGATAGGTAGGTAGATGGGTAGGTAGGTAGGTAGGTAGATAGGTAGGTAGATGGGTAGGTAGGTAGGTAGGTAGATAGGTAGGTAGATAGGTAGATGGGTGGGTAGGTAGGTAGGTAGATAGGTAGGTAGATGGGTAGATAGGTAGGTAGGTAGGTAGATGGGTAGGTAGGTAGATGAGTAGGTAGGTAGGTAGGTAGACAGATGGGTATGTAGGTAGATGGGTAGGTAGGTAGGTAGATGGGTAGGTAGATAGGTAGATTAGGTAGGTCGGTAGGTGGATAGGTAGGTAGGTAATTATGTAAGTAGATGGGAAGGTAAGTAAGCAGATGGGTAGGTAGGTAGGTAGGTAGGTAAATTTGTAGGTAGGTAGATTGGTAATTAGGTAGGTAGATGGGTAGTTAGGTAGGTAGATAGATAGGTAGGTAGTAGATAGATAGGTAGGTAGGTAGGTAAGAAGGTAGATAGGTGGATAGGTAGGTAGGTAGGTTGATGGGTACGTAAGTAGGTAGATGAATAGGTAGGTAGGTAGATAGATAGATAGGTAGGTTGGTAGATGGGTAGGTATGTAGGTAGATAGATAGATAGGTAGGTAGGTAGATGAGTAGGTAGGTAGATAGATAGATAGGTAGGTAGGTAGATGGGTTGATAAGTAGGTAGGTAGATTGGTAGGTAGATAGGTAGGTAGGTAGATGGGTTGATAAGTAGGTAGGTAGTTAGGTAGGTAGGTAGATAGGTAGATAGACAGATAGATAGATAGGTAGGTAGGTATATGGGTTGATAAGTAGGTAGGTAGTTAGGTAGGTAGGTAGGTAGGTAGACAGGTAGGTAGGTAGGTAGGTAGGTAGGTAGGAAGGTACGAAGCGTGGTTGATAAATTATCGGCCTAAGGTACAACGGATTACTTAGCGACAACTTTTGTGGGTTATTTCTCAACATTCTCTCCGGTTGCAAGTTTATGCACTTAGTCCAGCGATCATGGAGCAGACGGATCCCTTCTTTGTAAAAGTCAGCATCTTATGCCAGTAGAAAGTGGTCTACGTCATGAATGACGTCATCATCTAAAGCAAATGTGTTACCACTAAGCTCCTTTTTGAGTCTGGTAAACAGGTAATAGTCCGAAGGGGCCAAATCTGGGTAATAAGGAGGATGTTCAAGAAGCTGGAAGCCGCATTCATGAATGGCAGCCATTGCCACGGCCGACTTGTGAACTGGAGCATTGTCTTGCTGAAAGATGACTCTTCTCGTCAATTTCCCTCGACGCTTTTCCTTCAATTTGACCCGTAGTTGCTTCACATGATTAGCGTAACAGGCCCTGGTGACCGTTCTGCCCTTTTGAAGATAGTCTACCAATAGCACACCTTCTGAATCCCAAAAGATGGAAGCCATCACTTTGCCTGCAGACAGAACCACCCTTGCTTTCTTTGGAAGTGAGGATCCATGATGTTTCCACTACTTTGACTGTTCTTTGGTTTCTGGTTGAAAATGATGAACCCAAGTCTCATCCATAGTCACAAATTGCTGAAGAAACTTTTCAGGATCTGCAGAAAAATGGCCAAGATTGTCTCTTGACACGTCGAGACGTTGTTGTTTGTGATCAGCTCCAAGACGTTTCGGGACCCATAGAGTAGAGACCTTTGTCATTTGAAGATCATTGTGAATAATGACATGAACACTTTCCTGGGAGATGTCCAACTCAGTAGCAATGTACCGCGCAGTTTGTCTTCAATCCTCTATTATCATGTCGTGGATTCTGTCGGTGGTTTCTTCGGTGGTTACCGATTTTGGTCTTCCTGGACGGGGATCATCTTCCAGACTCTCCCTTCCATGTGTCAGTTGAGCTTCCCATTTCTTCACTGTGCTGTAAGAAGGGGCACTCTACCATATCCTCATGGATCTCCTTCGATGATAAGCCTTTGATGCAGAGGTAGCGAATGACTGCTCGATGAAAAATTTTATCCATTTTATCAATTTCTGCCATCCCTTACCACTTCAGTAGCCTGTAAAAAAATTACTTGTAGTTAATTTCTTTAAGCTTTGTGTTTAATCTTACATTAACCTGATCTACAAATTTGCCTAATATCATTTGTGTATTTCAAGTATTTGTACCTTAGGCCGCGAATTTATCAGTCAACATTCATAGGTAGGTAGGTAGGTAGGTAGGTAGGTAGGTAGGTAGGTAGGTAGGTAGGTATGTAGGTATGTAGGTATGTAGGTGGATAGGTAGGTATGTAGGTAGGTAGGTATGTAGGTAGGTAGGTATGTAGGTAGGTAGGTATGTAGGTAGGTATGTATGTAGGTAGGTAGGTAGGCAGGTAGGTAGGTGTCATGCCTTAGAGGAACATAGGGATATGGTGTTAGTGCCCATATGTTCCTTGTCTTATCTTCTTCTCCATGGAATTGCGAGCCCGATGTTCTCATTGCAGCCCATATGGTGAGAATTCTGGGACACAGTTTCGGCTTTGGGAGAAGGTTACGATTGGTAACTCTTTGTCAGTCCCTGAGTGGAATTAGAAAAGCTGGAGGATGTGCAGTACTTCTTTAGCAGACTCCACCACCATGGAGAACATGACAATCCCTTCCCCGTTAGCCAGGTTAGACATGTTACTTGTGTTCCAACGGAAAGGTGGGGTAGAGTGTTGGCAGACTGTTTTACACCGTCAGATCCTCCAGTCTTCATGACTACTTCTTATATCTTACATTCTTCCCTTACCGTTAAACATCACATAAGGCTCGCAAAGCAGCTCGCCGATTTTTCCTGTTTTCGGCGAGTCTTTCAACCTCATCAAAGGATTTTATGCCTGTTAATTTGGCCTCTCTTAAAATGTCCTCTTCAGAGTTTCACGCGGTCTGCCTCTTTTTCTTCGGTCTGTTGTGTTCCACTTGATAGCTTGTTTTGGGATTCTCTGCTCATTTCTTCTCATCAAGTGACCAACATATGTCCATCTCCATTTCCTGATCACCCATGAGACTGGTTGTTGTTTGCTCATCTGTCTATCTTTGCATTGTTCTTGAATTCGTTCCACTTGATGCCAAGGATTTTACTTAGGCATTTGTTTTCAAAAGAGTCTAATTTATTGTCTGTTTCTTTAGTTGTTTTCCAGCTTTCGCATGCATAAATGAGAGTAGATATTACATTTGAATTGAATAGTCTTAACTTGGTTTTTTGTGCTTATAACTTTTGAATTCCATATGTTCTCAAGATTCTTGAAGATCGATGGTGCTTTTACAATTCTAATTCTAACTTCCTTCCTGGTGTCACCATCCTGGTCTATGTGGCTGCCAAGGTATGCAAATTGATTGACTTCTTCAATATCTGTCCCTTCTAAGTGTATTTTTCCATTTTGATTAATGGAAAGTTTTATTATTTTTATTTTGTCCTTGTAAATTTCTAGTCCTATTTTGCTAGCCAGTGAAGACAGGCTATCTGTTTTTTTCTTGCATGGAATTCACATTATTACTGATAAGAGTTATGTCATCACCAAAAACAAAATCTTCCAGCTGGGTCTCATGTACCCAGTCAATACCTATGTTACCTGTGCAGCATTTTTTCATTATGAAGTCTATTGTAATTCCAAAAAGCAAAGGAGACAGTATACATCCTTGTTTCACGCCTGTTTCAATCTGAAACCATTTACTCATTCCTTCTTCTGTCTTGACTGCACAAACATATCCATTGTAGAAGTCCTTAATGATGTTGACAGTTTCAGATGGTATTCCATATAAACTTAAAATTCTCCATAATGAATCTATGTGTATACTATCAAATGCCTTTTTAAAGTCTACGAAGTTCAGTATTAATGGTTTCTGCTTTTCAATATGTTCTTCAAGTATTATTCTGAGAGTAAAGATCTGATCGAGTTAGCTTCTCCCTTTTCGAAATCCTGCTTGTTCTTCTCTCATTGCATTATCCACTATATCTTTAAGTCTAATCAAAATGACCTTGCAAAATACTTTTGACACAAATGATATTAAGGTTACTCCTCTCCAATTGTTACAGTCACTAAGGTTGCCCTTTTTTGGTATTTTAACAATGATTCCTTTTTTTCCATTTAGCAAGGACCTTTTCTTCTTTCCAAATCGTGTTAAACATTCTCTGTAGTTGTCTCATGTTGTCACTATTGATAGCTTTTAGCATCTCGGCTGTTATTTCATCTTCTCCTGCAGCTTTGTTGTTAGCCATTAAATTCACTACTGTTTCAATTTCATGCAATTTAATTTCATCTAGGTTGACATTTAGTTATGGGGCTGGTAAGTCAGTTTCAAGGTTTAACAATTCTTTTGATGTGGTCGATTAATTATTTCTTGGAAGTGTTCAGCCCCTCTTTGCTTTTGGTCTTTATTTGATGTTAATAATGTTCCAGTTTTACCAAGTATTGGTCTTTCCTTAAATGTAATAGTACCTGTTAGCCTCTTTTGTATGTTATATAAAGTTTTGCTGTCTCCTGTTTTTGCTGTTTTCTCTGCCTCTTTCACCATATTGTCTATATATTCTCTTTTATCCCTTCTAGCTGAACTTTTTACTTTCTTTTCTAGTTCTTTGTATGTTGCTTTCACCAGATCTTTTCCAAGATCTGTTTTTACATTCGACATGTCTAATTTGGCTGTTCGTCTTTCATGTATGTACTTCCATGTTTTTTTCTGATATCCATGCTTTTCTATTTGGGTTTTTCAGTCCAGCGCTTGCTTTTGGCTGCTGTGATTATAGCTGTGCTGTAAGAATTCCATAATTCATCTATACCTATTTCATCTACTTCACTGGGTGTTGTGGAATGATTGGCAAGTTCCTGATTGAAATTAATGTTATTATTTTCTTCTTGTAGGCTGTAGCTGTTTATCTTTCTGTGTACTGATTTCTTGTGTTGGCTTTTCAGTTTTAGTTTTATTTACCCTATACACAGATTGTGATCACTGTTGACATCTGCACCCTTATAAGCCCTTACATCTATGAGAGATGTTCTGTATTGCTTTCTAATACAAATATGATCCATCTTTATCATACAACTGTAAAATTAAAGATTGTTACTTATACTGTGTTCAGTATCACGTGTTTCTTTGGTAGGGCAATGAAAACTGCAAAAGGTCTGATAGGACATAGTTATTGTTATAGATGTCATTCAGCAGATTGTTGTAAAATTCTTTTATCTCATCAGCACAGCTTTCTGAAGTTGATGCGTATACTTGGATAAAATTTGCGTCTATCTGGTGGCCCTCTAATTTAACCATTCACACTCTGTGTGATATGCACCAGAAACCTTCCATGGTTCTTGATGTCTTCTTATCCAATATTATCTATTTCTATACTGGTTTCCCCCGGAATATATTATTTTGAAGTCTTTATGATCACTGCTTCCTGCTCCAGTCATCTCATTTCACATAAACCAAGGATGTTAATTTCCATTCTTTTCATTTCTTGTTCTAATGTTCCATGTTGCAATTACTGTGGTGTTACTTGTGTTTTCTTTGCGTACAGTAGTTGGATGACGATCTGGTATCACCTGTCGCACGTGATAGTCCCTACCGGACGACATGGTTCCGCTGGAACCCCCATTAACGTCGTTATGATTCAAAGAATTCTGGATTGTCATGATTGTTCTTGGGAATGTAGTGTTGGTTTCCCCTTGCCTTCCACCAGTTTGTTTATGGTTTACACTACTAGCCTTTGACTATGGCCAGAGCCTACCCTTCAAGGCAGCAGGGGGTTTGAAATCAGAGTTTTCCTTCTCCTAGATGAGCTGCCAACCAAGACTAACGAGTCTCATCTACACGAAGTGTCGAGTTTTCAGGCGTCAGATACTCGCCTTTCGCCCCATTCTCCTGTCAGTTTAAACAGTTCCGCCACAAGAAGGCGAGGAGCTGGACCTGGACTGTCAGAGGCTATTTGAGACGTGGTCCTTGGAGACATTTAATTGTAGTAGAGAGCTTATTCACTACCCCACCTCCGGCTATTACAGTCCATAGATCTAGATTATCATGACGTTTAATGTGTCAAAATATTTAAGTTTTCTCTCTTTAATCCTCATTATTAGCCAACCTTCTTCAATATTAAGTTCTTGTAGTATAGATATATTTGTTTTTTTTTTTTGTCCGTCATATTTGAAGAACTCTTCTGTAGCATTTACATTCAAAGGCATTTATGTGTCTCAGCTGTTTTGTTAAGTGTCCAGGTGACACAGGCATATGTTGCGATGGGAAAGTTGCATGCTCTTCTTCTTCTACTTCTTCTTCTTTGTACACACTGTCTGTCTCTGCTGTTCTGTTTCTTGGATAAATTTCACTGTTTTTTTTTTGTTTTTTTTTTTTGTAATTCATGTATGGAACCATAGAGCTTATCTTCTTTAGTGGTTTCACTGGGCCAGTAATTATTTCTCAGAGTTTCATAGTTGGTGCAGTTCTGGAGGATATGTTCCACAGTTTGGGGCACCGGGGCACATGTACATAGATTAGTAGTACCACCCTTAAACATTGTATACATATGACTTCGGAATCGGGTGTGTCCTGTTCGGAGACGGAAGATGGTGACTTGTTCATTTCTGTTTAGCATGTGATAGTCATCATGTGGTGATGTTTGTGGCTTCCTGTAGGTTTTTATTATGCTTTCCTTCTGATTATAGGTGATCGGTATGTCTGGTTGCTCCACTTCAGTGCCCTCTTTGGCCAGGCGATCAGCTTTCTCAGTGCACTGTACGCTCTTTCTCTGGATGAATATCAATGTTGCAGTCTTATAAAAACATGCGAGCAAAGTGATCTGCTACCTGCTTACCTGGAAGGGTTTTCTCGTCCTCTATTAGTTTAATCTTTGTACTTCTTCCAGTGCTCTCATTATTTAAGTGTTTGATTAGTGTCCACAGTTTCCCTTCCATCGTTTTCAAAATTTAGGGACTCTGTTTTTTCTCTCCAACTTTCCCGTCTGGCTTGCAGCTTGGCTCTCTAATTAAGTAGAGGAAATAGGTATAGATGAATTATGGAATTCTTACAGCACAGCCATAATCACAGCAGCCAAAAGCAAGCGCTGGACTGAAAAAACCAAATAGAAATAGCCTGGTTTCAGTTTACTGACTGCTAGGTCTAACTCGCTGTATGTGATTGTTGCATCCATGACCTCCACTTTTCTGACTTGCTCCTCTTCTTTCTGTGGGTCAGTGCGCACTGTACGCTCTTTCTCTGGATGAATGGAAGGGAATCAATCCACTGTAAGATGATTCTGTGCTGTAATTTTTGACAAGGTATCCTTAAGATCTGGTAGTTTGTTGCACTGAAGAGCCTCCAGTACTGATCTTGCGTCTGTGAGAATTACTACGGGGCATGTATCAATTCGGGAGTCTGATAGTTTTTCAACTGCAGCAATAATTGCCCTAACTTCTGCATCAAAGTTGTTGCAATATTTTCCAGTGGTTATGGAAATTTTGTCAGTGGTGTTGTTTGGATATTCAATATGTGCTCTTGCCCCTCCATTCTTTATGGTATTGTGTGCAGATCCATCTGTATACACACGTATCCAGGTGTCACATGGATATTTGTCATCTAGCACACTAAATGTTGCTGTTGATCTTACAAGACTGCTCTGCATCTCACCATTCTGCACACCTTTCACTTCAGCCTGAATAGTTATTTGTGTATAATCTGCTTCTTTCCATGGTGTATGCTCTGGTACAGATGATAATTTAGCCACTGCAGTTGAAAGGTCAGGTATCATCTTACGCATACGCTTGGCCTGATGAATGAAGCTGCTTCTTTTAAGCCGTCCTAATGCCAAGTTATTGAATCTCTCCTTCAGGGGATGGCTTACAGGACTGAGGAATTTCTCTCCCATGGTCATGACCTTTGTGTCTCAACGTTCTTTTAGCACTTGAACACCAAGTATTTTCTGCATTTCTACTATTGGTGTGGACCTCATGGCACCTGTGATAATCCGTATTGACTAATTTTGTACCTTGTCTAGATTATGTAGCGTAGTGTTTGATGCTGTGCACCAAGATGCTGACCTATATTCTAAATGTGGTAGAATACTTTGCTGATATACATTTTTTGAGGATTCTTTCACTAGCTCCCCATGTGGTTCCACTCAATTTTCTTAATATGGCTAGCTTTCTTCTGGCTTTTGCTTCTGCACTGTTGATGTGTTGCTTCCAGGTCAGTTTTGTGGGTTGGTTGTCCATCCTTAAGAATATTTCATTTACAAATATCTTACCTGTTTTCTGTTTAGATAAGAGAGCGAACAGAGCGGTACTTGATTTCTCTGTGTTGATACTTATACACTATTTGTTTGTCCATGATGTCAAGATGTCTGCTGCTCTTTGGAGTCTCTGTGTAGCAACTGTCGCGTATTCATCTGTACACCACATGGCTAGATCATCTGCTATCCACGCTGCTAGTACAAGGTTTTTCTCTTGGAATGCATCCTCAGTCTCTTGAGAGAGATAGGTCACTTGATCTTCTGTACTGTAGTACCGCCTAAATCCTGTTTGTTGTGGAATGAGAAGGTTTTCACTTTCTAGGTAACATTTTAGACTCAGGTCAATGATGCATTCCATCGTTTTGCAGAGGCAGCTAGCGAGACTGATTGGCCTGTAGTTGGAGACCGTATCACTGTTTTTCCCTTTCTTTAGCAGTGGTACCATGCTTGCTTCCTTCCAGATTTGGGGTAACTTACCTGTCCTCCAGCACATATTGAAAATGTCAAACAGCTTTCCCCTTGCTGTCATTCCCAGGTTCTTGATCATTTCATTGGACACTCCTTCTGGTCCTGGTGATTTTCTTGGTTTCAGTTTACTGACTGCTAGGTCTAACTCGCTGCGTGTGATTGGTGCATCCATGACCTCCACTTTTCTGCCTTGTTCCTCTTCTTTCTGTGGGTCAGTGCGCACTGTACGCTCCTTCTCTGGATGGATATCAATGTTGCAGTCCTGTGCAAACACGCGAGCAAAGTGATCTGCTACCTGCTTACCTGGAAGGGTTTTCCCGTCCTCTATTAGTTTAATCTTTGTACTTCTTCCAGTGCTCTCATCATGTAAGTGTTTGATTAGTGTCCACAGTTTCCCTTCCATCGTTTTCAAAGTTTAGGGACTCTGTTTTTTCTCTCCAACTTTCCCGTCTGGCTTGCAGCTTGGCTCTCTGAAATTTGGCCTTAAAATGTTGGTAATTGTTGTGGTGTTCTTGGCACGTTCTATTTTCTGCTTGCTTTCGAGCTGTTTCCACGTCATCATGGAGTTTTCCCATCTCACAAGGACCAGTATGGTTTATAGTCCCTGCGAGCTCCTCTGGGAATGGTTTCATGGACGGCCTGAATGATACAGACATTGAATTCATTCACTATGCTGTTAATATCCTTACCTTCTGTGGACAGCTGTCCCACTAGGATACCTGTAAGATGTCTGTACATTGTCCAGTTTGCTTTTTTTGTAGTTCCATCTTGGGAGAAAGCTACTGGTGTTAAGGAGTTCATTTTCTATTGTCAAGAAGACTGGTTGATGATTGCTACCTCCAAGTTGTTTTCCAACTTTGCATGTAATGTTCCACTTCAGGTCTGGAGAGTGGAATGCCAGATCTGGTGTTGAGGTTGTATGCCAAGCCCTTGAGTAAAATGTTGGGGGATCCATTGGCTGGTTGATCAGAAGAAGTCTATTATCATCCTGCCAGCTCCCATTTCCTTTCTTGTCAATGTGATCATAGCCCCAGCTCTGGGAATGGCTGTTAAAATCTCCACAGACCATCAGTCTCTCTTTGTGTGGGATTGTTTCTAGAGCAAGTGGGCGGTCAGTAGGATAGTAATAATTAAGTAGGTGGAAGTCTGTATTACTGGTTTTTAGATGGATCATCTGGTATTCGGCTACTTCCATGTACACTCCCACCTGACATGCGCTGATGTTATTCTTAACAATTGTGAGTACTCTTCCTTTTCTTCTGTCCTGTCGCTCTGGTCTAAAACACTGGTAGCCTCTGATTTTAAAGGCGGCATCTTTGGTTAGGTGTGTCTCCTGTATCAGTATATACTTATCTGCTCTGCAAAGAGTATGTTCTCTAGTTCCACCTTTTTGCTATAGCCATTTCTAACACTGCTGAAACTCTCAGCATTCCACTACATTATTTTAAGTTCTTGCTTTTTGGCAGTTTTCTGATGTTATATTTTTTGGCCAGTAGCTCTACTCTCATGTCTCCTGGCTCCACAAGACGAACTGAGAGAGGACCACCAGTGGCATTGAGTGGACCCTTTCGAAGCAGGGTAATCGGCACTAGACCTGCCTGGTTAGTCTTCATAGAGCGAGCACCATGTCTGAAAACTGCAGATAGAGACATTTCATTAGCGATAATGCGTGGTACACTCATTTTCGCCATGCGCCTTTTGGCTGGGTAACTCCGACTTCAGCACCTTTCCTTGTTAGGGCAGACTGTGCTCTTGCTCGGACTGCCATGAAGACGATGGCGTAGGCCAGCCTGGCCAAAACAATGTTTTCCAGCCTCTGGTGGTCCCTACTCCATGTCAGACGGTTTTGAGACAGATCCACAGAAACACTCCGACTTTGGGATGAGGAATTCGATAACTGCTTCAATGATATCCCTTCCCCGCCACATATGCTGGATCTGTTTTGTTTACTTCATTGGTTCTAAGGACTGTAAATGCGTCTCAAACAGCCTCTGGCAGTCAAGTCCAGCTCCTGGCCTTCCCGTGGCAGAACTGTTTAAACTGACAAGAGAAGGGGCGAGGGCGAATATCTGGCGCCTGAAAACCAGTTACTTAGGGTAGATGAGTGGCAGGTTTGGTAGCTCATCTGCCGCTGTTGGCGAGATTCTTCAGCTGCCGTGCGTGGAGCGGTGTTCCTCCCGGCCAATGAAGAAAGGTGCAAATGAAGTTGCCGCGCAGCATCACTGCGGAAAAGGTGGTAGAGAGGATAAGTGAAGCAAACAGTCAAATCACGGCACCTCTGGTCTGGAGGTCGGCCACGTCCTGAGTGCAGTCATATCGGGTGAAATGCGTGAACCGGCTTGTCCCAGAGGTTAAGACACTGCTGGTGAGACTCTTCAAATGCCGCGCGTGGAGTGAAGCTCCTCCCGGTCAAGAAAGGAAATGCGGAAAAGAAATGAAGGTTGCTGTGCGGCGCCGATGGGAAAGGTGGTGGAAAGGATAAAGTGAAGTTTAATCAGTATGTCCAGTAGTATCGCTACGAGAGCTATACATACCACGGCGCCTCTGCTCTAGAGGCCGCCCACGTCCGCAATACACCTACACTGGTGAAATATGCCTAAACCGGCACACACCAGGAGTGGAACTTGATGGCTAGACATGTCATGCCACCTCCGCTCTAGAGATCGGTCACGCCTGATAAACACCCATACTGGTGAATTTTGCCTAATCCGGCTCACACCAGGGGTGAATCTTGAAGGCTATGCATGTCACAGTACCTCTGCTCTAGAGGTCGGTCACGTCCCAAACACGTCCATACTGGGATAATATGCCTAAACCGGCTCAACCCAGGGGTAGAAGTCACTAGTGGCGAGGATTCGTCCTCCTGGACAAAAGTTCCATCCTGGTCACAACTGGGAAGGGTAGCGGCCACGACCACAAAATGCTGAAGTCGGAGACACTGGACCAGGGAAGTCTAGATAGGCAACCACCTCTCACCCGGCCGGGATGTTTGCGTATCCTAATCACGCTGAGGTTTTCCGGTGAGAAAGTCCAGCTCTGGACTGGATGGGCAACCACCTCTCACCCGGCGGTGATACACGGGTATCTCAAAACACGTCGAGGTTTTCCGGTGAGAAGGTCCAACTATGGCCTGGGTGGGCTACCGCCTCTCACCCAGCGGGGATGCACTGATATCCTAAACACGTCGAGGTCTTCCGGTGAGAAAGTCCAACCCTAGACTAAACTGGTGCAATGAAAACCACGGTGTCACGCAATCCCGCTTCTGAGACCCACCAAGAATACAGGCTAAAGCACTGTGATACTCTGAACTCCTTGTGGTTTTCTCGTGGATCTCGTGTTTCCACACAGGAAACCGCGGGACCTAACGAGGACCACAGGTGTAAATTCAGTAGGATCACAGTGCGGTTTTGGTGGTAGAAGCGGACGAAGAAGAAGAAGAAGATGTTTACTTCATTCTGATAGCCACTGTTGTAAAAACTCATAGGCTTGTCACGTTCTGGATTCATTGGTTTCACACCAGACTTTTCTCATCCTTGCTGGCGATCTCCATGTCCCCATCTGTCCACCAACCTGACATTACATTTTACAAAAATAACAGTTACAATTAGTGTTGATTGCTACATGTTTCTGGGCTACAGAAGTGATCCAAGATATTCAAAACTCTCCACTTCTTCCAATTTTTCCTCATTGATACATATATCAGCTGCCTTATTTGTTTTGTCAGTTGTCATCAATTTAGTTTTCTTCGCATTAAGATAGAGGTTTTGTTCTTCGCTATTCTTAAGGACTGACATAATTAGTTTTTCCATTCCTTTTTATGTTGTGGACAGTAATACTGTGTCATCAGCATATTTAATCTCTGGTATGTCAATACCTCCAATTGTAATGGCATCATAATATTCTTTGTCTACATCTTCTCTAACATTCCTCATTATATTTTCAGTATACAAGTTAAATAAGTAGGGTGATAATATGCACCCCTGACGGACCCCTTGTTTTATGTCAAACCAAGTTGTTGTTTCACCATTTATTCTCACTGCTGCCTACTGTTCTAGATACAGCAGTGATGTTAATTGTCTCAAATATGTTGGAAATCCCATTTTTTCCCATTATTTCCCAAAGTTTCTGGTGTCGTACACAATCAAATGCCTTTGCATAGTCTATATAAGGCAAATATAGATTCACATTAAGTTCCCTGCATTTCTCCATTATTAATCTTATATTGGATATATGATCTCTTGATCCTCTTCCTTGCCTGAAACCAGCTTGGACCATATTGTCTTCTTCTTCTATTTTCTTTGGAAGTCTACCCATTATGATTTTTAACATAATTTTACTGGCATGACTAATCAGGGCAACAGTTCTGTAGTTTGTGCATAATTTCAGGTTAGCCTTTTTTGCCAGTGGTATGAAATCAGTTCTTTTCCATTCTTTTGGCCAAATACCTGAATGCCATATCTTTTTACATAGTGCATGATAGATTGTTGCACATTCCTTTCCTCCTGTTTTAATAAGTTCAGCTGTTATCTCATCACATCCTGATGATTTACCACTTTTCAGATTCTTTATTGCCCATAAAATTTCTTCTATTGTCGGTTCGAGTTCTTTCTCCTCCAATAATAATTCACACTGTTGGTTTCTGTTTCCACAATCGGTTGTTTCATACATTCCTCTGCAATATTCCTTCCTTCTTTCGAGAATTTCCTCTGTCTCTGTCAAGGTATTCTCCATCTTGTCACAAATTACATTCAGCTTAGGTGTGACACTTCTCGTCAATGTCTTCATTTCTTTAAACATTTCACTATCTCTTCCACACTTCTGATGTTCTTCTATTCTTTCACAACATTCTTGTATGTATTGTTTTTTTTTTCATGGTCCGTGTCACAATCAGCACTTGGTAAAGTTTTTGCTGATGTTATACTTGATCTCCACCTTCTTTGCACTAAAATGTAATCTATTTGATTCTTGGTTTTCCCATCAAGTGATGTCCATGTGTAAAGTCTTCTTGGATGTTTTTTAAAAAGTGTGTTAGCGATCATTACTTCATTTTCCATGCAAAAAGCAATTAGATTGTCACCTGCCTCATTTCTATGTCCTATGCTGAATTTCCCCACAAGTGCCCTTTTTATACTAATCTTTGCATTAAAATCCCCCATTATTAATACAGTATCATTTTTCCGTACCTGGTCTATCATCGTTTACAGTGTGTTATAAAAATCTTCTACTTCCTCTTCTTCTGCTGATGTAGGTGCAAAAGAACACATTAATAGCAAATATAACTCAAATGATGAAACATAGCAAAGCAGTATAAATTAATGGGTGAAATTTGACAAAGGAAGAACTACTCACATGCGCACACACAAAACAGCTAAGAAACATATCGGTGTCTATGAATCAAAAATGAAAGAATGTAAATGTATGAAAGCATAGTAATGAAAAATATCACAATGACGACAATTATGTATCATGAATCATAATCTTAACGAGCAACCATTAAATACAACTTTCACTCTGTTCCAGACATTATAAAAATATGCCGCTCATATAACAAATATAATTAACATAGGAAAGCTGAGAGACATAAAATAAAATAAAATACGACATTTACTTTTCTATCGTAACCATACACTCAGTACAGAAAGTACACAAAGTACACAAAGTACAGAAAGTACACAAAGTACAGAAAGTACACAAAGTACAGAAAGTAACTACATGCATACATAAATGAATGTCTCCTTGAGTCAGTCATGCACATGACCAATGCCAAACTTTGCCTGGCTAACAGCACTCCTGTAGGCCTTTCGGTTGTGAGCAAGATGACCTGCTGCTGATACATCCATTTGCAGATCATCAACGATGTCTTGCAGCCATCTTCGTTTTGGTCTTCTTCTCTTTCTTTTTCCCATTATATACCCTTCCAAGACGGTTTTCTCTAGATTATCATGACATTTTATATGTCCAATATATTTAAGTTTTCTCTGTTTAATCCTCTTTACTACCAAACCTTCTTCAATATAAAGCTCTTATAGTATGGATATATTTGTTCTTTTCTGTGTCCATGATATCTGAAGAACTCTTCTGTAGCATTTACATTCAAAGGCATTTATGTGTTTCTCAGCTGTTTTGTTAAGTGTCCAGGTCTCACAGGCATATGTTGCTATGGGAAAGATGCATGCCCTTAAAAATCTTATATGTGTGGTTCTGTCTGTTCCTCTCCACAGATTATTTAGTTGGTTTATTTTTTGAAGAGCGATAGATGTCCTCCTTTTAATTTCCCTCGTTGTATCTCCATTAATAGTTAGTAATGATCTAAGATATTCAAAACTCTCCACCTCTTCCAATTATTTCAGCTGCCTTGTTTGTTTTGTCAGTTGTCATCAATTTAGTTTTCTTCGCATTAAGATAGAGGTTTTGCTCTTCGCTGTTCTTACGGACTGACATAATTAGTTTTTCCATTCATTTTTGTCTTGTGGAAGGTAATACTGTGTCATCAGCATACCTAATCTCTGCAATTTTGTATCCTCTAGTTGTTATGGCATCGTAATAGAGGCATGTAGTCGACATCAAATAGATACTGGAAAAGTGTGTAGTTGTAGGAAGGAGTATAGTTTTTCAACAAGCTTTTCTTGTAAAGATCAAGTCTAGGTTTTGGAAGACATATGAGAGAGGACGGGCATGAAGAACATGAGAACAAACTGATGTGTGTGTTTGCTTGTGAGACAGTAGGAATGTAGAATAGGGAAGAAGGGGCCCACAGCCCGAAAAAGTTTAAGAACCACTGCTTTGAGCCCTCCAATCTGCGATCGCCGAGACACAGCCATTATATTTCTATAAAGTTCTGGCTTTCTGGCACAGGAAGATCTATTGACCAATAAATTCTGGTCCCTGGTGACGGGCTAATTTCTGGCCCCCAGAATTGAAGTGCGGGCGCCGCCAACATTTCCAAGTCTTCAGTGACTTGAGTATCTGGGAGACATTGTTGAGGTAATTATCGAGGAGAGAGCGTCGCCGCCGCTGACCTCACAACGTGACGCGCATATGGACACAAGCAAGTCGGCAGTGAAAATGTCAAAGGTAGGTTGGGGCCCGATTGAAGCCCGCACGTAAAAAAAAAAAAGAGGAGAATGTAGGTCAATGAGGAGCACCAGGAACTGAGGCAGTTTGGGGAAAATAATAGGGATTTAGAGAGAACGAACGAATGGTCGAACTTTATTTTAAAAGGCTGGAGAATTGGGCAGACAGGCCCGTCTGATATTCTGCCCATAGTTACTCATCTTTCATTCTTTACCACGTATTAGAATGAGAGACACAGAGAGAGAGAGAGAGAGAGAGAGAGTGAAGGAGGGATATAGGTAGGGAGAATTAGAGAAAAGGAAGGAGGGAGGGAGAGACATAAACGCGCGCACACACACACACAAACACACACACATACCACAAGCAGTCCAGAAAATGAGGCTTTCAGGCTATAGGATTGGATGCAGTGCTGCACGTACAGGACTGAGATTCGTACATAAATAGTTTTCTTTTTTTCCTTAAAAGAATTCTCAAGACATTGTCCGATTTGGCAAGCAGCGACCCTTAGGTGGCATAGTAAATTCAGAGTTGGCGACCCATAGCTGACATACTAAAATTAGAGTTGGCGACCCATAGCTGACATACTAAAATCAGAGTTGGCGACTCATAGCTCACATACTAAAGTCACAGTTGGCGACCCACAGGTGACGTACTAAAATCAGAGTTGGCGACCCATAGCTGACATACTAAAGTCATAGTTGGCGACCCACAGGTGACATACTAAAATCAGAGTTGGCGACCCATAGGTGACATACTAAAATCAGAGTTGGCGACCCATAGCTTACATACTAAAGTCAGAGTTGGCGACAAATAGCTTACATACTAAAGTCAGAGTTGGCAGCCCATAGCTGACATGCTAAAGTCAGAATTTTTCGACTCATAGCTGAAATGCTAAAGTCAGAGTTGGCGACCCATAGTTACCCAAGGTCCTGTCTTACCTCTTCACTGGTACCCCCACTAACACAGAGACTAGTGCCCTAACAACTAGACCACTCAGTTGCCCGCTCTATTATAAGTCTCGCCTTTATCCTAAACCTAACCGTAATAACGGACTTCCTTAAAAAATTAAAATCAATATACTGCAGTAATTTCGTTCCGTTTCCTAGTGAGTTCGTGATTTTAAACCACTGAAAATGCTAAAATTAGATATCGCGTCATTTCCAGTATAAACATGGCGGCCTTGTCCAAGTGTCTTGGGTGTTGCTCCCTAACGTTCGATTCTGCGTCTTTACGTCACCGGCTGCGTATCAGTATATACGTAAGATTATGATTCATATTGAGGTTAATATACAACTACAGTGACTTATGAGACAAATGACTGACATAACTAGACTGTTCGAGACACGTGCGTCTCCTCGTCAAGTCTTTGATGTTCCGGTCGCAATAGCTCGCGTAATAACATAATGAAGAACTTAACCCGAGTGGAGCATACACTCTGCTACTTGCTACAAATTAGGATATCAACAGTTGATAATGAAATTTGTTTGTGTGTGTGTATATGTGATAGAGTGATTAGAACAGCGTTTCTCAACCTCTTGTCCCCGCGGAACCCCTGTGTTAAAATATTTACCGCTGCTCACTTTTAGCCTCATATGAAGCTTCTCCCTCCCGCCTGTCAGCCATCAACCCCCCCCCCCTTCCTCCTCCACCCACACATACACAAATAAAACATGTAGCAATTCTAATAAAGTCTCTGGTGTAGGTAGAAAGTTACAAAGTTTTTCCTTTTAGTTTATCCATTAGGCGCCGCCGCTGCCGACAAGAGGAGTATTAGATGTATCGTACTTTCTTCTTCTTCTTCTTCTTCTTCAATAATCTGCCTGGAACTGAGTGAGAGATTGTGTTCTTTGCAGTCGAGGTGGTGAAGACGTTGAGGAATGACATCATATCGGATTGGGAGCGGGTCACAGCGGTATTTTTATTTCAATCCCTGACTGGAACTAGAAAGCAAGAGTCGTGGGCAGTACTTCTTTAGCAGACTCCACCACCGTGGCGACTATGACGATCCCTGCCCCGTTAGCCAGGTTAAGCTTGTTCGGGGGGGGGGGGGGATTACCAACGGAGAGAGGGGGTCTTGGTCAGCTATGCATTGCCAACCCTGAAGTAGCTAAGAGTAGCTAACTGTCAAAAATGGACAGCTTCTTCATTACATCTCTAGCAGAAGACTTGCAGATCCCACGTTGAGAAACCCTGAACTAGAGAATTGTCTTTTCTTTTCTAGATTGTTACAGCTATATCAGCGCGGTCGGATGCGCCGTGAAAATCGAACGAACGAATACATGAGTAAATTTTTGTTTTCAAAGGGTTAAGAATTGGACACGCAGGCCCGTCTAACATTCTGCCCTTCATCACACAGAGTAACATTAGGTCAAGGACGCTACACCTGGCGGCACAACAGATTGCTGCAGGAACTAGTAGCCATTGTAGACAGGGCAAAAGATAAAGCAAATAACAGCAAAAGAGTTGAAGTCCCACCTAAATACTTCATAGGCGCTGGTACGACATCGAATAGTGAAATCAGGGACATTCCCTTACCATCACTACTAGATAGTGGAAATGACTGGGATGTGATAGCGGACCTACCAGGAAGAAGAGAATACTCGACTGCCATCAAGAACACAGGAATGCGACCGGACATTGTAGTGTACTCCATAAGAAAAACAAGAGCTAATAATGATCGAGCTTACGGTTCCGCACGAAACAAGAATGTAAGAGCAACATCTATTTAAATGTGAGAAGTACAAGGACCTGATCAAGCAACTGAGGCAGGAGTCAGAGCAAAAGTGATAGCTGTAGAAGTGGAAGCAAGAGGATTCGTAGCAACATCAGCATACGATCTATGTAAGCAACTGGGCATAAAGGGACAAGCAAGAGCAAGGGCATTGAGAAGCCTTTCAGAAACAGCAGAAAAGGCTTCATGCTGGCTGTAGAGTATGCGAAACAAGCATTGAGAACATAAGTAATTTCATTTGTCACAACCAATACCAAAAAGCAAAAAGACGCACTTCAAAGTGCAGTGCCAACTGGAAGATCATGAGTTCAATCCCGGGACAAAAAAGAAAAAAAAAGCAACAACTCACAAGACTTCTAGGAGACATTACCCAGAGGGACCCACACCCGTTAGAGTGTCAGGAGTTTAATAGGTCCGAAATACTTGTCTGAAAGGGGGGGGGGGGTGTGTTACTTCCTTCCTCTGATGATCTGAAGGAGTTGTATTGTTCCGCTCTCTACAGTAGAGAGTTTCTTGCATGCATGTACCTTTCACTGTGTCACAGAACCAAAATTATCTGAAGAGAGCTAATCATATCTGGGGACAGTCAGCTTTGTCTGGGGACAGCCAACCTTCCATTGATAGGAGCTAGCCTTTCGCTGGAGAAAGTCAACCATCCTTCTGGAGACGCAAACTTTCTCAGAGGACAGCCAACCTTCTTTGGTGACAGTCAAACTTTCCCTGGGGACAGCAAACCTTTTTTTGGTGACAGTCAAACTTTCCCTGGGGTCAACCAACCTTCTTTGGTGACAGTCAAACTTTCCCTGGGGTCAACCAACCTTCTTTGGTGACAGTCAAACTTTCTCTGGGGGGCAACCATGGTGACAGTCAAACTTTCTCTGGGGGCAACCAACCTACTCCTGAGGACAGCTAATATTCTCTAGGGAGAACCAATCTCCCTCTGTGGACAGTCAACTTTCCCGCGGAGAGCCATCCTTCCTGTTAGAACAATTAACCTTCCCTAGGAAGAACCAACTTTCCCTGAAGAGAATAAACTTTCCAGAGAGAGAGAGAGAGAGAGAGAGAGAGAGAGAGAGAGAGAGTCATCCTTCCTTAAGGAAAGAACACAAGATGATACTTCTGTACCGTTGTTCACAGACATGGAGACCGGGGTTTCTGTTCTACGGCAATCCCTTGCGAATCTCACCTCCCTGAGGCTGTTCACATTGATTATCTTCCCCTGAAAAAATACACGCTATCTGCTGGTTGGTTCTAAACGTACCTCTTCATTCGCCCTACAAATATTGATCTACTCTTGGTGTTTTGATTATGAAGACAGCAGATGTTGGCTGTTTTTTTTTTGGAGATTGTTGTGCATCATTTTACTGAACAGCTTTTCCCAGGCTGATTTTTTTTAAAAAAATCAATATTTAATTGATATAATTGGCAGCTGTAACAACAAACCAGGCTGGAGACACTTATTATGTGTGCATGTTTTATATGTACTCTGTATATGTATGTAACGGTAAACGGTACAGCTATGAGCTATGAGTCAGCGTCAGTGCAAGCGGTCGAGTCATAACTGCTCGCTGCCTAGTCAGCAGTTCAACAGACACTGACGAATAGTTTCGCTGTCAGCACTAACTCCGTCATTCCTCTTCCTGCACAGAGCGTTAACTTTGGTACTCGTTTTTTCTTGAGGCTGTGTGAGAATAAATCCCAAAAATTGGAACACTTGGACTCACGTGGTTAGCGCTCCTTTCGGCCAGATAGACCATGGCGTAACTGTTAGTTAAAGATTTGTGCTTTCTCGGTCTGTTCCCTGTAAATTCTGTTAGCGTGATCATAATCTGTGGCTTGATACTTATTAACTGTTGCTTTTCGAAACTGTGTCTGCTGCTGTCACAGCCACGCTGATGGTGAAGTTGTTATAGGTTCTTCCTTACGTTCTTTTGCAGCTGACATCTCCAAGAGGCATAAACACCGCGTCCTACAGAGAGTCAGTTGTGGTGGCTTTGCGTTGGTTTTCTGAAGCAGACTAATAATCAGGTTTCTTGACTGGCTCCACGGCCTAATCTAATGTCCAGATCTTAGAGCAGAATAGTCTGGTTTTCTACACGTAATATGCAGCGATAAGGTTAACGACCGGATCCTCTTCGCTAATCTTAATAAAAGGCTATCTCTAAAAGAGCTATGGAGTCCTTGTACTTTCTAAACATTTGACATCAAATCCTTACTTTCCACTCGACTCCAACTCCTTCAAAAAGTTACATTTCTACAGACTCCAAATTCTTCGAAAAGGTACATTTCTACAGACTCCAACTTCTTCAGAAAGGTACATTTCTACAGACTCCAACTTCTTCATAAAGGTACATTTCTACAGACTCCAACTCCTTCAAAAAGTTACATTTCTACAGACTCCAACTTCTTCATAAAGGTACATTTCTACAGACTCCAACTTCTTCAGAAAGGTACATTTCTATATACTCCAACTTCTTAAAAAAGGCATATTTGTGCTGAATCCAACTCCTTCTTGCAGGCCCTGTCTTCTTACCCATAGACATCCACGAGATTCAGTATTTAACCGACATAGAAGGGCCACACTCCTGCCAACTCATCTGCATTTTAAACCAGCTGAAACTGCGCCACTGGAAAGCGTAAAATAATCCTAAATGCCAGGCACGCTGTAAAAGGACTTTAAAACACTAATAGTCTTTTGGCCACTGGAATGATGCTGGAGCTCCTCAGAAAGCTGAGATCATGGCGTGGAGACAGACCGTCCTACGTTTTACATTTTACTGTGACTTGCTGTGGAAGTTTTATACCAGAGTCTTGCGACCCGCTTTACAGGTCGCTTAAGAGTCTAAACTGCCACATTTAAGCCTGTGACATTTCGTGGCCGTGTCTCCTTTGCTGGGGGTGGGTGGGTCTTTTCGTTCTTCTTTGCTTTCGTAAGCATTTGCACAGTTCTCTTTCTTGAGCAAACTGGTCGTTGCTTTTTAACGGAACCGTAGGGTTTAGTTTGTTTGTTTTTTTGTTTTTTTTTTTTTTGGGGGGGGGGGTCGGCTTTTGGGCTTGTAGGTGGGTCTCAGTGTTTCATACCTGATGCAGTTTAGAAATATGTGTTCCACAACTCGAGTATCCATGTGACAGTGGAGTCCAGACTCTAGAACATATCTTACAGGAGTGCCTAAACCATTCGGACCTGAGGCGTGAGACATGGCCAGAGGACAAAAGCTTTGGGGCTCCTATCAGGATCTGGAGAGGACTGCTGACTTTGCCATGTCGACAGGGATCAGGATCTGATGCGACCAACAACCTCGATTACAGAAGAAGAAGAAGAAGAAGAAGAAGAAGAGCCCTGGACACTTGTAGGAAGGAGAGATTTATCAATCTTAAATTTATCACACATGCAGGTTAAGAGTCCGTCTTGTCCAGTGATGGAGTAACAACAGCCAGACCCCTGGGGTAAACTTAATAAAGACCTTCGTTAACTTTGGCCTAAACCGTCGACCACCTGAAGCAAAACCCGATTCTCCTCGGGTCTCTGCTGTTGCTATTTGACTTTGTATTATACACACAATACACAGACTAAGACGTCTTTTGTATAACATGATCTGTTAGTGTAGCGACGGGAGTGAAGGCACTGTCCGATGAGACAATCAGCGACTATCAGGATCTAGAGAGGACTGCAGGCTTTGCCATGTCAACAGGGATCAGGATCTGATGTGACCAACAATCTCGAACGCAGAAGAAGAAGAACAACAACAACAACAAGTGGGATGTTGGGATGTGTAAGCAGCTGGGAAAGCTGGTATGTGGTTAGCTTCGAAATACGATGTTAGGCAAAGCCTTGTAGACGCCAGAGAAAGAAAAACTCAGAGTAGAATCACTGTAAAGCCACCCACGGAATGTGACTAGACGGGCTAAAGTCTGTCATAGCATCGAAAATAGGGAGCGAGGACGCTGCCCGATCTGGTGGTTTAGCTGACATGATAGCATCAGCACTTGAGAACCATAGCTGTCCAAGACCCTGCCCCACCTATTCGTTGGTACCCCCAGTAACAAACCTAGCCTGGCTAATTAGGGCGTTAATCGTCTTAGTCCTCAAGGTGGTGGAGTTTGCTAAAGAAGCATTGTATATCCACTGGTTTTTTAAATATATTTTTACCTCCACTCAAAGACTGAAAAAAGAGCCGCCATAACCCGCTCCCAATCCGACACGTCGCTGTACCTCTTCACATTCACATCATCGGCTGCAAAGAACGCCAGCTCGCAGTTCTACGGAGATAGAAGACAAGACAAGACAACATCGCGTATCCACAGCCTGATAAGGTGAACACACGTATTGCAGATTTAAAGTAGTTCAGACTCTGGGCTGGGAAGTTCTGGCAATACCTGAACTGTCACTAATCTGACCCCCCCCCCCCCCCCCACACGAGCCAGGTCCTGGTCTGCCCCGAGACCGGCGGTGACAAGGCTGGGACGCTGCTAACTGCGACACGGCGTCACTCACTGCCACTCCTGCTACCGCTGACACTAAAAGCCTCTCACTGGGGGAGGGGAGGAATCTGTGACAGAATTTTTTTTTTTTTTTAAGATGAGTCCTGAGCTATGAAGAAGGTTCGAGGTTCGTGTCTGATTCAAATTGCCGTCTGGAGTGAACCATAAGCGTTTTGACCGAGATTTTCTGTAGCAAACATATCCTCCTTTTTTCGACATCCCTCCAGATGGTCCTTTTCTGACCCCTCTCCACATCCTCCTTTTCCTCGACCTGACTGTAGCACCAAACATTTAAAGTCGTGCTTTAGAAACCACAGTTAAGTAAAGTAAGGCACAATTTTGTTTGTCAGTGTTGAAAACTGGCAACCAAAGCTCTCTAAAATGGCAGGCAAAACACTTTAGATGTGAGAGAAAGAAAAATGGCAGACAAAACACTTTAGATGTGAGAGAAAGAAAAGTAGCAGAAAAAAACACTTTAGATGTGAGAGAAAGAAAAATGGCAGACAAAACACTTTAGATGTGAGAGAAAGAAAAGTAGCAGAAAAAAACACTTTAGATGTGAGAGAAAGAAAAATGGCAGACAAAACACTTTAGATGTGAGAGAAAGAAAAGTAGCAGAAAAAAACACTTTAGATGTGAGAGAAAGAAAAATGACAGACAAAATAATTTAGATGTGAGGGAAAGAAAACTGGCAGACAAAACACTTTAGACGTCAGAGAAAGAAAAATAATTAAAGATTTACCATGACTCGAACCACGGACTCCAGTAAATTTAGTCTAGCCACGACTGGTCCCTGCGCCACTCAGTCATCTAAAAGAGACATATGTTTGATAGGGCTAGGTCACGATTTCAGACAGAAGAAGAAGAAGTCCAATTTTGGGGGCCTCTAGCCGAACCAAAACACCTTGAGAAAACGAACGAATATACTTTACTTTCAAAGGATTAAGAATTGGGCATGCAGGCCCGTCTGATATTTTGCCCGTCATCATACAGCTTTCACTCAGTCACAGTCATTCAGCATGTGATAATGAGCATAATAATCATGAAGACACAGTTAAATGATTATATAAATAATAATAAACTTATCTCATCTCATACACTCTGCACTCTGATTTATACAACAACATGAAATAAACTTGCATCCTAACATTCATTCAAAACTAACAAATTTATAGAAAAGCAGTATTTAAAAAATTACAACACTCAATCCATACTTTAAACTACTTTAAGCTATGCTTTAGTCCATACCAAACAGATGGTGACAAAGTTTAAAGTTATAAGGACGAATATTACTTATAAGTTTTACGTGAATTGGCGAGGCATTCCAAAGGTGGGCAGCTGAGTAAGAGAAGCTTTTTTCAAACATGTCAAGCCTTGGTTTTGGGAGAATACAATTCCTTAAGCTTTGACTGTGTTTTGGGTTGGATTTGAACAAAGACCACAGAGAGGGTGGAGCATTAAGCGATAGAATTATATGAATTAACTTGGCCTTGTTGAAAAGAAATCTCTTCTTGAGGGGTAGAATATTAAGATGTTTGTCCTTATTTGTAATACGTGTTGCATATTTGTCATCTATAAGCTCTACTGCTCGTTTTTTGAAGTGAGCAAACTCTTTTTATGTTTCACACGGAACAACCATCCCAGACTGTGGAACAGAAGTCCAGTTGTGTTTGTATCTGTGATATGTAGTATATTTTTCTGGTATCTGTGTCAAGAAAATGTTTAATTTTAGTAAATTGGTAAATTCTTTGTGCAATGAGTTTGGTTAGATAGTCTACATGATGATTCCAGCTGAGGTGGTGGTCAATCATTAGATCTAGAGTTTTATGTTCACTAACATTCTCTATCAGTGAAGTTCCAGCATGAAGCTGTAGTGTTGTTGTTGGTGAATTTATTCATTTCTGTTTTGTTGTAATGAGCGTGGATTTTGTTTTGCTGGTGTTTATGAGCATTCTGTTGTTTTTGCTCCAGTTAATTAGACTGTTTATTTCAATTTGAAGAGTTGACTCAAGGTTAGTACAGTCATTATCACTGGTGCAGTGATCTATCTATCTGTGCAGTCATCAGCAAAATGGTCACAAGATGATTTTTTCAGATGAAGTGGAAGATCATTGATGTAGATGGTAAACAGGAGAAGACCAAGAATAGATCCCTGTGGAACACCATTATCAACCACAGATGAACCTGACTTAGAGTTTTTGAGGCAAACTACCTGTTTTCTGTTGGAAAGAAATGTAATAAATTATGTCAAGTCAGCGCGTAATCTGTAAGTCTCAAGCTTTCTAACTAGGAATTCATGATCAATCATGTCAAATGCTTTTTTAAAAGTCAACAAAGACAGCACCACATACGATACCAACATTCTGTAATTTTTGTGAGAGCTGTGTGGAAGGAATGTTTCGGTTTAAAACCTTACTGACAGTCAACAATCAAATCATTTTCTTGGATGTGTTGTAAGGTTGGTTTTTTTTTTCCTATATGTTTTTCTATGGGTTTTAACAAAGTTGATAGAGTGGAAACTTGTCTATAGCTTGAGGGATTTTTCTCCGAACCATATTTAAAAAGAGGACATATTTTTGCAATTTTAAAAGCTTAAGGAAAATGACAATGTGCAATGCACTTATTGTAAATGTATGTTAGTGTATCTGTAATTACTGGGGCTGAGTAGCATAATATCTTGTTGCTGATTTCATCAAGTCCTGCTGTGTTGTTGTTCTTTAAAGATGAAAGATAATTGTAAACTTCATTAACGGACATGAAAGGAATACAGGGTTGCTTTAGATTTGTACATTTGCTACCTATACATTTATTTAATTCGCTTAAATCAAAAGTAGGTGTTGGTAGTGAAGATTTTAAGATATTGACTTCATCTCCGATTGCTGAACTCTTAACATGCGGGCACATGATTACAACTCTGCAAGTCAGACTGTTCTCTCTTGTTTGCTAGAGTGTTAATTGCTTTCCAGACAGACTTACTGTCTGATTTATTCTGAACTAGGTTCTTAGAGTAATTTCTCTTTTCTTGCCTAATTAAATACTGAACTCTATGTCTAAGTAATCGGTAGCTAGTGAATTCCTTAATTTTGTGGGCCAGATCCCCTTCCTTCATGACTCACAATATCTCAGGTGTTATCCAGGGGAACTTCACTTAATGTTTAACTCTCACCTCTTTAATAGGATCATGCTTGTCAAATATATCCCTGAAGGTTTTTATTCAGTATTCCAGGGCCTTATGGTCAGTTAGTTGGTATACATGATCTAGAGGTGCTGCTTGTAATTCTTTCAGAGTGTGTGTGTGTGTGTGTGAGAGAGAGAGAGAGAGAGAGGGGGGGAGGGAGGGAGTTAAACTACACTAATCACTTCGATATTCAGTCCACTTTACATAACAGAAAATGTTCTAACAATGTTACACGTCCGAAACTATTTCACAGTAACTTCCTTTGTTACTGTCAGTACATCAACGGCCAGGACTTGAGATTAAAAACTTTAGCAAGAACTGTACCAGGTAAAGTTTACCAATCTTTTCGGCCTACACGACACATCAAAGGAGATGCACTCAACAGAGACATCTCTGGAGTTTCAACATTCTCTTCTCTTTGATGACAGATTTCACTTGCGGCTTCTCCATTTTGTGGAATTCTTGACTCAGAAATGTGGAAATGACTCTATCTATCTATCTATCTATCTATCTATCTATCTATCTATCTATCTATCTATCTATCTATCTATCTATCTATCTATCTATCTATCTATCTATCTATCTATCGTAATTGTCGTGCTAGCGGCCAGTTGCGCTGAATATCACCACACGAGTAGATGGTAGACTTCAAGATTAAAATCATGACGCCGGTGAATATTCAGGTTGAAGATTAATTCTTTCTGTGGGTGGCTAGTCAGTTCGAAGATTAACTCTTAGTGCGAGTGGTTAGTCAGTTTGAAGATTAACTCTTAGTGTTTATACTTAAGGTGAAGATTAACTCTTAGTGTTTATACTTAGTATGCGTCGAGTGGAGTTGAATTATGCTACATTTCAGACTCAACACCACAGATTTTGCGCTATACAAAAGTTAGTACAAAATATCACATGCAAACCGACATAAAACAAATGTTACTTGCTGTATTATTATTTTGAACTTTTCATGGGGTCGATTTTACCCGTGTAGACCTGCCTAAAGTTCGATATTCTGTCATTATTTCAGCCGTCGTATGTGACTTTTCGACTGCCAAGCACTAAATTGCTGTGAGCACTTAAAACTTCACAGAGCTCACTGCCAATTTCCCTTCGGGACTTTCCAAGGAAAAACAAAACCTGGAAGACTTTCGCATTTAGCCTTTGAACAAAATTAACTCAAGAGGCTCTTGTGCCACCAAACAACAAGTTCAAATGGGTATTAATTTTCATTTTAGCAGTGAAGAAGTTCAACAATGCCCGGGTAATTTTCGCCACAGGGGGGCACTGCCCATTATGCCTTGCTGTTGAGGGGAAAACAGAAAGCAACGCCCGCTGGTGGCTGGGGAAACCGCGCGCCACAAGGACCCGCTGCGTGGGGATGGATAGATTTGTGGTTGGTTTTCTTTTTAAGTTGGTATCGAACGGCGAGCACTCTGGTTTGAGCGCTGGTGGGTTGGCCAAATGATTTCCATCCTATCTGGTTGTAGTGGTTTGTGTCGTCTGTGTGTGGAGTTCGAGGCTGGAGGTATCATTCTGAAAGAGTGACTGTTTTGATTTAGCGGTGGTGGCTTTTTGGTGTTGGGTGATGGTGGGTTGATGATACTGTTGGTGTCGGGTGGTGGTGGTGGTGGGTTGATGATGCGGTTGGTGTCAGGTGGTGGTGGTGGTGGTGGGTTGATGATACGGTTGGTGTCAGGTGGTGGTGGGTTGATGATGCGGTTGGTGTCAGGTGGTGGTGGTGGGTTGATGATACTGTTGGTGTCGGGTGGTGGTGGTGGGTTGATGATGCTGTTGGTGTCGGGTGGTGGTGGTGGGTTGATGATACTGTTGGTGTCGGGTGGTGGTGGTGGGTTGATGATACTGTTGGTGTCGGGTGGTGGTGGTGGGTTGATGATACTGTTGATGTCGGGTGGTGGTGGTGGTGGTGGTGGGTTGATGATGCGGTTGGTGTCAGGTGGTGGTGGTGGGTTGATGATACTGTTGATGTCGGGTGGTGGTGGTGGTGGGTTGATGATGCGGTTGGTGTCAGGTGGTGGTGGTGGGTTGATGATGCGGTTGGTGTCAGGTGGTGGTGGTGGGTTGATGATGCGGTTGGTATCGGGTGGTGGTGGTGGGTTGATGATGCGGTTGGTGTCAGGTGGTGGTGGTGGGTTGATGATGCGGTTGGTGTCAGGTGGTGGTGGTGGGTTGATGATGCGGTTGGTGTCAGGTGGTGGTGGTGGGTTGATGATGCGGTTGGTGTCAGGTGGTGGTGGTGGGTTCATGATGCGGTTGGTGTCAGGTGGTAGTGGGTTGATGATACGGTTGGTGTCAGGTGGTGGTGGGTTATGATACGGTTGGTGTCAGGTGGTGGTGGGTTGATGATACTGTTGGTGTCGGGTGGTGGTGGGTTGATAAATACTATTGGTGTCGGGTGTGTTTTAGCGTTAGTACTGGATCTGAGATGGCATTTGCTGATTGTTTGATTGGTTGGTTGTGTGGGTGACTGATTAGGCTGTTGGTTGTGTGGATAAGTGATTAGGCTGTTGGTTGTGTGGGTGACTGATTAGGCTGTTGGTTGTGTGGGTAAGTGATTAGGCTGTTGGTTGTGTGGGTGACTGATTAGGCTGTTGGTTGTGTGGGTAAGTGATTAGGCTGTTGGTTGTGTGGGTAAGTGATTAGGCTGTTGGTTGTGTGGGTGACTGATTAGGCTGTTGGTTGTGTGGGTGACTGATTAGGCTGTTGGTTGTGTGGGTAAGTGATTAGGCTGTTGGTTGTGTGGGTTAGTGACTAGGTTGTTGGTTCTGTGGGTAAATGATTAGGCCGTTCGGTATGTGGGTAAGTGATTAGGCTGTTGGTTGGGTGGGTGAGTGATTAATTTGTTGATGTGTTTTTTTTTTGTATTTAGGTTGTTGGTTGCGTGGGTAAGTGATTAATGTGTTTGTTGTGTGGGTAAGTGGTTAGGTTGTTGATTGTGTTTGTAAGTGATTAGATTGTTGGTTGTCTGGGTAAGTGATTAGATTGTTGGTTATGTGGGTGGCTGATTAGGATGTTTATTGTGTGGGTAAGTGATTAGGCTGTTGGTTGTGTGGGTTAGTGACTAGGTTGTTGGTTCTGTGGGTAAATGATTAGGTCATTCGGTATGTGGGTAAGTGAATAGGTTGTTGGTTGTGTGGGTAACTGATTAGGTTGTTGGTTGTGTGGGTGGCTGATTCGATTTTTGGTTGTGTGAGTAAGAGGTTAAGTTGTTGGTTGTATGGGTAAGTGATTAGGTTGTTGGTTGTATGGGTAAATGCTTAGGTTGTTGGTTGGGTGGGTGAGTGATTAATGTGTTGATTGTGTTTGTAAGTAATTAGGTTGTTGGTTGCGCGGGTAAGTGATTAATTTGTTTGTTGTGTGGGTAAGTGGTTAGGTTGCTGATTGTGTTTGTAAGTGATTAGATTGTTGGTCGTCTGGGTAAGTGATTGGGTTGTTGGTTGTCTGGGCAAATGATTAAGTTGTTAGTTGGCTGGTTGACTAAATAATTGCCGGTTGACTGGGTGGTTAATTTGCTGGATGGTTGTTTGGGCTTTTGTTTAATTGATTGGGAAGGGGGAGGCAGGTTGCCTGGATTGTTAAAAGACCTGTTTGGTTGAGTTGTTTGGTACTTAGATGGTTAAGTGGTTAGCTGTATTTGATGACTGGTTCGGATGTTGCCCGAGGTGGGTTGGGTGGCTGGGCTTTTAGTTAAAGATTATCTTAAAGATCTTGAGCTCTGGGAAGACTGCGCGGATTGAAGATCTTTTAGCTCACGTGCACGTGTGCCCCTGATATGTGTGCAGGTTGATATATCGGTAGATGAATGTATGTGTGATGTCTCTTGTTGTAAGTACTGGCAGCTCAACATACAACGACAACTCCCAAACAAACCAACTCTTCGCTTTGGTTTTGACCGCGACTCAGGAACGACATCTACATTGAAGAACAGCTCCAAGCCCAAGTCCATGTTCTCACATATCATGTTTAATCATTTTCCCACTGCCCATGTAGACAAATAAAGTTCTCGCATACTTCCATAGGTCCGTTTTATAGCTTCCACACAGATGGTCTCTCAACAAAAGTCATTGTCAAAATCCTGTCTCTCGACCCAAGTTCGACAAAAACTCATAAACGTAAGCAAGTGATCAAGGTTCAAATTCTCACTTGCTTAAACGGGTGTGGTATTAAGGCCTGAACAGTCACGAAACACCTGGTACTGATATGAGTGGAGCAGTGAACTAATTTCTCTCTCTCTGTCTTTCACTCTGTCTCTCTGTCTCTCTCTGTGTGTCTCTCTGACTCTCTCTCTCTCTGTGTCTCTCTGTGTCTGTCTCTGTCTCTCTCACTCTTTGTCTCTCTCTGTCTCTCTCTGTCTTTCTCATTCTCTGTTTCTCTCTCTCACTCTGTCTCTGTCTCTCTCTGTCATTCTTTCTGTCCCTCTCACCCTCTCTCTGTCTCTGTCACTCTCTGTTTCTCTCTCTGTCTTTCTCTGTCTCTCTCTCTGTCTTTCTCTGTTTTTCTCTGTCTCTCTCTGTCTTTCTCTGTCTCTCTCTGTCACTCTTCTTTCTGCCTCTCGCTCCTTCTCTCTGTCTCTCTCTCTGTCTCGCTCTATCTCCCTTCTTTCTGTTTCCGTGACTCCTTCTTTCTCTCTGTGTGTGTCTCTCTGTGTCTCTCACTATGTCACTCTCTGTTTCTCTGTCTCTGTCTCTCTCTCACTAAACCTTAAGTGCCCAAGGCACATGGGACTTCCGCCAGGGTTTTCCACAAACTCTTTTCCTCTGCCTTTTTTTTGCGCTCTTGCCCAGGTGAGCCCTCTATTGCTCAACATCCTTTCTGGTGTTCTTTTGTCTCCTTTGGTCTACCCTTATTTCTGTTCCCCCGTGGTGTCCATCTTAGAGTTACTTTTGTTAGTCAGTTGTCAGTCATTCGGAGCACATGTCCCAACCATCGCCAGCGTCTTTCCTCAATAATTGTTGTCAGTGGCTTCATCTGCATCTCTGCCAACAAGATGTTATTTCTTCTGGTGTTTGTCCAAAATATTTTTCTAATTCTTCGTAAACATTTAGTCTGGAAAGAATTCAACTTGTTTTCTATGGTTTTGGTGATTTTCCAGCATTCACTTTCATAGACACTAATTTACTATAGGTGTCTCTTCACGTCACAGTATTAGAGTTTCTATTATGTTCTCGGTTGAGAAGAAGAGAGATAGCACAAGGTCTTTATCGGTCTCCACATACCAGACAACATTCTGCGACCAGTACTCTCTACAGAAATTCGGATACATGAGGCCAGGAAAAGAGAGGCTGAAAAACCGGAGACCGCATGAGGAGCTCCTGCTGACCCTGGAGCCATAGAGGCAACCCATCTTTTTCTACAAATAGCTGGGCCATAGATAGATAGATAGATAGATAGATAGATAGATAGATAGATAGATAGATAGATAGATAGATAGATAGATAGATAGATAGATAGATAGATAGATAGATAGATAGATTTGTACCAGGGTAAGAAGAATGACTCCATGGTGGCAGCTCTAAGTGAGACAAACATTAATCCTTCAGCCACAGAGAAACAAATCCTTCTCTACTCTATCTCAGCGACAGAGAAACAAATCCTTCTCTACTCTATCTCAGCGACAGAGAAACAAATCCTTCTCTACTCTATCTCAGCCACAGAGAAACAAATCTTTCTCTACCCTATCTCAGTCACAGAGAAACAAATCCTTCTCTACTCTATCTCAGCCACAGAGAAACAAATCCTTCTCTACTCTATCTCAGCCACAGAGAAACAAATCTTTCTCTACCCTATCTCAGTCACAGAGAAACAAATCCTTCTCTACTCTATCTCAGCCACAGAGAAACAAATCCTTCTCTACTCTATCTCAGCCACAGAGAAATAACCCTTCTCTATTCTATCTCGCCACAGAGAAACAAATCCTTCTCTACTCTATCACAGCCACAGAGAAACAAACCCTTCTCTTACTCCATGTCAGCCACAGAGGAACAAATCCTTTTTTAACTCCATCTCAGCCACAGAGAAACAAATCCTTTTCTATTTCAGCCACAGAGAAACAAACCCTTCCCTGCTCTATTCAGCTTATACTGAACCATATCTTAGAAACAGGCACCATCACTGAAAAATATCTGTACACAAACTTTCATTCTTGGAGTGTTTACTAAACTTTGTTTCTTCGTGAGATCTATTAAGGATTTTTCTTTTTAACCAGTAAACTTTGTTGCTCTCAGATTAGACACAGCAACATGTAGCTAGCCTGAAGTTAAGATATTTCAGGCGCACCCAGAAAGCCCGTATGGACTCAAGAAGAATTGCCCTCCACGTGGCCCCAGATACAAGACTTTGCGCTATATCAAAGGTCAGAGGATTAAGGCTGTAGAGTCAGGGATAAGGAGCAGGGATTAACCTTTGTTAGCTAAGGGAGACAATGTAAAGTTATTCTTCGTCTCCGGCAACGGTTCTCAAACTGTGTGATAATATGTTCACTCGAATAGAGACCTAAACTATTCGGCACGATGTGGGAGTTTCAACATTTCCTGGTATGGGTTGCACAAAAACTTTGTGATCCAATTCAAAATAGGGCGTTCGTGAACAAGAAGAAAACTGTTTTTAACTACATTCAGTGAATATTTTTAATGATGTTTTTAAGGTCGTTGGTTCCTTACATAGTAAAATACAGCATCCAGACCAGATTTAGACATCGTCTTAGTGTTTCTGTCTATCTATCTATCTATCTATCTATATCTATCTATCTATCTATCTATCTATCTATCTATCTATCTATCTATCTATCTATCTATCTATCTGTCTGTCTGTCTATCTGTCTATCTATCTGTCTGTCTGTCTGTCTGTCTGTCTGTCTGTCAATAATTAAGTCCCAGCCCGGAAACACTTCATAGACATAAATGCTTGTGTTTGCTTTATTGGTTCCTCCAACAAAAAAAAAACATGAGAATCCTTGGGCCGACCTTCAGTGTTGGGACACTTGGTGACAGTGTAGTCTCTAATATTTTATTATCTTCAGCTTCGCCTTTGTAATTAGACTTGTAAGCTGAAAGCACGATATTTATTATCGCTTCCTTCATTTGTCACATTAAAATTGCCATTCTTTATGCCATCAAGGTGACACCTCGGCCCGCCTCCCCCCGCCTTCCACCACCTCTTTCTGTCATTAGAACCCCAAGATGGCTTTCTTCAGGAAAAAAGAAGTACCCGCACATTTCATTTCTTTTCTGTAAATCTTTAGAGATCCACCATCTTGCCTTGTCTTGTCTTGTGCTAACTCACTGTGGTGTTCTTCGCAGCAGATGCTGTGAAGGTGTTGAGGTGCAGCATCGTATCGCCGAGGGGAGGGGGCCGGGGTGTGGCAGCTACTTTTTCCGTCCCGGAGTCCAGCTAAAGAAGAAGTGGGTTGTGCAATGCTTCTTTAGCAGACTCCACCACCATAGGAACTACAGCGATCCCTGCCCCGCTAGCCAGACTAGGCCTGTGCTGGGGGTACCACGGAGAGGTGGGACAGGGTCTTGGTCAGCTATGGTTCGCTAACCCTGACGCTAGTATATCAGCTATGGGTCGCTGATTGCCTCATAGGACAGGTGTCTTCGCCGCCAGAAATCCAAGATAGGTATCATTTCCATGAAGAACTTTCACCCTCATATTTTCAGTGTCTGTGTAATGCAGGCAAAAAGAAAGACAGGAAGACCATGACACTAGCATATGATATACGGGTTGCTGGTTGGCAATCATTGACAAAGCTGAGAGCCTCTTCAGTTTCTTATGATTTTCTGCAATCCGCATTCACTTTTTAATGTCCAAATCACGACCCACAAAACTTCAGTTCCGCGCGGTCGCCAGAGATTGTCTTTGCGCTATCTAATGTAGGATTCAAGAAACTTCTGCCAGAAGTCATTCATTCATTCATTCATTCATTCATTCATTCATTCATTCGTTCATTTGAATGTCCCTTGTGGAACTTTGCCTCCCAAACAGCACTCCTGTAGGCCTCTCGGTTGTAACCAGATTGGCCTGCTGCTGATGCGACCATTTGCAGATCACCAACGAGGTCTTGCAGCCATCTTCGCTTTGGTCTTCCTCTCTTTTTCCCATTATGTATCCTTCCAATATGATCTTCTCTAGATTATCATGACGTTTAATGTGTCCAAAATATTTAAGTTTTCTCTCTTTAATCCTCTTTACTCTTCAGCCTTCTTCATTATTAAGCTCTTGTAGTATAGACATATTTGTTCTTTTTTTATATTTGAAGAACTCTTCTGTAGCATTTACATTCAAAGGCATTTATGTGTTTCTCAGCTGTTTTGTTAAGTGTCCAGGTCTCACAGGCATATGTTGCGATGGGAAAGATGCATGGAGTTAAAAATCTTATTTTTTGTAGTTCTGTCTGTTCCTCTCCACAGTTTTGTCACAAGTCAGATGTGGCAAATCATGTGTCGACCCTTCCGAATCAATAATTCATTCTTATGGCAGAAAAATTTGCTTAGTTTGACACTGTTTATCATATTTCAAAGACAAAATGACTAAAAAATATCCTTGACAATCAGAAACTCTGATGAAAGTTTGCATCACAACTCATGCAGGTGTTGCCGTCAGTAAAAATCGTTCATTGTACAGCATCATCTTGGACACAAAGAAGTTCACATGTTTTGCTTGCCACCGACGGAAGTTTACAAACCCTCGCTAATGCATCCATTTTAATTCACAAAGAGGAAGCTGAGATGCTGATGTTAAAGTTCTAAGACGAGACACACTTCCTTTGCGCATTCTGTGGAGCTTATCGAACGCCATTTTTCTGGAGGTGAAAGGTGAGCACGTGCTTTCATCCCAGAGTGTCAGGGTTCAATGGGCTGGACAAAATGGTTAATAAAGTCGTTCACGCATGAACATAGGTTATATATAAGTTTTATAAAATTACGTTTTTATTTTCTGAATCTATCTATCTATCTATCTATCTATCTATCTATCTATCTATCTATCTATCTATCTATCTATCTATCTATCTATCTATCTATCTATCTATCTATCTATCTATCTATCTATCTATCTATCTATCTATCTATCTATCTATCTATCTATCTATCTATCTATCTATCTATATATCTATCTATCTATCTGTCTGTCTGTCTATCTGTCTGTCTATCTGCCTCTTTATCTGTCTGTCTGTCTTCCGGCTGTCTGCCTATCCGCCTGTCTGTCTGTCTATCTGTCATCTATCTGTCCCTCTGTCTGTCCTTCTGTTTCTGGCATGATCAGTGCCATTGCCAATGCCTTCATTGGGCCTCTTAGCCATCTTTTCTTACCATCCTCCCTTAGCAAAAGTCGGTGTAGTTCTCTGAGAGTCTCACTTGTTTAATGTGTATCTTTTAACCCATGCACCCTGCGGCACAGTAGCCTGACACAGGTCCTGATTATCCTTGTGTAACGCATAACCTGAATCTGTGATAAACATTGTGTAACATATAGCCCTGGACGTGTGATAATCATTGTGTAACTTATAACCCTGGGTGTGTTATAATCATAATGCAACATATAATCCTGGATATGTCATAATCATTATGTAATACATCATCCTGGACATGTGATAATTTTAATGCAACAAATAACCTAGATGTGGTGATACTCCTTATGTAATAATACTTCTTACATCTTTCCCGTGCGTTAAACATAACATAGGTTTCGCATAGTTGTTTGCTAAGTTTTCCTGTTTTCGACGAGTTTTCAGCTTTATCAAGGGATGTTATGCCCACTAAACCGGCATCTCTTAACAATATCCTTTTTAGAGTTTCATGTGGTCGACCTCTTTTTCTTCGGCCTGTTGTGCTTCACTTGATAGCTTGTTTTGGTATTCTCTGATTGTTTCTTCTTATCACATGGCCTACATGTGTCCATCTTCTTTTTCCTGATCACCCATGAGACAGGTTGTTGTTTGCTCATCTGTCATGTCTCTGTGTTGTTCTTAAATTCGCTCTAATTTATACCAAGTATTTTCCTTAGGCATTTGTTTTCAAAAGAGTCAAATTTTTTGTCTATTTCTTCAGTTGATTTCCAGCTTTCGCATGCATAAATGAGGGTGGATATTACATTTGAATTGAATAGTCTTAACTTGGTTTTTGTGCTTATAACTTTTGAGCGCCGTATGTTCTCAAGATTTTTAAAGGTCAATGCTGCTTTTGCAGTTCGAATTCTAACTTCCTTTCTGGTTCACCATCCTGGTCTATGTAGCTGCCAAGGTATGCAAATTGGTTTTATTCATCAACAGCTGCTCCTTCTACGTATGTTTTCATTCTTGATTAATGGAAAGTTTCATTATTTTTGTTTTGTCGGTGTTAATTTCAAGACCTATTTTGCTAGCCAAGGAAGACAGGGAATCTGTTTTTTTTTTCCTGCATTGATTTCACATTGTCACTGAGAACAGTTATGTCATCAGCAAAATCAAGATCTTCTATTTGTGTCCCATGTACAAAATCAATGTCGGTTTTACCTGTAGAGCATCTTTTCATTATAAATTCTAAGGGAAGTCCAAAAATCAAGGGAGATAACATACATTCTTGTTTCACACCTGTTTCAATATGGAACCATTCGCTCATTCCTTCTTCTGTGTTGACTGCACAAATATATCCATTGTAGAAGTTCTTAATGATGTTGACAGTTTTAGATGGTACTCCATATAGTCTTAAAATTCTCCACAATGAATCTCTATGTATGCTGTCAAACGTCTTTTCAAAAGTCGATAAATTTCATGATTAATGGTTTCTGCTTTTCGATATGTTCTTCAAGTATTATTCTTAGAGTAAAGATCTGGTTGAGACCTGAATATATTATAATCTTTCAATAATATGTAACCTGGAAATGTGATAACCTTTTTGTAACATATAACCTTGACATGTGATACTCCTTAAGTAACATATATCTCTTACATGTGATAATCCTTAAGTAACATATAACTCTGACATGTGGTAATCCTAAAGTAACACATATCCCAAGCATATGATAATCCTTATTGAACATATAAACCTGGGCATGTGATATTCTTTAAGTAACATATAACTCTGACATGTGATAATCCTTAAGTAACATATAACCCTGGGCATGTGATAATCCTTAATAACATATAAGCCGGGCATGTGATAATCCTTAAGTAACATATAACCCGGGCATGTGATAATCCTTAAGTAACATATAACCCGGCCATGTGATAATCCTTAAGTAACATATAATCCAGGACGTGTCATTATTTGTACGTAGTATATAATCCTAGGCATACTTTAACTTTTATGTAACATATGCGTATTACAATCTTTCTGTAACATATAACCCTGGACTTAATGTGATCCTTATGTAACACATAATCTGGACATATGATGATCCTTATGTAACATATAACTCTTACATAACAGTGACATTTGCATACAAAGCGGAAAAAAAAGAACTGTGAAAACAATGATTTTGCAGAATCATCTTTAATTTTCTGTATTATCATCAAAATTTCTTGGACATATCATGAAAAGACCAAAAGTTAGAGAAGCCGGTAATCATGGAAAAATTCAAAGGAAAAAAGGAGAAGCGGGAGACAAAGAGAAAAATGACTGACCGAGAGCCACAGAAAGAGAATTTTTGAACTCACCGGAAAGGCCAAGGACTGTACAAGACGGTGAAGCGTGATGACCAACGCTATAAGGAATGGCACGTAACGTGTGCATGTATTATCGTGAAAATTATCGTCATCTTTCATCCTAAAATCGTCAGTACAAATGTCCTTTATTTATGATGGACAGCATCATCGTTCACAATATCATGCCTAGCTTAGAAATTACCGTAATTATCGTCGTCGTTATCTAAATAACCACTATAAGCGTTAAACAACCGTCATCGTCATTATCAGCGCCGTCATCGAGGAGTCGTAAACACGAGACAGCTATCATCTGAAGCTTTCACTTCTTCTAATCGTCAACATTGATTTCATTATTACTGGTGTTATTGTATTAATGATTGTGAGTCATTGTCGTGTGCGTGTCTTTTTTATCCCCTCCCCTCCCTCCCTCCTTCTCTCCCTCACTCCCAGTAGCCCGCTTGTTTATGGCCCAGGTCACGCAAATGTTTCTGGTCCCTGCTATCATTCCTTGTTGCTGAGGTTTATATAAGAGCGTGCCTTCCTGGTAATTTATAACCTTTTTTCTGCTCCATCAATCCTCTTTTTGTATGAGATTCTTCAGTCTCTCATCTCTCTCTCTTTCTCTCTCTCTAACTCTCTCTAACTCTCTCTCACTCTCTCTCTCTCTCTAACTCTCACTCTTTCCCTCACTCTCTCTCACTAACTCTCTCTCACTCTCTCTCTCTAACTCTCTCATTCTCTCAAACTCTCTCTCACTCTCTCTCTAACTCTCTCTCACTCTCTCTCTAACTCTCTAACTCTCTCATTCTCTCTAACTCTCTCTAACTCTCTCTCTCACTCTCTCTCTCTAACTCTATCTCACCCTCTCACTCTCTCTATCACTCTCTCACTCTCTCTTTTTTCACTCCCTTACTCTCTCTCTAACTCTTTCTCACTCTGTCTTTCTGTCTCATTCTCTCTCTCACTCTCTCTAACCCTCTCTCTTTCTCTCACTCTCTCATTCTCTCTAACTCTCTAACACTCTCTCTTTCTGTCTCATTCTCTAACTCTCTCTCACTCTCTCTCTAACTCTCTAACACTCTCTCTTTCTGTCTCATTCTCTCTCTCACTCTCTAACTCTCTAACACTCTCTCATTCTCTCTCTCTCACTCTCTAACTCTCTCTCACTCTCTCTCTAACTCTCTAACACTCTCTCTTTCTGTCTCATTCTCTCTCACTCTCTAACTCTCTAACACTCTCTCATTTTCTCTCTCACTCTCTAACTCTCTCTCTCTCTCTCTCTCTAACTCTCTAACACTCTCTCTTTCTGTCTCATTCTCTCTCACTCTCTAACTTTCTCTCTCTCTCTCTCTGTAACTCTCTCTCTCCCTCTTTCTCTAGCCCTCGCTATGGCCTGGCTCTCAGAACAAAGAATGAATATAGTTAATAAGCAACCAGCCTTGATAAATCAGCCAAACTCAACGTGCCCTGAAGGCAATAATCTGACCTTCACCTGCAAGCGAGGCTCGTTCTAGCATCATTCACAGCTCACGTAGAGCTAAAGCTTCACACTAATTTCAAGAACTCGAAATCTGACACAAAAGCACTTTACAGACCTTCTATCAGGGCATCTCGCTGACAACCGAGAGGCATACAGGACAGCTGTTAGGTAGTAGGCAACCTTCCTCAACGGACATGCAAATAACTTATATCATATATATATATATATATATATATATATATATATATATATATATATATATATATCTGGAACAGTGGTTCCCAGTTAACAAAGGTCCGCGGACCCTCTGCTGTTTCAAAATCCAGGTCACGGACCCCCCCCCCCCATACTTTGGAAAAGCTTTATATCTGTATGGTAGCTATGTCCATTAAATCAAAGAATCTTTTGTTCAGAAAATGTGGCTAACCTACAATAAATGAGTAAACGCCACACTACACTAAAAGAAAAAGTCCAGACTTGGTAAAGTTTTAAAAAAGACAAGACAATAATGTAGTTAAGAAAACATATACAGCAATTAACATTCCTACTTGTTCTGACAAATGTACAGAATACGAAATGTTTCCCAGCTAACCAACCTAAATATGGTTGAGAGAAATCATGGCCTCTTGTTAGTCCGAACAATCGTTCCCGTATCAGGTTCAATATTTCCTATTTTTAAACGTGAAAAAAAAAAGTTCTTGCTTTCACAGAGGACTGGCCGAAACATGGGTTGTTATAGATTTCACAGCGAATATATAACAAATTTTTCCAACCTAGAGGTTTTATCACGGACCCCCATGACAGGTTGGGAACCGCTGCTCTAGAAGAAACCAGACACCGGTCCCAGCTGTGACCGACAGCTCCGTTTTCCGTGGTTAGTTTATCTGGAGTGCATTTGATCAGGATCGAATCAGCAACCACAGCAGAGAAGAAGAAATGCACGAACAACTTCCGATGAATTAGAAAAGAATGGAAGGAAGAAAGAGAACTGAAACATAACAATAAATTTTCTTCTTCTTTTTCTTCTTACTTCTTCTTCTTCTTCTTCTTTATTTCTTCCTCTACTTCTTCTCCTTCTTCTTCTGCTTCTTCTTCCTCTTTATTTATTTCTTTCCTCTTCTTCTTCTCCTGCTTCTTTTTTTTCGTCCTCTTTCTTTTTCTTTCTTACTTTCTTCTTCTTCTTCTTCTTCTTCTTTTTCTTCTTCATTCTTTCTTTCTTTCTTTCTGCCTTCTTCTTCTTTTTCTTATTGTGCTTTGTTCTTTCTTTCATCTTCTTCTTCTTCTTCTTTTTCTTCTTCTTTTTTTCTTCTTCTTTTGCTTCTTCTACTTATTCTTTTTTCTTCCTTTCTTCTTCTTCAACTATTGTTATATTTTATTTATAATCTTATTTTTCATTATTATTATTAATTAATAATATTGATATTGCTATTGTTGTTATTAACTTTCCTTATTACTGCTATTAATAAATATGATTATCGCTATTATTATCAATGTTGCTTTTAGTATTATTATTATTTCTTGTACATTGAGCTTTAATATTATTATTAGGGCTTCTAATGCCACCACTACTAATACTGCTGCTGCTACTACTACTACTACTATAACTACTACTGCTACTACTACTACTATTGCAAATATTACTACTGCTGCTACTGCTGCTACTACTACTTCTCCTCCTCCGACTCCGACTACTACTACTACTACTACTACTACTACTACTACTACTACTGCTACTACTACTATTACTACTACTACTATTACAACAACAATAACTACTACTACTACTACTACTACTACTACTACTACTACTACTACTACTACAACAACAAATATTACTACTACTACTGCTACTACTACGAGTACTTCTGCTGGTGTAACTTTCGTTAGAAATTCGGCGAGAAAACAATATACCTGAACTTGACAAGTCATAAGATAAAATATGTTGATTTTGTTGCGTCTGAGAGATGGGGAATGTAAACAGCCTGTTGTCAGCAGCCAGGACAGTAGGCTCTGAACACTATTTAGTATACAAATTGTTGCAAAGATATTTTCCAGTTAGTTCGGGATATGTCTCGGTGGGTGAGCCATCGTGTAGTTATGTGGATGTGGTGGTTCTTGATATTGAAGTATGTAGAGTATCGAATCCATAGCGTTCGGGGTCGCTAAGCTGATTGGTGACAGTCCTGGTGACAATTAAGCCCATGCTTAGTCGAATCGAACGAATAGAATTCTATAGAACAGTTGAGTCTCTGTAGAACCTTCTATAAGGTTGTGGAAATGAATAGAACTTTCGTGATTGACATAAACAAATATCCGGACAAAGTCGGGTACTCAGTTAGTGTGTGTGTATATATATATATATATATATATATATATATAATCTTTTGTGCCATGCGGCACCCATATGAAAAGGTGATGGAAAGGATACACTGAAGTTTAGTCAGTATGTCCAGTAGTCTCGCGGCGAGAGGTACTCATACCACGGCACTTCTGCTCTAGAGGCCGGCCACGTCCGATATACACCCGTACTGATGAAATATGCCTAAACCGGCTTACACCAGGGGTGACACTTGTTGGCTACTGCAATCACGGTACCTCCGCTCTAGAGGTCGGTCATGTCCTAAACACGCCCATACTGGAATAATATACCTAAACCGACTTAACCCAGGGGTGGAAGTCACTAGTGGCGAGGATTCGTCTTCCTGGACAAAAGCTCTGTCCTGGTCACAACTAGGAAGGGTAGCGGCCACGACCACAAAATACTGAAGTCGGAGACACTGGACCAGGGCAGTCTAGATAGGCAACCACCTCTCACCCGGCGGGGATGTATGTGTATCCTAATCACGCTGAGGTTTTCTGATGAGAAAGTCCAACGCTGGATGGATGGGCAACCACTTCTCACCCGGGGGGATATACGGGTATCCCACGTCGAGGTTTTCCGGTGACAAAATCCAACTCTAGATTAAACGATCAGAGAATCCCAAAACAACCTATCAAGTGGAACACAACAGGCCAACGTAAAATAGGCAGACCAAGTGAAACTCTGAAGAGTTAAGAGAGGCCAAATTAATAGGCATAAAATCCCTTGATGAGGTTGAAAGACCCGCCGAAGATAAGAAAAATTGGTGAACTACTTTGCGAGCCCTATGTGACGTTTAACGGCACGGGAAGGATATAAGAAGAAGAAGATTAAACTGGTGCAACGAAAACCACGGTGTCACGCAATCCCGCTTCTGAGACCCACTAAGAATACAGGCTCAAGCCCTGCGATACTCTGGACCTCTCGAGATCCTCTCGGGGACCACACGGGGACCACGGAACCTACTGGGGACCACGGGAGTCGATTCAGTAGGATCACGGGGGGGGGGGGGGGTTTGGTGGTAGAAGCGAACGAAGAAGAAGAAGGAGATCTTCTGTGGTCCTAATGTGTGCAATGTTGTTGAACCGATAATGGTATTGTGTGTGTTCATGACGAGTGTCTTGATCTTTGTCATAATAAACTTATTTTGTTAGTTGTTTTTATACTCTGAGATATTTGTTTTGTATTTGGTATGAGAGATGAAGAAAAGGGAGAGATGACATTTTCTGTAGGTTGACAGGGAACTGAGAACCAGGTTGGCTGTGGTCAGATTTTCTTCAGAATTAGGGTTGGGGGTCACAGTACGTTTGTACTACTGGAAGAATTTAATTATTTAATTACTACTCTCATAAGTCCCTCAGTCCCCTAACTCTCTTCCTTGCACTGCTACTACTACTACTACTACTACTACTACTACTACTACTACTACTACTACTACTACTACTACTACTACTACAACGACTACTACTACTACTACTACTACTACTACGACTACTACTACTACTTCTACAACTACTACTACTATTACAACTACTACTACTACTATTACTACAAATACTACTATTACTACAACTACAACAATTACTACTACTGCTACTACTACTACTACTACTACTACTACTACTACTACTACTACTACTACTACTTCTACAAGCACTACTACTACTATTCTGAAATGGGTCATAATGTGTAATAACTTTAATAAAGAAAGAAAGAAACTTTTCAAAGACTAACAATTAAAAAAACAACAACAAAGGTAGGAAATGTGAATCCAGGTGAAACAAACTACAAGAAACGAAGTACTGAGTAATGTAAGAGCTTGTAACCAATAGAAAAAGCCCCACCTGGCAAACTGAAGACTTCAGAATACCAGACCTCAAAGGACAAACAAAGCAACACCTAATGACGATGCCAGTCGTTGTCCTAAGTGTGTTTACATCCAAATCAAAGACCAGTAGCTCAAGATATTGATAAAACTTTTTGAAACGCTTTGTACAATTACGGGAGAAAGACTTGAAAACATACACACAAGGACGTTAATAGTAATAAATTGTAGGACAGCTCTGAACAGGTAAATAGACTCATGCTGTAGATGATGAATCTCCACGGGGTCCTATTTTTCTTTGTGTAGGCAGCGGGCGTCGTCAAGTGGTGCTGGAAAGTCAGGTAACTCCTGCAACTTAAAGGGAAGTTAATGGCATTTCATTAGTTTAACGTTTGCGGTTAAACCCATGTTGTGGTTAGCGTCTCTACTATAATGAGAAATTTATGACTGCCGTTGTGTGTCATTTTTGTTCGATTTGCTATTCCGCAATTATAACTGCGTGTTTCACAGTATCCCGGTGTTGCTAGTAATTTCTGAGCGGCAGTTCTGCAATTATTATTAAAGGGGAAAAAAAATGTTGAACAGCTATTGAACATTATTTCTTTGTTGTTTGCCCGGTTGCTTGTTGTAAATTCGACTTAATTTTGCTAATGCAAAAACAGAAATGATACGTTTTATAAAGAAACTAATTTTTTTTCCCCTGTATTTGATCATGAAAGCACCTGACGGATCTTGGGTAAATGGCCTCAGAACTTTGTCGTAGGATCGCTGAAACCTAAAATTGAGTTGTCCGCGGAGGAGCTAAATGTTTAGGTCAATAGGTTCAATACTGCCAATAACATACATCGAGAACGCAGACTTCAGTCACGTTCAGAAATAGCAGGTATATTTGTTTAGATCACGTGACGACAGGCGTGTGTGTGTGTGTGTGTGTGTGTGTGTGTGTGGGTGTGTGTGGAAGGGGGTGGGGACGAGGAAAGGGGAGACGGGGAGGAGGGAGTGCACTGAAAGCTTCAACAACAAAAAAATCGAAAGTTTTGTTGTCTTACGTAATGTCTGTGTAAAGAAGGAATTGAATAATGCTTAATGGTGCAACTGCTGCTGCCCATGTGGTATCTCTTGGGGTGCAGAAGCCATGGCGAATACAGGCATATCATACTTGGCAAGGAGCGCTTGTGTGGCGTAGTGGTTAGTACCCTCGTCTCTTACAGTGGAGGTAGGTGATTGAAAGCCCGCCCCTTCCCCACATCAGACAGCTGTTGAAATGGATACATCACTCCTTTGTGATACTGATCAAGACAACGTATCAGGGAAAGTATGGGCACTGGCGGGCACCATATATTTAGATGCTTCTATGGCAATGTTTTTCATAGGGTGTTCCCCGGCACAATGGTCTGCCACGAGGCGGGCAGACATGTGCCGCCACATTTTGGTTGTTAAAATATTCTCGGTCAAATGACACCTCGCTTGTTGTAATGTAAACAGTAAAATACCATAAATTTACGCTTGACATGAACACAGGTGCCACGATTAATCTGCATTGTCAAAGAGTGTCAAAGTCTGCAAAAGTATGAGAACCAGTGCTCCATGGTATGACGGTATATAAAATGGGATGAAAGAGTGTTTCGCAAACGTTTCGTTCTCATTTCTTTATGTTACCAACTACATGTCATGGGTATGGCATATAATGACATGTATTATACATGTCATCTGATGTCCAGGCCGAAGCGATGGTTGAATGATCTCTTCTCAACTATATCGATCTATTTGTTTTCTCTTATTTTAGATAGCCTTGTCTTGTCTCTGTCCCTTTCTCCTTGTACCTTTCAGAGTTAAAGGTCCCAGACAGACTTCTAGATAGGAATCTGCCATTTGTGACATATAAGGGGGCGCATAACTATGTCAGGGGGGTGGGGCGAAGATTGCTGTCTGTTTTGGCATTCAGCGACCCGTAACTGACAAGCTAGCATCTAGGATTGGCGAACCATAGCTTACCGAGATCCTGCCCTACCTACTGGTTGGTAATTAACAGGTCAGTTAGCCTGACTAAGGGGGATATGGATCGCCATAGTCCCCATGGTGGTGGAGTCTGCTAAAGAAGCATTGCACACCCCCTGGTATTTAGCTGAACTCCGGGACTGAAAAAATAGCTGTCATAACACACTCCCAAGCCGATATGATGCTGTGCCTCAACATCTCTACAGCATTGGCTGCAAAGAACACCAGCTTTCAGTTACAGAGCGATAGCACAAGTACAAGTACAAGACACTGTTTTTTTAAAATAAAGTTTGTTGGATATTCATCTTTTTATACCGTCTTTAGTGTTTATACTGTTTATTGTTAATTTTATATTGTCGTTGTAGCGTCTAGTGGTAGTACTTCTTATTGTCCTCATTACCGATACTTAGTACTAAATAGTTGATCTCTTCACACAAGCATATTTCCAGGGTTTACTTACCAAACATACTCAAGTACTGCGACTCCGTGAATCCAGGACGTGACAAGCCTTTGGGTCTCTACAACAACGGCAATCAGAATGATATAAATAAAACGGAGCCAGCAGGCTATAAGTGGCGGGGAATGGATATCGCTGAAGCTCTCATCGGATTCCTTATTCCAAAGTCGGAGTGTCTTTGTGGAACTGTCTCAAAGCCGGCTGGCCAGCCAGTGTTCCACGCTGGGTCTGACGGGGAGAAAGGGCTTAAGTACAGCCACCAGAGGCACCACTACCGTCTTCATGGCAGTCCAAGCAATACCACATTCTGCCCTAGCAAGGAAAGGTGCTGAAGTCGGAGGTATCCAGCCAAAAGGCGCATAGCAAAAATCAGAGTACCAAGCATTATCGCTAATGAAATGGTATGCGAAAGCAGAAGAAGAAGAAGAAGAAGAAGAATACTACGATTCCACTAGTCCGTGCCCAGGAATGCAAGTTTATGTGCCCCAGCTGAGCTGCTAAAAAAGATGCAGAATCTTCAGCATTTTGCAGTTCAATAGAAAAACACGATAGATACCAGGGAAGTAATTCTCAGTGTTGATCATCTGTAAGTGGAATGACTGAAGGTGTCGAGTGTCTGCGAGCTAATGGCGGGAAGTGTGATGTCAGAAATTAGAGAGAGAGAGAGAGAGGGGGGGGGGGGGGGGAAGAGATCCATGGCGGCCACTAGTAATGTGTGTCAGCTGTACAGGCTGTTGCTAATCGTGACAACTGACCTAAAAAAACAACTCAAAAGCCTGCATCATATACATTAAATAAAGTAACAAAGAAAATGAAGTAAGAAAATGACAGTGTGTTCGGTAACTAATGAGTGAATAAGTTGATCTGGCACTGATATGTGAAATCTAGTTTTTCTGTGTCAACTACATGTGTGTGTCCTGTTGAGAACCTCTTTACATATGTGTGTCCTGTTGAGAACCTCTTTACATATGTGTGCCCTGTTGAGAACCTCCCTACGTACTAACTACAGCACACGAGAAGTGGTATCTAAATGTTCTGTCCTTCTCCGACTGCCCTGGTGAATCTATATTTATCTGCATCTCTGAATCTGTCTAGAATCTATTTTCAAAACCTATCTTTATGCGGATCGCTGGCTTTCGCTATCTGACTATCCACTATAACTGATTGGCCAGATCGGTCCAACTCTTTCTGTCTAACAGCGTTTTCACAATGTCTAACTGTATCTGGCTCACTACATCGCTGTCTAGCTGCATCTGCCTAACTTCCCTAATTACTCCCTGTCTGTCTGTGTCGGACTCAGATTCTCTCTTCTCTCCGTCTAAGTCTGTGTGTACATGTCTCTCAGTCTCCTCGTTTTATCTCTAGGTCCAGTTTCGTAAATACGCCAAGAGGTATTCCTGCCACACCTCTAATTGGTCCGCTGGTTTGATCTGAGCACCAGTTGATTCTTGAGTCATAACCTGTCAGTTTAGTGATGTCGAATGTCAATCCCTAGCCTTTGGCACTTTCTACCTGTACCTGTTGACTGATTACTAGTCTGGTCCGCCGACTATCCCTCGCCAGTTGTTTTTTCATTTGTGGAATGGTCATGCCAACCTACTGCACTTATGAGCATCTTTCCTTAGCCCATCTCTTCCTCGGCGTCATTGTGTCCGTCCTTTTCTAATTGTCTTGTTTGTTTTTTTTCTGTTTACACGTGTCAGCGTCCAGTCTTAATGGTCTATCTCCAGTGTCGTGGGAATCGGTTTTTTACTTTGTTCTCTAAATTTCCTATCTAACTTGTTTATTTTTTATTGTAGTGCTAACCCTATAACTATAATATCTTCACAATTATAACCTAATTCCAGGTTATATTATATTTTGACTGGATATCCGTTACCTTTTACCTTGACCTTCCTCTGTACATTTTATGAGGGCAGTATTGCTAATGCACTAATCTTTTTCTTTCGCAACTCTTCTCCTACACTGTTCTCAGAAGTACAGTTCTTTGTGGATGCCAAACATTCCTTTAAAACACAGCGTTGGGGTAATGATTTGACTCGGTGCTAAAAGTATGTGTGTGATAAAAATATATTCTGTGAGTGCAGCTAACTATTTTTTAAAAATCTTCTTCGCCGTCTTCTTCTTCTTCTTCTTCGTACACATTTAGTATTATGCGCGTACCCTGATTTTTCTATGCGCCTTCTGGCTGGGTACCTCCGACATCAGCACCTTTCATTGCTAATGCAGACTGTGGTCTTGCTTAGACTGCCATGAAGACGGTGGTGTAGGCTGACCTAGCCAAAACTTTGTTTTCCAGCCTCTGGTGGCTGTACTTAAGCCCTTTCTCCATGTCAGATCCAGCAGCTTTGATGCAGTTCCACAGACTCACTCTGACTCTGGGGTGAGGAATCCGATGAGTGCCTCAACGATATCCATTCCCCGCCACCTATAGTCTGCTGGGTCTGTTTTGTTTAGCTCATTCTGATAGCCGTTGTTGTAAAGACTTGTGAGCTTGTCAGTTCGTGACAGTGGTTTCACGTCAGACTTTCCTCATCCCCGTCGGCGGTCTCCATGTCCCCATCCGTCCACCATCCTGACATAACATTTGACCAAAGAGACAACTATAATTAGTGTTGATTGCTGCAGGTTTCTGGGTTACAGAAGTATTCCAGACTTTTTAAACAATCAGATCTATGTTCCTTGTCTAACAAGGACTATGTTAAGATAAGAGTGTTCTTAACACAGATGTTCCCAAGAGGGATTTCCTTTGGTGATAACATAAGATGCAATTTAGAGACGAACCGGATAAGCTCTTATCTTCATCTATATCGCCATCTGAATGGCAAAGTGGTTAGTGCATTGGTCTTTCAATCATCCAGCTGTAGTGAAGTGGTTAGTGCATTGGTCTTTCATTCAATCAGCTGTAGTGACCTGGTTAAGTGCCTTTCTGTAACCCAGCTGTAGCGAAATGGTTAGTGCACTGGTCTTTCAGTCACCCAGCTGTAGCAAGTGGTTAATGCACTGGCCTTTCAGTCACCCAGCTGTAGCGAAGTGGTTAATGCACTGGCCTTTCAGTCACCCAGCTGTAGCGAAGTGGTTAATGCACTGGCCTTTCAGTCACCCAGCTGTAGCGAAGTGGTTAATGCACTGGCCTTTCAGTCACCCAGCTGTAGAAATGATTACCTGACCTCTGCTGGAGTTGGAGAAGCAAGGACGGCCAGGCCTGACACTGACCACATCACCTTCTAGTGTTCTGACAGGTCAAGGAAAATATGGGCACAAACACCATGCCTTCTATGTACCTCTAAAACATGACAGAATTACCTTTATCCTTTTACCTTTCGCTTCTTGTCATTTGTTTATGAAAGGTACGAGGCGAGAAAGGAATAAAGAAACAATTACCTTCAGTGAGAGAAATGAAAAGAAAGATGTAAATAAGCCAGGAAAGAGTAAATGAATGAAAATGAGGAATAAACAATGAATAATTAATGTAACCGAGAGAGATGAATTTTAAAAAAAAACGTATTCATTTACTGTAACTGAGAAAGATTAAGTAAAAATTAATCATTTACAGAGGTTAAGAAAACAATTAATCATTTGCTCTAAGTGGGAGAGATGTAGACAAAAAATTTAATCATTTACTGAAAGATGAGAAAAAATTAATCATTTACTGTAAATGAGAGAGAGTAAGAAAAAAATTAATAAACTGCTGCAACTGCGAGAGATTTAAAAAAAATTAATCATTTTCTGTAACTAGGAGAGATTAAGAAAAAATTAATCTTTTACTGTAACTGGAAGAGATTAAGAAAAAAAATTATTATTTACTGTAACTTGGAGTGATTAAGAAATAAATAATCATTTACTGTAACTGGGAGATAGTAAAAAAAAAAAAATTACTCAGTTACTAAACTGCGAGAGATTTTTAAAAAATTAAATATTTTCTGTAACTGGGACATGGCCAAAAGACACAAGCCTGGGGCAAAAGCTTTGGGGCTCCTATCAGGATCTGGAGAGGACTGTGGGCTTTGCCATGTCGGCAGGGATCGAGATCTGACGTGACCAACAACCTCGAACAAAGAAGAAGAAGAAGAATGTAACTGGGAGAGATTAAGAAAAAAAATTAATCATCTACTGTAACTGAAAGACATGAAGAAGACATTAGTCAATAATCGTAAGAGAGGGAGATAAAGAAAGAAAGGACTATAGTCATGACCCGCTTAACGTCCATTCGCATAACGTCCGACCGCATGTACATCCGTGGTCCCATAATGTTATAAATAGTGCTCAAACGTCCCGATCGGAGAACGGGATATAAGGGACGTAACCGGACATTCCGAGCTCAGCAGATTCCCGCAAGCAGGACTTGGTAACTCATGTCTCACACGTGCTCGACGTTAACCTCAGACAAAGCTGACAACGCGGCAAAGGAGCATGCACATTGCTCGTGCGCTAGAGGGAGGCTTCCGTTAGGCGCCGAGGTGAATAATTATTTCGTTGGTGATTGGTCATTCCCTGTTCTACATTAAAAGTAAGATTTTTTTTTCTTTTTTAAGTATGGGTAGAAAGTAAGTAATGCTTTCCTCAAATTACGCCTAACATCTCCTCTCTGTTATAGAAGCGATAAAATGGAATGGAAATCATTGAGTCCCAGCAGCCTTCTTTTCTCCCAGGCCAAATCCCTCCCCCCCCCCTTTTTTTTAGATACTATTCGTACAATGGCTAATTAAACTAGGATATGCACAAACTAAAAACTTCAGCAAGCACACTAGTTTAATAATATGAAGGAGTACATTTATAACTCACCTACTGCGTTATTTTCTCAGCTTTTAATGTGACGGATGAGTTTCATGTAGGGACACACGAGTTTCATGTAGGGACACACAAGTTTCATGTAGGGACACACGAGTTTCATGTAGGGACACAAGTTTCATGTAGGGACACAAGTTTCATGTAGGGGACACACGAGTTTCATGTAGGGACACAAGTTTCATGTAGGGACACAAGTTTCATGTAGGGACACACAAGTTTCATGTAGGGACACAAGTTTCATGTAGGGACACAAGTTTCATGTAGGGACACACGAGTTTCATGTAGGGACACAAGTTTCTCACTATCAGGTTGAAAAGTGCTAAGAAGGAAGGTATTACCTCCCCCATCTGCTGCTTCGTTTTCCATCAAGGTCTGCAAAAGTACTTAAGGCTTGGAAAGTACTAGGGGCTTGGAAAGTACTAGGGGCTTGGAAAGGAAAAAAAAAAGTGTTTCTTTTAGTGAAATGTGCGTAAGTCTCTATTAATATTGAAACTGCTACGTTTTATAAGAATGATGATAACGACGATGGCGGCGACGATAACGACAACGATGATAATAATAATGATGATGATGATGATGATGATAATGATGATGATGATGATGATGATGATGATGATGACGTCTGGCTGCATTTATCTTCCCAGATTTCTCTAGAATCCACTTTTTGAGGCTGGATAGACCCCGGGGCCTTGTTTGGTGGGTGGTACCAGGAAAAAAAATCCCCCACTGCTGGGACTTGATCCTAGTACCACCGGATTAGTAGAGCGAGCACCTAAACACTCAGCCAACCAGACCTTTGGAAGGAAGTATCATAATTAATCCGTGTCAGTTTAGAGGGGTCTTGAATAACCAGAGTGTGCAACTTTTGAATAAACTTTAATAATTAATTTGTGCCACATTTGAAAGGCTTTCTAATAACCAGTTCTAATGGTTTCAAGTTCCAATAGTCTTACTTCATACATCCTTCCCGTGCCGCCATACGTCACACAGGACTCACATGGTAGTTCGCCAAGTTTTCCTGTTTTCTGCGAGCTTTTCAAACGTCATCAATCTCTTTCTAGTCCACTTTCCTACCTCTTTCTGTCTTTGTGTAAAAGTAGTGAAGAAGCCTAATAATTTGGCTTCTCTTAACAATGTCCTTTTTAGAGTTTCACGTGGTTGACCTCTTTTTTTCTTTGGCGTGTTGTATTCCATTTGATAGCTCGTTTTTGGGATTCTCTTATTGTTTCTTCTCATCACGTGACCGACATATATAAATCTCCTTTTTCTGATCACACACGAGACAAGTTGTTGTTTGCTCATCTGTCTTATCTCTTGAATTCGTTCGAGTTTATACCAAGTATTTTCCTTAGGCATTTGTTTTAAAAAGAGTCTAATTTCTTGTCTATTTCTTTAGTTGTTTTCCAGCTTTCACGTGCATAAATGAGGGTGGATATTACATTTGAATTGAATAATCTTAACTTGGTTTTTGTGCTTATAATTTTTGAATGCCATATGTTCTGAAGATTCCTGAGAATCTACACTGCCATTAATACCTTGTACACCAAACAGCACAGGAGTGAAGAATTCACATATCACAGAAACAGACATCCTGTGTCTGCTGCGGCACGTGCACCACAGCCTTTGTTGCGTTTTTGGCAGGTCACGTCATGTTGTGCTGTATGCCACTCATCGCCGAGAGTACATCAAACGCGAAAGTTCCTGTTCTGGGTTAGTTAGATTTACTTCCTGGGCGCCATGATGTTAACTCAACGTCATCAGGACTTCAGGAAAAAAGAAAACAAACCCTCGCCTCCGACTTGTGTGATGAGGAAAGATAGAAAACATTCAAACGTTTTCATAGCTGAATTTTTGTTGACCAGTGGTTCTCATACTGTATACTTAGCCCTCGCCCGTGCGGAGCTGTCTTTATTGAGTCACGAGTATGATCAAGGCCTAGGAGTAAAGTTGTCAGAGTCCTTACTTTCTTGCGCCTCTTCACGAGATATGGGGTCGATATGGAGCCAGATTAGAAGCCCCTTTCATGGGTCTTAAACTGTGACTTTAGAAAAAGGATTGCGACAATTTTAAAAGCAGTTCTTCGCCCCGATAGAAGAACCAGAATAATTAATACACTTGCTAAACGACTACCAACTGAGCATGTGGCAGAGATAGATAGACAAAAGTGTTTGGTTCGGTTTTACAGAAAGAGTGATAAAAGTGAGCATTAGCGAGAGTGACAGAAAGTGGGACGAGCTCGTGTAAATGAGGGACACGGAAGAGAAAACACTGTTGGTTTTTGACAATCAGCGACCCATAACTGACATGTTGGCTTCTTTTTTTTTGGCGAAAAAATAACTGACCAAGACCCTGTCCCACTTCTTCGTTGGTACCCCCGGTAACAGACATATCCTGACTAACGGTATCGTCGTAGTCCCCATGGTGGTGGAGTCTACTAAAGAAGCATTGCATACTCCTTGTTTTTAACTCCACTCAGCAATAAATCAGCTCCCAGTCCGACACGACTGTGTGCGTCAACATCTTCACAGCATCGGCGCCAAATAGCGCCAGCTCGCAGTTCCAGACAGAGACAAGACAAGACAAATGAAGAACATAATACGATCTGCGTCCAGTGTTTCTACAGAAACCTTTATCTGAGAATCACATACAGAAACAACACAACAGATAAAAACATACACACAAAAGACTTGACAACACAACAGATAAAAACATACACAGAAAAAACGTGACAACACAACAGATAAAAACATACACACAAAAGACGTGACAACACAACAGATAAAAACATACACAAAAAAACGTGACTACACAACAGATAAAAAAAACACTCAAAAGACGTGAAAATACAGCAGATAAAAACATACACACAAAAGACGTGAAAACACAACAGATAAAAACATACACACAAAAGACGTGAAAACATAACAGATAAAAGCATACACACAAAGACGTGAAAATACAACAGATAAAAACATACATACAAAAGACGTGAAAAAAAAGACGCTTGGCTTTCTTGTATCCTACTCGTAAGAAAGACAAGAATCCGTATCTATTTTTCTTCTAATTTGGTCCTTTTATCCCTTGTGTTGTTTTCTATTTGTAATTCTCGAAGATGGTCTTTTGCCGAAATATTGGATTATTGTATATTATTTCTTTATGCGTACTGTTCAACCAATCTCGTTCTTGCCCACTTTCCTAAATCTTTCTGTCTTTTTGTAAGTGTGGTGAAGACGGAACTATTCTAAAGCAGGTGCAGAAATTCAAATACCTTGGAGCAGTAATAACTTCAGATGGGAAATGCAGAACAGAAATTAGGAACAGAATAGGCCAAGCAAAAACTGCATTTCAGAGAATGAAAAACATATTAACCAACACATCCTTATCAATGAATGTTAGAAAACGAGTCCTAAAATGCTATATTGAATCTATATTGTTATATGGAAGTGAATCATGGACAATAGGCAAGTCGGCACAAAAATCATTGGAAGCAGCAGAAATGTGGTTTATTAGAAGAATGTTGCGAATCCCCTGGACAACAAAAATAACTAATGAAGAACGTATGAGAAGAGATGGAGAGACAAAAAAACCTTGTCAAAAAGATAAGAGAGAGACAATGTACTTTCATAGGACATGCAATGAGAAGAAGGGGCATTGAAAATATTATAACAGGAAAAATAGAAGGAAGAAGATCAAGAGGAAGACCAAGAGAAATGATACTAGACAGTCTGACGGGATGGTGTGAGAGGAGATCACCATCTGAACTGATGGCCTGCATGAAGGATGGTGTACACTGGAGAGGCATAATAGCCAACGCCAGTAGGCACGGCACATGATGATGATGATGGTGAAGACACCTGTAGTATGAGGCAATCAACGACCCATAGCCGATATGCTAGCAACAGGGTTAACGAACCATAACTGACCAAGACCCTGGTCTACCTCTCCGTTGGTACCCCCATTAACAGGCCTAGCTTGGCTAACGGGACAGGGATCGCCATAGTCCCCATGGTAGTGGAGTCTGTTAATGAAGCAATGCACAACCCCAGCTATTTTAGCTGTACTCCGGGACTGAAAAAATAGCTGCCGTAACCTACTCCCATCCCGTTACGACGCTGTGCCTCAACAGTTTCACAGCATCAGCTGCAAAAAAACACCAGCTCGTAGCTACGACAAGACAAGTCTTCTTATAAAACCAAAATATATACTTCTGTCTACCTTTATTACTAGAATCAGTTTTACCGCCATATCTGTGTATGTATATATGTGTGTAGATATTTAGTATATATATATATATATATATATATATATATATATATATATATATATATACATATATAAAGGAAACTCGATGGCAAGATGAGAACTGGGAAATAGAACTGATGAAGTTAGTCTCAGCTGTGGTTGTTCGTGTAACTACATGAAGGAAGTATGAATAATGCTACAAAGGGAATGCCCATTTCTAGTATATGAAGCTTAGGGCCGTACACGAGAAGAAAGAGTTAGCACTGACCACGAAGCGCAACAATAAAGTTTGTGGCACACAGGCGGCGTATCGGCCAGGTATAGACAGACAGGACACCTTGAGAGTGAAGGCCGAAGCCTTACCGTGTACTCACCCAAAGGAGCAGGGAAAACAGCAAAGATACTTCTATACCAACCATTCTTCCCTTGCAAAGAGATGACACAAGATAATGACGAACCATGCTAGCACAGAGAACACCTAGCGTATTCTCACCTGCTGTCATTTAAGAGAGAGAGAGAGAGAGAGAGAGAGAGAGTATATTAATTACTTCTTGTCAAAACTATGCCTGTCCCGTATGGTGTGGAGGGGACTCCTCGGGACGTTTTTTCAGATGACTTAAAGTCTGTGTCGTCTGATTCGTGCCTCCTGACTCTATAAATTCCCAGGATCAGAGCCGAGTTATCCAGAGAAATATGGATTCACGTGACCAGCGTGACGTGAGGCAATGTGTCACGGCAAGGATAGTGTAACTGGGGTATGCTCTCTCCCCCCCCCCTCTCTCTCTCTCTCTCTCTCTCTTTGTCAAATACAAAGAGGCTCTATTCACTTCAGAAGCGAGCAGTAAAGCTTTTTAATGGCAAAAATCAAGCACAAACAACTAACCAGCACAAACAACTAACCAGCACAAACGTATCAAAATACTAAAGAACAGGTTCCTCTTCAACAAAGCCAAGTTGGTGCATCAAATTCTTTCACAGCATGCTCTGGTTTATCTATGGAATATGTTTAAATTTACACGCAGGTGCAGCCAACATATGTCTTCCAAAACTTAGACTTGATCTTAACAAGAAAAGCTTTACTTATTCTGCTGCTCAACTTTGGAATACCCTACCATCCTTCATTAAAATAAAATACAGTGCGTTCGGAAAATAACTGTGCACTAACCCAGCATCGATTTCCGTATCGTATTGATATCTTAATGACTGCGGGAGGTAGATGTGGCTATATACAGCAGACATTAAGATATCACTACGATACCGGAATCGATATTAGATTAGTGCGCAGTTACTTATGGAACACACTGTAAACTATACTCCTTCCTACAACTGCAAACTTTTCCAATATCCATTTGATGTCGATTACGTGCCTCCAAGAATCATAAAACTTAAAATTTATTTTAGACTACTCTTACAGATACCGAATTCAGTTAAAATTTTTTATTCTGAATAGTACCGAATTTTTTTTTTTTTTTTTTGGGGGGGGGGATAGATAGTCATTTATATATATATATATATATATATATATATATATATATATATATGCTCACAGGTATGTAGTTACTTTCTGTACTGAGTGAATGGATAAGAGTGAAACGTAAATGTTGTATTTTATTTTATGTCTCTCAACTTCAATGTTAATTATGTTTGTTACATGAGCAGCATATTTGTAGAATGTCTGGAACTGAGTGAAAGTTGTATGATAAAAGCCAGAATGTCAGACGGACCTGTGTGCCCAATTCTTAACTCTTTTGAAATAAAGATCAATCAATCAATCTCTATGTTGACTAACTTTAGATATTTTTCTCTGAGCCGAGTTTAGCCTGGCTGCCATGATGATCCCTGCATGCTTCTCAGACAGACTTGAGAGTAAATAGTTCAGTCTGCTCTCTTGCTTCTTCTTTTAGCTGTGTAACCTTGCAATATTATCGCGAAATCTGAATGTAAAAGACAGAAAATGAAAACAGACTCTGACCATAGAGTCTCGGTAGTCAGAGCATAAAGAAAGACCTTCTAATATCTTTGTAATGAACTCAAGACTAAATCAGGGACAAGAGAAATGAGCTTGCAGCAAACAATCTCAGCAGTGATCACAAAAAGAAAGGGGGCATATGTGGCTCATGTGATGCAGGTCAGTCAGTCATTTGCATGTCCTTTGCGGAACAACATAACAGCTCTCCTGCAGGCCTCTCGGTTGTAAGCAAGATGCCCTGCTGCTGATGCATCCATTTGCAGATCACCAACGATATGTTGCGGCCATCTTTTTCTCTTTCTTTTCTCTATTATGTACCTTTCCAAGACAGTCTTCTCTGAATTCTTTAATGTGTCCAAAATATTTAAGTTTCCTCTGTTTAATCCTCTTTGCTAGCCAACCTTATTCAATATTAAGTTCTTGTAGTATTTACATATATCTTTATATATATATATATATATATATATATGTGTGTGTGTGTGTGTGTGTGTGTGTTAAAAAATATAATACTGCTCTATTCATTTAATTTTTTTTAACACAGCATTCATGTGAATTAATACTTTATCTCCTCACTCTATTTCTTTGTCCTTTGTGTTTTTATATGATTAAGGCCCATGCCGAAACCTCATAAATGTGTACTCATTAAGTAATAAAGCTGTCCCTACCTTTTTTTTCCCCTCGTTTAAACATTTTGGTAAGATTTAAGAACTGTTTCATCAATGGGCTTGTGAATCAAGCGGTCCATCAGATGGAGGCATCTGATTGGTCAGGCGGTTTCTTTGTCGAACAACGCTCTGTCACAATTACTGAAATTATAATTAAAATCTGACGTAGTGAGACGTGTACAGCGGGTAAACAGAGCGGGGGAGTAGAGTGTTGTAAACGGTCGTGTGAACATTTGAACAAGTGATAGTAACAAAGTCTCTTGTGGCCAGTTTCAGTGATAGTCTTTATCCAGTTTCAGTGATAGTCTTTATCCAGTTTCAGTGATAGTCTTTATCCAGTTTCAGGGATAGTCTTTATCTAGTTTCAGCGATAGTCTTTATCTAGTTTCAGTGATAGTCTTTATCCAGTTTCAGTGATAGTCTTTATCCAGTTTCAGTGATAGTCTTTATCCAGTTTCAGTGATATATTTATCTCTTGAAAATCAAAATACGAAAGAAACTTTGTTTGGCTTCCGTAGTTCTGTTGGGCCGTGGAAAAAAAAAGGGGGGAAAACCCCCGTTTCCGTGCCATTAGGACCTATTGGGGATACGGTGTTAGGCCTCTATTTCAAGTCCATCCGCACGTAAACGCGTGATTTGGCCAGTATCATGCCTGACCGCATTTACCTTGTCAGATTTCTCTGATAACCACTTTCAGAGACTGTTTCGACCACGGGGCCTTTCTGGTGTACCAGAAAAAAAAAAAAAAATCCCCACTTCTGGGACTTGAGCCCGTTGCCACTGGATTAGTAAACCGCTGTCTAACCAATCATCCGACCAGATGCCACTGTGGGATGAGTTGAAGAATAAATGTGTTTTATAGTGAATGATGCCAGAGAATTCAGAGAAGACGGTCTTGGAAGGGTACATAATGGAAAAAAGAAAGACAGGAAGACCAAGGCGAAGATGGCTGCAAGACTTTGTTGATAATCTGCAAATGGACGCATCAGCGGCAGAGAATCTTGCTTACAACCGAGAGGCCTACAGGAGAGCTCTTAGGGAAGCAAAGTTCCGCAAGGGACACGCAAATGACTGACTGACTGAGTGAATGATGTGAGACATTGTCTCATGAACAATATACTTACCTTCATCTGACTGTGGGTGAATTGAATTTAACAACGAATACTGGACTATAGTCGTATTAGACAATCTATTGACAACCTTCTAAAATGCTTCAACTGTACTTCTTCTTCGCAGACTGTAGATCTTAAAAAGATGATCGCCTTTACATTGGAAATGTATTTTATTAAAATTTACTCCGAATTGCCCCATGTATTTTTTTTTCAAAGTTTTTGGATGCATCTATTTGCAGCTTTCTTTCTTCTTTCTTTCTTTCTTTCTTTCTTTGAGACTTGGTCATTAAAAAAAAAGTTCTACTGTGTAATAACAAAGGTAAGAAAATAGGCAGTCCCCGCTCTTGGGGCATGGGATGCGAAGAGAGAACCTGGGAAACATCACGACAATAGGCAAAACTGAAGGCTAAAGAGGCAGAGGAAGACCGATAGAGCGGATGTTACTAAGAAGGTCTGAAACTGTGGCATGGAAAGAAATCAGCAACAGAGTTACTCAGAAATGTCAAGAACCGAGACATTTGACGGGGTGTGACCGCTCACGCCGCCCGCCATGGTACTCGTGATGATGATGTTCCTTTACTAAAAGGAAAAATAATAATAATAATAATAATAATAATAATAATAATAATAATAATTCATTGTTGCTGCTGGATTTGTAGTTAGGAACTGAAAGTTCCACATCAAACACGGCCCCAACAATAGGTTTAGCCTCATTCTCTGTTGATCTCCGCTAAACATTTTAGTTTACTCTCCGGCCCCGGCAGCAGACATCGAGGCTGGCGCCTTCCCAGGCGCTTTCCTCACACCAAAAGCTACAATGTACACCAAAGCTGATGTGGGTCAAAGTCTTTTAGTCAACATTCTTCTCTCCGACCAGCTTGTGGAGTTCAGAGAGGAAGGCTTACCGCAACGTAAACATGCCTTTGCTTTTCCACTGGAAGTTGAAATCTGTAGCTAACACATATACGTGAATATTTCAGCTCACTTTATTGCAAAAACATTGACATTTCGTTTAAAACGATGTTGAAATATTTGGTGACCGTTTTTTTTTTAAAAACAGAAAGCAATACTTTTTGCTGGCAACGCACTTTTTTCCATGACCCCTTCATGTTTTATGTCTTCTCCCTTCGCCGGGGGGGGGGGGGGGGGGGGGGGGGAGGGGGAGGGGGGAGTATACTACGAGAACTTTTATACTTTTGTAATAAACTGTATTGATACAGTTTCTCTGGTTTCTCGTTTGTCTGTTTGTTTGGTTGTTTGCTTTTTAGTAATATCTGGTATAAATTATAATCTATTTTGAAATTTGGCCCCCGCACGTATATTCTATATCGAAATATGGCTCCTGCATATACAGTATAATCTATTTTGAAATGTGGCCCTGCATATTCAAGTATAATCCATTTTGATATAAGACTGTGGCGTGTGTAATATATTTGAAATGTGCTCCCTCTATGTATAATCTTATCTGAACTGTGGCCCCTGCAGTTATAATCTTAGTTGATCCGTGGCCCCTGGATGTATAATCTATTCTGAAACGTGTCCCTTGCATGTATAAGCTTATCTGAACTGTCACCTCTACAAGTACAATCTATTTTGAACTATGGCACCTCTATGTGTATAGTTTGAACTATGGGCCCTGTATGCATAATGTATCTTGAAGTATGGCCCTCACATGTATAATCTATTTTGAATTATGGCCACTGCATGTATAACCTATTTTGAACTAAGGCCTCTGCATGCATAATCTATTTTAAACTATGGCCCCTGCATGTATAATTTATTTTGAACTAAGGCCCCTGCGTGTATAATCTATTTTGAAACGTGTACCTTGCATGTATAAGCTTATCTGAACTGTGGCCCCTGCATTCCTATTTTGGAATTCTAACGCGGGAAAAGGTCATTCAGAATCTGCCGGTATTTTGCTAAACTTATGAGACGGCACACAGATACGGGTGGTTCTGACAATGTGAACATCATCCTGCACACTGGCGGACGCTACCAAAGCGGTCTTCAGTAAGAAAGCTGGTCGTCTTGATGACTCAGCCAGGATGACTATGATCTTCTATTTCACCTTCTCCAGGTTAGATTACTATTGTATCACTTTCTCTCTCTCCCCTCCACGGTCTCCCGACCCACCACCCTCAGTTACGACCCACCTATCACACATCCAAGTCTCCATTTAAATACTCTCTACACTCCACCACGCGCATTTCTGACACACAGCGTCGGACAAGCCAAAGATTCTTACAAGTTACAGCTAATTGCTTTATTCATTTTATTTGTTTTTTTTTAAACATACCATTCACGTGAATTTATATTTTATCTTCTGTCTCTAATTCTTTGTCCTGTATGTTTTTGTATGATTAAGGCTCATGCAGAAACGTCACATCTGTGTACTCGTTAAGTGATAAAGCTGCTCCTACTTTTTTCCTAGTTTATACATTTCAGCTAGGCTATATCCTGGTCCACTCTCATATGTTATCGTCCAATCCACATCTCTGCCAGCCTTTCGCTCTTTTTCCATCTACGCTTTCCTCTTGTGTGGTTTTCAGTACATTATGTTTCCAATCTTTCAGTACATTGATCTTACATCTTAAATCTTACATCTTACATCCTTCCCGTGCCGTTAAACGTCACATAGGTCTCGCATGGTAGTTCGCCAAGTTTTCCTGTTGTCGGCGAGCTATTCAACCTCATCAAGGAATGTTATGCCCACGAATCTGGCCTCTCTTAATAATGTCCTTTTTAGATTTTCACGTGGTCGACCTCTTTTTCTTCAGCTATAGTGTTCCATTTGATAGCTAGTTTTGAGATTCTCTGAATGTTTCTCCTCATCACGTGACCAACATATGTACATCTCCTTTTCCTGATCACCCATGAGACAAGTTGTTGTTGACTCATCTGCCTTATTTCTGCGTTATTCTTGAATTTATTCCACTTTAAATCAAGTATTTTCCTTAGGCGTTTGTTTTCAAAAGAGTTTAATTTCTTTTCTATTTCTTTAGTTGTTTTCCAGCTTTCGCATGCATAAATGAGGGTGGATATTACATTTGAATTGAATAATCTTAACTTGGTTTTTGTGCTTATAACTTTTGAGTGCCGTATGTTCTCAAGATTCTTGAAGGTCAATGCTGCTTTTGCAATTCTAACTTCCTTTCTGGTGTCACCATTCTGGTTTATGTTGCTACCGAGGTTTGCATTTTGGTGTACTTCTTCACTCTATATTTCTCATTTTTTTGATTGATGAGAAGTATTTTGATATGGCAAAAGCTTTCTTTTTGTTTTTTAATGGCTTTTCTAAACTTGACTTATGTCTTCGTTCGCCTATAACGATAATAGAAATTATTTGTATTTTTCTGCTCCTTCTTCTGTGCCCGTAACTTTGCTTGCTGAAGGAACGAAACAAATTCTGCTCATTACATAAAGTTTAACTATGTAAAAAAAACAAAAACCTACAGTAATAGTGGATGCATAGCTTTCTAGTGTACCGTCAGCACAAAGAAAATGTGGTTCTGAAGATACATACATTTTCTTAAACACTGGCCACCAAAGTACAGACTGTTAGTATGTTTAGGAAAATATACATTCGCGTTAAAATATAAACACCATATCCCAAAGTGTCTTTATGCTAGTGGCTCTTATCTTTATATTGACTAAGAAGCCAGACTGTAGAAATGTGTACAGGTCTTCTTCTGGAGCTTGTGAAAGAAAGATGCTGACCACACCTGCCTCTAATGTGTCAACAGGGCAACGGAATTATTAACACTAACACCATATTCCTTCTAGGTACGTCCTTTACCTTTCTGTGACACGAATTCTCCTGTATCCCTTCAGCGCTAGGAAGACACTATACTAACTTCTTAAATCTTCACTATCCACTCTTCATTCATTCATTTGCATGACCCTTGCGGAACTTTGCCTCCCAAACAACACTCATGTAGGCCTCTCGATTGTGAGCAAGATGGCCTGCTGCTGCTGCATCCATTTGCAGATCGTCAACGATGTCTTGCAGCCATTTTCGTTTTGGTTTTCCTCTTTTTCTTTTTCCCATTATGTATCCTTCCAATACGGTCTTCTCTAGATTATCATGACATTTAATGTGCCCAAAATATTTAAGTTTTCTCTCTTTTTAATCCTCTTTACTAGCCAGCCTTCTTCAATATTAAGCTCTTGTAGTATAGATATATTTGTTCTTTTTTGTGTCCACGATATTTGGAGAACTCTTCTGTAGTATTTACATTCAAAGGCATTTATGTGTCTCAGCTGTTTTGTTAAGTGTCCAGGTCTCACAGGCATATGTTGCGATGGGAAAGATGCATGCCCTTACAAATCTTATTTTTGTAGTTCTGTCTGTTCTTCTCCACAGATTCTTTAGTTGTTTTACTTTCTGAAGAGCGATAGATGTCCTCCTTTTAATTTCCCTCATTGTATCTCCATTATTAGTTAGTAGAGATCCAAGATATTCAAAACTCTCCTCTTCTTCCAATTTTTCCTCATTGATATATATTTCAGCTGCCCTGTTTGTTTTATCAGTTGTCATCAATTTAGTTTTCTTTGCATTAAGATAGAGGTTCTGCTCTTCGCTGTTCTTACGGACTGACATAATTAGTTTTTCCATTCCTTTTTGTGTTGTGGACAGTAATACCGTGTCATCAGCATATCTAATTTCTAGTATTACTCTTACATAATAAAAACCTCCCCTGACATTCAGTTTATTTACACCCTGTTCTGCACTCTTTTTTTTTTTTCAATGGATTCTAATTTACACCTCCTCCTTATAGTCACATCGCTTTATCAAAACTATAAAGCGTAATTTATTATATGAGTTTTTACCGAATTTGAACAAAATTATATAATCATTTTCTTCAGCTGAGGAACATGTTTAAATAAAAGTCTGACACAGAAAACCGAAAATCAGTATGCCCCTAACACGTATTTCAACCAGGATAGGTAAAGGCTAAACTTAATTTATTATGTAGTCCCAGCATAATGTCTTTTAGCGGTTTTTGCTTTTAACCGAATTTCTGTATAAAGAAAAGGCCTGGCTACGGGGGAAGACCTACAAGTTTTCTCACAGACCTCAACTCTCAAACATGCGGACCAAGTGGAAACAATGCCCATAGAAGTGCGCGTCTTCAAACATTGGGCCACTTTTTTTTGTTTTCTTTCACACAAGTTCCGCACAAAGAGCACTTTCATCCAGGAGCTGGCGGATAGTGGATGTGACAGAGAACTAGCTGTCTTTTGATGAAAGAGGTGGTTTCTTTCCAGCCTTTTAGAGACATCGCTTTGAAGTTTGACCAGTTACTCGTTGGAGAAATTGTCGGAAAATGAAATCAGGGCTGAGGACTCAATACGCCACAGTTTTGACTTTAACTTCTCTACTTTTTTTACTGTCCCACTCCCACTTCATCGCCCCTATTTTTTCCCACTTCACCTACTCTATTCTTCTACTGTCCCACCCACTTCACCTACTCCATTTTTCTACTGTCCCACTCCCACTTCACCTACTCTATTTTTCTACTGTCCCACTCCCACTTCACCTACTCTATTTTTCTACTGTCCCACTCCCACTTCACCTACTCTATTTTTCTACTGTCCCACTCCCACTTCACCTACTCTATTTTTCTACTGTCCCACTCCCACTTCACCTACTCTATTTTTCTACTGTCCCACTCCCACTTCACCTACTCTATTTTTCTACTGTCCCACTCCCACTTCACCTACTCTATTTTTCTACTGTCCCACTCCCACTTCACTTACTCTATTTTTCTACTGTCCCACTTCCGCTTCATCTCTTCTATTTTCTACTTTCCCACTTCTGCTTCATGTCTTCTGTTTTACTACCTTCTCACTCCTACTTCATCTCCTCTATTTTTCTACTGTCCCACTTCCGCTTCATCTCTTCTATTTTCTACTTTCCCACTTCTTCTTCGTGTCCTCTATTTTTCTACTGTTCCACCCTCGCTTCATCTCCTCTTTATGTCTACTGTCTGATTCTCCCTTTAACTCCTATTTTCCCGCTGCCCTTCTCCCTCTTTAACTCCTCTATTTTTCAACTGTCCGACTCGCATTTTAATACCTCTATTTTTCTACTGTTCCACTCCTGCTTTAACTCCTCTATTTTTCAACTGTCCGACTCCCGCTTTAACTCCTTTATTTTTCAACTGTCCGACACCCGTTTTAACTCCTCTATTTTTCTACTGTCCGACTCCCGTTTTAACTCCTCTATTTTTCAGCTGTCCTACTCCCACTTTAACTCCTCTATTTTTCAACTGTCCTACTCCCACTTTAACTCCTCTATTTTTCAACTTTTTGACTCCTGCTTTAACTCCTATTTTTCAACTTTCCGACTCCCGCTTCAACTCCTCTATTTTTCTACTGTCCGACTCCCGCTTTAACTAATAAACTTTAATAGTTTGATGGAAACTATTTTCAGGGGAAAAGTTGAAGGAAAAACAAGATGAACACAGTGACATAGCTGGATACTCAACGTAAAGAGATGTACTGGAGCAAGCTAGTCCCACTGCAGTGTGAGAACCATCAATATTCCATCAATAAATCCGGATAGCTAATTTCAAAGAGCCTTTTATTTTGTTGTTAAAATACACGTCACATTCTGGGCTGATAATTTAAGAGAACTTAACTTGTAAATCTTGTATCTAATCCACCTTCTTTCTGCTGTCCCCAGCGTTGATTTACACCTCTCCACCTATCTATCGTCGCCAAAGAATCTCTTGCTGGTCCACGGAGAGCGAGTAAATCCGTTGGGCCTCTAACAGTGGCGGGCGTGCCCACACACCTGATGTTTCAGTGTCGAACTCTGCTGTTGTGGACGTCCAGGAGGTTCTAATCTTCTGGGAACTAATGTATGCTCTCAGGTCTGTGGGCAGCATGAAAGCTACAAGATAAGAGTAGAGGATTAGCTTAACGATATTCATGATCTCCAAGACCAGATGAGGCGATAACCGAGAAATAAAGATGTCGCCAGTGCTAATGCCCGGCACTTTCGTGCCCTAAGGAAGGATGGTTAATCTGTATACATATGTGCACCTCAAAGGTATGGTGTGTGCGCTCTTAGGTCTGTGAGTAGATGACTGGGTAGTTCCTCTACTGGTGGCGGTAGCTTTGGAAATTTCCGTTTTGTGTGCATACATGTTGTTTATTGTTATTGTTTAGATCAACATTATTATTCCCCGGGGGTGTCCATAGATGCTCATATCTCTCCCCTCCCCCCAACCTCCGGCTCTCTCAGCGTCCTTCGGTCGATAGTCCCACATTCTGTATATACGCGTATATAAATATGTCTTGCGTCTTGTCTTCTCTTCAATTTCTCTCGAACTGCGAGCTAGTGCTCTTTGCAGTCGATGTAGTGAAGAGGTTGAGGTGCAGTTTCGTGTCGGATTGGGAGTTGGGTCATGGCGGCTATCTTTTTTTTTCAGTATCTGAGTGGAGATAAAAAGCAATTGTAGCTGAATGCTTCTTTAGCAGATTCCACCACCATAGGGACTCCTGCGATCCTTGTCTCGGTAGCAAGACTAGGCGGCCTGTTAATGGGGGTACTAACGGAGAGGCGGGGCAAGGTCTGGTTCGGCATTTGTCTGCCTGTCCTGGCGCTAGCCTTTAGCTACAGGGCACAGCATGGTATCGGCGTGGGAGCGGGTTATGTCTGCTACTTTTTCAGTCCCAGAGTACAGCTACTAAGCTAGGGGTATGCAATACTTCTTTAGTAGACTCCACCACCATGGGGACTGCGGCGATCCCTGCCCCGTTAGCCAGGCTATGCCTGTTACTGGGGGTACTAACGGAGAGGCGGGACAGGGTCTTGGTCAGCTATGATTCGCTAACCCTGACGCTAGCATATCACCCATTAGTTTTATGTTAGTGGACTCTCTCTCTCTCTCTCTCTCTCTCTGAACCTTAAGTGCCCAGGGCACATGGGGCTTCCGCAAGGGTTTTCCACAAATGCCTGTCCTTTGCCTTTTTTTCTGCTCTTGCCCAGGTGAGCCCTCTATTGCTCAACATCCTCTCTGTTGTTCTTCTCCATGTCTCTTTTGGTCTACCCTTACTTCTGCTCCCCTGTGGTGTCCATCTTAGTGCTATTTTTGGTAGTGAGTTGTCAGTCATTCGGAGCACATGTCCCAACCATCGCCAGCGTCTTTCCTCAATAATTGTTGTCAGTGGTTTCATCTGCATTTCTGCTAATAAAATGTTAGTTCTTATGGTGTTTGGCCAAAATATTTTTCTAATTCTTCGTAAACATTTAGTCTGGAAAGAATTCAACTTGTTTTCTATGGTTTTGGTGATTTTCCAGCATTCACTTCCATAGAGTAGTACACTTAGAACATTACTCTTAAATATCCTGATTTTCATATTTATGCTTAGTTTATTTGATTTCCATATATTCTGCAGCATTGCAAAAGCCTGGTTTGCTTTAGTAAGTCTGCTGTTGATGTCCTCTGTGCTGTCTCCATTTTCTACTACTCTGCTGCCAAGGTATACAAATTCGCTGACCTCCTCCACTAACTTGTTATCTACTCTGAGTACATTTCTGTTGTTCACATTTTGCTTCATTAACTTTGTCTTTCCTACGTTGATCTTTAGTCCTATGTTGTTTGCATTCTGAGTTAGCTTGTTTATTTTATCTTGCATATCTTTGTGACTGCTTGATAATAGACAAATGTCGTTAGTGGACTAACACATTATAAGTATTTCCACATTCACTCCTGCACGAAAAAGGCTTTTCTTCCTTGTAAAAGCTTTAGCAATTTTAATAACTAAAAACAAACACTTTCAGTTCAAGCAAATACAAAGAGAAACTGCACATTGAAAAAGAGCTTTATGTATTGAGACCTAGTCATAAACACTCTAACAACAAATAATAAATATTCTCCTTTAACTCTTTGTTCTCCATGAGTTGCACGAGGCTGTCCCGAGGGCGCTGAAAGGGCTGTTAGCTATTTATCAGAAACTCGGTCTTTGCTGCTGTTCTTTCTGTGAGTAGTTCAGTAAATCATTGCTCTTAAATAGAGATTTGTAGCCTGCATATAAGACAGGCTCATGGATGGATGGATGGATGGCAGTCTCTTCTCCAACTTCTAATGTGAATATCAGATATATAAAGAAAAACAAAATATTCCAAGTTTCTGTTCTTTCATTCATCGTGTTCCCAGAGCACTAGACTGTCACATTTGTCCTTGTTTGTGTGATTCTTAAGAGCTTTTTTTTTGTCTTCTATCTCCCTGGAACTGCGACCCAGTGTTCTTTGCAACAGATGCTGTGAAGGTGTTGAAGCACAGCATCGTGTCGGACTGGGAGTTGGTTATGGCGGCGATTTTTTCAGTCCTTGGATGCAGATTTTTAAAAAAAACACGGGGTGTGCAATACTTCTTTACCAGACTCCGCCACCATGGGGACTATGGCGGTCCCTGGTCCGTTAGCCAGGGTATGTCTGGTATTGGGGGTCCAAGAGAGAGGTGCGACAGGGTCTTGGTTACCTAAAGTTCGCCAACCCTGGCCCCAGCATGTCTGCTAATGATTACAAAGGTGCCTCAGTGGCGCAGTGGTTCATGCATGCGCCTGTCGATCAGAATATCCTTAGTTTGATTTCGCACTCTGACAGTTTTTTTTTTCTTGACTGACCGGCCACGTGAGGGTCAAGCCAGCCTCAACAAGTGGATACCTGGAGTTTCCATAGGACGGCAAAGACAGCGAAGACAAGTGCTCGCGTCCTTACCTCAAATTCTGCAGTGGCCTAGAAATGTGAAGGCGCTAACATTTCACACCCTCTACTGCATGTAAATGCTGCAGGACATAGAGAATGGTTACAAACGTGCGGCCAAATAACATTATCATAGTTATCTTGTGCCATGTACTCCGGGAAAGTTGACCGCAGTGTTTCACAGTGCACCCAGTCAGTCTGAATATATTTCTACGAAGACACTGTCCGACAAGGCAATCAGCGACCCGTAGCTGACAGGCTAGCTTCAGGGTTAACGAATCATAGCTGACCAAGACCCTGTCCCACCTCTCCGTGGTACCCCCAGTAACAGCATAGCCTGGCTCACGGGGCAGGGATCGGCATGTCACCATGGTGGCGGAGTCTGTTAAAGAAGTATTGCACACTCCCTGCTTTTTAGCGATACTCCGGGACTGAAAAAGTAGCTGCCATAATCCGCTCCCACGCTAATACGATGCTGTACCTCAACATCTCCCCAGCATCGGCTGCAAAGAACACCAGCACGTAGTTACAGTGAGATAGCACAAGACAAGACAAGATTTCAACTCCTTATCTATATCGCTGTCGATCTCTAACTCTTTTTTTCCATTTTAAGTTTTCTCTCTTTTCTATTATGTCTCTTGATATGGCCCAAATATTTTAACTGTCTGGTTCTAAAGTTTCTCATTATTCCTCTTGCAAGTTTCGGCTGATTTAGCACTTCTTTGTTACTCTTTCTGTCCATGAAATTCTTCCCATTCTTCTGTATAACAGTTTTTTTCACGGGGTTCGCTTGTCTTTTCCATTGTATTATTCAGTACCCCGGGCCTCTACGCTATTGAGTAGTGCGGAGTATAGCATTCAACGTCTCTGATCTTCAGACTAACTACCACATTCTTCCACGCGGGAACTATTTTTTTCTTGAACATACATTTGGCCAGTCAGTCAGTCATTTGCATGTCCCTTGTAGAACTTTGCCTCTCTAACATCTCTCCTCTGCGGCTCTCGGTTGTCAGCAAGACGCCCTGCTGCTGATGCATCCTATTTGCAGATCATCAACGATGTCTTACAGCCGTCTTCGCCTTCGTCTTCCTCTCTTTCTTTTTCCCAATATGTACCCTTCCAAAACGGTTTTATCTAAATTTTCTTGACGTTTAATATGTGTTTGGCCATTACTGTTCCTCTATTAACCTCTCTTTCACATTTCCTGTCATCTGTTATCATTTGTTCCAAATATATGTATTTGGTTCCTGTTCAAGTCTCATCTTGTCTTGTCTTCTTCCTCGTATACTTTCGGTGTTGAGGGGACAAATAGGTGTCCTGATAGGGCTCGACGATTTGCCTCGTTTAATGGAATATGGCTTCTGTAATCTCCTCTCTCCATCTCCTGCGTGGGCGGCCTCTTCCTCTGTTACCTACAAATCTTAGTGTGAATGTTCTGTGATATGCTCTCTGGTGGTAACCGTGTTACTTGGCCATACTATTTAACTTGTTTCTTTTTGTAGATTAGTACCGGCCTTAATCCAACCTTTGCCCTGATGGTGTCATTTCTTATTTGGTCTCTTCTTGTCACATTTAGTATTCTCCTTAATCATTTTATTTTTGTCGTGATGATTTCTCCTTTGTTGTTTGTTTGTTTGTTTGCTTTTTTGCTGTTAGTGTCCATTTTTGACATTGATAGCATAGAGTTGGGGGGAGAATTATGTTATATGGTGCTATTTTTGGTTCAGTTGTGAAGTGATGTTTTTCAATAAAGGTGTCATTTGTCCAGTGACCGCTTTATTGCATCTGTTTTAAATTTTAGTGTCATTTTTCTTCCGCCAGGCTGAACCTATGGTACCTAGGTATTTAAAATTTGTTCACCTTTTTCAAGGTCTGGTTGTCCAGAAAGATCTTCTTTGGGATATTCTCTCTCACTACGGTCATCAAAGAAGACCAGCAGTTGCATCACAGAAACTAGCACAAATGAAGAGTATATGGCAAGTTACTAGGAAAAAAAAACCAACGAAGTTATGTTTACTAAGAGTTTACATATTCCCATACGACGTGAAACATGGACACTTAACGAATCACTAGAGAAGAGAATAACAGAATTTGAAATGAAATGTTACAGAAGGGCACTTAGAATATCATTGATAGAATGAAAATCAAATAAAGAGATACTAATGGGATTAGGTGTTGCACAAAACTGGCTTGTTAACATCATTAAAATTAGAAAACTGAGATACTTCAGCCACAAGAGACACAACAGTTTGGAGAGGTTGACAGTAGAAGGCAGTGCTCGGTACAAGAGAACAGGGACGACCTCGCGGCAGAGGAACTCAGGGCATCACGGAAGGTCTGAATGTGTCACTGCGAGACACCGCTCAGCTTGTGCAAGACCGTAGTGCATTCAGGGAGGCTGTGAGAGGGATAACGTTCTGGAAAGGACATGTCACAAGAATGATTTCCTTTTTTCCAGCACTGATTTCCATTTTGTGGATTTTCCATGCTCGTGTTGTTATCCACGTTCTGCTGAAGGTTCTAGTATTTCTCCATTTACATTTATGTTTACAGATTTTTTTTTTTTGTGCTCTTTTTTTCCGATAGTCATTACATATCTTTCTGATATGACACTTCCATCCTTGACATTTTTTTTCAGGTTATTCAACCCTTCATCTTCCCCTCCTCATTTGAACTTAATATGTTCTATTTGTTCTCCTCTGTTCTCTGATAATCTACCCACCAGCAGAAACAAGATGGCGCGCATCACGCTGTTCTCAAGAACCTCAAGGGGGCGTCATTCCACGCCCACATCATTATCTCCCCTGCGCTCTGATTGTTGCCCCTGCGTTTCTATGGCAAATGGAACCAGAGGGGGGGAAAAGAAGGGAGTTAATCAATGCGAGCCGGGCAGGCGTTGTCCCACTAGACTAGGCCGGGCGCTCGTTTTCAACCAAATATGTTATTGATTCAACCAAACCTGTCTTTAACTCTTTCTTATCTTACCTTTGTGGTGAAGCTACTGGCGTCCGGTTTTTTTTTTATTTCTTTTTTTACAATCAGTGAGTCGTAGCTGGACATTCCAGCCTCAGGGTTGATGAAGCGCAGCTGGCCAAGACCCTGTAACACTTCTTCCTTGGTACCCGCAGGAACACGCGTAGCCTGGCTAACGGGGCAGGGATCGCCTGTAGCCCTCGTGATCATGTCAGTATTCTTTCTAGAATCAATCAATCAAGTGCCATGCCGCGTTGCGTAGGCGATCATTTCTCTCCACAGTTCCCTGTCTTTAGACTTGATTATGAGATCCGCCGATGGCTTTCTTCCTAGCAACAGTAACTTCTCTCTCTCTCTGTCTTCCTCTGTCTCTTCTTCCCTTAATTTTTCCAGTTGCCACAATGTGTTCCAATTTTCTTCTTCTCAGAAAATGTCATACAAATCTCGCTTGTCTGCCTATGATCTTTGCTGTAATTTGGATTTTAACTCCAGCCTCTCTTGAGACTTCTTCGTTGGTTTTCTTAGCTCTCTTATTCATAGACCAAGCTTCACATCCATAAAACAAAATTGGCTCGATGTAACATTTAAGTACTCGGAATCTTGTTTCCATTGATACTGATCTGTTGCACAAGATATTTCTCATTTTCTGGAATGCTGACTTGGCCTGAGCACGTCTGCTTTTTATTTCGTTGTGACGTTTCCCATTTTCCATTTGGATATGTCAATGAAACAGTGCAAACCATGGGAAGTAAAGTTTATGCTAGGTGATTTAAACGCGGAAGTATGGACTGAACAAGACAATGAAGGTACTGGCAAGTATGTACTAGGAATCAGAAACAAAAGAGGAGAGATATTGATTGAGCGGGAAGAAAAAAAAATAAAATGATAACAAGAAATACTTGGTTTCAACAACACCCTAGGCGATTATATACATGGAAAAGCCCAAATAATAACACACATAACCAGATAGATTACATTATGATCAACAGAAGATTCAAGCGCAGACTGCAACAGTGACCACATCCCAGTTGTAGGAAAAGTGAGAATCAGGCTAAAGAGGTTAAAGGTAGCAGCTAAAATCAGATAACTAGATAGAGAGCTGTTATGGAAAGATAAAGAAATACAAGAACAATATAAGACCATAGTACATAATAGTTATAATGCTATAGAGAAGATTGAAACGACTGATGACCAACGGAATATGCTCAAAAACTCTATTCAACAAACATCTATCGAAATATTACCTCCAAATAAAGGACACGCTAAACAGGAGTGAATGACAGAAGAAATTTTGCAACCAATGGATCGGATAAGAAGTCTTAAAGAAGATAAAGATGAATATGACAAAATAAATAGACAAAGATAAAGATGAATATGACAAAATATATAAAGACATAAGACACAAATGCAATAAAGCTAAAGAAGAGTGGATAAATAAGAAATGTAATGAAATAAAGACGAACCATCAAGGAAACGCAAGAGATATGTACAAACAAGTAAAGGAGTTAACAAACAAAATGACATACCACAAGACTAAGACTAGTTGCCTGAAGTCAAATGAGGGGCATACAATAATGGACAGAGATGAAATAATGGCACGATGGTGTGAATGCATTAGAGAACTCTATGAGGACAATAGAAGAGAAATAGATATACGAAATAATAATGAAGGGCATCCCATATTAAAAGCTGAAATAGATGAAGCCATCAAACACATGAAGAAAAACAAAGCACCGGAACTAGATAAAATCACCAAGGAAGAAGTGGAAGAAGCCATCAAGCACATGAATAACAACAAAGCACCAGGATCAGATAAAATAACCAAGGAAACCTTGGAACCATTAGGAGAGTCTGGCATAGAAATAATTACCAGATTGCTGAATGACATCTATAACAGTAACTATGTCCCATCAAACCTTTTGGAATCAGTTTTCATTGCCCTACAAAAGAAACAAGGTGCAGTTGAACCTGAAGACCATCGAACCTTTAGTCTTATGAGCCATGTTTCCAAAATCCTACTTTGTATTGTCATGAGAAGAGTCAGGGGCAAAATAAAACTAGAAATCGCTGAAGAACAGTGCGGCTTCGTCGAAGGAAAAGGTATAGGTAACGCCATATATATATATATATATATAACATTGGTGGAAAGATCGATAGAAGTAAAGACGGACCTGTACTTATCTTTCATAGATTAGTGGAAAGCATTCGATAAAGTGAGACACACAGAAATTATAAGAATGCTGGAAGATATCAGCACAGATGGGAGAGATATGAAACTCATCAAAAACATATATTTGCAGCAATCAACAGCAGTGAGGGTCGAGAACCAAATAGGAGCATACCAAGACAGAAAATTGGGAGTGAGACAAGGATGTGTTTTATCTCCTGACCTCTTTTTCTTGTACAGCGAAAACATAATGAGAAATATAGAGAACACGCCAGGAATATCAGTTGGCGGGTACAACCTTAACAACTTAAGATATGCAGATGGCACAGTTCTGATTGCTAAAATTGAAGGGGAGATACAGGCTCTTCTGGACGTCGTGGTTCGTGAAAGTAAAAATAAACGTCTCAGTCTGAACAAAAAGAAGACTGAAGTGATGATCATCTCACAGAAAATAATATCACCAAAATGTAGCATTACCATCGATGGCTCAGAACTGAAAGAAGTTGATAGATTCAAGTACTTAGGAATCATCATAACAGCGATGGGAAATGTCACAACGAAATAAAAAGCAGACGTGCTCAGGCCAAGTCAGCTTTCCAGACACTGAGACACATCTTGTGTAACAGATCCATATCACTGGAAACAAGGTTCCAAATACTTAAATTTTACATCGAGCCAATTTTGTTTTATGGACGTGAAGCATGGTCTAGGAATAAGATAGTACAGCTAGAAATGGAGGCCACGAAAATGTGGTTCATAAGAAGGATGTTGAAAGTACCATGGACAGCTAAGAAAACCAACGAAGAAGTCTCAAGAGAGGCTGGAGTTAAAAGGCAAATTACAGCAAAGACCATAGGCAGACAAGCGAGATTTGTAGGACATTTTCTGAGATGAGGAAAATTGAAACACACTGTGGCAACTGGAAAAATTGAGGGAATAAGAGACAGAGGAAGACAGGGAGAGAAGTTACTGTATGGGCTGTCAGTGTGGCTAGGAAGAAAGTCACCAGCGGATCTCATAATCAAGTTTAAAGACAGGGAATTGTGGAGAGAAATGATAGTCTACTCCACGCGACATGGCACTTGAATTTCCCATCAGTTGATATGATTGTTCCTAAATACTTGAATCTATCAACTGTTTCACTTCTGTGTCATCGATGGTAATGTTACAGTTTGGTGGTATTTTTTTCTGTGTTGTATCCGCCAGTTGATATTTCTGTCAAGCTCTCTATATTTCTCATTATGTTTTCTCTGTACAAAAGGAGAAGAGGTAAGGAGATAAAACACATCATTGATTCACTCCCAAATTTGTCTTGAAATATTCCTTTTCAGTTCTCAAACTTCATTGCTGCTGTCTTCCAGCATTCTTATAATTTCTGTGTTTCTCACTCTATCCAATCTTCTTCTTCTTCGTTCACTTCTACCACCAAAAACCGCACTGTGAACCTACTGAATTCATGCCTGTGGTCCTCGTTAGGTCCCGTGGTCCCCTGTGTGGTCCAAAATAGACCACACGAGATCCACGAAAGGACCATAAGAGATTCAGAGTGTCACAGTGCTTTAGCCTGTATTCTTGGTGGGTCTCGGAAGCGGGATTGCGTGACACCGTGGTTTTCATTGCACCAGTTTAGTCTAGGGTTGGACTTTCTCACCGGAAGACCTCGACGTGTTTAGGATATCAGTGCATCCCCGCTGGGTGAGAGGCGGTAGCCCACCCAGGCCAGAGTTGGACTTTCTCACCGGAAAACCTCGACGTGTTTTGAGATACCCGTGTATCACCGCCGGATGAGAGGTGGTTGCCCATCCAGTCCAGGGTTGGACTTTCTCACCGGAAAACCTCAGCGTGATTAGGATACACAAACATCCCCGCCGGGTGAGAGGTGGTTGCCTATCTAGACTGCCCTGGTCCAGTGTCTCCGACTTCAGCATTTTGCGGTCGTGGCCGCTACCCTTCCTAGTTGTGACCAGGATGGAGCTTTTGTCCAGGAGGACGAATCCTCGCCACTAGTGACTTCTACCCCTGGGTTGAGCCGGTTTAGGCATTATCCCAGTATGGGACGGGACCGACCTCTAGAGCAGAGGTACTGTGACATGCATAGCCTTCAAGATTCACCCCTGGTATGAGCCGATTTAGGCAAAATTCACCAGTATGGGTGTTTATCAGGCGTTACCGACCTCTAGAGCGGAGGTGGCATGACATGTCTAACCATCAAGTTCGACCCCTGGTGTGTGCCGGTTTAGGCATATTTCACCAGTGTAGGTGTATTTCGGACGTGGCCGGCCTCTAGAGCAGAGGTGCCGTGGTATAGCTCTCGTAGCGATACTACTGGACATACCGGTTAAACTTCACTTTCCACCACCTTTTCCCATTGGCTCCGCACAGCAACCTTTATTTCTTTTCCGCATTTACTTCCTTAACCGGGAGGAGCTTCACTCCACGCACGGCATATGAAGAGTCTCGCCAGCAGTGAGACAAGCCGGTTCATGCATTTCACCCGACATGACTGCACTCAGGACGTGGCCAACCTCCAGACCAGAGGTGCCGTGATTTGACTGTTTGCTTCGCTTTATCCTTTCTACCACCTTTTCCGCAGTGATGCTGCGCAGCAACCTCATTTGTACCTTTCTTCATTGGCCGGGAAGAGCACCGCTCCACGCACGGCAGCTGAAAAATCTCGCCAACAGCGACTCTATCCAATGCTTTGCACTAATATGTGAAGCATAAGTACAGGTTCGTCTTTACTTCTATTGATCTTTCCACCAATGTTATATATATATATATATATATATATATATATATATATGTATATGGCGTTACCTATACCTTTTCCTTCGACGAAGCCGCACTGTTCTTCAGCGATTTCTGGTTTTATTTTGCCCCCGACTCTTCTCATGACAATACAAAGTAGGATTTTGGTAACATGGCTCATAAGACTAAAGGTTCGATGGTCTTCAGATTCAACTGCACCTTGTTTCTTTTGTAGGGCAATGAAAACTGATTCCAAAAGGTCTGATGGAACATAGTTACTGTTATAGATGTCATTCAGCAATCTGGTAATTATTTCTATGCCAAGCTCTCCTAATGCTTCAAATTCTTCCTTGGTTATTTTATCTAGTCCTGGTGCTTTGTTGTTCTTCATGTGTTTGATGGCTTATTCTACTTGAGCTTTTAATATGTAATGCCTTTCATTATTATTCCGTATATCTATTTCACCTCTATTGTCTTCATGGAGTTGTCTAATGCATTCGCACCATCGTGCCATTATTTCATCTCTGTCCATTATTGTATGCCCCTCCTTTGACTTCAGGCAACCAGTCTTGTGATATGCCCTTTTGTTTGTTAACTCCTTTATTTGTTTGTACATATCTCTTGCGTTTCCATGATGGTGTGTCTCTATTTCATTACATTTCTTATTTATCCACTCTTCTTTAGCTTTATTGCATTTGTGTCTTATGTCTTTATTTATTTTGTCATATTCAGCTTCATCTTCTTTAAGACTTCTTATCCGATCCATTAGTTGCAAAATTTCTTCTGTCATTTACCCCTGTTTAACGTGTCTTTTATTTGGAGATAGGTTTTTGATAAATGTTTGCTGAATAGAGTTTTTGAGCATATTCCATTGGTCATCAATCGTTTCAATCTTCTCAGTACTATTATATCTATTATGTACTATGGTCTTATATTGTTCTTGTATTTCTTTATCTTTCCTTAACAGCTCTCTATCTAGTTATTTGTTTTTAGCTGCTATTTTTAACCTCTTTAACCTGATTCCCACTTTTCCTACAACTGGGATGTGGTCACTGTTGCAATCCGCGCTTGGTCTTGTTTTCATGGATATTAGTGAGTTCCTGAATCTTCTGTTGATGATAATGTAATCTATATAGTTATATGTTTTATTATTTGGTCTTTTCCATGTCCATAATCGCCTAGGGTGTTGTTGAAACCAAGTATTTCCTGTTGTCATTTTATTCTTTTCTTCCCATTCAGTCAACGTCTCTCCTCTTTTGTTTCTGATTCCTAGTCCATACTTGCCAGTAGCTTCATTGTCTTGTTCAGTCCCTACTTTCACGTTTAAATCACCCAGTACAGATTTTACTTTCCATGGTCTGCACTGTTTCATTGCCATGTCCAGATTGTTGTAAAATTCTTTTATCTCAGCAGAGCTTCCTGAAGCTGGTGCATATACTTGGATAAGATTTGTATCTATTGGATGGCCCTCTACTTTAACCATTAACACTCTGTGTGATATGCACCAGAAGCCTTTCACAGTTCCTGCTGTCTTCTTATCCAGCATTATGCCAACTCCGTTTCTACACTGGTTTCCCCGGAATATATTATTTCGAAGTCTTTATGATTTCTGCTTCCTGCTCCAGTCCATCTCATTTCACATAAACCAAGGATACTAATTTCCATTCTTTCCATTTCTTGTTCGATGTTTTCCAGTTTTCCATGTTCTGTTAATGTTCTAATGTTCCATGTTGCAATTACTGTGGTGTTACTTGTGTTTTCTTTGCGTACAGTAGTTGGATGACGATCTGGTATCACCTGTCGCACGTGATAGTCCCTACCGGACGACATGGTTCCACTGGAACTCCCATTAACGTCGTTATGATTCAAAGAATTGTGGATTGTCATGATTGTTCTTGGGAATGTACAGTGGCGTTTTCCCCATGCCTTCCACCGGTTTGTTTATGGTTTACTCCACTAGCCTTTGACTCTGGCCAGAGCCTACCTTACAAGGCAGCAGGAGGTTTGAAATAAGAGTTTTCCCTCTCCTTGATGAGCTACCAACCAAGACTAACGAGTCTCATCTACCCGAAACGTCTGGTTTTCAGGCGCCAGATACTCGACTTTCGTCCCTTCTTCTGTCAATTTAAACAATTCCGCCACGAGAAGGCCAGGAGCTGGACTTGGACTGTCAGAGGCTATTTGAGACGCACGCCTTGGAGACATTTAATTGTAGTAGACAGCTTATCCTATTCCCCACCTCCGGCTATTACAATCCTTAGAACGTCTTTGTGGAAACTAAACACATAACTGCCATAACCCGCTCCCAATTCGATGCAGTGCTATGCCTCAATATCTTTAGAAAATCTACTGCAAAGAACACTAGGTGGCAGTTCTAGGATGACAGAAGACAAGACAAGGCATCTTTGTAGGAAACCATAGTAAGGAGTATGCCTTATAGAGCCCTTCCATTACACGCGAGGGAATGAAAATTTCGAAGACACTCATTTAGTATGCTTTTCTCTGATTTGTTTTGAGCCCCCTCCCCCCTCCCTCCATACTCCAAAGTTTCCATTTTCCAGGCATATTACATGAATAATGATAAGTAGAAACATCAAACGTTGGAGGAGAAATAAGCGAGGAAACTATTTATCTTCTTCTTCTTCGTTCGCTTCTACCACCAAGACTGCCCCGTGATACTACTGACTTTACTCTTGTGGTCCTCGCTAGGTCCCGTGGTCCCTCGTGTGATCCCCGATAGGACCATGCGAGATCCACGAGAGGACCACAAGAGGTTCAGAGTATCGCAGGGCTTGAGCCTGTATTCTTGGTGGGTCTCGGAAGTGGGATTGCGTGACATTGTGGCTTTCGTTGCACCAGTTTAATCTAGAGTTGGACTTTCTCATCGGAAAACCTCGACGTGTTTTGGGATACTCGTGTATCACCGCCAGGTGAGAAGTGGTTGCCCATTCAGTCCAGCGTTGGACTTTCTCACCGGAAAACCTTAACGTGATTAGGATACGCATACATCCCCGCCGGATAAGAGGTGGTTGCTTATCTAGACTGCACTGGTCCAGTGTCTCCGACTTCGGCATTTTGTGGTTGTGACCAGGACGGAGCTTTTGACCAGATAACGAAACCTCGCTACTGTTAAATTTCACCCCTGGGTTGAGTCGGTTTAGGCATATTATCCCAGTAATGGCGTGTTTAAGACGTGACCGACGTCTAGAGTGGAGGTACCGTGACATGCGTAGCCATCAAGTTTCACCCCTGGTTTAAGTCGGTTTAGACATATTTCACCAATATGGGTGTATATCGTACGTGGCTGGCCTCTATAGCAGAGCTGCCGTAGTATGAGTAGCTCTCGTCGCAATATTACTGGACATACAGACTACATTTAATTTTATCCTTTCCATCACCGTTTCACAACGTCGCCGCACGGCAACCCTAATTTCTTTTTCGCATTTTCTTCATTGTCCTGGAGGAGTTTCACTCCACGCGCGGCATCCGAAGAATCTCGCCAGGAGTGTCGTAACCTTTGGGTTAAGCCGAGTCAAGCATTTCGCCCGATATAAGGGAACATAGGACGTGGTCGACGTCCAGACCAGAGGTGTCATGATTTGAGCAGTCCTGACCTCGAGACTACTGTTTATTACACTTAATCCTTTCTTTCACCTTTTCCACAGTGGCTCCGTGCGGCACTCCCATTCGCACCTTTATTCACTGGCCGGGAGAAGTCCCTCTCCACGCACGACAGCTGAAGAATCTCGCCAGCAGCGATAGATGAGCTACCAAACATGACTCTCATGTACCCGAAGCGTTTGGTTTTCAGGCGCCAGATATTTGACTTCGCCCCTTCTCCTGTAAGTTTAAACAGTTCTGCCACGAGAAGGCCAGAAGCTGGACTTGACTGTCAGAGGCTATGTGAGACGCACGCCGTGGAGTGGAGAGGATATCCCCCAACACACCTCCGGCTATAACAGTTTGTTTGTTTGTGTGTATTTTTTTATTTATTTATTTTTTTCAAAAGGGCATACAGTCAAGTCTGAAATTCTGACCTTCATATCTGAACTTTCATTCTGCATAGCCATGTCCACTTCAACATTATGTATCCTCTAAGGTTTAGCGGTTGGTAAACAATATCCTCAACCCGTGTGCTTGTATTCTCAGAAACCTTTTCTGCGCAAATGTATGCTGCGAGGTCAAATTGCAAAGCATAATGTACATTTCTCACAGAAAAAGAAAATCAAATAAATTAGAAAAAACTCATGTATTGCTATCACATTTTTCTCTAACTATATACCTCAGCGCAGTATTAGGAAATTGAAAAAAAGGAAGCAGCAAATTTATGTCGTGTTTTTTTTGCGCAACTTATAAAATATCATGCTCAGCATGATTTGTTTGAGTGCACGGCCGCATAGCTTAGAAGGAACATTGATAGTAGCAGTATTACAAACACGTAAACAACAATATTAAAAAAGCTAATTGAAAAGTGTTGTCTTTTATCTATGTACTCAACAATGTTTGCAAATGGTGAAAGTTCGAGTATTTTAGACACGATTAGCTAGACTTGAAAAAAAAAATTTAGACAAGGCGCATAGAGATTTTAGACAAGGCGCATAGAGATTTTAGACAAGGCGCATAGAGATTTTAGACAAGGCGCATAGAGATTTTAGACAAGGCGCATAGAGAATACCACAGACGAGCGATAAAAACGACGGAGAATCGAACCCTGTTCTGATAGACGAACCCAGGATTGATAGTTGAATACACTGGACTGATAGTCAAACCCTGGATTTATAGTTGAACACACTGGACTGATAGTCAAACCCTGAATTTATAGTTCAACACACTGGACTAATAGCCAAACCTTGAATTTAAACACTTGATTGATAGCCAAACTCTAGAGTTATAGTTGAACACACTAGACTGGTAGCCAAACCCTGAATTTACAGGTTAACCCTGTATTGATAGCCAAAACCCTGGATTGATAGATGACGGCTGGATATAGCTAAACGTTAGACTGATAGATGACGCCTGGACATAGCTAAACCCTAGATTGATAGATAATGCCTGAAAATAGCTAAACCCTAGACTGATAGATAACGCCTGGACATAGCTATATCCTGGCTTGATAGATGACGCTTGGACATAGCTAAACCCTGGATTGATAGATGACGCTTGGACATAGCTAAACATTAGATTGGTAGTTGATGTGTGGACAGAGCTACATCCAGAATTGATAAATGACGCCTGGATATAGATAAACCCTAGATTGGTAGTTAAACGCTGGACTGATAGGCGAACATCAAACTCTAGTAGAAGAAAGGCAGCAATCTAAACCACGAGAAAAAAGGCAGCAATCTAAACCACGAGAATAAAGGCAGGAATCTAAACCACGAGAGGAAAGGCAGCAATCTAAACCACGAGAAGAAAGGCAGCAATCTAAACCACGAGAAAAAAGGCAGGAATCTAGACCAGGAGAAGAAAGACAGCAATCTAAACCACGAGAAGAAAGGCAGCAATCTAAAAAACGAGAAAAAAGGCAGGAATCTAGACCACCAGAAGAAAGACAGCAATCTAAACCACGAGAAGAAAGGCAGCAATCTAAACCACGAGAGGAAAGGCAGCAATCTAAACCACGAGAAGAAAGACAGCAATCTAAACCACGAGAAGAAAGACAGCAATCTAAACCACGACAAGAAAGCAGCAATCTAAACCACGAGAATAAAGGCAGCAATCTAAAAAACGAGAAAAAAGGCAGGAATCTAGACCACCAGAAGAAAGACAGCAATCTAAACCACGACAAGAAAGCAGCAATCTAAACCACGAGAATAAAGGCAGCAATCTAAACCACGAGAAGAAAGGCAGCAATCTAAACCACGACAAGAAAGGCAGCAATCTAAACCACTAGAATAAAGGCAGCAATCTAAACCACTAGAAGAAAGGCAGCAATCTAAACCACTAGAAGAAAGGCAGCAATCTAAACCACGACAAGAAAGGCAGCAATCTAAACCACGACAAGAAAGCAGCAATCTAAACCACGACAAGAAAGCAGCAATCTACAACACAAGAAGAAAGGCAACAATCTAAACCACGACAAGAAAGCAGCAATCTACAACACAAGAAGAAAGGCAGCAATCTAAACCACGAGAAGAAAGGCAGCAATCTAAACCACGAGAAAAAAGGCAGGAATCTAGACCAGGAGAAGAAAGACAGCAATCTAAACCACGAGAAGAAAGGCAGCAATCTAAAAAACGAGAAAAAAGGCAGGAATCTAGACCACCAGAAGAAAGACAGCAATCTAAACCACGAGAAGAAAGGCAGCAATCTAAACCACGAGAGGAAAGGCAGCAATCTAAACCACGAGAAGAAAGACAGCAATCTAAACCACGAGAAGAAAGACAGCAATCTAAACCACGACAAGAAAGCAGCAATCTAAACCACGAGAATAAAGGCAGCAATCTAAAAAACGAGAAAAAAGGCAGGAATCTAGACCACCAGAAGAAAGACAGCAATCTAAACCACGACAAGAAAGCAGCAATCTAAACCACGAGAATAAAGGCAGCAATCTAAACCACGAGAAGAAAGGCAGCAATCTAAACCACGACAAGAAAGGCAGCAATCTAAACCACTAGAAGAAAGGCAGCAATCTAAACCACTAGAAGAAAGGCAGCAATCTAAACCACTAGAAGAAAGGCCGCAATCTAAACCACGACAAGAAAGGCAGCAATCTAAACCACGACAAGAAAGCAGCAATCTAAACCACGACAAGAAAGCAGCAATCTACAACACAAGAAGAAAGGCAACAATCTAAACCACGACAAGAAAGCAGCAATCTACAACACAAGAAGAAAGGCAGCAATCTACACCACGAGAAGAAAGGCAGCAATCTACACCACGAGAAGAAAGGCAGCAATCTAAACCACGACAAGAAAGCAGCAATCTAAACCACGACAAGAAAGGCAGCAATCTAAACCACGAGAAGAAAGGCAGCAATCTAAACCACGACAAGAAAGGCAGCAATCTAAACCACGACAAGAAAGCAGCAATCTAAACCACGACAAGAAAGCAGCAATCTACAACACAAGAAGAAAGGCAGCAATCTAAACCACGACAAGAAAGCAGCAATCTAAACCACGACAAGAAAGCAGCAATCTACAACACAAGAAGAAAGGCAGCAATCTAAACCACGACAAGAAAGGCAGCAATCTACAACACAAGAAGAAAGGCAGCAATCTAAACCACGAGAAGAAAGGCAGCAATCTAAACCACGACAAGAAAGGCAGCAATCTAAACCACAACAAGAAAGCAGCAATCTAAACCACGACAAGAAAGCAGCAATCTAAACCACGACAAGAAAGCAGCAATCTAAACCACGACAAGAAAGCAGCAATCTACAACACAAGAAGAAAGGCAGCAATCTAAACCACGACAAGAAAGCAGCAATCTAAACCACGACAAGAAAGCAGCAATCTAAACCACGACAAGAAAGCAGCAGTCTAAACCACGATAAGAAAGCAGCAATCTAAACCACGACAAGAAAGCAGCAATCTGCACCACGACAAGAAAGCAGCAATCTAAACCACGACAAGAATGCAGCAATCTAAACCACGACAAGAAAGCAGCAGTCTAAACCACGATAAGAAAGCAGCAATCTAAACCACGACAAGAAAGCAGCAATCTGCACCACGACAAGAAAGCAGCAATCTAAACCACGACAAGAAAGCAGCAATCTAAACCACGACAAGAAAGCAGCAATCTGCACCACGACAAGAAAGCAGCAATCTACACCACAAGAAGAAAGGCAGCAATCTAAACCACGACAAGAAAGCAGCAATCTACACCACAAGAAGAAAGGCAGCAATCTAAACCACGACAAGAAAGCAGCAATCTACACCACAAGAAGAAAGGCAGCAATCTAAACCAGGACAAGAAAGCAGCAATCTAAACCACGACAAGAAAGCAGCAATCTACACCACAAGAAGAAAGGCAGCAATCTAAACCACGACAAGAAAGGCAGCAATCTAAACCACGACAAGGAAGCAGCAATCTAAACCACGAGAAGAAAGGCAGCAATCTAAACCACGACAAGAAAGCAGCAATCTACACCACAAGAAGAAAGGCAGCAATCTAAACCACGACAAGAAAGCAGCAATCTAAACCACGACAAGAAAGCAGCAATCTACAACACAAGAAGAAAGGCAGCAATCGAAACCACGAGAAGAAAGGCAGCAATCTAAACCACGACAAGAAAGCAGCAATCTACAACACAAGAAGAAAGGCAGCAATCTAAGCCACGAGAAGAAAGGCAGCAATCTAAACCACGACAAGGAAGCAGCAATCTAAACCACGAGAAGAGAGGCAGCAATCTAAACCACGACAAGAAAGCAGCAATCTACAACACAGGAAGAAAGGCAGCAATCTAAACCACGACAAGAAAGCAGCAATCTACAACACAAGAAGAAAGGCAGCAATCTAAACCACGACAAGAAAGCAGCAATCTAAACCACGAGAAGAAAGGCAGCAATCTAAACCACGACAAAAAAGCAGCAATCTACAACACAAGAAGAAAGGCAGCAATCTAAACCACGACAAGAAAGCAGCAATCTACACCACAAGAAGAAAGGCAGCAATCTAAACCACGAGAAGAAAGGCAGCAATCTAAACCACGACAAGAAAGCAGCAATCTAAACCACGAGAAGAAAGCAGCAATCTAAACCACGAGAAGAAAGGCAGCAATCTAAACCACGAGAAGAAAGCAGCAATCTAAACCACGAGAAGAAAGGCAGCAATCTAAACCACGACAAGAAAGCAGCAATCTAAACCACGAGAAGAAAGGCAGCAATCTAAACCACGAGAAGAAAGGCAGCAATCTAAACCACGAGAAGAATGGCAGCAATCTAAACCACGACAAGAAAGCAGCAATCTACAACACAAGAAGAAAGGCCGCAATCTAAACCACGAGAGGAAAGGCAGCAATCTAAACCTCAAGAAGAAATTCAGCAATCTGAACCCCGAGAAGAAAGAACACTGATCCTTCAGTTACAAGAAGTGTTATTTTTTTTCTTCTGACTCTGTGCTAATATTTTTATTGACTGCAGATCCTGAGAAGCGATACTTTTCTGTGAGTCAGTTAAATAGAAGCCTCCCCCCCCCCCCCGCCCCGAGTCCTGTAATCGAAAAGTGTTTTCTCCCATAATTTCAGTTGATTCTAAATCACAAGAAGTGTCTCTTTCCTGACTTCTTTGATGTCTATTCTGACGCCATATGTGGGAAAGTTTTTTTTTTTCTTTTCTTTTGTCCAGATTAGAAGAAGTGTTTTTTCTCATTTTCCTGCCGCGAAAGAAGTGTTAATCCTCTGTCTTCCCGAATTTCTTCGAACTTCATATCCCGAACTGAAACCTGTCAGTAGCGAACACTCACCATTCACTTCATATACTGATAACGTTCCAGCATCGTCTGGTCACGTGACCTATACCACGAAGCACTGCTGCGACGGTCGCTAATACCTCCAGGCGAAAACCAAATCTAAGGCCGGGACCAAATGAACTTTGCCAAAAAAAAAAAAAACGTACGCTTCATCAACTTCGGCCCTCTTTAAGCATGTAGTTATTCCAATCGTTTAAGTTCTTCACAGCTAATTCAGAAGGACATTAATTACAGGTATGGGTGTCTCACACGCGACTAACATTGTACAGATAATTCAAGGCCAGATTTAGGCGTACGTACACCTGATGGCTCCCTTTGACCATCGATATAAGTGAGAGGGGATTGGGTTGGGAGGGGGGGAAGCGATGGCTTTTTTTTTTTTTTTCATGGCAATCTGGCAAATTGGACAAATGATGAGTTGAATCTTTCGTGCTGAGAAAATGAATGATCCGTAGGGCAGAACTTACACAAATGTCCCGATAATAGGTTGTTTTTTTTTTTTCTTTTTCTTATTAGAAGATGTTTTTGAAGTCGTGAAGAAGAATAAAAGAACCTGCCGTAAAGAGATGGGTGAGTTGAAAGAAATTAATTGGTAAATTTGCTCCTCGATTTCCTCTGAAGCAAAGGTTGTCATTTTGTGTTTTTAAGAATACAGGTTAGATTAAATGTCCCTCCCCCCTCCCTCCCCCTTTTCCTCGTTCTAAGCTTACTGTTAGGTTCCATATGTTCCAGAGTTCATTTTTAACGTGTTAAATATGAGATTTTAATGGCAGCTTATATTGCTTAGAGCCCTTTTGGCTTCTCCATGTCACAGCTGTAAAAATGACGCCCGCTGTTAACAAAAGGTGATTAGTTCCCCGTTACTGGCAGGAGCGATTAGTTCCGCGTTACTGGCAGGAGCGATTAGTTCCGTGTTACTGGCAGGAGCGATTAGTTCCGTGTTACTGGCAGGAGCGAAGACAACTGCTGAAAACTAGATAAGAAATGATGGATTTCTGAGAGAGTTTGACGTTTATGAAAAAGAGGAAGTAGTGTTGGTGATGAATTGTGTTGAAGCCAGAAGAGAGAGAGAGAGAGAGAGAGAGAGAGAGAGAGAGAGAGAGAGATGTCTGATGGTTTGATGGTTTGACATCCTGGCACGGGAAAGGCTCAGTGATAATTCTGTTGAGATGGATTATGGGAGGACATGATATCGTATGCCTGTCTAGAGAGAGACATAGAGAGATTACTGGCATAAACGGAGAACTTAGGGAAAGCTTCATGGTATTTCTTATATTAAAGGACGGGTATAGAAGAAGCGAAGGTCATTGCCACAGCAACCACCTTCTGTCCATGGGGAACAGCGTTCATCGCCCTCTCCAAGAGAGTCTCGGCAGTTTTTGTGCCCTTCCTTACCTTGTCTAAGGGATGATGAAGCTGTCCGGTTTTTGGCACTCAGCGACCCATAGCTAACCTCTGGCGTTTGTGTTGGCGAATCGAAACTGATCAAAACCCTGTCCCACTTCTTCCTTGGTACCCCCAGTAACAGGCCACCGAGCCTGGTTAACTGGGCAGGGATCACCGTAGTACTCATGGTGGTGGAGTCGGCTAAAGAAGCATTGCAAACACACCCGAATTCTTTATCTCCGCACAGAAACTGAAAAAAATTGCTGCCATAACCCGCTTTTACGCTGACATGATGATGTGCTTAACCCTTTTCTACGCTGACATGATGATGTTCCAGCATCGTCTGGTCACGTGACCTATACCACGAAGCACTGCTGCGACGGTCGCTAATACCTCCAGGCGAAAACCAAATCTAAGGCCGGGACCAAATGAACTTTGCCAAAAAAAAAAAAAACGTACGCTTCATCAACTTCGGCCCTCTTTAAGCATGTAGTTATTCCAATCGTTTAAGTTCTTCACAGCTAATTCAGAAGGACATTAATTACAGGTATGGGTGTCTCACACGCGACTAACATTGTACAGATAATTCAAGGCCAGATTTAGGCGTACGTACACCTGATGGCTCCCTTTGACCATCGATATAAGTGAGAGGGGATTGGGTTGGGAGGGGGGGAAGCGATGGCTTTTTTTTTTTTTTTCATGGCAATCTGGCAAATTGGACAAATGATGAGTTGAATCTTTCGTGCTGAGAAAATGAATGATCCGTAGGGCAGAACTTACACAAATGTCCCGATAATAGGTTGTTTTTTTTTTCTTTTTCTTATTAGAAGATGTTTTTGAAGTCGTGAAGAAGAATAAAAGAACCTGCCGTAAAGAGATGGGTGAGTTGAAAGAAATTAATTGGTAAATTTGCTCCTCGATTTCCTCTGAAGCAAAGGTTGTCATTTTGTGTTTTTAAGAATACAGGTTAGATTAAATGTCCCTCCCCCCTCCCTCCCCCTTTTCCTCGTTCTAAGCTTACTGTTAGGTTCCATATGTTCCAGAGTTCATTTTTAACGTGTTAAATATGAGATTTTAATGGCAGCTTATATTGCTTAGAGCCCTTTTGGCTTCTCCATGTCACAGCTGTAAAAATGACGCCCGCTGTTAACAAAAGGTGATTAGTTCCCCGTTACTGGCAGGAGCGATTAGTTCCGCGTTACTGGCAGGAGCGATTAGTTCCGTGTTACTGGCAGGAGCGATTAGTTCCGTGTTACTGGCAGGAGCGAAGACAACTGCTGAAAACTAGATAAGAAATGATGGATTTCTGAGAGAGTTTGACGTTTATGAAAAAGAGGAAGTAGTGTTGGTGATGAATTGTGTTGAAGCCAGAAGAGAGAGAGAGAGAGAGAGAGAGAGAGAGAGAGAGAGAGAGAGAGATGTCTGATGGTTTGATGGTTTGACATCCTGGCACGGGAAAGGCTCAGTGATAATTCTGTTGAGATGGATTATGGGAGGACATGATATCGTATGCCTGTCTAGAGAGAGACATAGAGAGATTACTGGCATAAACGGAGAACTTAGGGAAAGCTTCATGGTATTTCTTATATTAAAGGACGGGTATAGAAGAAGCGAAGGTCATTGCCACAGCAACCACCTTCTGTCCATGGGGAACAGCGTTCATCGCCCTCTCCAAGAGAGTCTCGGCAGTTTTTGTGCCCTTCCTTACCTTGTCTAAGGGATGATGAAGCTGTCCGGTTTTTGGCACTCAGCGACCCATAGCTAACCTCTGGCGTTTGTGTTGGCGAATCGAAACTGATCAAAACCCTGTCCCACTTCTTCCTTGGTACCCCCAGTAACAGGCCACCGAGCCTGGTTAACTGGGCAGGGATCACCGTAGTACTCATGGTGGTGGAGTCGGCTAAAGAAGCATTGCAAACACACCCGAATTCTTTATCTCCGCACAGAAACTGAAAAAAATTGCTGCCATAACCCGCTTTTACGCTGACATGATGATGTGCTTAACCCTTTTCTACGCTGACATGATGATGTGCTTAACCCTCTTCTACGCTGACATGATGCTGTGCTTAACCCTCTTCTACGCTGACATGATGCTGTGCCTAACCACCTTCTAAGCTGACATGATGCTGTGCTTAACCCTCTTCTAAGCTGACATGATGATGTGCTTAACCCTCTTCTACGCTGACATGATGCTGTGCTTAACCACCTTCTAAGCTGACATGATGTTGTGCCTAACCCCCTTCTAAGCTGACATGATGCTGTGCTTCATCATATTTGCAATATCGGCAGCAAAGAACATCAGCTCGCAGTTCCAGGCAGATTGAAGAAGAAGAAGAAGAAAGAAAGAAAGAAAGAAAGAAAGAAAGAAAGAAAAAAGAAAGCACGGTCTTGATCGATATCGTTCTTCTTCAGTTTTAGAAAGACCCTATGGGTCTTCTTCCTTTTTTAGGAAGAGAAAAAAATCTCAGTGGACAGAAAAAAGTGCCACGAAAAAAAAGAATAGCATCATCTGGAAACACCAAGGATCGCACAAGATGGAGAGCTACGATTGCCAGCGCTAACATGCACATAATAATAAAAATGATGATGATGATGATGAAATAAATTGAGAACGGCTCTTAAAGCACTCCCTCCGTTCACTTTATGGGTGCGATGAAAGAACTGTGAATCTTTCTCCCATCGAAAAGAAAAAAACAAACCAGTTTTGACCTTCAGTGACCCTCTGTTCTCGGCAATAACATCATTTAACTGGCTGTTAATTGCCAGGAAGGACCAAGTCTTACCCAATAAAACGAAAATTTGGCTGATTGTATTGGCATGTTACTGCCTATTTCATGGCTAATTTTGGCATGCAAAGTCTTGAAAGTGGATCGCAAAGACGGCTGGCCAGTAATTTCAAACTGACAAGAAACAGTTTTAAATAAGACATTAAAATCAAATCACACAAAGCATCGACCTAATGTTTTGGCATGTGCAACGTGAATTTGTAGGACATTGGTGGCAGTTACTCTTAAGTGATTGACATTTGTGGCAAATTTTACGGTAACATGTAACAGTGCCAGGACCTGACACAAAATCCAAGACTGAACAATAAAGCAGAGATTTGCCAGTTTGCATTTTTTAAATATATTAAAACTACTTAACTGTATAATTATTCTGGAAAAAAAAATAACTGCCATAACCTGCTCCCAAGCCGACACGAGATATGCCTCAACACTTTCACGGGACGGGCTGGAAAGAACATCAAGTTGCAGTTTTCAGGGAGACTTAAGAAAAAAAAAATTAGTCGCAATTATTCTTATAAGAAATTTCACCGCGAAAGTTTGCAACACTTCATTTTACGGCAGTATGGCTACACGGCAGTGCGCTAGTGCAGTGTTTCCCATGCTTGTTCGGGCTGCCGCCCCCTTTCGTCTACCCCAGATCCTCAGCGCCCCCCCCCCAACTCTTTATGTACAACATGCCTATGATATGCATTATTTTTGTATGTGATGGATGAGTTTCATGTAGGGACTCGAGTTTCATGTAGGGACACAAGTTTCATGTAAGGACACGAATTTCATGTAGGGACACAAGTTTCATGTAGGAACACAAGTTTCACATAGGGACACGAGTTTCATGTAGGGACACAAGTTTCATGTAGGGACACGAGTTTGACATACGGACACGAGTTTCCAGAGGGTCACATGTTTCATGCAGGGACACGAGTTTCATGTAGGGACACGAGTTTCATGTAAGGACACGAGTACATGTAAGGACACTAGTTTCATGTAAGGATACGAGTTTCATGTAGGGACACAAGTTTTGCATAGGGACACGAGTTTCTCACTATCAGGTTGAAAAGTGCTAAGAAGAAAGGTCGGCTGTTTCGTTTTCTTCTACCGGCCCCCTGGTCCTTTCCAACTCCTACGGGGGGTGGGGGTGGGGGTGCATTATCGCCCACTTTGGGAAACACTGCACTAGTGGATATAGCCGAGATTTTAAAAAAAAATAAATGAAAGACAGTATCTTAAGTCTCACCGCAGCGTATACATAAAAAGAAGTATTTAAAATAATATAGAAAGTGTTGACTCATATAAAGTAACATTGTATATTATAATTTGCTATATCGGACCTTTAATATTTTTTTCTTTCTCAGATTCCCGTAGGGAGTGACCTCGGTTCGCTCCCTTGACTGAATGATTGTTGAGGATGACAAAGAGGATAACGTTTTGTCAACCTCTCAGCTGCGAATTTTGAGGCTGGTTGTTTAGATGTAGTTTAGATGCAAATACAGCCGTCGAGTTAAATATTAAGTTTAACATCGCGTTAAATCTTAAGTTAACATGGCGTTAAATATTAAGTTGTTTAACGCTGCCATTCCTGAATTAATTTCCATGCTCGCATTGAATAAATTGAGAAACTGTGGTTAAATTTAAAAAAACAAATATAATGAAATTACCAGGCATGAAAAATTATTATTATTATTACTACTATTATTATTATTGTTATTACCGTTATTATGTGCCGTGCAGGATAGCGTTAACGATCATGCTTCTCCATCTTGCACGGTCCTTGGTGTTTCCAGTCAGTTCTGATACTTTTCTGCTTCCGTGCCACTTGGTCAGTCCACTAAGATATTTTTCTCTTGGCCTTCCTCTATATCTTCTTTTTCTCTCTTGAGTTTTCCAGCCATTACTAGGTTCTCCAACTTCTGTCTTCTCATGACATGTCCAAGTTCTCCAACTTCTGTCTTCTCATGACATGTCCAAGTTCTCCAACTTCTGTCTTCTCATGACATGTCCAAGTTCTCCAACTTCTGTCTTCTCATGACATTTCCGAGAAATTTTGACTGTCTGTTTTCTTTAATCATTTAAACTAGTTTTTGTTGTTCTGAAACTTCTTTTAGGACCTCTTCCTTTGTTTCTGTCTGTCCAGGGTATTTGTTGCATCTTTGCTAAATATTGTTCTGTCAATTGATTGCTATAAGTATGCAAGGACTAGAAACCCTGCCAGAGCTGAGAAAGAAAGAGTTAAATACCAGGTTAGAATTATGTTCTGAAAAGTCTGTTTTAGACGTATTTTCTTTGTTGTATTAAAAATGTTTCCCCCCCCCCTTAATCATGCAGATGTGGCAGAAACCCGCAGATTACTTGACTATTGTAAAGGAAGATCTCAAATCTGGAAAGGCTGAGAAACATTGAGAAACGCTGCCCTGAATGGCTTGGAATTCAAGAAATGAAAATTGCACCATTGATAAAAAGATGAAATGAGAAAGGTAGCCTTGTCATGCCTTAGAGGCACATAGTGGATATGATGTTAGTGCCCAAATATTCCTTGACCTGTTAGCACACTAGAGAGTGATGTGGTCAGCATCAGGTCCGGATGGCTTTCTTTCCCCAGTTTCAGAATAAGTCAGGTACCTATTTCTACAGCTGGGTGAATGAGGAGGGGGGGGGGGGGGCCCTCCGGCCGTATTCGAACCCTCGGCCTTCGCCATGAGAGAGAAGCACTAACCACTTCATCACTTAGACGTCTGCATTATTGATAGATTGGTACAAATGTTTGAAGTCTTATATTTTGATTTTTATTGTTCGACATTTAAATATAAAACTTGTGTCTGAACGGGTTGCTCTCTCTTTTTTTTTTTAGTGCAACAGCAAGAGGGACTAGCATAACTATCTCTCTTTTTTAGTGCAACAGCAAGAGGGACTAGCATAACTATCTCTCTTTTTTAGTGCAACAGCAAGAGGGACTACCATAACTATCTCTCTTTTTTAGTGCAACAGCAAGAGGCATTGCCATAACTATCTCTCTTTTTTAGTACAACAGCAAGAGGGACTGCCATAACTATCTCTCTTTTTTAGAGCAACAGCAAGAGGGTCTGCCATAACTATCTCTCTTTTTTAGTACAACAGCAAGAGGGACTGCCATAACTATCTCTCTTTTTTAGTGCAAGAGCAAGATGGACTGCCATAACTATCTCTCTTTTTTAGTACAAGAGCAAGAGGGACTGCCATAACTATCTCTCTTTTTTAGTGCAACAGCAAGAGGCATTGCCATAACTATCTCTCTTTTTTAGTGCAACAGCAAGAGGGACTACCATAACTATCTCTCTTTTTTAGTGCAACAGCAAGAGGCATTGCCATAACTATCTCTCTTTTTTAGTACAAGAGCAAGAGGGACTGCCATAACTATCTCTCTTTTTTAGTGCAACAGCAAGAGGGACTGCCATAACTATCATTTTTTAGTACAAGAGCAAGAGGGACTGCCATAACTATCTCTCTTTTTTAGTGCAACAGCAAGAGGGACTGCCATAACTATCTCTCTTTTTTAGTGCAACAGCAAGAGGGACTTCCTTGTATGTATGTATGTATGTATGTATGTATGTATGTATGTATGTATGTATGTATGTATGCATTTATATATGTGTGTATGTATGTATGTTCCAAGATCACTCTGGAATGCCTGGAGCAATTTCAGTCAAACTTGGTACACATTTGAATTACAATCTGGAAATGTATAATATGGGGGTAAGACTCCCCTATCTGCCCTAGGATCGGGGCAAAAGGGAGTGACATACTTTCCAAAGGGGGGGGGGGGGAAGAGAGGGAGAGAGATAGATTTGAGATCGCCATGTTTATCCCACCGACAACTTTATGTTGTTTGCTCAAGGTTTGGTTCACCCAAGAATTTACTTATTCTTGCTCCTGGAAGTGAAACTAAAAATGGTGTTTATAATCAAGTTTTGAATTAAATTAATATTATATTGAATTTGTAAAAGACTTTACTCTATAATTTGAATGCTCTACTTATAATTTTAAATACCTGTAAATAAAATTACTTCGATATTACACTATAGATATAATTCATTCCTTTTCCTGTCTAACAGACGACTGGGATAAATAAATAACCGGGCAAGGCCGGGTAATCAGCTAGTCAGAAAATAAAACCATCACCCAGAATTGCTCCAGTCTGTCCTTGAAAATCATTATTGAGACATAGGTTGTTAAACGTTTCATAGTGGAAAAAAACAAAACAAAAAGCAAAAGGACCTTGAGTTTTTGTCACGGGGCCCCACAACAAGTTTCGTGGACCGTCCGGGGGTCCACAAACCACCAGTTGAGAATCACTATTCTAGAGCACATTGGCAGAGTCCAGAGAGTAGGAAAGTGCACAAGCAAAGTTAGATATGTAGAACAGATTTCATAGAGGAGGAACTACACAGCCAAAGTTAGATGTCTTTTGAGACCCCCCCCTCCCCCCCCCCCAAAAAAAAAATGTTAGGGTATACAGCTCGAGGCCGCTTGTCAGATTATTTCCTTTAGAACAGTGTTTCCCAAGTGGGCGATAACTCCTACCTGTGGGTGTTGTATAGGACCAGGTTGCGGTGAAGAAGAAAAGGGTCAGGAAAGTGGCGAGGCAGTGAAAGAAAAGGGGGTAGTATTGAGGGGTGTGGGGAGGGGCGCGTCGAGGGAGAAGGAAGAAACAGACGGGGAGGGGGACAGTAACACCTTCCTTCTTAACACACTTTTCAACATGATATAGAGAAACTTATTTCATCTACACTTTTCAACATGATATAGAGAAACTTATTTCATCTACACTTTTCAACATGATATAGAGAAACTTATTTCATCTACACTTTTCAACATGATATAGAGAAACTTATTTCATCTACACTTTTCAACATGATATAGAGAAACTATTTCATCTACACTTTTCAACATGATATAGAGAAACTTATTTCATCTACACTTTTCAACATGATATAGAGAAACTTATTTCATCTACACTTTTCAACATGATATAGAGAAACTTATTTCATCTACACTTTTCAACATGATATAGAGAAACTTATTTCATCTACACTTTTCAACATGATATAGAGAAACTTATTTCCCCACATGAAGCTCGTCCGTCATATTAAAAGTTAAGAAAATAATGCAAGTAGGCGAGTTATAAATGTGCTCATTCATATTGTTAAATAAACTAATGTGCTAGCTTACATTTTTAGGCGTGTAATGCATATCTTAGACCTCTGTACGAGTTGTACATAAAGGGGTTGGAAAGGGTGAGTGGGGGGGGGGGGGGGGGGACACTCAGGATTTGGCGTAGGACGAAAGGTGGCGCCAGTCCTAACAAGCATGGGAAACACTGGGTTATAATGTTAAAATAGTAGCAAATTTGATACATTTCCATTCAAAAAATGCAACGAATTCAAGTAATAATCGTATTGTCATTTCTCATTCCGTCATTTATTTATTTTGATCTGTGAGCTTGTTCAAAGGAGCTTATTTTTAAAACAATGTTCGCTAGCGTTAAAATTTAGGTTTTTATGGAAACTGCGTGAAAAAGAGCATTGAGGAGCAAGATTAGGTCGAGAATAGGGACAAACTGAGCAATGAGCTGAGTTGTTAAGCTGGGAGAATTCTAAACGTTAAAAGCGGTAAAATTAACATTTTCTTTTCTTTTCTCATCAGTTTTTATGCAGTTTCAGACATTTTATTCAATAACAGAAGGACTTCCAAGCTTTTCTTGCCGCAAACTCAAGAGCAAAAAAGAGACCCTCGGGGTTTATGGCACACACTTTGAGACACGGCTGTGTTTTCACATAGAGTTTTGTTTATACTTTTATCTGATATTTTTTTGTCCGTGCGGTGTGCCATAACTCAAAGTACCTACCGCAGGTCGCTGATAGTTGGTCAGAGTGAGCGGTGTTTTAAAATGTCACGATCTATACCACATGTTTGTTGCTCTCTAGTTAGGTACGTGAAAGGCAGAGAACTAGACAGACAAACAGACAGACTGATAAACATAGATAGATAGATAGATAGATAGATAGATAGATAGATAGATAGATAGATAGATAGATAGATAGAGATAGATAGATAGATAGATAGATAGATAGATAGATAGATAGATAGATAGATATGTAATAATTGGGCACGCAGTCTCGTCTGACATTCTGCCCTTCATCATACAACTTTCATTCAGTCACATTCATTCAGCATTTGTTAATGAGCATTAATAATCATGAAAACACAATTAAATGATTACATAAATAAATAATAAACGTATCTCTTGTCCATGCACTCTACATTCTGATTTCTACAACAACATGAAATAAACTTGCATTCTTATGTAGTATTTTTTTTATTGGTGTAGTATTTTATATTTACTTTTACTGACGTGAATTATTGTTCAATCTTTTATTTCTGTCTTGCCGCCGTCGTACTGAGTGGTGGAAGGGTGACCACACCATACGTTCACACCTTACATGTAAATAACAGGAACACGAAACAACAATCCTTTTTATAAAATCACGATCCTTGTATTTACAAAAATTCTGATCCACAAGGCAATACGAATCAAACGAATCCTATGCGCATGAAGTCCATATATTTTATATATTTCCACACGCACTACTGATTCATAAAAAAAAAAATTTCCTTGAATAAATTGAGTTCAACCCTGATTACAAATGCATACAACTAAACTACACACGTCAGCCTCCATCTATCGAATGACCACTCTCGTCCACAATGACACGATCGCTGGACTTCAACGTGCTCAGCTTATGGCATCTTCTTTAAACTTCTCTCTCTTGTCTTATATACCTGATCCGCGACGGACTTGAAGGACTGGGCATTTCCATTCAAAACGGGGCCGTCTCTGGCCAGTGGGATTTCCAATCAAAACCGGGTCACTGCTTGCTTCTTCTCCCACTCCTTACACTTACATTCATTCAAAACTAACAAATTTATAGAAAAACAATATTTAAAAAATTACAACACGCAATTCATACTTTAAACTACTTTAAACTATGCTTGGGGAGGCATATAGTCCATATCAAACTGATGTTGACAAAGTTTAAAGTTATAAGAACGAATATTACTTACAAGCTTTAGTGAAATGGTAGGGCATTCGAAAGGTAGGCAGCTGAGTAAGAGAAGCTTTTTTTAAACATGTCAAGCTTTGGTTTTGGGAGAATACAATTCCTTAAGCGTTGACTGTGTTTTGGATTGGATTTGAACAACGACCACAGATAGGGTGGAACATTGTGCGATAGAAATGTATGAATTAACTTGGCCTTGTTGAAAAGAAATCTCTTCTTGAGGGGTAGAATATCAAGATGTTTGTCCTTATTTGTAATGCGTGCTGCATGTTTGTCATCTATAAGCTTTACTGTTCGTTTTTGAAGTCAGTAAAGTCTTTTCATGTTTGACATGGAACAACCATCCCAGACTGTTAAGCAGTAGTCCAAGTGTGTTTGTATCTGTCTTCTTCTTCTTCTTTGTTCGCTTCTACCACCAATACCGCCCTGTGATCCCACTGAATTTAAGCCTGTGGTCCTCTTTAAGTTCCGTGGTCCCCCGTGTGGTCCCCGAAAGGACCACAAGAGATCCCCGAGAGGACCACAGGATTTGCAGAGTATCTCAGGGCTTGAGCCTGAATTCTTGGTGGGTCTCGGAAGCGGGATTGCGTGACACCGTGGTTTTCGTTGCACCAGTTTAGTCTAGAGTTGGACTTTCTCACCGGAAGACCTCGACGTGTTAGAATATCAGTATATCCCCGCTGGATGAGAGGTGGTAGTCCACTCAGGCCGGAGTTGGACTTTCTCACCGGAAAACCTCGACGTGTTTTGATATACCCGTGTATCACCGCCAGGTGAGAGGTGGTTGCCCATCCAGTCCAGTGTTGGAGTTTCTCACCGGAAAACCTCAGCGTGATTAGGATAAGCATACATCCCCGCCGGATGAGAGGTGGTTGCCCATCTAGACTGCCCTGGTCCAGTGTCTCCGACTTTAGCATTTTGTGGTCGTGGCCGCTACTTTTCCTAGTTGTGACCAGGATGGACCTTTTGTCCAGGAGGACGAATCCTCGCCACTAGTGACCTCCAACACTGGGTTGAGCCGGTTTAGGCATATTATCCCAGTATGGGCGTGTTTTTGACGTGACCGACCTCTAGAGCGGAGGTACCGTGACATGCGTAGCCTTCAAGTTTCACCCCTGGTATGAGCCGGTTTAGGCATATTTCACCAGTATGAGTGTGTATATCGGGCGTGACCAACCTCTAGAGCAGAGGTACAGTGACATACGTAGCCTTCAAGTTTCACCCCTGGTATGAGCCGGTTTAGGCATATTTCAATAGTATGAGTGTGTATCGGGCGTAACCAACCTCTAGAGCGGAGGTGGTGTGACATGCCTGGCCATCAAGTTTCACCTCTGGTGTATGCCGGTTTAGGTATATTTCACCAGTGTAGGTGTATTACGGACGTGGCCGGCCTCTAGAGCAGAGATGCCGTGGTATGTGTAGCTCTCGCAGCGATACTACTGGTCATACAGATTAAACTTCACTTTATCCTTTCCACCACCTTTTCACATCGGCGCCGCACAGCAATCTTTATTTCTTTTCCGCATTTTCTTCCTTGACCCGGAGGAGCTTCACTCCATTCGCGGCATTCGAAGAGTCTCGCCAGCAGTGTCTTAACCTCTGGGTTAAGCCGGTTCATGCATTTCACCCGATATGACTGCACTCAAGACGTGGCAGACCTCCAGACCAGAGGTGCCTTGATTTGAGTGTTTTCTTTGCCTTATCCTTTCTACCACTTTTTCCGCAGTGGTGCCGCGTGGCAACCCCTTTTCACCTTTCTTCATTGGCCGGGAGGAGCACCGCTCCAAGCATGGCAGCTGAAGAATCTCGCCAGCAGCGGTAGATGAGCTACCAAACGTGCCACTCATCTAAAGTGTCTGGTTTTCAGGCCCCAGATATTCGCCTTCGCCCCTTCTCCTGTCAGTTTAAACAATTCTGCCACGGGAAGGCCAGGAGCTGGACTTGACTGCCAGAGGCTGTTTGAGACGCCCGCCGTTGGAGTGGAGACCGAATTCTCCACCCCACCTCCGGCAATAACAGTCCTTAGAACCTTTAATTTTAATTAAATTGGTAAACTTTATGTGCAGTGAGTTTGGTTAGATTATCTACATGATGGTTCCAGCTGAGGTGGTGGTCAATCATGAGACCTAGAGTTTTATGTTCACTAACATTCTCTATCTGTGAAGTTCCAGCATGGAGCTGTAGTGTTGTTGTTGGTGAATTTGTTAATTTCTGTCTTTGTTGTAATGAGCATGGATTTTGTTTTGCTGGTGTTTATGAGCATTCTGTTTTTATTGTTCCAGGTAATTAGACTGTTTATTTCAATTTGAAGAGCTGACTCAAGATTAATACAGTCATTATCACTGGTGTAAACTGTACAGTCATCAGCAAAGAGGTCACAAAATGATTTTTTCAGATGAAGTGGAAGATCATTGATGTAGATGGTAAACAGGAGAGGACCAAGAATAGATCCCTGTGGAACACCATGATCAACCACAGATGAACTTGACTTATAGTTTTTGAGGCAAACTACCTGTTGTCTGTTGGAATGTCAACAATCAAATCATTTTCTTGCATGTGTTGTAATGTTGTTTTTTATGTGCTTTTTTAGGGGTTTAGACAAAGTTAATAGAATAGAAATTGGTCTATAGCTTGAGAGATTTTTCTCCGAAACAGATTTAAAAAGAGGACATATTTTTGCAATTTTAAAAGCCTGAGGAAAATGACAATGTGCAATGCACTGATTGTAAATGTATGTTAGTGTATCTGTAATTACTGGGGCAGAGTAGCATAATATCTTGTTGCTGATTTCATCAAATCCTGCTGTGTTGCTGTTCTTTAAAGATGAAAGATAATTATAAACTTTACTAACTGACATGAAAGGAATATTCTGTTGCTTTATATTTGTACATTTGCTATCTATAAATTTGTTTAATTCGCTCAAATCAAAAGTAGGTGTTGGCAGTGCAGATTTTAAGATATTGACTTCATTTCCGATTTCTGAACTCTTCAAATGCAAGCACATGATTATAATTCTGCAAGTCAGACTGTTTTCTCTTGTTTGCTAGAATGTTAATTGCTTTCCAGACAGACTTACTGTCTGATTTATTCTGAACTAGGCTCCTAAAGTAATTTCTCTTTCTTGCCTAATTAAATACTGTACTCTATTTCTAAGTAATCGGTAGCTAGTGAATTCCTTAATTTTATGGGCCAGATCCCCTTCCCTCATGACTCACAATATCTTAGGTGTTATCCAGGGGAACTTCACTTAATGTTTAACTCTCACCTCTTTAATAGGAACATGCCTGTCAAATATATCCCTGAAGGTTTTTATCCGGTATTACAGGGCCTTATCAAGGTCAGTTAGTTGGTACACATGATCTAGAGGTGCTGCTTGTAACTCTTTCAGAAATGATCTAAGCTGAATTTGCTATAACTTCTACATTTAATACTGATATGTTTATTTTGGGGAATTTTCAAGCCATGTCGTGTCCTTGTGCAACAGACCGGATAGCGATCATTCAGTGATTTGTGAGGGACTTTACATTCTATAATGTTTTCTGGATGAGGTACATATATGTGATTATTAGTGTGGATGATGTTTCAGTTACTCTGGTAGTTTAGTGATAATTTGGGATAAATTGTATGACAAAACAATATCATTCCATGTAGCATCTGTTTGTCTGAATTAATATTGAAATCTCCAAGACCAATTATATCCTTCAAATCAAAAGACAAAACATAATCCATCATACTTGTAAAGTGACCATACCATGATGCTCTTGCATTTGGATTACGATACAGAAACCCGATTAAGATTGGGCTCTGCTTTGGAAGTTTGATTTCCAACCACATACATTCAGTATCTGGTGTCTCAAGGTCTGTTCTATGGCAAGAGTGTATGGCAGTGGTAACACATACAACCATTCCTGTCTCAAGATTCCTAGTAGGGTCATGTCAAAGTAAATTATAACCGTCTATCTTAATGTCTTCCTCAGGTATATTTTTGTTTAGACGACTTTCTGAAAAGCCAAAGACATGGAAGCTATGATTAACTATATTAGTTCCCTCAGAAAGTTTCTTCGGAGTCGGCTGTGTCCTGTTCGGAGACGGAAGATGGTGACTTGTTCCTTTCTGTTTAGCATGTGATAGTCATCATGTGGTGGTGTTTGTGGCTTCCTGTAGGTTTTTATCATGCTTTTCTTCTGATTATAGGTGACTGGTATGTCTGGTTGCTCCATTTCAGTGCCCTCTTTGGCCAGATGGTCAGCTTTCTCATTGCCTGGTATCCCACAGTGGGAGGGAATCCATTGCAAAGTGACTCCATGTTGTAAGCCAATTTTTGACAAGGCATCCTTAAGGTCTGGTAGTTTGTTGCACTGAAGAGCTTCCAGTACTGATCTTGCATCTGTGAGAATTACTACAGGACATGTATCAATTCTGGAGTCCGATAGTTTTTCAACTGCAGCAATAATTGCCCTAACTTCTGCATCAAAGTTGTTGCAGTATTTACCAGTGGGTATGGAAATCTTGTCAATGGTGTTGTTTGGATATTCAATATATGCTCCTGCCCCACCATTCTTTATGGCATTATGTGCAGATCCATCTGTATACACACGTATCCAGGTGTCACATGGATATTTGTCATCTAGAACACTAAGTGTGGCTGTTGATCTTACAAGACTGCTCTGCATCTCACCATTCTGCACACCTTTCACTTCAGTCTGAATAGTTATTTGTGTATAATCTGCTTCTTTCCATGGTGTATGCTCTGGTACAGATGATAATGGAGTGACTACAGTTGGAAGGTCAGGTATCAGCTTACGCATACGCTTGGCCTGATGAATGAAGCTGCTTCTTTTAAGCCGTCCTAATGCCAAGTTATTGAATCTCTCCTTCAGGGGATGGCTTACAGAGCTAAGGAATTTTTCTCCCATGGTCATGACCTTTGTGTCTCTACGTTCCTTTAGCGGTTGAACACCAACTATTTTCTGCATTTCTACTATTGGTGTGGACCTCATGGCACCTGTGATAATCCGTAGTGACTGATTTTGAAAGATAGATAGATAAACAGACAGACAGACAGACAGATAGATAGATAGATAGATAGATAGATAGATAGATAGATAGATAGATAGATAGATAGATAGATAGATAGATAGATAGATAGATAGATAGATAGATAGATAGATAGATAGATAGATAGATAGATAGATAGATAGATAGATAGATACTGAGGAACACATAAATGCATTTGAATGTAAATGCTACAGAAGAGTTCTTGAAATATCAAGGACACAAAAAAGAACAAATATATCCATACTACAAGAACTTAATATTGAAGAAAAGCTGGATAGTAAAGAGGATTAAAGAGAGAAAACTTAAATATTTTGGACACATTAAACGTCATGAGAATATAGAGAAGACCGTCTTGGAAGGGTACATAATGGGACAAAGAAAGAGAGGAAGACGAAGGCCAAGATGGCTGCAAGACATCGTTGGTGATCTGCAAATGGATGCATCAGCAGCAGGCCATCTTGCTCACAACCGAGAGGCCTACAGGAGAGCTTTTAGCCAGGCAAAGTTCCACAAGGGACATGCAAATGACTGACTGTAGGCATATGAAATGTTAGTGCCTTCACATTGCTAGATAGACAGAAAGGCAGTGAAACATTTCTAGGCCACTACAGCATTTAAGGTATGGATGCCAGCACCTGGCCTCGCTGTCTGTGTTTTCCTAGGAAAACGCCAGATACTCATTTTTAGGGGGCTGGGTTGACCCCTGTGCCATGAGGTCCGAAAAAATTCTGCCCATGTGAGAACTCGAACCAGGGAAAATCTGATCGCCAGGCAAGTGCACTAACCGCTACACCATCGCGGAACCCCAGAGAGGAGGAGGGCCAAGAGAAAAAAAAAGATGGCAGAGGACTGACCAAGTGGCACATAAAAAGAAAAGTACCTGAATTAATCTGAAACACCAAGGATCATAACCATGCAAGATAGAGAAGCACTGATTGCCAACTGTATCGGGCAAACACATAATAGTAACAATAATAATAATAATAATAGTAATACTTCATTACGTCATGTGGTATGTCCTTTCCAGAACGTTGTCCCATGATTGCAATACGGTCTTGCGCAAGTTGACCGGCGTCTTGCAGTGATACACTCAGACTTTCCCTGATGCCCTGAGTCCACCCGCGGCGAGCTCGTCCCTTTTCTCTTTTGCCGGGCACTGCCTTCTACTATCAACCTCTTTTACCGGGCACTGCCTTCTACTATCAACCTCTTTTGCCGGGCACTGCCTTCTACTATCAACCTCTTTTGCTGGGCACTGCCTTCTACTATCAACCTCTTTTGCCGGGCACTGCCTTCTACTATCAACCTCACCAAGCTGTTGTGTCTCTTGATGTGGCCGAAGTATCTCAGTTTTCTCGTTTTCAGTGCGCTTACAAGCCAGTTTTGTAACACACTTACTCTTGTGAACATCATCATCAGGTGCCGTGCCGACTGGCGTTGGCTATTATGCTTCTCTGGAGTACACGATCCTTCATGCAGGCCATCAGCTCAGTTGGTGATCTTCTCCCACACCATCTCGTCAGACTGTCCAGTATTATTTCTCTTGGTCTTCCTCTTATCTTCTTCCTTCTATTTTTCCTGTTGTTATAATATTTTCAATGCCCCCTCTTCTCATTGCATGTCCTATGAAAGTACATTGTCTCTCTCTTATTTTTTTTACAAGATATTTTTGTCTCTCCAGCTCTTCTCATACATTCTTCATTAGTTTTCTTTGCTGTCCAGGGGATTGCAACATTCTTCTAATAAATCAAATTTCTACTGCTTCCAATGATTTTTGTGCAGACCTGCCTATTGTCCATGATTCACTTCCATATAACAGCATACGTTCAACACAATATTTTAGGACTCGTTTTCTAACATTCATTGATAAGGATGTGTTACATAATATGTTTCTCATTCTCTGAAATGCAGTCTTTGCTTGGTATATTCTGTTCTGAATTTATGTTCTGCATTTCCCATCTGAAGTTATTACTGCTCCAATGTATTTGAATTTCTGCACCTGCTTTAGAATAGTTCCGTTTAATTTTATACTGCATATGCTTGTGAACATATCTTTATTATTATTATTATTATTACTATAATTATGTGTTGCGCCTGATACCGTGCATGATATTCTATGTTTTCTTTTCTTTATGGAGAACAAACAAAAACCAAAAAAAATCAACAGATCGGTTCCCTCCTACATACTTGTATTAAGCAGACGTTTTCAGAATGTCGAATTCTGAAGCAAATCTCCCTTTATTTTTACACATTTACAATTGAAAGTAATCTAATTTCGAATTCTTTCGTAATTCGACAACTCTAAGATGACATTTCTAAGAAAATTAATTCACAAACCAGAAACTAAATGATTTGTTGGAGGTATTTGAAATTATTGGAGGCACAGAATCGCAGAAAATAGAGAAACATGATTCCAAACGTCACCCGTTATAGAGAAACATGATTCCCAACGCCACCCATTATAGAGAAATATGATTCCCAAAGCCACCCGTTATAGAGAAACATAATTCTAAACGCCACCCGTTATAGAGAAACATGATTCCAAACGCCACCCGTTATAGAGAAACATGATTCCCAACGCCACCCGTTATAGAGAAACATGATTCCCAACGCCACCCATTACGGCACACAATGTAGAGTAAGTGTTTAAAACAATCATTCATTCAATCATTCATTTGCATATCCCTTGCAGAACTTTGCCTTCCTCACAGCACTCCTGTATGCCTCTCGGTTGTGAGCAAGATGGCCTGCTGCTGATGCATCCTTTTGCAGATCATCAACGATGTCATGCAGCCATCTTCTTCTTGATCTTCCTCTCTTTCTTTTTCCCATCATGCACCCCTCTAAGACGATTTTCTCTAGATTATCATGACGTTTAATGTGTCCAAAATATTTAAGTTTTCTCTCTTTAGTCCTCTTTACTAGAAAGCCTTCTTCAATATTAAGTTCTTGTAGTATGGATATCACTTAAGGAAATAACTCGTAGCCGGTAATTCGACATGCCAGAGACAAATCCAGACTCTAGAAGTATTTTAAGTAAAAGAGATATTTTATCTGAAATCCATAATTTATCTTAAGAATGCCCTTCTTGACCTTCGACCTCCAGCAAACAACTGGAGTCAGTAAACCTGAGTCTATTCTCAGAATCAAGGACTTCAAACAGGTATCCCAGGTGATGTACGTCTTAATAAAATCCCTTAGGCTGTGCTGTGTCAGACAGGCGGGCGTCCACGCTTAGCGCCGGACTTTGGTTTGTGCTTAGTGGGTGAAGTACTATAATGGCGGACTAATTAGTTTGACCGAACTGACACCTTGCCCGTAGCGAAGATCTCGCCAGTTTGTCAGGCAATGATTGTGGTTAATAATAGTATAAAAAAGTTCTTATGTTAGACTCTTCTTCTTCTTCTTCTACTTCTTCTTCTTCTTCTTCTACTTCTTCTTCTTCTTCTTCTCTGATGCAGATAAAGTTCGCCTCCATTCCACTCTCTTCCTAATCTTCTCTCTCCATTCGGTGAACATCGGTTTCCTTTATATCCTCTCTATTGTTATCTTTCCATCTCTGTCTTGGTCTGCCTCTTGGTTTTGTTACCTTCATCTCTTGTACATACATCATTTTCGTTTGTCCACTCTCTGCCATTTTTTCTACACGGCCCAACCAGCGTAGTCTGTTCAGTTTCAAGACGCTTCATTCCCCATTGTTGGTATCCTTTATTGGTCCAAAGATTCTTCTTAGGATCTTGTTCTCAAAGACCTGCAATTGTTGTTCCACCTTTCTTTGCTGTATTCCACGTTTCTGATCCATACAAAAAGAAAGAAAGAAAGAATCAACTAAAATTGAAAATAATGAAAGTATTATTCTTTCTGATCCATACAAGACGGCTGGTCTTATCATAGTTACGTAGATTGTTCATTTCCACCACAGTGGCGGTCAGACCACGGCTCGCAAAAAGATTGTTCATTTCCACCACAATGAGGTTAGGACAGTGGCTCCCAAAGAACTAACGGGGTTCATCCAGTCTCAAGAAAAAAATGGGTACCAGGGTTAACGAAGAGGAATGTCGCAGCTAGCTACGGAGTTGGTAGTGATAGCGACACTAGTTGACAGTTTCTGCCACATAGCAGTAGAGCACTCACGGTTTGACTGTGTGCAACGAAGGTGGTTCACTTTACCTTAGTGTTCTGTGGCTGGATTTAGGATTTTAACAGATGTAAAGCAAAGTCTATTTTATAGGTCTAATAAACCATCAGTCAGTCATTTGAATGTCCCTTGTGGAACTTTGCCTGCCTAACAGCTCTCCTGTAGACCTCTCGGTTGTAAGCAAGATGACCTGCTGCTGATGCATATATTTGCAGATTATAAACGATGTTTTGCAGCCATCTTGGCCTTGGTCTTCCTCTCTTTATTTTTCCCATTATGTGCCCTTTCAAGACTGCCTTCTCTAAGTTCTCATGATTTTTAATGTGTCGAGAATATTTACGTTTTCTGTGTTTAATCTTTCTTACTGGCCAACATTCTTCAATATTAAGTTCTTGTAGTATGGATATATTTGTTCTTCTGTTTTGTGTCCATGATATTTGAAGAAGTCTTCTGTAGCATTTACATTCAAAGGCATTTATGTGTTTCTCAGCTGTTTTGTTAAGTGTCCAGGTCTCACAGACATGGAAAAGATGCATGCCCTTAAAAATCTTATTTTTGTAGTTCTGTCTGTTCCTTTCTACAGCGTCTTTAGGTGTTTTATTTTTTTGAAGAATGATAGATGTCCTCCTTTTAATTTCCCTCATTGTATCTCCATTATTAGTTAGTTGTGATCCAAGATATTCAAAACTCTCTCCACCTCTTCCTATTTTTCCTCATTGATACATATTTCAGCTGCCTTATTAGTTTTATCAGCTGTCATCAGTTTAGTTGTCTTTCCATTAAGAGAAAGGTTTTTGCCCTTCACTGTTCTTACGGACTGATATAATTAGTTTTTCCATTCCTTTTTGTGTTGTGACAAGTAATACTGTGTCACCAATGTCTAATCTCTGGTATTTCATAACCTCCAGTTGTTATTATGGCACCATAACATTCTTTGTCTACATCTTCCCTAACATTCCTCATTATATTTTCAGTATACAAATTAAACCATAGAGCACAGAAACTTAAGATGAGAATAATAAAATGGTATCCATATTCCACGATATCCTGCAATGTAGAAGACTGAACATTAGATAAGGAAATGGAAAAGAAAACAGAGGCGCTTGAACTGTGAGCGTACAGAGGAATAGGATGGACTTCATGTGCAGAAAAAAATGCAAAGAAGAAATAATTCAGCTAAACCTGAAAATAATGAAAGCATTATTTGGGACAGTGATTTTCTTTTTTTAAATTTAAAAACCGGAACTGTCCCGAAAAGAGGGATACCTGGCAACTCTAGCTGGAATATATATTCGGTTCTTATTTAGCGCCTGTTTGTGTTGCTACAAGCCGCCAAACAATTATCACCGGATTTTTTAACTGTCTCTAGTGTGTGCGGTTGGTGTCTTATTGACTTGCCTGGTATATGTATGGGTATTTAAGGCGATATTGTTTAGTTGTGAATTCTGAATTTAACACAGCTTTTCCTCATAAAATAACTGATACTTATAAAACTGCACACAAAACACTATTTGATTCTGCTTTTTTTTTTCTCTTCCTTTTCACAACTGTAAGCTTCAGCAATTGCCAATAATAAAAGTTTTTAAAATGCGTTTATGCGGTTTGTTCTTATCTGATGTCGTTATTACGAAGTTATTGCGAAAACGTGTAATTGCACGTATCTCATCATGCTTTGTTTGTGAATGTTGAGAACTCATCGGCGATGTATTTTTAACATAAAACCTAATAATTAAACTTTAAGTGATCTGCTGTCTTGTCGTCTGTGTCTCTGGGAATGGGGGCTGGTGTTCTTTGCAGCCGACGCTGTGAAGATGGCACAACATCGTGTTGGATGTGGGAGCGGGTTATGGCAGCTGTTTCAGTCAATGAGTGAGATGGGCGTGCAATACTTCTTTAGCAGACTCCGCTGCGAACTACTTTACGAGCACTATGTGACGTTTAACGGCACGGGAAGGATATCAGATATAATAAGATAAGACTCCACTGCATAGGAGGGGAGGGGTGAGCTATGATTATCCCGCCCGTTAGCCAAGCTAAGCCTTTTACTGGGCGGGGGAGGGGGCGGGGTACTAACAGTGAGGTGGGGGCAGGGTCTTGTTCAGCTCTGTTTCGTCAGTCCCGACGCTATCGTGTCAGCTATGGGTCGCTGATTGCCAGCCAAAACGGGCAGTGTCTTCGCCCCCCTCTCCCCCACGGCTACTGTGTTAACTTTGGTCACATCCTACAAAGCCATCTATGTCTATTTTGTCTTCTACAAAGCTTTGAAATCAGTCTCGTATTTGTAGAATCTGCCGCCTGACTATACAGCTTCCCTCTCCATCCCACCCCACCCCTTTTTTTAAGGTACTGACAATTGTGTAGGAAGCGTCCATTGGTTATCTTAATTCTGTAGGCGGAATTTCTTCAGTGTCTGAACCAGTTTTACCACATTTAAGAGCAGGGGATGACCCTGTCCCAATTTTTTTGGCAATCAGTGGTTTAGAGCTGATATGCTAACGTCAGGGTTGGCGAACCATATCTGACCAAGACCCTGTCCCACATCTACTTTGGTGTCCCCAGTAACAGGCTTAGCCTGGCTAATGGGGAAGGGATCGCCGTAATCTCCATGGTGGTGGAGTCTGCTAAAGAAGTACTGCGCACCTCCTAGATTTTCCTTCCAAATCAGGGTTTGAAAAAAAACCCCTGCCATGACACGTTCTCAATCCGACACAATGCTGTGCCTCAACATCTTCTCAGCATCGGCTGCAAAGAATACCAGCTCGCAGTTGGAAGAAGCTGGAGAAGAAGAAGGCAAGTCTGTCATAGATCCATCGTTTGTACATTGGGCTAGTGGGATAACAGTGAGTAACTTAACCACCCGACTTCGCATAAGAAAAAAAAAACGTTTGCTATGATGCACTTCTCCTGTGCTCTTTGTTTGCCAACAAGGAAAACAAAACAAAACACACACAAAAATCACATGAATATACACAGGACAATACACAAAATAAAAACACGTAAGAACAGTATTAGAACGTAAAATGACGTCACAACATAACTTATTAAGAAACAGGAAGACGGATTATTCCGTCACAGATTTTCAATCATTCAAAGAACAGAAACAAAAGATCTTATTTAATCCTGTATTTCCTCCAAATCATATCCAACATCATTAAATACGTCAATTAAATAGAACAAAAAAAAAACAAAACAAACTGACACATTAATGAGCGATTCTGAAATGAAAAAAATGATGAAAACAGCGATGATGGATGACTCGGGATGGACGTTGATGAGGAAGGTCTGATGAATGACTGAGGGGACAGCAACATAGTTCTTTTGGACAGCAACATAGTTCTGTTGGACAGCAACATAGTTCTATTTTACAGCGCAAAGAAATATTGCACAATCCTTTCATATACAGACACGAAAACATGTTAGTATTTGTTCTGTTAAAATGTTCCGGTGTATCTTACTATTTTTTTTTTGGTTTGTTTGCAAAAACATTTACTGTTAAGCTGTGGAAGTTCTTAATTAACCATGACTTTTTGTTTTTAAACGAATCAAAAATGTAACGCATTTTTCGCCTTTGTGTTTCGTTTTCGGATATTAATTTCCTGTTTGAGTTTTTGAAAGCAGTTCAAATTTCATTTCATCAGTAGTAAATTATAGTAATTTGTAGCAATAATTTAAGTGGTCAGTGCTTCCTTTTTTGTTCTAATTTTGTTTATAAACTAAGCTGGGGGCAAGGGTGGGACCACTGAAAAGAAACCTGCAAATACAAGCTAAACTTTCAAAATGTGTTAAAACAAGATACATTACAAAACTAACGTCCTACTGTAGGATTGCATGAACTGGGTTCCCCTCTAGCAAAAAAGTATGGTGTATAACAATCACATGTATGACTATTTTGTGAAATAAGTTCCAATAATTTAATGAATTATTTCATTTTATTTAAAATTACACTCTTGCCATTATCCAAGGGGGAAAAACCACAGCATAATGACCTTTGTATGTTGCCATGCGAAAATAATTGTACCATAGTATGTTAGTATCATGTGCTTTTTGTGACACACATATCACGTCTCCATACATATTAGATATTAGTGGTAGTCAATATTATTGCGAATATTTACAAATAAGAACAAATGGTGTGCCATACATTACCATGTGTAAAAATGGTTCATAAATAAGAACATTAATAACACTTGTAAAAAAAAAAAATTCATGAAACGAAACAATCGTGGCTTTTCCATGACATTTTTTTTCTCTCTCATTAACTGTGTTTGAAAAGCACGATGTTAGAAAGGAAAAATCTGATGGAACATGGTAACAGCGCAGCGATCAGAGAGTTTTGTTCTCAGGTGCAGAGAAAGGGCTCCTGGTACTGGCATAACACAACACCCGCAGCCCTAAGAGAAATGAGAACCTTGTACTGATGTGTTAGGGAATTTCTTCCGAAATACGTGTACGCCAGCTGTTGAATGGATGTAGCCCGCGCTGCGTTAACTGAACATGAAAGTGGGTACGCTACGATTCTGTTAGGGAAGTATTGTCGAATAATTGTGAAACTATTGAAATGTGATGGTTTATCACTTCGCTACCACGTGGAACTAATCAGGCTACTGAGGTGATATATTCAGATAACACATACTAGGAACTGCTCAGCAGCACAGAGACACACTGGGGATAAGATGTTAGTTCATATATGCTCCATGACTTATCATTAGTGGAAAATGGGTATATACCATGCCAGCGTATATTTTCTTTGGCCTCATTCACGCAGAACCATATAGTGTATATAATCTTTGTATATTTTCTTTAACCTCCTTCACGCAGAACCATATAGGGTATATAGTCTTTGTATATTTTCTTTAACCTCCTTCACGCAGAATCATATAGGGTATATAGTCTTTGCATATTTTCTTTAGCCTCTTCACGCAGAAGCATACAGGGTATATAGTCTTAGTTTGTATATTTTCTTTGACATATTTCCTGCCACTGAGGTACATATGGGATGCATGGGGCTGACACAAAGAAACCTACACGTTGTTTAGTTCCCTGTTTATAACTGTCAGGCACGTGGCTCGGCCATTTAGAGAGAATCGAGGAGGGCAGACAAACAAAGATGGCCTACACAGAAGTGATGAAAGGGAATAGGCAAAGAGGTAGACCAAGACAACGATGGCAAGGCAACCTAGATATACGGGCCCTTGGAATCGACAGTTGGCAAGATAAGATCAAGAACAGAGAGGAATGAGGACGTGTCTTGTCTGCAGCGATGAGCCTTACTGGCTCCGAAAACCGCTGAATTCAGCAGCTGCTCAAAGAAGAAGAAGAAGAGGAAGAAGAAGAAGGCGCGCCTACAGCTGAGCCCATCAGGGAGCTTCCGCCTGGAAACCAAACCGTCGGGCTGCGCACTGAAAGACAACCGCACTGACCGCTTCGCTACTCCTGCTCCCAACACAGGGTTTATCGTATACGTTCTTATGACGCAAAAACGCGATTTACCAAAACAAAACAAACAAACAAACAAAAAACACAGGAAACAGAAATTCATGTGATCCACATTATGCAATGTGAAGGTAATATTTCATGTGTTTCAGTATAATGTGAAATAATGAACAAATTATTCACAAAATAATTTGAATACAGACTGCCAAAAACAAAATGCACCTGGTGCTATGTGATATTATGCGATCTCCCACTTGTATGATGCACATATATACAGAAAAACCAACATACACTTGAAATAACTTAGCACTTTCATAATGAAATCATCACCGCTTTTAAAAATAATTTTCATCCATTCAATGACTATTCATATAAATCCAATCATGAAATATTTTATTTTTCAGTTAACAGTCATACATTGAGCTTCTTCTTCCTCCTCCTCCTCCTCCTCCTTGCCCATTTACAGTTATGTCTTGGATAAATTGGAGTGTAGTTCCCGGTATAGAGCAGTGCAGCTAAGATCTTTGTGCAATTTCACAGAGCTACGTAGCAGATGGGTCTCACTGTTTCATGGTGCAGTTCAGAACGATGTATTCCACAGTTTCAGCTCCTGGGTACATACACAAAGAGGAGAACTTTGTCCACCTTAAACTTCGGAGTCGGTTGTCTCCTGTTCTGTGAGGGAAAAATAATGACCTGTTCCTACCTCTTCAGCATGCGATATACATTAGGAGAATTGTATACACGGAAGCCGGTTAGGGCTGTGGATTAGTCACTCGCTCGCTGACGAGGTGACTCAGTTTCACCACACTCACACGGTGATTTGCAAAAAACTCCAGGGGTTCACTCAGCCTCAAGAAAAGAAACAAAAAAAAAGGGGGGGGGGGGGGTTACAAGAACAACACTACGGGAAGGAAGAGGAATGACGTAGCTAGCTACGGAGTTAGCGCTGATGGCGACACTAATCAGAATTTCTGGTCAACTGCTGACTAGGTAGCAGAGTTCTTATTGTTTCACCATGTGCAATGACGCTGGTTCACTACTCGTACCTTTATCTTTTATACATTTCCATGCAGTCCCATCTAGAAGTTTATATCAGTTTACCTTTAGGGACAGATATTCAGTTATTATGACAAGGACTTCATGTTATGCGGACTTCTGTAATTTACCAGACTAGAACTTTTCTGTATCAACTGTACGAAAGTTGCTATTCTTCACCGAGGTTTTGTTAAAGATAAAACTAATATCCCTGGCAACCAGAGAGAGAGAGAGAGAAAAAAAAGATATTCTCAAAAAAGTTTCAGAGCAAAGAAAATTTGCTAAATTAGAGGAAAAAATTGTCTAAATATCTTGGACATGTCATGAGAGAACAGAGTTTGGAGAACTTGGTCAAGACTCGAAAATTCTCAAGATTAGAAGTAGATGGATGTCAAGGGAAAAGTATCTCAGCGGGACTGACCGAGTTAGAAGGAGAAAGAAAAGCATTTGAACCTATCGAAGCCGCCAAGATAGAGACTGCATGATGGTCAAAACTATCAGGCACGGTACGTAGGAAAGCATGTGTGCCAAAAGCATATTAAATCAAAGAAATAAAACTATACCCTTTCCAAACAAACAAAAATGTTGGCACACATGAAGAACTACTGCTGAAGATAAGATTCATGGAGGAGTCTTATCTCGAAACAATAGGAAACTTTAGAAGTCATAGAAATCTGGAAATAAAATAGCTATAAATTCCAAAGGGGAGGTGGTCATAGAAAATAGAGCAGTTCTTTGGTTGCAGAGGTCTTCATAGTAAAGACCAACACTAGAGATTAGCAATAGGAATGGTATATACAATATATCAGTCAGTCATTTGCGTGTCTCTTGCGGAACTTTGCCTCCCTAACAGTTCTTCTGAAGGCCTCTTGGTTGCAAGCAAGATGGCCTGCTGCTGATGCATCCATTTGCAGATTATCAACGATGTCTTGTAGCCATCTTCGCCTTGGTCTTCCTCTCTTTCTTTGTCCCATTATATACCCTTCCAAGACAGTCTTCTCTAGATTATCGTGACGTTTAATGTGTCCAAAATATTTAAGTTTTCTTTGTTTAATCTTCTTTACTAGCCAACCTTCCTCAATATTTAGTTCTTGTAGTATGAATATATGTGTTCTTTTCTGTGTCCATAATATTTGAAGAACTCTTCTGTAGCATTTACATTAAAAAGCATTTATGTGTTTCTCAGCTATTTTAGTGTCCAGGTCTCACAGGCATATGTTGCGGTGGGAAAGATGCATGCCCTTAAAAATCTTATTTTTGTAGTTCTGTCTGTTCCTCTCCACAGCCCTTTTAGTTGTTTTACTTTTTGAAGAGCGATAGATGTCCTCCTTTTAACTTCCCTCATTGTATCTCCATTATTAGCTAGTAGTGATCCAAGATATTCAAAACTTTACTTCTTCCAATATTTCCTCATTGATACATATTTCAGCTGCCTTATTTGTTTATATATATATATATATATATATATATATATATATATATATATGTATATATACACACACACCCACACAGCTTGGTACATGATGAACGCAAGAAGAAAGAGCGAACAAAGACCAAAACAAGAAGGGAACAGAAAGAAAAACAGATACAACTACAAAAGGTCTGAGCCACTAGAGATCTGCTAGAGTTCTTGGTCACATCAGAGTTCATTATAGAAGTCAAAGTGGCTTCAGTTTTGTGGGAAAGTAGTTTAAGTCCTTCCAAGGGAGTTTAGGCTGTTAAGAGAACTCAGGGCTTTGAAAAATTTAAGTGTCCAGGACAACTGGGACACGAATGTAGCTAGTAAGAAAAGCTTCTTAAAACTGATATCATCTACCGGAGATGATTACTAATAATGATACTAATAATGATAATAACCGTTACGTCATGAGCATTGTTTACAGTGTGACGTTCTGAATGAATGGACTTTCAGAGAGAAATAATGGTGATGATAAACAATTGAGGTACTCTCAAGAGAGCACACATCAAAGCTGCCCTGGTTGAGAGTACTCTCCCCTTAACTTGACTTGATAGTCGAGTGTATGAAGCTAAACACTTAAATTATGTCTCCTTGACTTCACTTGATGGTCGAGTGTATGAAGCTAAACACTTAGGTCCTGTCTCCTTGACTACACTTGATGGTCAAGTGTATGAAGCTAAACGCTTAAGTCCTGTCTCCTAGACTTGACTTGATGGTCGATTGTATGAAGCTAAACACTTAAGTCATGTCTCATTGACTCGGATTTGATGGTTGAGGGTATGAAGACATAAACAAGACAGACCCATTTAGTGTTTCATTCAATCAATCAAGTGCTGTGCCGTGCCGTGTGGCGTAGGCGATCACTTCTCTCCACAATTCCCTGTCTTTAGACTTGATTATGAGATCCGCTGGTGATTTTCTTCCTAGCCACACTGACAGCCCATCCAGTAACTTCTCTCTCTGTATTCCTTTGTCTCTTCTTCCCTCAGTTTTTCCAGTTGCCACAGTGTGTTCGAATTTTCCTCTTTTCAGAAAATGTCCTATAAATCTCGTTGTCTGCCTTTGATCTTTAATTTGCCTTTTAAATCTAGCCTCTCTTAAAGACTTCGTTAGTTTTCTTAGCTGTCCATGGTACCTTTAACATCCTTCTTATGAACCACATTTCTATGGCCTCTATTTCTTGCTATACTCTCTTATTCATGGACCATGATTTTTCGCTATACTCTCTTACTCATGGACCCCGATTTCTCGCTATACTCTTATTCATGGACCATGATTTCTCGCTATACTCTCTTATTCGTGGACCATGCTTCACATCCATAACACAAAATTGGCTCGATGTAACATTTAAGTACTTGGAATCTTGTTTCTATTGACATGGATCTGTTGCACAAGATATTTCTCATTTTCTGGACTTGGTATTTCACTGATGTTAAACTGCAGAGAAATGAGGCGCTCATGAGAATACAACAGAATATGACAAAACCTCAACATTATCTACAGACTTTAGGACCCATCTACCGACATCCTAATAGTGCAGCTCGCTAGGAGTACATCGCAGCATGTTCTTGTGTATGTCCTGAGGTATCTGGATTAAGAATGCAATTCTTCACTATCTATTGACGCTACTGGGTAAGAAACTATTTCAAAGCATTCGCAATGAGAACAAAATGAGGAACATCAAACTAAAAGGCTGCCAGGTCATATCTTGCCTCCACATGTGCGCTTCTGATACAGGAAAATAGTAAGACCAACAAAGACAGATCAGTGACCTGCTGCTAATATTTCTAATTTTACAAGGTGTATCAAAATAACTTGTACAATTTTAGCTGTCTGAATATCGGGACTGTACAATGACTCTGGGTACACTTTGTACGCACATAAGAGAGCCTTGCTTTTTTTCTGAAATTTTCACTTATATCTTATTTTCATATCTAAGTTCGGCACATGTCCCGTTTACCGGGCAAACGTGCACAGTAGCTGAGTCATAGAAGGGAACCCTGAACTATCTTCTTTCCCTTTTTTTCTTATTGTTTATTTTTTTAAAGTTTACTGCACACTTGAATTATAATAAGTAATAATAACATAAGTGATAGTGAGAACACGTTATCGCCTTTTTCAAAATACATTTGCTGGCGAAAATAAAAAAGCTGCATTCAACATTTTATCTGTTGTCTGCCATCTACGATACACTTCTATTTCCTTTTTGGGACACCCTGAACATAAATACCAGCTGTGATGAACTTAGCTGCCTTTCCGCTCTTGTCAACAAAAGCCAATCCAGCAGCATCAAGGCTTCAGCATTAGATGAATTGAAGAAAAAAAAAAGAAAGATAATGTTTGATGAACAATTAGAGAATGTTCAGGATCTCACCTGCCAGGGACGGTTCATTTTAAAACAGACACACCCGAGATGTGTCTATTAATAAAGCTGCCGTTTTGCAGAACTACATAGATGACTGGCTATCAATAAGGCTGGCGTTTAGCGGAACTACTAAGAGATTAACGCTAATGGCGTCGTGAAAAAAACAGTAAGAAAGGATACTGAATGCGAGGTATCGTACATGCTTGGGTCTTTCCTACTAAAATTTTCAGAATGATGTCAAGAGAAATGAAACATTAGTTAAAAAAAAAAATGATCACATGCAGGTGTTAAGCTGTTTCGGCTTTCTAAAAGAGGACAACAAGATGGTGAGATTGGACACGATGAATCTCACTCATGCAACTCGACCTGCTGCGTAAGAATAGACAAGTGGTTCCCAAACTTTCTAGAGGCTGTCACACCCTTTTGCTTCTCAAGCCACACCCCCTATCTCCGTCTTACATGCGCACATATAAATACAAGCACACTTTAACCCTTATATACCCGCTATCAGTCTCTTTTCCGTCGTTGCCTCCACGGATCTTCTCAATGCTCTTTTTTTTAGAACCGCTGGTACAGAGTTTGAAGCAATGGAAGATTGTAGAGCGGTTCTCAAAATAATAATTATACGTATTCCTATACTAGGGATTAAAATTGTAATAAATCTATCAAGTTGGAGGAAGATGTCTCGGTGGCTTATTAACTTTATTGAATCGACTTGAGAAGTGGCTTTTTAAACTTTAAAAATGGACGGGGGGGGGGGGGGGGGGGGGAGGGAACATTGCTAAAACTGTATTGGACAGATTACGGGAAAATGATGAGCTGGAATGGAAGAACAACTTAGCTGTGAGAAGACTGCTGGAGTCAGGACAAATTAAAAGTGCTGACAGGACATCTGAACTGCGTGGCAGAAAACGCATCGTAAGCAACCAACAGGAACTATTAGCAAACATGCTCTTCAATGGATGCTGCGGCATGCAGTGGAGCATATATAGGGTTGTCCCAAATGCAGTGAGGCCAGAGTCTGAATTCTGAACTTTGATTTATTATCCAACTTTTAGTCTGAAATCACGAACCTAACACGATGTGTGAACAGGCCCCTATTTTACTTTTTTGGAGATACCCTGGCCATAAAGGTTCTTTTTTTTTTTTTTGGTAAAAGTTACTCCCGTTTCTATTTCCATAATCATAATTCAGTTCAGGAAGATGAAAGCTTGGGTGTAATGAATGCATATAGAGAGAAAAAGATTACCGTAAAATTGATGTCCCCCCTAACCCCCGGGTAAACTAGCTGGGCTATAGGGAAATTAGCTGGGAAAATGATTTCTCTGTGAACACATCCAGGAATGTTTGGTGAGGAAAGTAACTGGCCATAATGCAATTACCGAATGTCGAGACAGCGAGGGGCTGACATGACAGCACAAGACAGTTAAGGAGCTGTCTAAAAAAAAAAAAAATCTATGGTCTGCTAAAATACCTTGCTGCTACTGAATCTCTGAATCTCCTTACAAAGCCTGACGACTAGAAAAGCAAGTGTTTTAATCTTCTTCTTCCTCCTCTTCTTCTATCTGTTTCTTATGTACAGCGTACCAAACAGGGAGTCGGGCCGTCTCCATGAATACTGCTGTCAGCAGGAGGTCTTCGCAGGAACCCCAGAGCTTCTCCTCCATGCTTCTCTCTCGGGGCTATACATTTCTGTTTTATGGTGCTAATCATTTTCAATTTCTTACATAAAATAAAATAAAAGTAAAAAATAAAATTTAAAACTAAGTACATGCTAAATACACAAGAAAAATAGTTCCCAAATATCACATAAATCGCTCTATATGACGGATGAATACATGGATGAATCTGTGCTCTTTACATTCTCTGGTAGTGTCTTCATGATCCCAGTTTGTCATTCTCACTGGAAAGTTCTGTCTCGCATTCATGACAATCAAATACTTTGTACCAACAATCATTATATTTCATAGTAACTCAGTTTTTACATTATATCCACGAACACCAAAGCAGGTTAATGAAAAACGCGGTAAACTTCCTCGAGACCTTGACGAAGTCCAGTATGGTTTCCTATCTCAGAAGAATGCTAAAACATTCACGAAGTCTATTCACACGGTCCGGTGAAAGTACGGCAGTCCTTGTGGATCATTTTTTTCAGTTTTTCTCAACATTTGAAAATGAAGAAAAAATATTTCTGATTGTCATACTGAAGTATATGAGCACTGACTGAACAACCGCGACCCCGCCTACACTGGTACAACCCTGTTTTCTGACGTGGTCAAGTTGAGCGCTATCTCTCTTGCAATGGGTGTGGGTTTAACAACTCCTGGCGGCGACCCTTTCATCAAAGGGGAGTTGGTAGGACTTGGGGTACCGGATCTTGAGCGACTTTCATCAGGGGATGATGGGATACCAGGGCTGATGGGATTAGGGGCATAGGGATGGTATCTTGAGGGTGGAGACCTGGATTGGAACATCTGGGATAAAGACGCGGCGTGTCTTGGTATGAACGCGAGGGGGTGAGAGAGAGAAAGTGTGGATGCTGCTATCGCCTGCGCCATCGCGGCTGGGTGCGGGGAGGGTAAGTACGGGTTAGCGAGTGACGACAGAAACGACGGAGCTGATGATGTCCCAGTTGAAGTTCTGTGTGGAGGAGAAGATGACCCTGCAGAGGCGGGCAACGATGATCCTAGCGATGACAAAGCTGATGGCGGAATGTGTGGTAATATGTGTGGGTGGGAGGTTACAGTGTTTATATACAGAGATGTCATCGGATGATGAAAGGCGGAGGCATTTGTCCCGAAAAGGTTTGAATGACACATGGGAAAAATCGAATGGCCAATGGGCGCTCGCTGACACACTGTAACGTTCGGCGGACTTCTAGAGTCCTTACACAACAACTTCTGCTCTTGTAGGAATCGATTCTCCTTTTCGAATAGGTCTCTTTTCTCCGTTTCTGTTCTCAGCAAATGATGAAAGCGAGGCTGTTGTTTCAGTTGGTCTTCGTGCCGTGGAAAGAGCCGGTCTCTAAGATACTGATGATGTTGATGAGGGAAAGAATGATGATTGCCACGAGACGAGGAATCAGATTCGGAATCGGCGATATAACCATCGGGTGAGTACAGTGATACCCTGGCATCGATACCCGACGACCTAGATATAAAATATGATGCTGTTTCGTCCACTGCATGCTTTTCTCCACGTCGATTCTCTGGGTCATGACCATCGCTTATATAACGGATATCAGACTTGTCAAAGTTATCGAATCTTTGTGGCTTACAGTCTTCATTCCGTTCTTTTGAAACGTCAGTGGAATGTCCCTCGCTTTTCTTATAAACGATTGGATCAGAGTCTACATGAAGGACTAGTTCATTCTGACTAGGGGGTGTAGCTGTCTTGGCAATCATGCTCTCTGCGCTGTGTTTTAGGACAGGTTTCTTCACTGCTGTCTGAGACTCTGTGGTGGAGTCGGCCATTTTTTTGCTGTCCACTTCTGAATTATGTGAAAACTTCACAGTACTAATGTCACACTTGCTATCACATTTACTTTTAATTATATCAGACACTGTGCCACTGATAATTACAGTATCACTGTCCTGACTCTCAGTCTTGTGTCTCGGGACATCCACATGAGCAACTGGCGCTGATGATTCTTCCACATAATGGCTGATATCTGCGTGTGCAAGAAACATCAATATTTCAGTATTTCATAATATGAATTTCTCAGTAAATTATTTCAATAAAGAGAGATGAAAAGACATATTATTAAATATATCAACAACAGAAAGGACAGGAGCGCAATGACATACTGAAAACAAAGACTAAAATAATCCTATCTTATATCCTTCCCGTGCCGTTAAACGTCACATAGGGCTTGCTACGTAGTTGGCCAATTTGTCCTGTCTTCGGCGAGTCTTTCAACCTCATCAAGGGATTTTATGTCTACCAATTTGGTCTCTCTTAACAATGTCCTCTTTAGAGTTTCACACGGTCTGCATCTTTTACTTTGACCTGTTGAGTTGCTCTTGATAGCTTGGATTCTCTGATCGTTTCTTCTCATCACGTGACCAACATATGTCCATCTCCTTTTCCTGATTATCCATGAGACTGGTTGTTGTTCAGTCATCTGTATTATTTCTGCGTTGTTCTTGAATTCGTTCCACTTGATGCCGAGTTTTTTCCTTAGGCATTTGTTAAAAAAAAGTATAATTTCTTGTCCATTTCTTAAGTTGTTTTCCAGCTTTCACATTCATAAATGAGGGTGGATATTACATTTGAATTGAATAGTCTTAACTTGGTTTTTGTGCTTATAACTTTTGAATGCAATATGTTATCAAGATTCTAGAAGATCGATGCTGCTTTTGCAATTTTAATGCTAACTTCCTTTCTGGTGTCACCATCCTGGTCTATGTAGCTGCCAAGGTATACAAATTAACTTCTTCAATCTCTGTCCCTTCTACGTGTATTTTTTCATTTTTATTAAGTTTCATTATTTTTGTTTTGTCCTTGTTAATTTCAAGTCCTATTTTGCTAGCCAGTGAAGACAGGCTATCTGTTTTTTCTTGCATGGAATTCGCATTGTTAGTGATAAGAGTTATGTCATCGGCAAAATCAAGATCGTCTAGTTGGGTCCCATGTACCCAATCAATACCTGTGTTACCGCAGTTTACTGAAGACAAAGACTAACATCATAAAGTAAGTTTATTAATAAGAGCTTTTCATAACATTTTTTGTGTCTACCAAAGCAAACATTTCAAGACCACATAAACCATGTATGATTAATCCAACCTCCATTTTTTCTTAAATATTGAAATGATCAGTAATCCACAGTGAACTTATATCTTAGTTTAAAATTTGAAGACTAGGAAAAGAAAATAATTTTAAAAAAACAAATGAAGATAAAATGCAAAATTTTTTCTGTAACGTTTTAAAAACGTATGTATGTGGCTCGCGGTAGCAAAAGGTATATTAGCAGAAAATAAATAAACGAAACAAAACATAAATATATCATGATCAAAAATGAATGAAACAAAACATCAATGGACGATGATAAAAATAAACGAAACAAAACATAAATAGATGATGAACTAAAATGAACAGAACAAAACATAAATAGACGAACTAAAGTAGCGAAACAAAACATAAATAGACCACGAACGAACAAATAAAGGTGAGTACCATGTGAGGTCGCACGCTCTCCCATGCCATCCTCGTCATCTTCTTCATCGTCTACATCGCTGTGACCACCCCCAAATGAGTTGTGATCTTCATCGTCGTCGTCGACACATATCTCCACGTTTCCTTCCTCGTCATCGCAATCGCTGTTCGAGGATACGTGGTCATCGTGAGAGACGGACGACACTGACATGTCCATTATAACGGTGGCTTTCTTTTTGCTGTGGAAACAAGACGCAGGAAATATTAGGGACTTCCAATCATTAAGTGCCCTACCCCTTGGAACAACTGTGTTAAGAACACACTTATCTTAACATACTCTTTGTGAGACAGGGAACACAGATCTGTTTGCTTGAAAACTCTGACCTACTTCTGCAGCCCAGAAACCTGTAGCAATCAACACTAATTGTAATTGTTATTTTTGTAAAATGTAATGTCAGGTTGGTGAATTGATGGGCATGGGGATCGCCGGCAGGGATGGAGAAAGTCTGATGTGAAACCAATGAATCCAGGACGTGACAAGCCTATGGGTCTCTAAAACAATGGCTATCAAAACGATGTAAAAAAGAAACACAGCCAGCAGACTATAGGTGACAGGGAATGGATATTGTTGAAGCACACATCCGATTCCTCATCCCAAAGTCAGAGTGTCTCCGTGGAACTGTCTCAAAGCCGTTGGGCCTTACGTGGAGAGTAAGTACGGCCACCAGAGGCTGGAAAACAAAGTTTTGGCCAGGCCAGTCTACACCACTGTCTTCATGGCATTCCGAACAAGATCGCAGTCTACCCTAGCAAGGAAAGGTGCTAAGTCGGATGTGCCCAGGCAGAAGGCGCATGGCAAAATTCAGGGTACAATGCATTATCGCTAATGAAATATTATGCATACTAAGAAGAAGAAGAGAAGATTACCTCCCCTGTCGGATACCTTCCTTATTATCTGATCACGTTTCTCCATCTTGCACGATCCCCCTAGTGCTTCCGATCAGCCAGATGAGATATCTTGTTTTTCCTTGAGCCTTCCTCCCCCCCCCCCCCTGAACTTTTCAGTCCTGACCAAATTCTCTAACTTGTCTTCTCATGACATGTCCAAGAAAATTTGATTCTTCCTATTTTAACTATTTTTCGTTATTCTGAAACTTCTCTGAGGATCTCTTCAATATGTTGTTGTTGTTGGTATTTGTTGTGTCCTTCTCCAAAATCTCCACACCTCTGCTGTTTTCACAGATCTTTCTCCTCACACTAACTTGGAAGTGTATGCGTGTCACGAGACGTGTCCTTTCCAGAATGTTGTCCCTCTTATAGTTTCCTGCTATGCGGTCTTGAGCACATTTGACCAACATGTCACAATGACTAGTATTTCTCAACGTTAATTCAATCCTACAAAGGTAATAAGTATTATTCCAACCTCCAAGGCTTTCCCCAAGTTATCTTCGTTATTTATCTTCTTGTCTTTATTTTTCCCTTTTTTCTTTATCTTCTTGTCTTTACAGCTGATGAAGGTCTCTTCTGATACGACCTCCAACGCTTTCCCCATGTTATCCTCCTTCTTTATCTTCTTATCTTTACAGCTGATGAAGGTCTCTTCTTCTGATACAGCCTCCGCCGCCAAAACATATCCACACTTGATTTCAACTGCATTTATTATATGCCGAGTAGGACAGGGTTTTCCATCATGCTTCTCCATCTTGTGGGGTCCTTGCTTTTCCGATTAGTTCTGATGCTTTTCTCTGTCCCTGCCGCTTGGTCAGTCTAATGGAATATATATATATATATATATATATATATATATATCTTCTTCCTTTTTCCGTTGAATTTTTCAGTCATTATTAGGTTCTCCAACTTCTGACTTGTCATGACATGTCCAAGAAATTGTCATTGTCTCTTGAATAAACAGCAGCAGAGCAAAACAGTCTCTTTATAGAAAACCCAAGAAAACTATATAATCCGAGCAGAAGGCAAAGGGAAACAACCGCAGGACCATAATTCCCATGTCAAGTCATGATTTCCCGTATTTGTCCCACGGACATAACTAACTCTCTTATCTTGTCGTCTTGTCTTCTGTCTCCCTGTAACTGCGAGCTGGTGTTCTTCGTAGGCGATGAGGCGATGCTGTGGCACAACATTGTGTCGGCTTGGGAGCTATTTTTTTTAGTCCCGGTGTGCACCTAGAAAAGCAGGGGGTTGTGAAATATTTCTTTTACAGACTCCACTACCGTGGGGGAACTACAGCCATCCCTCCCCTCTTTTAGCCAGGCTAAGCCTGTTACTGGCGGTACCAGCGGAAAGGTGTGACTAGGTCTTGGTCAGCTATGCTTCCCCAAACCTGAGGCCTGCATGTCAACTGTGCCGTGCTGCTTGCCAAAACTTTCCCCCTCCCTCCCGTGGCAAATTCTCTGACCAATAAAATTAAAGCAAAGATGGCAAACTGTGAATCATGTGTGTGTGGGAGAGGGAGGAGAGAGAAAAAAAAAGAGGGAAAGAAAGAGAGAGAAAGAAAGATAGAGAGAGAAAAAGAGAGAGATAGAGAAAGAGAAAGAGAGAGAAAGAAAGAGAGAGAAAGAGAGATAGAGAAAGAGAGAGAAAAAGAGAGAGATAGAGAAAGAGAGAGAGAGAGAGAGAGAGAGAGAAATTCCCCATAGGAAACACTGGAACATTGAAACTGTAAAAGCAGAATTTAGAAAAGTTAGCAAAAAAAAAAAAAAAGGAATGTATGCATGTTAAAGTTAGTGAAAATTAGGCTAAATTCTATTTTGTAAACTAAATAAACATTCCAGGATAAATAAAAGCAGAAATGGGAAACTCTCTGTTCAGTTATTTCTAAACAGATACACAGGCAAACTCAATAACGGCGATTAAAAATATCTAAACCAGTTCTAGAGTACACGCGTATCATCATCATCATCATCATCATCATCATCATTCCCTTTAGAGCATAGGCCACGGATAAAGGCTCTCCAGTCATCCCTGTTCTTGGAACTATTCTCTGCTTCTATCCATGTGAATCCCTTGTCTGTGAGCACTGTCATAATTTCTCTTCTCCAAGTAAGTCTAGGTCTTCCTCGTTTTCTATTTCCTTGAGGATTCCATGTCAGTGCCTGTCTTGATATGCTGGTGTCAGGTTTTCTCAGAGTGTGGCCAATCCACCTCCACTTTCTAGACATGATTTATAGGTTCATAGGTTCTTGTCCTGCCCTTTCCCAGACCTCCTCGTTCCTGATCTTGTTCTAGTTTAAAATCCTCCTCAAGCAGTAGTCCATGAAAGTTTCACGCGTTTAATATCTGACAAATATTCACCGATTCTCTAAAATAGTGCAGGCAGTTGCGAATGCCCGATGATGAGTTACGGTTCCTGATCTGGGTTCCTCTTTCGAGGTTTACTCCCCTGGCCTCTGAATCTCTCGAACCATCCACATAACAGCTGGTATCCCCAGTTAACAGCCCAGACCTGGCCACAAGGGCAGGAATGGCCATGGACGTGGACTCTGCTAAAGAAGTACTGCACACCCTTGCCTTTTTTTTTTTTACCTCCATTCAGGGACTGAAAAAAACAGTAGCTGCCATAATCCGTCGATTAGTATCGACGCTATGTCGTGCCTTAACATCTTTACTGCACTTGCCACAATTCCAGGAAGATTGAAGAAGAAGAAGAAGAAGAAGAAGCAGTGATGGATCTGGCTTTCAGCTGTTATTGTGACATAATAACTATTTAGCAATGTCAAAACATAACACTAATAATAATAATAATAAGTGGACAAAACGAAAAGAAAAAAAAAACACTTACAGTTTATTGTTTCTTCCGCCTCCGTTTTCTCTGAACCCTTTAGCAACCAAAAGAAGGTGATGCCTGTGCCCACATTTTCCTTGACCTGCGGGCACACTAGAGAATGGACGTGGTCAGCATCACGCCCAGAGCCTCTTTTCTTCCAGAAGAAGCCGAGGTAACCCATTTCTACAGTTGGGCGACTGGGACGCCACTATGTGGATTTGAAATGCTGACCTTTCGCCATGAGAGACTAGTGCACCAACCATTTCGCCTCTCACACGTTTGGCTTCCTCCCCCCTCCCCGTATCCAGAAAAAAAAGTGTTATTGTATAAATTCTACAACAGTGCCTCCAGCTCGACTCGAACCATGGTCGTCGCCTTCAGGGGAGTAGCGGACATGGCAGACAAAATTCTGACGTCAGAGACATTGGATCAGCGCAGCCTAGTCTTGGCAACCTCTTCTTATCCGGCAGATCTGTTATCCAGACCGCGTCAAGGTTGCCTCGAGGAAAGCCCCAGTTGGAAGCTTTCTGCCAGAAAAGAGACCACAGTGTTCCGACTCTGTGGACCATCACAGAATAATGACTGAAGCTCCCAGATGTTCCGAGCTTCCGTTCTACCATGAGTCTTATCTCTGATTACAGGAGCACTATCAGCAGCACACGGGGCAATCATGGTGTTACCTACATTGAAGAAGAAGAAGAAGAAGAAGAAGGAGGAGGAGGAGGAGGAGGAGGAGAAAGAGAAGAAGGAAGAAAAAGAAGAAGGTAAGAAAAAGAAGAAGAAGAAGAAAAGGGGGAGGTGGAAGTTGATAAGAAGAAGAAGAAAGAGAGGTGGAAGATGAGAAGAAGAAGAAGAAGAAAAAGGAGGAGGAGGGTGAAGACGAGGAGGAGGATGAGAAGGAGAAGAAGAGGACGAGATATAGATATCCATTAAGAGCAACAGAGACGAGTGACCTACCTGTTCGTTCTGGTACGCGGTCACCGCTATAAACTGAGTCTCCTCGAAGACCACCGTGGTTCTGGGAGAGATAGCCAAGCGCATGTAGTCGGCTGTGCGGATGATGTGAAACCGAGGCTGGTACTTGTGCATGGAGTTCAGAATTTGCTGGAAGCGAGAAACAATGAATGACCTTTACTCCACAGCAAGAGCTACACAGTACAGAAAAGAAAGAATCTCTCTCTCTCTCTCTCTCTCTCTCTCTGAACCTTAAGTGCCAAGGGCACATGGGGCTTCTGCAAGGGGTTTCCACAAATGCCTGTCCTTCGCCTTTTTATCTGCTCTTGCCCAGGTGAGCCCTCTATTGCTCAACATCCTTTCTGTTGTTATTCTCCATGTATCTTTTAGTCTACCCTTACTTCTGTTCCCCTGTGGTGTCTATCTTAGTGCTGTTTTTGGTAGTAAGTCTTGATAAGCATTTCTCCTTCCACCTGCATTTGTTTTTTCCCTTGCTTCTGTTTCTGTAGCAGTCTGATAGTTCTTTTTTTTTTACCAGATAGGGTTGCTGGCCCTATGCCGAACCCTCCTTAGTTGCCTTTTACGATCATGTGTGGTAGGGTACAGTGGTCCTATTCTTTCCAGATCCTAGGTACCACATTGTACAGAATGTTGTTTTTCTTTTTTTGTGTAAGTATTTTAGTTTATAGCAAGACAGGCACGGACATGGAATCTTCAAGGAAATAGAAAACGAGGAAGACCTAGACTTACTTGAAGAAGAGAAATTAAGACAGTGCTCAGAGACAAGGGATGCATATGGAAGGAAGCAGGGAATAATTCCAAGAACAGGGATGACTGGTATACACCAATCATTGTGTTACTGAGGGATGACTGGAGAGCCTTTATCCGTGGCCTGTGCTGTCGGGGGAATGAAAGGCGATGATGATGACTGATGATGATGATTTTAGTTATCGCGTCTGAAAACCCTTTTGGGGATGGAGACGCTGTACTCAAAATGAATGAGACAGCGGTCAGTGACCCGTAACTGACTGCTTGCGTCACGGTTGGCGAACCACAACCGGGTCAGATCCTTTTGATACCTTGTTCGTTAACTTTAAAAAATGTTCCTACTTTCGTTTTGAACAGGCTAATATTTTGTTATCACAACTTTACTGTAGTGACTTTGCATATACACGTATATATTTACTTTTACACTTACTAATACCCCCCCCAAAAAAAAAAAATAATTAGCGTAATACAATATTCCATCTCGCACTGGTTTCAAATACCCTTCTCTATCTCCTAATAGTGCTCTGTACTTTATTTCATGTCATAATTCTGCCCAGTACTTTAATTCATCTCTCGTTGGTGTCAAATACCTTATTCCATCTGCTACTGGTGCCCAATATCTTATTCCATTTGCCACTGGTGCCCAATATATTATTCCATCTGCTACTGATGCCCAATATCTTATTCTATATGCCACTGGTGCCCAATATCTTATTCTATCTGCCACTGTTGCCCAGTATCTTATTCTATTTACCACTGTTGCCTAATATCTTAATGCATCTCCTAGTGGTGCCCAAAACCCTATTCTATCTCCTAATGTTGCCCAATACCCTAATCTATCCAATACCATATTATATCTCCTAATGATGTCAAATATCCTATTCTATCTCCTAATGATGTCAAATATCCTATTCTATCTCCTAATGGTGCCAATACATTTTTTCCATCTTCTAACGGTGCCCAAAAACCTATTCCATCTCCTAATTGTGCCCAATACCCTATTCTGTATCCTAACAGTTCCAACTGCTCTATTACATCTAGCTAACTGTGCCAGAAAACCTGTTCCATCTCCTAATGGTGCCCAATACCATATTCTATTTCCAATACTTTATTCCATCTCATAACAGTGCCAAACGCCCTACTCCATCTCATGATGGTGCCCAATACCCTATTCCATATCCTAATGATCCTCAAAACCCTATTTCGTCTCCTAATGGTGCCCAATACCCTATTCCATCTCCTGATGGTGCCCAAAACCGTATTCCATATCCCAATGATGTCCTTGGAAACTGACATATATCTGGCCAAGTCGGGAGACAAGACCGGTCTTAAAAATACAACAAACGGAAGTCGGGTGTGCTGGACCGCAAGGCTCATAACAGCAGCACAACTCAGTCAATGGCCTTTTAAAAAAAAGACGAACGACGACGTAGAAGAAGAAGAAGAAGAAGGCTGCCATGACAACAAAGGTATCTGACAATCTAAAATTCCTCCGCACCATCCACATCATCCTAGTTCTTCACCTTGTTATCGCTGCCGGAGTTTTTTTTTTTCCCTTTCCACACTACAGTCCCGGGACAAGAAAGTATGACCCACATGTGGCTTCATTTACACTGCTCTCGGAAATAAATTGAAATAACATAAGAGACACGGTTAACAAACAAGAAGAAAGGTAAAACACGATTTATTCAAGAATACAAAACATTCTACCACGCTTAAGAAATAAAAAAAAGGGGGGGGGGGGAGGGGGCGGCGCGGCGCTTTCGCGTTCAAAAATGGCGGCGCCATGTAAATCCATCAAATTAGATTAGCGCTCCACTTCAACCCAGAGTCGAACAGACGGTGTTCCGGCGTCAGTAAGTGAAACCCAAACCAAATACAATTTACGACACTTTGGCAAAATCATACTTCTGGCACTTTTACGACACAAAGATTCGTTTTATGGTAGTTCTAATATGGCGGTCAAGTTCAGAGGCGCCGGCCGGCCGGGGTCGGTTATGTACGTGAGTATGTCCAGGTCTACGAAATGAAAGGGTCAAACTTGGCGGGGGATAGTTGGATGTTTGGAAGACGTTTCTTGCCCTTTCTATCCCGCGTCGACTCTCTGTGCAGGTAAACAGTTGCTGTAATTTGTTGTTGCTGAATGTTTCTGTAACAATGACGTTTAATTGTTTTCAGCCGAAGCAGTCATGATCTTGACACAAGGACTCGGATGGGGAGTGGACTTTTAGTGTCTTGATTAATTCTTTGCGGTTTCTACTAGGCCGGTCTGTCATTTGCATGTCCCTTGCGGAACTTTGCCTCCCTAACAGCCTTCCTGTATGCCACTCGGTTGTGAGCAAGATGGCCTGCTGCTGATGCATCCGTTTGCAGATCATCAACGATGTCTTGCAGCCATCTTTGCCTCGGTCTTCCTCTCTTTCTTTTTTCCCTATTTTTTACCCTTCCAAGACGGTCTTTTCTAACGTATCTTAAATCTTATTTTTGTAGTTCTGTCAGTTCCTCTCCACAGGTTCTTTAGTCATTGTTTTATTTTTTTGAAGAACGATAGATGTCCTCCTTTTAATTTCCCTCATTGTATCTCCATTATTCTTATCTACCAGGCCACAGATATTTTTAAAAGTCTAGGAAACAACCAGGCGAGGAGAGCTTCCACCCTGGTACTGAGCATTAAGTTCTTCAGACTGCAGATTTTTACTTCCCAGGATGGAAAGAAGACCTTATCCTTTGCTTTCGGATTAGCCAAAATGGAAAAAAAAGAACCCATCAAATGATTTCACAAGATAGTACAGCATAAAGGATTGCACAAGATAGTAAAGCATAAACGACTGCACAAGATAGTAAAGCATAAACGATTGCACAAGATAATAAAGCATAAACGATTGCACAAGATAGTAAAGCATAAACGATTGCACAAGATAGTAAAGCATAAACGATTGCACAAGATAGTAAAGCATAAACGATTGCACAATATAGTAAAGCATAAAGGATTGCACAAGATAGTAAAGCATAAAGGATTGCACAAGATGGTAATGCATTAAGGATTGCACAAGATGGTAATGCATTAAGGATTGCACAAGATGGTAATGCATTAAGGATTGCACAAGATGGTAATGCATTAAGGATTGCACAAGATGGTAATGCATTAAGGATTGCACAAGATGGTAAAGCATGACTGGTAACGCTTGGCGGCAATTCACCTAATGAATGAATGTCTCCGATCCATCAGCCGTTTGAGCATGCGGTCTTCAGCACGAAGCGATTAAAGGTCTTCTTTAGTTTGTACATAACGTGTTCTCGATGTCTGGACATTCAGCGCCCTAAGTAGTTCTGGGTATTCTAGGAGATGTTGTGTGGCTGTTACTTGGTTATTATCACACGGTGGACATTCTAGGAGATGTTGTGTGGCTGTTACTTGGTTATTATCACACGGTGGACATTCTAGGAGATGTTGTGTGGCTGTTACTTGGTTATTATCACACGGTGGACATTCTAGGAGATGCTGTGTGGCTGTTACTTGGTTATTATCACACAGTGGACATTCTGATCCTTTATCAGGTTTTATCAGTGTATGCATCTCCACTACGCGGAGAAGAACAACGGAGAGGATGTTGAGCAACAGAGGGCTCACTCGAGCAAGAGTAGAAAAAAGGGCAAAGGACAGGCGTTCGTGGAAAACCCTTGCGGAATCCCCATGTGCCTTTTGGCACTTAAAGATCAGAGATAGATAGATAGAGAGAGAGAGAGAGAGAGAGAGAGAAAGAGATGTTTGTGTTCAGGACTTTGCTCTTAGTTAAAAGCTGATGGTTTGTTATCATCTAGTGCGTTTATGATGTCTTTCCTATTCGGGGTTGTCATGCAAGGGTGTCCCGTCTGTGTTTCCATCTGAGCAATCATTCGGCCATTCCTTCTTATTATTTCGTATTATACCTTAAGAACACACTTATCTTAACACAGTCTTTGTCAGACAGGGAACATAGATCTGACTGCTTAAAAACTCTGAACTACTTCTGTAGCCCAGAAACCTGTAGCAATCAACACTAATAGTCATTGTTCTTTTTTTTCTTTTTTTTCCAGGATGATGGACGGATGGGGACATGGGGATCGCTGATGGGGATAAGGAAAATCTGATGTGAAATTAAAGGATCCAGAACGTGACAAGCATCTGGGTCTCTACAATAATGGTAAAATGGTCTTCACACCAATTGCTGTCAGAATGAGGGAAACACAACAGAGCCAGCAGACTACAGGTTGGAGGGAATGGATATCGTTGAAGCACTCATCAGATTCCTCATCCCAAAGTAAGAGTGTCTCTGTGGAACTGTCTCAAAGCCGTTGAGCCTGACGTGCAGAAGGGGCTTAAGTACAGCCGCCAGAAGCCAGGGAACAAAGTTCTGGCCAGGCCAGCCTAAACCACTGTCTTCATGGCAGTCCGAGCAAGACCACAGTCTGGCCTTGCAAGGAAAGGTGCTAAGTCGGAGGTACCTAGCCAGAAGACGCGTTACAAAAATCAAGGTACCACGCAGTGTCGCTAAAAATGTATAAGAAGAAGATTTCTTGTTATTTGTTTTACTGTTTGCAATGAAACTTTAACAAGTTGGGCTTGTTCCGTGCTAGTACCTTTTTTTGCTAGTGTATCTGAGCCGTCGTTTCTTGAATGTTGATGTGTCCCGGTATCCACTGTAGTGTTATTTTAACACTTTGTGGTAGTAATGAATGAATAAATGAAGACCCTTTGTTGTCGTGTAGAAACGTATTGCCCAAGCTTTTCAGCTCCGCCCGCCTCTCAATAAAGATAACGATCAAGTCTTTCACATTAAATATCTCCAGGTGTAAAAATATCACGCGAAGGTTTCCAATATCTCACGACCTTGCTCCTTCCCAAATTACTTTGATACAGAATAGTGGAAGGATACTTATCAAAGAAGGTGTGTGGCTCGGTACGGTGAAAAGTGCTTCTCCAACTACCCTACGGGATATCTTCCATTTCGAGCGGGAAGGTGTGAATGGCTTCTTCAATTAGGGATGAATAAAAGAAAATAAAAAACAGCCGCGGCTTTGAAGCGGTTAACTTTTTGGCTAAAATGTGCCTAAATTATGGCTTGGCGAAGAGCAACAACGGAGCGAGAAATCTTTTCGACAGTTCCTGATAAATGCGGACATTGCGTGACAAATCGTTGAGAAAGGAGGCCCCTGTAGATTTTGCTAGTGATGTAGACCTCGGCTGGATGGCGTAACTCTGCAGTGTCAAAATGATTTTGTGAAAAACACTTGCCCTGATCGTATCTTTTGGAAAACTGCACTAAGATACCGGGTTTTTTTTTTTTCAAAATAAACCAGGAAAAAAATTGGACGTGGCCTGCACTTTAAATTAAGGGACAAGGCAAAGAATGATAACATGCGTTTATTTATTTAAGGGATCGAAAGTCTCCGAGAACTTTTCAAAGATGGGTCAAAGTCATGTACGCGCTCCTTATTCTACTGACTAGCTTTTCTTTTCTTCATCCACTGTGGGCCCCCCTTTAAACGGAGGACGACTTCAGGGCTGTTTTCTTCTTTCGCTGGGCCCTCATGGGGCCACGCTGGTAAAGAGAAAAGAAAAGATGGACACAGAAAATGAACGGAGTAATCTCTGCTTGGTAACGAAACAACGATGTAATATTTCGGCATATGTCTTCATCGAGCAATGGCGAATAAAGATTAGAGAATTTGACAGCCCGTGTCGTATGTATATCTGTAAGTGTTGGTGTAGGGGGGGGGTGTGAGGATTTTTTAAAGGGGTAAGGGGGGAAAGAAATCTCAAGAACGCCAAGAAAAACGAACTTTTTTTTTTTAACTTTGAAACAAATTATTTCTGAATCCTTGAACTCACGTCATAATTTAGTTTAAAACGACATCTATAACTATACTCCTCCTTTAAAATCTAATATCAGAAAGTCTCCATCGGCAATGAAAAAAAAAAATGATACAAATGACATAAATGTGCTTTCATACCTAGTACGGGACTGTTTATGGAAAGTTTCATTGACAATGTTAATGGGCGTTATTATTTGTCCTTTCATCAGATTATCATACAACAGGTCTGTAAACATTATTAAACTTTATTATTCTCCCTCTCTCTTCCTCCTTCATATTCCCCCTCTCCAAGTCACCTTGTGATATCGATGCTCACAGCAACCTTATCGCGCCTAGCCTACGTAATGCGCCCTCATTTTGCTTCGCATTCATTCAGCCTCGGTCAATTAATTAATCCTCCCATATCTTAAAAGAAAACTGCTTAACTAGGTCCACCCATGAGCGGTAAACCCAAGCAAAATCTTCTCCCATTCCCTGCCCAACTCTTTTTCATGGTGTTTTGTCTTCAAGATGGCGTCGTCTTCAAAGAACTTTTTAAGTTTTGCAATTAAAACTGAAATCATCAATCAGTTCAGAGAAAACTATGGCGTGCACAAGCCACGAACGAGTACCCTGAGCTGCCTCTCGTGATCTTTACACCATAAACAGCCAATTACTTTAACAACCTTCTGTACCTGGTGCCCTATGTAAAATTTGCCACTTTATTTTCAACAAAACAACATATCACAACGAGTTCCACAAGTAACAACTATGCGATTCCTCTAATTTAGACAATCGAATTCAACGCAGTGTTCCAGTTTTCAACGTCACTGTATCAAGATGTATCAAGATGTCAATTATATCATCTGTCTCCAGTTCTGAAGCACGTCTCTTCTAGTCTTCCTACCACGTGACTTCAATTATCCATCATTTCCTCCTCACCGTTCTCTGTCATCGATTATCTAGCGGATACCGACCCGCTTATTTCTTGGTAATAACAAAAACAAAAACAAACAAAAAAAATGTCACGTGGATCATGTACATCTATCTCCGCCTGTCCTGCCAATAAAACACTCCAAACGTACAGAAAAGAAATGTTGGGCAGCTTTCATGAAAGTGAACATGAACTGTGAGAACAGAATCCAGAGAAGAAGATATGGACCGGTAAGAGACCCTATAGCACGACAGTGGAAGATAAGAAGTAACAAAGTAATCTACACATAGTTTAACTCATTGCTTACTACAGCCATAAGAAACAGACTCAGATGCTCTAGCATTTAGAGAGAACGGAAGAGGATTGACAAAGAAAGATGCCCTATACATATGTGATGAAAGGGGATAGACTAAGAGGTAGACTTGGGCAAAAATGGCGAGACAATCTGTAAGAAAATATACAAGATCTTGGAATCGACAACTGGCAAGAAATGATCAAGAACAGAGAGGAATGGAGACTGTCTTGGCTGCAGCAATAAGGCTCCGAAAGATGCTTGAAGAAGAAGAAGAAGAAGAAGAGAAGAAGAAGAAGAAGAAGAAGCAGAGGAAGAAGAAGAGAAGAAGAAGAATGTAGTCTGGAAGATAAAGGAAGGGCACCACAAGACAATTTGGGAACCACTGATACAGACCCTATGTGTGCTCACAGCGATTTTGAACATTTACACTCCAAGCATACTTACATAGCCATTCTTATCCGAAATATTGTTGGTCAACTTCAGTTTGTGGAAGCTGACCACCTTCTGCATCCACTGTTCTCCAGTGCAAGGTGAGTCTGGGTGAACGTAACACCTCCGGGGCATCTCAGGGTCCGCCTTGCCGGCCACTGTCCACTTCCCGTTGTGAAATTTGTAACGGCAATCATCAACTGCCATGATGTCTAAAACTAGGAAATATTTCGACTTCTTGTCCAGACCAGACAACCGCACTCTGTAAGCGGGAAAGATGCGCCTAGAAAGAAGACGGAAAGAACAAAAGTTTATTTCTGGGAACTATGAAGTTACCTCAAAGTTTACTGCACCCTTTCTTTTACCGTTATTGTTAATAATAATTATAAATATAACAATATTATTATTCATAATGTTGGTTTTGTTGATTGGTTTCGTCCAATCTTTATAAGTGTCTGACATTTGCAAATATGGTGAAGACGCTGTCTGATCAGGGTTAGTGACTCATAGCTGATATGCTAGCGTCAGGGTTAGTGACTCATAGCTGATATGCTAGCGTCAGGGTTAGCGACTCATAGCTGATATGCTAGCGTCAGGGTTAGTGACTCATAGCTGATATGCTAGCGTCAGGGTTAGCGACTCATAGCTGATATGCTAGCGTCAGGGTTAGCGACTCATAGCTGATATTCTAACGCCAGGGTTAGCGAATCATAGCCGACCAAGACCCTGTCCCACCTCTCCAGTAACAGCCACAGCCTGGCTAACATGACAGAGATCGCAAAAGTCCCCTTGGTGGTGGAGTCTGCTAAAGAAGCACTGCGCACTCCCCGGCTTTTACAGCTGCGCTCTGGGACTGAACAATTTAGCTGCCATGACCCGCTCCCACGCTGATACGAAGCTGTACCTCAACACCTTCACCGCACCGGCTGCAAAGAACACCAGCTCGCAAGACAAAGCATGACAAGAACATTTGCAAAACATGCACAGTTAGCCACAGTCAAAGACTTGGCATTAGACAATGATCTTTGTCAAGTCTATAGGACGTTGCTGTGGTGATACGTAGTGCTAGATCTAACTATAAGCTCTAGATTTACTAAGATAATAATTGATGGTAACTCTGGCTACAGGGCTCCAGATTTACTATGATAATACATAGCAGAAACATGGGCTATACCGCAGCTACAAGAAATCAGAATTAGAACGAACTGAAGAAGAAGAAGAAGAACAACAACAACAATAACAATAAGATCCATGTTGCCACAAAGCTGACTGAAGTAATTCAAGATGGCTACCATATATAGCTATATACAACAAACATCACGTACGCCAGACAACAAGTAGCCACATTTGCCTCGAATTTACAAAAAAATAAAATATAAAACATGACAAAAATTATAGTCAGTGGAGGTCTTATGCAAAATCTACAAGTACCATAACTCATAGCACATCGACAAACAAGAAGTAGATTATTTGGACTAAATAACGGCCAATCCTTTACCCCCTTACACGACATATTTGCCTCTACAAGCTGAACAGCATTCCAGTGTAGATATTTATGGTTTGGTCTACAAGCTAAACAAGGTTTCAGGACATAATTTACAGGCCCTCGATGGTCAGAATGATTCGCTAGTAGAATGATTCCTACTCCATTAAGAGCTCCCAGCGTAGCTGTATTAATATTCTGTCAGTTACCTGCTTCAAAGGGTACCGTTTTCCACGGGACGCTGTCTTCTCTCTCTCTCTCTCTCTCTCTCTCTCTCTCACACACACACACACACACACATACTTTGATGCTGACGTAGTGAAGGATGTCTGCAATACTTCTTTAGCAGACTCCACCGACACAGCATCGGCCAACCCGTAGCCTCAAAAAAAAAAAAAAACGTAACTAAGGTTATTTTAGACTGCTCTTACAGGCCCCGAATTCTGTTCGTTCTTTACTCTGACTAGTCTGGAAATGTTTGTTTGGTAGACAGTCATTTATATGTGTATGTAGTTACTTTCTGTACTTCTGTACTAAATGCAAGGATAAGAGCGAAACGTAAATGTTAAATTTTATTTTTACGTCTCTCAGCTTCAATGTTAATTATATTTGTTACATGAACAGAATATTTGTAGAATATCTGGAACAGAGTGAAAGTTGTAGGATAAAGGGCAGAATGTCAGACGGGCCTGCATACTCAAATCTTAACCCATCTGAAATAAAGATCAGTCCGTCAAACAATCCCTGACCCACTAGCCAGGCTAGGCCTGTTACTGGGGACACCAAGGAAGAGGTGGGACATGTTTTGCAACGGTGACGCTAACATGTCAGCTATGGGTTGTTGACTGCCAAATCAGACATCGTATTCGCCAGCGGTTCTCACGTGAAATGGCAATTTCAGAACAGGAATGACCACATACCTCAGCAGTTACATAGACCAGGATGGTGTGACACCCGAAAGGAAATTAGAATTAGAATTGCAAAAGCGGCATTGACATTCAAGAATCTTGAGAACATATGGCACAACAATCAGATTAAGACTATTCACTTCAAATGTAATATCCACCCTCATATATGCATGCGAAAGCTGGAAAACAACTGAAGAAGCAAACATCTTAAGCTGCGTGCAGGAAACTCTCTAATGTAGAGAACTGAACAACACAACTCCTTCAGATCATCAGAGGAAGTACCCCCTCTTTCCCCCTCAAACAAGTGTTTCGGCCCTATTAAACTCCTGACACTCTAAGGAGTGTGTATGTGTGTGGGGAGGGGGGGGGGCGCTCTGGGTCATGACTCCAAAAGTTCGTATGAGTTGTTGCTTTTCCTTTTTCTTTTCTCTTATCACGGAATTGAACCCGCGATCTTTTAATTGGCACTGGACTTCGAAGTGCATCTTAGCGATTTTTATATAGGGAGGACCTGTATTGGTTGTGACAAACGAAATTATTTAAGTTCTCAATGCTTGTTTCGCATGCTCCACAGCCAGCATGAGGCCTTTTCTGCTGTTTCTGAAAGTCTTATCAATGCCTTTGTTCTTGCTTGTCTCTTTATGCCCCCTTCCTTACATAGGCTGTATGCTGACAGCGCTAGAAACCCCTCGCTCCCACTTCTACAGTTACCACCCTGCCCCCTGCCTTAGTTGCTTGACCAGATCATGCTGGAAGATGGTCGAGTGGATAGTTCTTTGCCTTCTGGCGACTAGAAGATTGATCGTCTTTCCGGAGTCCATGGTTCGAGTCACAGACATTGTCTATCTTTCTTTCTCTCACGTCTGAACTGTATTGTCTTCTATATTCTCTTCTTCTCACGTCTAAACTGTATTGTCTTCTATATTCTCTTCCTCTTAATTCTAAACTGTATTGTCTTCTATATTCTCTTCATCTCACGTCTGAACTGTATTGTCTTCTATATTCTCTTCTTCCCACATCTGAACTGTATTGTCTTCTATATTCTCTTCATCTCACGTCTAAACTGTATTGTCTTCTATATTCTCTTCATCTCACGTCTGAACTGTATTGTCTTCTATATTCTCTTTTTCTCACGTCTAAACTGTATTGTCTTCTATATTCTCTTCTCCTCACGTCTAAACTGTAGTGTCTTCTATATTCTCTTCCTCTCACGTCTGAACTGTATTGTCTTCTATATTCTCTTCCTCTCACGTCTGTTTCTCTCTCTCTCTCTCTGAAGTCTAAAGTGTATAGTCCACTATTTTTCGTGGATTATCATACAGCACTTTATTTCATCATCGTAACTATGGTTCTGGGGCCAAGAACAAGAATAACGGTTCTAGGGCCAAGAACAATAAAACGGTTCTGGGCCCAAGAACAAGAAACAGTTCTTGGCGTTCTCCTCCTAAGAATGGAAAACCCGGTCTCACCTCGTTAAATGAAACAGACCACTACAAGACTCTGGAAGCATCATCAAGAAGGACGAAGACTTGAACAGATCTGGTTCGCCTGATAAATATGTCTAGTTAGAGGTTGTTTGCACTGATTTTAAGTGTTTGTGTGAGCGTTTTGAGTGGAGAAGTCGTTACTGTATTTTGTCTCTTATAGCGAACGTTGGTGGTTCGAACCCATCTGTAGACGCAGGTGCCTGGATTCATCTGAAGCTGAGGAAGAGAAGATCAAGGACGACGCTGTTCACATCATCATCTAGTGTGTCGACAGGTCAAGGAAAATATGGAGACTATCATATCCTCTATTTGTCTCCACTGCATAACAGGGTTATCTTTAATTTTTTAGCTTTATAATCTTTTACCTTTATAAGTGAGTCGACGGCGAGATGATGATTATTATTTCTCAGATTAAACTTGTTTTAAAAAAAAAATCATTCCAGATCTTAAACGCACAGAAACAAGTACACTCCCTCACGTCGCTGATTCCCCCTTCAACCTGTGTAGCTTTGTAGTGTCAGATCTGCTGGAGACGGCTGGGAACTTCGGTCAACAAACGGCGGGCGCCGACCCTGGAAACCGCACAATCGCCTGGGACAACCACTGCGCGATTTTGCGAATGTCAGAAATTTCATTTGGCTCTCATTTTTTCTTTCTTTGAGATTACTTCCTGCAGCCATATTACAAGCTTTAGTAATAATATTACTCCATCCTACTAGGTCCTTGAAGTTTCTAACGATTGATTTCTCTTTCTAGTGCCGCCTGGTCTGGATATTCTTGACCTCACATAAGAAATTTTATAGGAAGAACCCATGGCAGAATTTATAATCTCTCTCTCTCTCCCTCCCTCTGAACCTTAAGTGCCCAAGGCACATGGGGCATCCCCGAGGGTTTTCTACAAACGCCTGTCCTTTGCTTTTTCTTTTTTTTTTCTGCTCTTGCTCAAGTGAGTCTTCTATTGCACAACATCCTCTCTCTTGGTCTTCCCCATGTCTCCTTTGGTCTACCCTGTGGTGTCCATCTTAGTGCTAGTTTTTGGTAGTGAGTCGTCGGTCATCCGGAGCACATGTCCCAACCATTGCCAGCGTCTTTCCTCAATAATAATTGTTACCCGGGACCTGGGCACATGCCTGCGAAGCAAAGAATAGGACCACTGTACCCTATCACGAATGATCATAAAAGGCGACTAAGGATGGTTCGGCATGGGCCCAGAAACCCTATCCGGTATAAAAAAAAATCCAACAGACTGCTACAGAAACGCAATTTATAATAATGGAATTATAATATTTCCAAAATGGAATTTACGTTTTATAAACTCTTGTTCATAAAACATCCACAGTGGAATTATTCCTTCTTGGATGTTGCATTCGTATACGCTCTTCTTCCTCCTCCTCCTCCTCCTCCTCTTCTTCTTCTATCTCAGTGGAACTGCAAGACGATGTTAACTGCGGGCGATACAGTGAAAATGTCCAGGCATAAAATCATGTCGGATTTGGAGCGGGTTATAGTGGCTATTTTGTCCAGTTCCTGAGTGAAGCTTAAAAAAAAAAAAAAACAGGGGTTGTGCATTACTTCTTTAGCAGACTCCACCACGATGGGGACTACGGAGACCCCTCAATAATTAGTGCTATAAGTATATAACTATATATATATAGAGCCACTGCAGTAAAGCTGTGATACCAATATGTATAAACTAGGAAAAAAAGTAGGAACAGCTTTATTACTTATTTAGACATGATACTGACCATATCACCCTCTAGTGTGCTGACAGGTCAAGGAAAATATGGCCACTAACACCACATCCCTATGTGCCTCTCAGACATGATAGGGTTACCTTTATCCTTTACTTTTGACACAGTTGTGACGTTTCGGCGTGAGCCTTAATCACACAAAAACATACAGGACGAAGAAATAGAGAGAGGAGATAAAGTATAGATTCACATGAATGCTGTGGTAAGAATAGAGCAGTTAGCTGTAGCTTGTAAGAAGATGTGGGTTGGCCGACGCTATGTGTCAGAAATTTCTAGGAGTAGTGATACCGACGAGGAGGTGAGACAGGGTCTTGATCAGCTGTGTGTCGACTACCCTGACGTTAGCATGCCAGCTATGATTTGCTAGTATCATTTCCCTTGTATCAAACTTGGCGGAAGAATCAAACACGAAAAAAAAAAATAAACCCCACCCAGGGTTCACGTAGAGTTGGCAACCTCGCTCATCAGTTACTAAGATTTAGTGTCCCTATTCTTCCCAATGAAAAGTAAAGTCCCATTACAATCTCATTCTTTCACTACAAGCTTAGCCAACTTAAAGGTAAATCTAGGCACTACAAAGTTATCTCTCGGCCCATTCCGTGCCAGAGACCTCACGTCGGCGGCCTCGTCGCCTCAAGTCCTGGTCGTTTGTTTGCTCTACTAACCCGCCGAGACGTAATGCGCTTTCAAAAACACTTACCGATGTCACCACAGCTTGTTTGCCTTCCCCGGTGTCTTGTCTTAAAACGTTTTCAACAATCTCAGCTCCTGGCGTCCGTTAGCGGAGATTTCACTTTTGAACTTTTTTTCTCTCTCTCTCTCTCGATGGTCGCGTCGTGTTAGCTACAAGATGTGTGTGACTAGCGTGGGAACAGAATAACTCTATAGAAAAATGGGCGTTGATGTTCTATAGAAATATAGGCATTGATGTTCCATAGAAATATGGGCATTGATGTTCTCATTACAAAAAAAAAAAACGTGGGGGGGGGGGTGGATATTGGCTGTGTTCTTATAATTTCTGACAGTTGTGGAAGTGTGCAGCATATGAAGTGATGGCGTTGAAGCACTTTTACATCACATCACAAGGTGGTATCTACTCCGCAGGTACAAGATTTAGAAATAGCCTTAATGGTGACATCTAGCCTGAAGTTACAAGATCATGAAACAGCCCTAATGGTGGCATCTACTTTGAAGGTACAATATTAAGAAACAGCTCTAATGATGGTATCCAGCCTCACAGTTTAGGAGACGAACCTAATGGTGGTATCTACCCTCTATGCCCAAAACACACTTAATGGTGATATCTACCCTGAAGATACAAGATAGTGAAACAATCTTAATAGTGGTATCTACCCTGAAGGTACAGGTATACAGAACAACCCTAATGATGGTATCTACCCTAAAGTTTGTAGGACATGGAACAACCCTCATGGTGGTATCCACCCTGAAGGCAACCTTCACATGGTATCTACCCTGAAGGCAACCTTCACATGGTATCTATCCTGACGGTACAAATGTATGGAACAATCCTTACGGCGGTGATCTCACAGGAACAGCCCGTATGGTGATGTATTTCTGCTACGCCTTCTCATTCCTTCCTGTGTGGGAAGGATGTCTTATCTCTTTCATGTTATCAGTTAGTAGAATGAAACAAGATTTGGAAGTAGTACAGCTCTACCAATACACACAGCTACTTCCAACGGACGACCTCATATTGCACAGTTAAACCGCTTTTTTTTTCCCATTATTCTCTTTTCAGTTTCAGCCGATGAAATGAGAAATAATGAAAACCATAAGGACCACGCATTTGAAATATTCTGGCCATATCAAGAGACATATTATAAAAATTTAAATTATACTAGACAGGAAAATTAGAAGGTAAAAGAACACGTGGTGACCAACAAGGATATGGATCCGCGAACTGAACTGGGCTTGGCTCATAAAAGTTCATTTTTTAAAAGTTTTTTTCATCTATTTTTCTTGTTCTTTATCTGTGTTTTTTTTTTAATGTGATCTCCGAAAAAGGCTTTTTGCTGAAATATTGGATTGTTGTATATTCTTCATTTATATGTGACCATGTTACTTTTTTTTTTCATTACTGCTTCTGACCGCTCTCCTCACTCTTTCTTTATGTGAAACTGAACCATACTCCTCTACTTTCATTACTAGAACTAGTTTTTCTTTACTCTCTGGGATATGGTTTGTTTTTTTTTTAAAGGGAAGCAGAAATTAGACCTCATATTATCATCATCTTGTGTCATCTCCTCGGGGAATATTGCTGAAATGAATCCCCCCAAGCTTTGATCTCTCCCTTGTTCTTACCATACACACGACCAAACTTGTCCCTGTCCATTTCTCTGTTTCTGCACTGCCACATCCCCTGGGGTTTTTTTTTTTCCTCATAAACTTTTCCCTAGATTTTGGTATTCGTGAAAATATTACGCCTTGTGATATGGCCCCGATACTAGCTGATTCTTGGGTAATACTTCTAAGGGCCCGCTGTATTTACACCACTGGAACTCACGTGGAGATGTAATGGCGTCCGTGGACATGCGCATAACCTACTTCCTTCCGTGCGGCAGCGTCTATAGGACACGCCTTTTACAAAAAAAAAAAAAAAACTTATCTTCTCGTCCAGACCACAAACCTTCCGCCGGTTAACGGGTTTCTTAGAGAAAGGACTGGCGCCCGCATAGATAGTAGCTATCAATATTGTTTGCCGTTGTCAGCGGCCTTTCAGAAAAGGGACTATTTATTTTGATCTTTTCCTGGGTGTAGCCGCCAAGATCAAAGGTGAACGCCGCTGTCGTGATGGCGCGGATGTGACTTTCAGCGCGGCGCGTGGAGACACGCATGGTAGACTACAGTCACACACGGGAAAACGGAAGAAGTGAAGTGAATTAAGGTGGATTTTTACCGCTTTTTAGTAGGGTTGGCAATACTTGCAGGAGTAACTATTTGATGTGTGGAATGTTTTTTTTTATCTCTGCATATTGAGATTTTATTATCCAACACATCCTTAATACTGGAAAACGAGTCCTAAAATGCTATTTGAACCTATCTTGTTACATGGAAGTGAATCGTGAACAACACGCAAGTCTGCACAAAAATCACTGGAAGCAACAGAAATGTGGTTTATTAGAAGAATGTTGCGAATCCCCTGGACAGCAAAAATAACTAATGAAGAATGTATGAGAAGAGCTGGAGAGACAACAAATCTTGTCAAAAAGATAGATACTTTCATAAGACATGTAATGAGAATAGGGGGCATTGAAAATACAACAGGAAAAATAGAGGGAAGAAGAGCCAGGGGAGGACCGAGAGAAATGATACTGGACAGTCTGACACCATGGTGTGAGAGGAGATCACCAACTGAGCTGATGGCCTGCATGAAGGATCGTGTACTCTGGAGAAGCATAATAGCCAACGCCAGTCGGCACGGCACCTGATGATGATGACGATACTGAAATTTGATTAAAACCACCAAAAACCAAAAAAAAAAAACAAACAAACAAACAAACAAAAAACAAAAAATCAATATTCACTGGTCGTATCATGAATGACACATGCAAGGCTTAAAAAACGCCGGAACAACAGAAAAGATAAATGGGAAGAGAGGCAGGTAAAGACCACGAGAAAAGATCCTGGGCATTCTAACCGGATGGCATGACAGAAGGCTATAAAAGTAGCCCCATCACGGCATGGAGGAACCTAGGGGTTGTGATGTTAGTGCCCGTATTTTCCTCGATCTGTGGACACAGTGGCGGATGATTTGCTCGTTATCACACCTGGCGGCCTTTCCTTCTACATCTACACGTAAAGCCAGTTACTCATTTCTATAGATTAGTGTCTACGGCGATTGTCAGACACGGCTATTCAGGACGAGAGATGAATACACGACACGTGATGATGATGATTATGATGACAAAGATCATGATGAACGCGAATACATAGATCTCTCTAACTCTCTCTTTCTCACTCTCTCTGTATGTGTATATATATATACATATATATAATATACATATATGTATATATATATATATATCTCGCTATCTCTATTTCTCTTTATTTCTCTCTCTCTCTCTCTCTCTCTGATCCTTACGTGCCCACAGCACATTGGGCTCCCGCAAGGGTTTTCCACAAATGCCTGTCCTTTGCCTTTTTTTTCTGCTCTTGCCCAGGTGAGCCTTCTATTGCTCAACCATCGCCAGCGTCTTTCCTCAATAATTACTGTCAGTGGCTTCACCTGCATTTCTGCCAACAAGATGTTATTTCTTATGGTGTTTGGCCAAAATTTTCTTCTAATTCTTCGTAAACAGTTAGCTTGAAAGAATTCAGCTTGTTTTCTATAGTTTTTGGTGATTTTCCAACATTCATTTCCATAGAGTAGTACACTTAGAACATTAGTCTTAAATATCCGAATACATAGATCAACTCTAGATAGAATACTCAGATAACCTCTGGTAGGAATATTTAGGTAACCCTTAGACAGAATACATAGATATCCCTTAGACAGAATACTTAGATAACCCTTAGACAGAATTCATGGATAACCTCTAGATAGAATACATAGATAACTCCTGGATATAATACCTAGAAAACCCTTAGATAGAATACTTAGAATACTCCTAGATAGAATACATATATAAACCCTAGATAGAATACTTACATAATCCCTAGACAGAATACATAGATAAACCCTAGACAGAATACATAGATAACCCTCTAGATAGAATACTTAGATAACTAATGGATTTAGTACATAGATAATCCTTAGATAGAAAACATAGATAATCCCTAGATGGAATACTTAAATAACTTAGATAAAGCCTAGATAGAATACTTAGATAACTCCTTGATAGAATATACAGATAATCCGTAGATAAAACGTTTCTTCAGCTGTTAGGACGACGGACAGGCCGAGGGCGGTGGACTTTTACTGCTCAAGACTCATCCCCACTTTCCGAGAGCAAGACAGGGCCATCATTTCTTTCCTCACTTTGGCTAAATGAAGCGAGCTCGTCATTGACAAACTCTGACAGCTGAGCCTCCAGGACAGCCTACAGCTTTAGCTCTCTCTCTCTCTCTCTCTCTCTCTCTCTCTCTCTCTCTCTGTCTGACTCTCTCTCACTGGGCCCTTGAGAACGCTAGAGGTCCAGAATCACCACGGCACTGGCTGCAGAGAGAACATGCTCATAGTCCAGTGAGGAAAATCTGACTGGAAACAGACAATTCAGGAGTTCTTATCCCCCCTCCCCAGTTTGATCTTGTCCTGTCTTGAGCTTAACTCCCTGTAACTCCGAGCTGCTGCTGCTGTTTTGTGCAGCCGATGCTGCGGAAGTGTTGGGCTACAGCATCGTATCTGCGTGGGAGCGGGTTATGGCGGTTACTTTTCCAGTCCTGGAGTACAGCTAAAAATGCAGGGTGTGTGCAATGCTTCTTTAGCAGACTCCACCACCATGGGGACTACAGCGATCCCTATTCTGTTAGCCAGTCTAGGCCTGTTACTGGGGGTACCAACGGAGAGGTGGGGCAGGATCTTGGTCAGCTGTGGTTCGCTAACCCTGACACTAGCATATCAGCTATGGTTCGCTAACCCTGACGCTGGCATATCAGCTATGGGTCTCTAACGCTGAAACTGGCATATCAGATATGGTTCGCTAACCCTGACGCTAACATATCAGCTATAGGTCGCTGGTTGCCTCTTCGGATAGCGCCTTCACCACAGTCAATAAAATAAACCTAATAGCTGCAAAAAAAAAGCATGGGTAATACCAGAGACTCAACAGAAATACCAATTATTCAACAGAAATACCAGGGACTCAACTGAAACAGCATTTATTCACAAGAAGTACCAAGGAAGCAAAATACAGTGGACTCAACAGACATAGCAATTATCCAAGAGAAATACCAAGGACGCAAGAGAGAGATATCAATGTCTGGATAGGAATATCACAGGCTCAACAGAAATACCAAGGATTCAATAGAAATAGCAATGACTTGACAGAAATACAATAGCCACAAATAAAAACCCAGAACTACCCCATAAGAGAGAATCATGTTCGCAAACACATACACGTTTATTTCTACTACCTAATGAAAGAATACTTGAGGGAATACATACAACTGCTTATGATTCTTTGATGAGGTTAAAATCTCGCCGAAAACAGGAAAACGTGGCGAACTACTATGAGAGCTCTGTGTGACGCTTAACGGCACGGGAAGGATGTAAGTTATGATTCTGTTCACTGTAAAAGGAATACATGGCCAGTGTATGCCACGCAAAATGCAAGCAAATCTTTTTTTCGAAGCACTGGTCAAGACCCTGAATAATGAGTAGTGGCATTCATATCTACAAACAGTTACTCCAGCTTGTAAGACTTGACCAACGTGCTCTCCATGGCAGTGGACCCCGTAGAGATGTCTGCTGCTTGGCCTTACTCCGGCGCTCAAGACGGCCCTGAAACTTGTTCCTCCTTCGACTGTCTGTGGTCCACAATCATCACAGCGCCAGCTACAAAGAATCTGACAACTCGGCCTTCTCGTCCGCTCTCTCGGACCCCTCCTCAGCTTGGTCCGCCATCATAAAAGGATGTTGTTTCTCTTGAGCTTTCAAGAGGGTCGGCCTGGGGAATCGGCTGCGAGGGGCGGATAAGAGAAGAGATCTTTAAGAGAAGTGGGGGCTCTTCACTGCCTGACAATGGTGCGAAAGGGGAGGCGATAATTTGCTCTTAATTTAGTTTTCTTTCCCTGAGATGAACCAGGCGCCAAAGTGTGGCAGAAGAAGTGCGACCGCTTCACATCTCGGTGTGAGAAAACGAGAGCCGCGCGATTGCGTTCTGAAGTGTTAACTCTACATCTGTACACAAGAAACGCGGTTATCTCCACTTGCATTCACACATTCACTTCCGGAGACGCGCTGTTTAGATGGTAAGTATTTCTGAACGTCACATTTCTATTCTGACTGAAAAACAAATGTGTCTGAATTCAGAAGATAACGCTGGCGACTTTTCAAGTGATATCTACAGAAAGCACGAGTTTCTGCTTTACGATAACGAGGGAATGCGTAACTGGCACGTTACGAAACAACAGGTTTACAATAACTTGGTGTAAACAGGAAACAAAGAGAGCTATCTTTTCTTGTAGTGCTTTCTTGGTTTTCTCTTTGTGTATTCAAAGGTTGAGAAGTATGTGAGGTTTTTTTTTCCAAAATCAGTTTCTGACTTACTTCTGAAGAAGACAGAAGTACAAAAATAAAATTTTTAAGCGCATGCATCTTTCTCATCGCAACATATGCCTGTGAGACCTCGACATTTAACAAGACAGCTGAGAAACACATAAATGCCTGTGTATGTAAATGCTAAAGAAGCGTTCTTCATATATCATGGGCACAAAAAAAGAACAAATATATCTATACTACAAGAACTTACTATTGACGAAGGCTGGCTAGAAAAGAGGATTAAACAGACAAAACTTAAATAGTATGGGCATATTAAACGTCATGAGAATTTAGAAAAGACCATCCAATACACCAACTACAAAAACATCAGCAAGCCGTCCTCTTTCGCCTAAGGACAGGCCACTGCAGACTGAACCACCTGCATCGATTCAAAATGTCTCACACAGACGAGTGTCCGTGTGGCAGTGGAGTCCAGATTCCACAACATATCCTACAAGAGTGCCCAAACCATGCAGACCTGAGGCGTGAGACATGGCCAGAGGACACAAACTTGGGGCAACCCCCCCCCCTCCCCCCCCACACAAGGTTCCTATCAAGATCTGGAGAGCGGTGCGGGCTTTGCCGTGTCGACAGGGATCAGGATCTGAAGTGACCAACAACCTCGAACGAAGAAGAAGAAGAAAAGAACGTCTTGAAAGTAGCAAAAAAGAAAGAGAGAGAAAGAGACCAAGGCGAAGATGACTGCAAGATATCGTTGATAATCTGTAAATGGATGCATCAGCAGCAGGGCATCTTGCTCACAACTACAGGCCTACCGGAGAGCTGTTAGGGAGGCAAAATTCCGCAAGGGACATGCAAATGAATGACTGACTTACTGTTTCTTACTAACCTTGGGGAAACTGCCATGATTTGAAACTTCCTTTTCCTTTCATTCCACTATAACCCATGTGTAAAATGTGCTCTAGTGTGCTTCGCCATGCAGGCATATGTTGTTAAACGTGAGGAGATTTTTCACCGTAAAACATACTTCCGGGAGTCAGTTTTACATCTAGATCAGTTCGAGTAAAACAACAGTCTGCCCTAAGAAGGAAAGGTAGTGAAGTCGGAGTTGTCCAGCTAAAGGGCGCATCGCAAAAATCAGGGTACTATGCATCATCGCCAAAGAAGAAGAAGAAGTCAAGTTAACTAAACGGACTTCGTGACATAAAGGCAAATTTGACCCTGTTACGTTTCACTTACGCTCGTTGTTACAAAATCAGCCATCTTTTCTTTATTTATCTGCTTCAAACGGATCCCCCCCCCCCTTCCCGGCTATCCCGGTAAATGATCAACCAGGCATTTTAGAAGAAAAAAAAAATGTTGGCAAATGACAAGGACGACGTGGCGCGGCCGGCGCCAACCCAAAACGTCGCTACGCCTTCAGCAAACCTGCCAGGGCAACAGCAACAAAAAAAAAAAAAACCACGTTTCAGTCGACCGCCACGCAGCAATGTCCCATATTGGCATGGAAAGTCGACCGATGTAAACCAGCTCCTAACACCTTCCAAAGAAGAAGCAAAAAAAAAAAAAAACGATTACGCCCAAACTGGCGACGTTTGTCTTAAGGAGTTTTAAGGTCTTGAATCGCGTCTTATCTCTTCGCTGGCTTAAAAGACGTGACGATGTTGTAAGGATGTGTCCTGGTGTTGTATTTATCCGCTAGCCAAACTGCAACTCTAGCTTCGTTGCTCGCATAGTACAGGAAACATAAGTCACGCAACATGCCTCCGGCCCGCCCCTCCATACAACCAGCCATTCAACGAGCTCCCACTAAATCCTATATTACGTCACTCAAAAAAAAACACACACACACACAAAACAGGAAAGAAAAAGCACACAAAGACCTCAAAACATTATTACGAAACAACGAAATAAAATGTATAGAATCAAGCTAAACAGTAAATCATAGACAATCGATGTTACAAGCAAAAAAAAAAAACACACACACACTATTAAACGTTACGAGAAATGATTACCCTTACCATCTGAGAAGTCAATTTTCAAAGAAAGGTAATTTTGAAGCCAGGACATGCTCGCATATAAACAGCCTATTGTGTCTTGTCCTGGCCTATTATTTGGACCTGTCTGTTATTATTCACTTTTACTCGTGACCATGTTTGCCGCCCGATTTTGCTTATCGTTAAGAAAAATTTTCCTCGTCGACACAAAGAATGTTAACAATTTCTCTCTTCAGTGATAAAGTTCTATTCGCTAGTTTCTCTATGGGACTTTCCTCATAGAAAGAAATAATCCATCTTCTTAGGGAAGGTGGCGTGGGCAACGGGTTTAAGGAAAGGAAATAGAAGTAGTAGTAGTAGTAGTAGCAGCAGTAGTAGCAGTAGCAGTAATAGTAATAATACAGTATCAGTAGTAGTAGTATCAGTAGTAGTAGTATAAGTAGTAGTAGTAGTATAAGTAGTAGTAGTAGCAGTAGTAGTAGTAGTAGTAGTAGTATTAGTAGCAGTAATAGTAATAATAAAGTATCAGTTGTAGTAGTATAAGTAGTAATAGTAGTATAAGTAGTAGTAGTATAAGTAGTAGTAGTAGTATAAGTAGTAGTAGTATAAGTAGTATAAGTAGTATAGTAGTAGTAGTATAAGTAGTAGTATAAGTATAAGTAGTAGTAGTATAGTAGTATAAGTAGTATAAGTAGTAGTAGTAGTAGTATAAGTAGTAGTAGTATAAGTAGTAGTAGTAGTAGTATAAGTAGTAGTAGTATAAGTAGTAGTAGTATAAGTAGTAGTAGTAGTAGTATAAGTAGTAGTAGTATAAGTAGTAGTAGTAGTAGTAGTAGCAGCAATATCAACTATTTTGCTCCAACACGGTGTTGATAGGTATCACATTTCTAACCTAACTTACATTTTTAAAATATAGAGTTAACTTCCAGATGCTTTCTGTCCAAATTTCTCCTGAAAATTCATTCTCGCAAAACATGGAAATTAATTCCGGAGTGAAAGAGTTAAAGCACAAATGCGCCAGAAAGTTCATTAAAACCATTGCACTTCGGTTTAAAGTTATATTCGCTTAATAGCCGTATAACTATAACTTGCAGTGTCAGCGAGATATGCCTGCCCTATAGGGGAGCTTGTGTTAGATTCTCTCGTGTCTGTTCCGGGCAATATTTGTTTGGCGTCATCGGTGGTGCTAACAATAAACGGTGGGTCGCAGGTTGCCCCCGTCTTCAGCCACGTAGTGAGAATCAGTCGACACGTCAGGCTCTGCAGGGCACTGTGTTTGTTCTATCTTTCTGCTGAGAAGGTTAGGCGAGGCCGGGGAAGGACGGTCGTACAGGCTTGATGATGACCACATCGCCTTGTCATGATCTGGCAGGTCAAGGAAAATATAAACATAATAACGTAGCGCCTCCGTGGTACTTTCGGACTGTGTTTAGAATTAAGGGCGCGTCAGCGATAAACTTTAAAAAACCGCAGATAATAATGATGATGATGATAATAATAATAATCTTCCGCTTTACGGGCCATTAAGGTTCATTGCTGCAGATAAAGCTCGCCTCCATTCCTAATCTTCTCTCTCCAGTTGGTGACACCAGTTTCCTGTATATGTTGTCTCTCCGTCTCTGTCTTGGTCCACCTCTCGGTCTCTGTCTTGGTCTACCCCCTCGGCCCCTGTTTTGATCTTGGTCCACCTCTCGGTCTCTGTCTTGGTCAACCCCCTCGGCCCCTGTCTTGATCTACCTCTCGGCCTCTGTCTTGGTCTACCCCCTCGGCCCCTGTCTTGGTCTACTTCTCGGCCCCTGTCTTGGTCTACTTCTCGTCCTCTGTCTTGGTCTACCTCATGGCCTCTGTCTTACTCCTTAACACTTAATCTCCTGTTATAGTTCTCATTCTGGCAATCTGAGATCAAGACGGCGGTTCTGAAACGGGTAAACTGTTATCGGTTTTGTCAAACATCATCTTACTTAGTAGCGAAGGAGGTCTGTCCTTCACGGATTGGACAGGTTGGCACATGAAGGTAATACGACAGCAATTATTTGTTGCCAGATCGGTGACAAAAGTACGGCTTGGTGAGCATTTGCTGACTAGGTTAGACACAGTCATACGACAACAACGGCTGTAGAATACACTCCTGTTGTTACCAGGTTCTTCAAGCCCACCGTTGTACCAAATGCATGAGTCTCAACACTTCACTGAAAGGTTCAATCAGTATTTAATGGTGAACATGATGATGATGGGTCTGTGAGTTCAGCTGATAATGGTAGTAGCATCCAGTTGTTCAAATTACTGGTGGAACACACGGGAATACATATACACGGGCAACATAAAACTTAGGCCATGTGTCCCACTTTGAACACTCTACATCAGGCATTCCCTTGTCTCTCTTCAGTTCTAGGTCAAAATCAAACACGGAACTCAGCTGCTGGCCTAACAGCCAAAATATCGAGTCTATTTTAAATCTCTCACTAATCAAAAACAAAGAAAAACCTCTCCTCTACAGTCGCCTTTGGGGTCAGTACAAGAAGTTACCTCCCCGTGACAACTATAAACTTCTTCATGCTTCTCAAATCAGAGGAGATCAGTCCTAACTTCAGTGTGGAAAAACAAGGGAAACCACCCAAAAAATGTACCACTTTATAGCAGTCCCTGTCACGGCAGTTCTACCAATGTTCGATTTGCGTAATCGGTCCCAGTAAATGCAAGCAATATTTGTGCTACAAAAGCCATGTTCCCGTGCTGCTTGGGCCTTCTAACTTCCAAGTCTAGCCCTCGTTTCCACCTCAGATAAAGTTGCACGCTTACTCTGAGTTGCCCTACGCGTAACCTGGTCTTTCGCAAGTTCTTCTAACGCCACATGGTTGTTACAAAAAATGGAAAGTGGGTATATAAGCTCGCGGGCCCTGACGAAGACCCTACACGTTTAACTCTACTATCGCCTACACCGTCCTTTCTCCCTTCTAAACAAATCTAGTTATGGAACTTTTGAAGAAAAAAAAACCGAACACAATCTCCGCCATAGTGATGGACTATTTGACATGAAAATCATACGCCACGTTCGGTTTTCATGGCGGGAAGGGAGATAATTTATAAGTATAAACATCAACCAGGTTCTTCCCGATTCCTGACCTCGTTTTTTTTTCTTTTTTCTTTCTAACAACCGTTTCTCGCGGCGCTCCGAGACATTACACGCAAATGACTTCCAGCACTGTCATTACCTCCCTGTGATAACGCATTTTAGACAAGTATTATTTCAGAAATATTCACTTTACTTAAATAACAACCCGGATTTTCGAAGTCTTACTCTGGAGATAAGTAAAGGAGAGGCTGTGGGTACTGTTAAGTGTTCTTTATGTCTTCTCTTTGTGCGTGATCTAAAAATAATAATGTAATGATTGAATGCCGAAACAAATAAACACCCTAGTTTTTTTTAAGTGCGGGCTTCCTTTAGACAAAATTGTCTATTTCCGCGCCTCTTATACCTTTATCCCCAGAAACAGTGGTTCAGGAGAGACAGAGAGATTGGGACATATAAGGGCAGATAGAGAGATACTGGGACAGAGAGAGACTGGGACAAATAGAAGTAGAGAGAGACTGGGACAGAGAGAGACTTGGACAGAGAGAGAGAAAAAAAACTGGAACAGAGAGAGAGAGAGAGACTGGACAGTCTAGGACAGAGAGAGAGAGACTGGGACAGAGAGACGGGGAAAGAGAGTGGCAGATAGACTGAGTCTTGGACAGAGAGAGGCAGAGACAGAGAGAGGTAGAGAGACTGGAATAGTGGGAGGCAGAGAGAGAAAGAGAGACACAGAGAAAGTGAGATCCTGAGACAGAGAAAATCAAGCAGAGACACAGAGATAGAGACGGTCTGGGACAGGCAGAGAGAAATCGAGACAGAGAAAAGGGGAGAGAGGGAGAGAGAGATAAACAGAAAACGTCAGAGAAAGACAGAGAGAGAAAGAGGGGGAGACAGAAAGAGAATCCGAGACAAAGATAAGAAGAGAGAGAGAGACTGGGATAGAGATAGGAAGGGAGAGGCAGCGAGAGATTGTGACAGAAAGACAGAGTAAGAGACAAAGAATAAGACATAGATAGGAACTGAGAGACAGAGACAGAGAGAGAGAGACAAAGGCAGAGAGAGAGAGAGAGAGAGAGAGAGAGGAGAGAGACAGAGGAGGACTGAAATAGTTGAAAGAAGATAATGCCAATATACGGCAGGAAATGCCAAAATTGTCACATTGCTTGTGACTTCTGTCACGAACCATCAATTTGTGATAATCAACATTTTTTTGACTATTGCTGACTCAGGTAAACTAGAGGAAGAAAATTACATACCGCAGAGACAAAAAGAACCGTAAATAGTGCGTCAGTTGACGCCGTTAGGCATATATTCTATGTCTCCAGGCTGGACTAAAAAAGCTGATCTTTGAGAATGATTGTCGTTATTTTCCTTCTTTTAACTTCGTGAATGTTAAAAATATTTGTTAACAACGATATCTGAGGGAATTTGGTGGAGGTGGTTGTGATGATGGGGTTGGGAGGATTGTGGGAAGGGCGAGAGACCTATCTCTGCGCATAGACTTTCGCGCATCCGTCGATGTATTTCTCCTGCACTTTGTTGCTACTTGAGCAGAGGAAAAGTTCATGCTCAGCGTTTATGCTAGTTCGATTATGTTATTGTTTGCTGACGACGGTCTTTCTTCGCCCACAGACATCAGTCCAGTTTGACTTTTTGAGCAAAAAAAGAAATGCACCAAACTGAACTTGAAAAAGTAGCTTTCGTTGGGTTTCTTTAAATCTCGAGATAAGATTATCATGAAAATGGGACTGACGAACTAGTGCTTGATATTATCTTCATCTTCTTCTTCGTTCAAGTTTCTAAACAGATAGCCGGGTTGCCTCCATGAATCCAGCTGTCAGCAGGAGATCTTCGTAGAACCTCCAGAGTTCCTCCTCCATGCATCTTTCTTGGAGGCATACCTGGGCTCTGAAGTCTCTGGACATGGTGCAGGTCTGTGGTCTGTGTTCAAGAGTCTAGGGGCTGTTTTGGTTGTTAATGCAGACCTTATGTTGCGGAATGGAGGAATAAATCTGCAGTGTCCCGTTCGTAATTTGAAGAATAGTTTGATGTGGAGGTGAAGACGCTGACCCATGAGGCAATCAGCGACCCATAGCTGATATGCCAGCGTCAGGATTAGCGAACCATAGCTGACCAAGACCATGTCCCAACTCTCCGGTGGTATCCCTAGAAACTGGCCTCGGCTGGCTAAATGGGCAGGGATCGCCATAGTCCCAATGGTGGTGGAGCTAAAGAAGCATTGCACACCCCGCTTTTTAGCTGTACTCAGGGACTGAAAAAATAGCTGCCATAACTCGCTCACATGTGTATACGATGCTCTACCTCAACACCTCCGCAGCATCGGCTGCAAAGAACACCAGCTCGCAGTTAACAGGGAGATACCACAAGACAAGACAAGACCAGACAAGACTGGTTTGATGTTTTTTATTTACTCTTATTACAGAGTCTTGTGGGGGAATCTGTTGATTGTCCTCTGTCTCCACTTCCTTTTGCGATTTCCTGTGTTTCACTCGTTCTTTCTTTGTGCCTTCCTTTGCTAGAATGTCGGCTGCTTAGTTTCCTGCAGTGTCGCAGTGTGCAGGGATCCACTGTAGTGCTATTTTGTTTGCGGAAGAGAACTGACTTAGTTTCTCCATTACATTTCTTGTTAGGTGGTCCTCTGTTTAGATCCAAGGGTATGATGGGACAGATATAACCTTAACTTACTAAGACTGATATAAAGTCATATGTAACTCTGGTGCAGTTTTACTTCAAGGAAGATAACACAAGGAAAAGATAATTTATCTCTCCCTCTCACTCTCTCTCTCTCATACACACACACGCACTCTCTCTTTGTATCTCTCATTCACTCTCTATCTCTCTCTCTCTCTCTCTCTATATATATATATATATATATATATATATATATATATATATATATATATAAAGTTTTAGTCCTTTTGGTTGTGGGGAAAGAGTTCTGGCCCGTACGTAGTGTCTTGTTTTCAACATAATTTTACTGGGGTATCTGCGATGCATAATAAACAGGGATATAAAGAGCTTACAAGATTATATGAACATTTCCATCATAATATTATGTTATGAAAATAAATACTGCCAAAAGAGACCATGAAAGTCTCGAGTTCGAGCCCGTTGAACATATCTACTCTACTACCCAAAAGCCAAAGACTGTTCTTTATTTTCAAGACACTTTTATATCGGCTAAAAATATTGATACGATCAATTGTTTCAGCGTTATCCATAAGCAGTGCTCTATGCAGGTGAGGTATGAAGGTACTCACTGATTATCATGATTCTGAATATTACCGACATTTTTGTTTGGTAGATAGTCTTTTATATACTTTTATGTGTGTAGTTACTTTCTGTTCTGAGTGAATGGATAAGAGCGAAACGTAAATGTTATATTTTATTTTATGTCTCTCAGTTTCAATGTTAATTATGTTTGTTACATGAACAACATATTTGTAGAATGTCTGGAATAGAGTGAAAGTTGTATGATTAAAGGCAGAATGTCAGACAGGCCTGCATGCCCCAATTTTTAACCCTTTTGAAACAAAGATCAATCAATCAATCTCTGAACCCTCAGGTACTCAGTGCACAAAGGGCTTCTGCAAAGGTTTTCCACAAACTCCTGTCTTTCGGTTTTCTTCCCGGTCTTTCCCACGGCAACCCTCTATTGTTCTTCTTCGTCTCTCCTTTGGTCTACCCTTACCCTTGTTCCCATGTGGTGCCCATTTTAGTGCTATTTTTTTTTTTTTTGGTAATGAGTTACCAGCCATCCGGAGCACATGTCCCAACCATACCCAGCACCACAAAGATTGACACGATATGGTCTAAAGTCATACGTAAGTGTATGATGGAAAACAGAAACGGAGATGAAGGAAAAGAGAGAAAGGACAGGAAAAGTTATGACTCATTCTATTAATGATCAGCGCAGTGGTTCCCAAACCCTGTCAGACTGTGGCGCAGCTCTGTTCTTAATGCTAGACTGCAGCGTACATTATAATACACAGACATAAGAAACAAAAAAATCTGACAGCAGGTTTAAGTTTCATTATATAAGGCATTCTTTTAATGTCAAATATAAGCCTGCCCTGTGGCACCTGAACTCTGGCCACGTCATCTCACCCTGGAGTAAATTACTGGGTTTTCTCTACTTGGAGGCTATTTATAGAAATAAGAAGAAGTATATGCTGTAAGTCGTGCCGCCACGACCCGTTTCAAACACCATGCTGTGAATGTGCCGACAGGTCAAGGAAAATAAGGACACTATTAACCCCCCCCCTCCCCATTTCCACCCAGGTGGCGTCATTTAAAGGTTTACATTTACCTACTTTCTCGTGGGGACTGCTAGCATAGCGGTTAGGGCACTCTTCTAGCAACCGAATGGTCGAGGGTTCGAATCCTCAGCTGAGCGAGATTTTTTTCGAAAAAAAAACTACTGTTATTTTTAAAAAAAAAAGTTGGTGGTCACAAAGTCTGGTGTTAGTTACAAAGATCAATATGCATACCTGACCAGCTCAACTGACATTCTCCTGTTCCACCACGCAGCGGAAATTCATCTGCCCTTTTATTTTAATTACCCTCTATTCTTTGTGTGCCCACCTGCCTCGTCAAGATTCTGCTACAGTACTACCGAAACTACGCGATAAAAGACCGGTTGAAACATCCGATCTGAAAGTCATTTCACAAGAAGAAAGAAATAGTAAAGGAAAAAAACATGCACCATCACTGTATTTTTCTTGATCGCAATTATAGCGTGGAGTAAGATGTGGAAAATGGAAAATAAAAATAGCTTTTGTCTTTTTGCGATATTTCAAAAATTTTGTGCCGCGTCTTAGAGGGAACAGTGTTGGGCACCGTAACTCGTACGCTGACAGCTCGACATAGTGAGGTCTCTAACGCTTCATTTCCTACGGCATATGCTATGGGACAATCTTTAGCTTTCTCGTAGCTGGACTGTTGCTTGTTCTGCTGGAGGCCCATGGATATATATATATATATATATATATATATATATATAGGAGGTCACTCCATAACTGGTTTGGAAATGTGATATATATATATATCACATTTCCAAACCAGTTATGGAGTGACCTCCTTCTACTTTTCTTTCCACACAAAAAATTGTAATCAAAATTTATTCTGTCGAGCGTGGAAGTTAGTTTCCGGAGTGAAAGAGTTAACAGCCGTTGTGACCACACTGTCCCAGAATCGTGATTGTTGGATTACAGTTAAAAATATTTTATAGATTTCCAAACCCACGTTTCCGATGACTGTTTCTTTCCTGGCTTATAACATTCATGATTTTTTCCCACCCTCACATTCTGTACATTCATGTCAATATTTCTGCGTGAAAATGCACGCATTAGAGAGGGAACAGAGATTTTTTGCAAGAAAATGTGCATAAAAATCTTTCTCTTTTTAAATTAAGTAGCATGACGATTCTTCCTTTCTTCCTTCCTTCTTTTTTTCTTCCTTCCTTTCTTTCCTTTTTCTTCCTTTCTTTTTTCTTTCTTTCTATCTTCCTTTCTTTCCTTCCTTTCTTTCTTTTTTCTTCCTTCCTTTCTTTCCTTTTTCTTCCTTTCTTTCTTTCTTTTTTCTTTCTTTCTATCTTCCTTTTTTCTTCCTTCCTTTCTTTCTTTTTTCTTCCTTCCTTTCTTTCTTTTTTCTTCCTTTCTTTCTTTCTTCGTTCCTTTCTTTCTTCCTTCCTTCTTTCCTTTCTTTCTTTCTTCCTTTCTTCGTTTCTTCTTTCTTTTTCATGTACGCAGCGTGTCGGTAAGTGTGAGACGTAGCAGATTTATAGTGCTCTTTACAGCCGATGCGGTGAAGAAGCTGATGGGACACAGCACTGGATCCGGTCAGGAGCGGGTCATCACTGCTGCTCATTTTTCACAGTTCCTGAATGGAGCTTTAAAAAGGAAGTGGGGTGTGTGATGCTTCTTTAGCAGACTCCACCACCATCGGGATTATGGCAATCCCCTGCCTGTTAATTGGAGTAACAGCGGAGAGGTGGGACGGGGTCTTAGCCGTGTTTCAACAACCCTGACGCCAGCACGGCAGATATGGGTGCTGACTGCCAAAATGGACGGCATATGGCGTCTGGAATAGACAAGAAAGTTGTATGATAAATAGGAGGAATGTCAGACAGGCCTATAGAAGGTTGTATGACAAAGGGAGGAGTGTGAGATAGAACTATAGAAAGTTGTATGATAAAAGGGAGGAATATCAGATAGGCCCAAGTGCCCAATTATTTTAACCTTTGCAAATAAATTTCACTCAGTTTCTCTCTCTCTCCCTCTCCCTCTCTCTCTCTCTCTCTTCATCCCTCCCTGGATTAGTAGAAATTACTGCTCGCACCTGGATTGTAATCCAGTACTGGTCCAAAACATACACAGAAGACCTGCACTCGTTAGAGATAGGAGGAGTGATTGATAAGTTCTCGGCATAAGGTATAAATACTTGAAACGCATACCTGACATTAGGTGCATTTGTAGGTTAATGTAAGATTAAACACCAATTTTCAAGAAATTAACTGCAACCATTTTTTTTAAAGGCGGCTAAAGTGGTAAGGGGTGGCAGAAATTAAGAATATAGATACAATTTCTCATCGCTACCTCTACATTAAAGAGAGAAAACTTAAATATTTTGGCCACATTAAACGTCATGATAATTTAGAGAAGACCGTATTGGAAGGATACATAATGGGAAAAAGAAAAAGAGGAAGACCGAAACGAAGATGGCTGCAAGACATCGTTGATGATCTGGAAATGGATGCAGCAGCAGCAGGCCATCTTGCTCACAACCGAGAGGCCTACAGGAGTGCTGTTTGGGAGGCAAAGTTCCGCAAGGGACATGCAAAGGAATGAATGACCTCTACATCAAGGTCTTATCATCGAAGTAGATCCACGAGGATATGGAAGAGACTCTAGGAGAGAGTGAAGAAATGGGCAGCTCAGTTCAAACAATGAAGGGAAAGTCTGGAAGATGATCCCCGTCCAGGAAGACCAAGAACGGTAACCACCGATGAAATTACCGAAAGAATCCATGACATGATAACGGAGGATCGACGACTAACTGAGTGGTACATTGCTACTGAGTTGGGCATCTCCCAGGAACGTGTTCATGCCATTGTTCAGAATGATCTTCAAATGACAAAGGTCTCTGCTCGATGGGTCCTGAAACTTCTTGGAGCTGATCACAAACAACAGCGTCTCAACATGTCAAGTGACAATCTTGGCCATTTTTGTGCAGATCCTGAAAAGTTTGTTCACCAATTTGTGACTATGGATGAGACTTAGATTCATCATTAGTACCTGTTTACCAAATTCTAAAAGGAGCCCAGTGGTCGCAAATTTGCTTCAGATGATGACATCATTCATGCTGTAGACCACTTTCTACTGGCACAAGATGCAGTTGTCCACAAATAATCCGTAGTACCTTATGCCGAGAACTTGTCAATCACCCCTCGTATAAGAATCAAAACAGCCTCCAGACCTCACCCCCAGCAGTGAAAAAAAAAAAAAATCTAGGAAAACACGAGTACTTCTGCGACTATGGTATAACAGGCCACCAATGTTCTCTCTAAGCAGCGCGGCAGCGTGCATATTGCCGCCAACGAAATTTTGTACACCGAGCCAAAATAAAATAAAATAGATACTTTTATTTTTCAGTTTCCACATGTTATTCTGTGCTGTGGTAGTTCTGAAGGAAAAATGATAGAACTGCATGAATTTGATTTTCTGATTTCTTTTGATTTTAGTTTTTTTAAAAATTTTTGTTTAGTTTTTTTTTATTTTTCATTAGAACTTTTAAATTACTCTCTGTAATTTGATGTTACGATGCACATTTGCTCACACACACACACACACACATACACACACACAAAATGACACTACATTTGCGTACGACTTAAAAATTGTGCACATGAACAGCAAAACCTTACAATGCATAGTGCATGCCACGTGGCTACTTTCACCTCAACCGTAGCTCTGTCATCTTTGTCACCTGTGTTACATGAAACTATTCCGACATGATTTTGCTTTTGTTTTCCTCCAACAACGTGTTTCATGCAAGATGGACTCTAAAAGATAACGCGCGTTTGTGTATTCAATCTATTCAAGGCATCGGTGTCCTTTTTTTTTTAATGGATAAAGACAAACAAACTTGTCTTTAAAAAACTTGCTAATTAACGTGCGTTTTTATAAGTTCCCACTGGCAGCTAGATCATGGTTTTTCAAACGATCTATCGCGGCACAGTGGTGTGCCTCGAGAGAGCTAGAGGTGTGCCGCGAAATTCATAGAATAAAAAAATTTTTGACCAAATTACAGGGGATTTTTGCTTATTTATATGATAAATACACGCCAGGTAGAGAACCCGCAGCAATTTGGATACTAGAAACAGTCCAGCGGCAGCTGAACTTGCCATAGATTTATTGCCTAAATTGCCAGGTACTTGGAGAAGACCAGCATCCAGTTAAAACTAGGGAGAGAATGTGCTAGGGGCGTGAGCTAAGGACCTTATTGTTGAGTTGTTTGACTTTGCTTACTTTCTATTATCACATTCTGTCCATCTGCTGTCTGTCTGTCTGTCTCACACACATAGTCAACATAATATGCATATACTCTGTGCAGCGTGTCCACTTTGAAAATGCTGAAACTTCATAACCGACTACACGAGAATCCGGCATTAGGAACACGGACGTGCCGTGACAGAAATCTGGGTTACCAGTTGTGCCTCAGTCTGAAGAAAAGGTTTTGGAACCGCTACCATAAAGTGATGTGGTCAGCGACACGCCTGTCCGACCATCCCTTCTCAGCCCCCAAGAAGCCGTGTACCTCTTTTTACACCTGGTTGACTGGTGTGCTTCCGACCTTCGCAACGAGAGACTAATGTACTAACAGCTTTGTCACTCAGATGCTCAGAGACAAACTATGTCACTTAGATGTCCAGAGACAAACTTTGTCACTCAGATGTCCAGAGACAAACTTTGTCACTCAGATGCCCAGAGACAAACTATGTCACTCAGATGTCCAGAGACAAACTCTGTCACTCAGATGTCCAGAGACATACTTTGTCACTCAGATGTCCAGAGACAAACGTTATCACTCAGATGCCCAGAGACACATTTCGTCACTCAGATGCCCAGAGACAAAATTTGTCACTCAGATGCCCAGAGACAAACTTTGTCACTCAATTGTCCAGAGACAAACTTTGTCACTCTTATGCCCAGAGACAAGAATACAGACGCGCTAACCTCTCTGCCACGAAGTATTTCCAAGATTTGGAAGCCAGTTAACCCTTTCCTGTCCTTTGTCAAAGATTTATTAGACAAACGTCCGACACAAGGACAAATGTTGTTGATTAAATATAAGCGATATAATTTATTCAAGTCATCTGACATGTAGAAGAATAAATTCTCATTATAAATTTGACGTAAGGAAGTGACATTTTACAAGAAATATTACATTTTTTAAAGAAAATCATAGACTCGGGGCAGCAAAGGGTTAATGCATATTTAAGACTGATGTTTGAAAATCAAGGGAAAATATTTGTCTAATTATTTGGAAAAAGTTACTGCTAGAATTTTATTTGAAACAGGAACATTTGAAATTCTTCATTACTACAATGAAGACGAATTGGGACAAAGATCCTGTGTAGGTTTCGGAAAGAAAATGAAATGAAAGAAGGAAAGAACACATGACCAAAGTGATTTCAGCAATTAATTAAACACAAGCAGAGGAAGACAGAGAGAGAGAGAGAGAGAGAGAGAGAGAGAGAGAGAAGAAATGATCTAGAGCATTTCTACAGTGTAAAATCTTACTAATCTCTTACAGTGTATGGGCTGTCAGTGTGGCTAGGAAGAAAGTCACCGACGGATCTCATAATCAGGCAAAAGACAGGGAATTGTGGAGAGAAATGATCGTCTACACCACGCTGCATGCACTTAGAAACCAGAATGAAACAAACACATCTGGCAGAAGACATAGTACCCACAGCTGAATGCTTGAGTCAGAGTTGGCGAACCATAGCTGGTCAAGACCCTATTTATTCTACCTCCACGTGGCGCCCCTGCATACAGATAGCAGTCTGGTTAAGTGAATAGAGATCGCAGTGGAGAAAACGAATCCGGTTCTAACAAAAAATTTATCAAGCCGAAGGAGAGGAAGACCAAGGCGAAGATGGCTGCAAGACTTCGTTGATGATCTGAGAATGGACACATCAGCAGCAGGCCATCTTGCTTAACTGACTGAGAAGAAGAAGAAGTAGTAGAAGAAGAAGAAGAAGAAGAAGACTATTTCCAGTACTAATGAGAAAAACTCCTTGGAAGAGAACCAAAGAACAAGAATGAAAGAGACTGGTAGTCAACATCAAAAAGATGGACAGAAATCTGCTTGTTCAGATGATCTCTTCGGCTAAAGAGAAAGCCCTGGATATCCAGCGACAGCAAGTCTTCGCTGGTAGATGGAACAGATGATAAAGCTAATGATATTAATAACAGATAAAAAGGAGGGGGTGGGAGTGGGAATAAATATGCGCCCTGTGGTCAACGATCAATAACGACTGGCTGCTCCAAGTTTGGCGAACCACAGCTGATCTAGAAGATCCTCCCCCACCTCTCTGTTGCTGGCCCTTGCACCACGCGCGCCCGTGAGCTAATGAATGGAGGAGGGGTCGCTACGGTTCTCCATGGAGGCGCAGAACTGCACCTTCCCCAGTGTTCCTGGTTTCAATCCGGAACTATTAAAATAGTATCAGTAACAGGCAACGCGTTTTCGACGAGGCTTGTGTCCGAACATCTTGACCGCGTCCACTGTGAAGAGCATCCTGTTTTACTGTTACAGTATCATGTAACAATTAACAGAACTCACAGGGGATTACAGATTTATAATCCCCACAGAATAAACAATCTTGGAGACATTCACTCGAAAATATTCCATTAGAGAAAAAAAGAGCAAAACACACAAACAAACATACAGACATTATCAGGAGCATGATGCTGATGGATGTGGATGTGTGCTTGGAGGGGGAGAGGGGATCTGAGCACCTAGGGACATGAGTGCAATAATGATGACCCAGACCAGTCACTCGGTCAGTCACTTGCATGTCCCTTGCGGAACTTTGCCTCCCCTGTAAGCCTCTCGCTTGTAAGCAAGATGCCCTGCTACTGATGCGTCCATTCGCAGATCATCAACAATGTCTTGCAGCCGTCTTCGTCTTGGTCTTCCTCTCTTTCTTTTTCCCATTGTGTACCCTTTCAAGACTGTCTTCTTTTTATTATCATGTCGTTTAATATGACCCAGACCATAAACAAACCAGAAATATATCATGCTCAGTCTAGCTTCTGGGGTACACCCTTGATCCCATACTCCGAGATAATGGACGGGAAGCAAGAGTTAGAACTTGTATGTCTTCAATTACAAATAAGAAGAAGAAAAAAATAGCTTTGAAAGTGTCTCACCGTCAGAAAATGAACATTACAGATTAAATCTTAGTTTTAGCAGCATTATAATAACAGACTGATAAAGACAGGTTTATATGTAACTCACAAACGCTCAAACTTGATAAAAATAGGTTTATATAAGGCCCACAAACGCTTCAACTTGACAAAGATAGGTTTATATACGACTCACAAACGCTCCAACTTGACAAAGATAGGTTTATATATCACTCACAAACGTCCCAAACTTGATAAAGATATGTTTATTTATATCTGATTCACAAACGCCACAAACAGACATTTATAAATGTAAGAGATTTTGTCTCTTAAAGCTCGAAAATGGGTCACAACATGATATCCCCACACAAGACAAGCCTAATTATCAAGCGCTGCATATACCACTCCCTGAAATAGACAGTACATGTGTTACTATAAGAGTTTGTGTGTAACTACAAGAGTTTTTGTGTAAATACATGAGTTCGTGCATTACTGTACCCAGTTAACGAAGACGAAGATGGTAGTGCTAAATGTTCATATCTGATAACTACGCTCGTATATTCATTGCCTGTCCGATGAGGCAATCAGCGACCCATAGCTGATATGGTAGCGTCAGGGTTAGCGAATCATAGCTGACCAAGACCCTGTCTCACTTCTCCGTGGTACCCCCAGTAAAAGCCCTAGCATGGCTAAGGGGCAGAGATCGCCGTAGTCCCCATGGTGGCGGAGTCTGTTAAAGAAGCATTGCACGCCCCCTTGCTTTGTAGCTGGACTCCGGGACGGAAAAAAACACCTGATATAACCCGCTCCCACTGCGATACTATGCTGTGCCTCAACATCTCTACAGCATCGGCTGCAAAGAACAACAGCTATAGGGAGTTCGTACAAGTATATATACAAGTACAAGTACTTTTCATTGTTACATTAAAAGAATGTTATTCAAAGATAAACGCGGTGTTCTAGGATTTCTACTTCTTCTTCTTCTTCGTCTTCAGTCTCCATGGAACCGCGTGCTGCCGTTCTTTGCAGCCGATGTGGTGAAGATGTTGAGGCATTGCGTCGTGTCAGCTGTGGGAGCCAGCTGTGGGAGCCAGCTGTGGCGGCTGTGTTTTTCAATCCTTGCGCGAGGCTGAAAGTCAGGAGGTGCGCAGTACTTCTTTAACAGACTTCAACCACCATGGGGACTATTATCTAGGCTAGGCCTGTTACTGGTAGAATCAACGGAGAGATGGGACAGGGTCGTGGTCAGTTATGGTTCGCCAACCCAGGAACTGGTATGTTGTTATGGGCCCTGACAGCCAAAACGCTCCAACCCCCCCCCCCCCCCTCAAAGGATTCTCTAGAAAAATGTTTCTGCTTTTCTAAATACTTAATCCTCAAGGACTTCTCTGACTAAAGCCGTCCCAACCTTCTTCCTATCCGATACTACTCTTATGTTTCAACACATTCACAGCAACGACTGCAAAGATCATCATTTTTGCAGCTGCTGCGAGATTTAACAACAATTAAAGAGAGAAACAAAAACACACATAATCCAAACATGCATTAAAAAGAAAGGTACTGGTCTTGCATTTAAGCGAGTTGACACGGATGCACTTTGCACGCAAAATGTGCTGGCAACGGTTTGTGTCTGGGCTGTATCAACAGAGGCACTGCCCGCTCTATCACAAAAAACACTAGGAGCAAAATTACGCTATTAGTTCTCTGCTTTCATCAGCGTGTTGTCATCCGTTTGGCTGTGGCGTACGTGGGCCTTCACAACAGGCTTCCAATGGTTCTAAAACTGGTACTAATGTGCCCTTTTGTATTATGAACTTTGTTTTGCCAAATATTATCACTTATATTTGTCCCTTATCATTCGTTATATTATATTTGCCCCTTATCACTTGTTATATTATATTTGTCCCTTATCACTCTTTTATTGTATTTGCCCCTTATCACTTGTTATATTATATTTGCCCCTTATCACGTGCTATATTTGTCCCTTATCATTCGTTATATTATATTTGTCCCTTATCACTCTTTTATTGCATTTGCCCCTTATCACTTATATTATATTTGTCCCTTATCACTCTTTTATTGTATTTGCCCCTTATCACTTATTATATTATATTTGTCCCTTATCACTATTTTATTGTATTTGCCCCTTATCACTTGTTATATTATATTCGTCCCTTATCATTCGTTATATTATATTTGTCCCTTATCACTCTTTTATTGTATTTGCCCCTTATCACTTGTTATATTATATTTGTCCCTTATCACTCTTTTATTGTATTTGCCCCTTATCACTTGTTATATTTGTCCCTTAAAAGACTGCCGTGAACAACATCGACACGCATCCTTTTTTTTTTAAAACAAGACAAGTTACAGAACATGATGAAAGTTCAAGGGAAAAAGAAGGAAAGGGGAACCACGAGAAAAATATCACAGCTGCATGAACAAAATAAGAGCATGTTGAACTGATTAGGAAAAACCACGAATAGAGAAGCATGGTCGCCTACGCTATCCCGCACAGCATAAAAGGATAATGAATTATGAAGTTACAAAATGTCGAGCCCATATCTACGCCAGCAGCAGAGCATGGCCGTTCTTCAAGCCCAGGCTCAAACAGTGTCTAAGATGGCTTGACGAAATGGCAACAGAGAAGCACACGAAATGATGGAAAACATGGAAGACCGGAAACTGTGGTGAGACGTGGTCTCCAACGCCTCCAGACATGGCACATCATGATGATGATCAAGTGTACGTTTTTCTGCTACGAACAGGTCACATAGTGATGATGTTGTTATTATTAGCTTGAAAATTACAAACACAAGTTGATGGAAAATACTAAAAAAAAAAAAAAAATTGAAAATGTATGGGAAATCGTACTTGCCCCGAACCTTCTGGCAAGACACAATATAGTGATATATATATATAGCGTTCTTTACCTGGGGAGTTAAGTATGGTGTTGACAGCTCACCAATGACAGATGTCTTCGTAAGTGACAGATGTCATGTGCAGAGCGTCTTTACCCAGCGGGGTTCAATCAATACGTCAGTTTTTAACTATCCGGCGTTTAAAGTTGTCACCCATGGAGCTAGTGCGGGTCTGAATCAGAGTTTGGAGAAACATCAATTTCTCCGTCTGTCTGCCGGGTGCTCGTTTCTTTTACATCCATCACAGCACATCCTGCAGCTCCGCCTCTTGCAAACACCTCTAACTGCACACGCAAAAGTAAGCATCCAGACTACACAGCACATCCTGCAGCTCCGCCTCTTACAAACACCTCTAACTGCACACGCAAAGCAAGCATCCAGACTACACAGCACATCCTGCAGCTCCGCCTCTTACAAACACCTCTAACTGCACACGCAAAGCAAGCATCCAGACTACACAGCACATCCTGCAGCTCCACCTCTTACAAACACCTCTAACTGCACATGCAAAGCAAGCATCCAGACTACACAGCACATCCTGCAGCTCCACCTCTTACAAACACCTCTAACTGCACACACAAAAGTAAGCATCCAGACTACACAGCACATCCTGCAGCTCCACCTCTTACAAACACCTCTAACTGCACACGCAAAAGCAGCATCCAGACTACACAGTACATCCTGCAGCTCTGCTCCCATCTATCATGAAGCCCAAACCCAGCTCTGGCTAAAGGGAGCTGCACTGGAAGGTAAACTTTTAGGGGGGACAGAGCATGACTTCAAAAACTGCACTATTTACCCGCACAATAAATATAGATGCCTGAAGCTAGAGCCTTGGAACGGAGAAGAATAATGCACCAAGGCTAGCCGAAGGTATACGCTGATCACATATCTGTAAGTGGGAAGAACGGAGAAGCCCGAGTGAGTGCGTGCGACCGATGGGAAATTAGACGTAATAGGCTAGGGATATATATATATATATATATATATATATATATATATATAGAGAGAGAGAGAGAGAGAGACAGAGAGACCAAGGCGGCCATGAGCATTTTGTGTCGGTTGGATAGGCTGATGCCAGATATGTAATATAAGGTATTTATCATTAGTTCTCGAGAAGGTTAGTGATAACAAGTGCTGGAAGTTGCTAAGGAAAATATGTTTTACCCACTTGGAACTCAGAGAGGCCGTAAGACGCCCGCAACAAATTTAGTTGGAACAAAGATGGCGACAGGCAGTCCAATATAGGACGAGTCGCAGTGAACAGCCAGTTTGATTGTTCGAGAGTATTTGTTTAACACGGGAGCCCTACATCATACAGATTTTGATTAAGTGACTATTGAAGGGAGTCAAGATTATCTGCAGTGCTAGTTGTTTTGGTTAATTAGGGGAACCTGAGAAGATGGAGAATATTGAAGAAGGCTGGCTAGTAAAGAGGATTAAACAGAGAAAACTTAAATATTTTTGGACACATTAAACGTCATGATAATCTAGAGAAGACAGTTATGGAAGGGTACAAAAAAGAAAGAGAGGAAGACCAAGGCGAAGATGGCTGCAAGACATCGTTGATAATCTGCAAATGGGTGCATCAGCAGCAGGGCATCTTGCTTACAACTGAGAATCCTACAGGAGAGCTGTTGGGGAGGCAAAGTTCCGCAAGAGACATGCAAATGATTGACTGAGAAGATGGAGAATGTTAGGACAATGTGTTCTTTTGAATGTTTTATAATCGATACTGGAGTGAATTAAATTGATTTTAGAAGTTAGTTCTTTTAATCAAACTACATATGTGTACTATGTCAGTTTTTGTATCAAACTACATATGTGTACTCTGTCAGTTTCTGTATCAAACTACATATGTGTACTCTGGCAGTTTTTGTATCAAACTACATATGTGTAATCTGTTAGTTTTAGTATCAAACTACATATGTGTAATTTGTTAGTTTTAGTATCAAACTACATATGTGTAATCTGTTAGTTTTAGTATCAAACTACACAAGTGTACTCTGTCAGTTTCTGTATCAAACTACATATGTGTACTCTGTTAGTTTTAGTATCAAACTACATATGTGTACTCTGTTAGTTTTAGTATCAAACTACATATGTGTACTCTGTTAGTTTTAGTATCAAACTACATATGTGTAATCTGTTAGTTTTAGTAACAAACTACATATGTCTACTCTGTTAGTTCTTTTAATCAAACTACTGTCACCAATACCCCCCGTCAAGTATGTGATGTTTTTAGTTCATTAACTCACCGTCGTCCGTTTATTTATAATAAATGCCGAAAGATTATTAAATTGTGGGGTGGTATGTGTGAACGACCTGTGTCACACAGATGTTGCTTGGTGGTCCGTGTGTGTGCTTCAACTGTTCTCAACAATCAAAACATATTCAACTTCTTCCGTCGAGTACAGGATCTATGACGAGTGTTTCTCCCCCCCCCCCCCCCCGATTTTTTGTTTAAATTGATCCATCATTTCTCGACATTCCTCAATTCTTCACACAACTGGGTTTTCCTTCCGTCTACATCTGGGTATCCTGGTTGTTGTTTTTTCTATCTCTCTGTCTTGTTGATCATGTCACTTCACGTCGCCATTTCACGTCTTATCCACGGTTTTTCTTTTTCTTCTTCTTCTTGTCGCTTTGTCTCTGCTGTCTCTAAGTGTGCTCTAAGTCGTTTCGTTTCTTATATTTGACTAATTAGTGCTTTGTTGAATTCCCGTCCAGCTAATTTGTCCTGTGCATTTTCATGTGCACCGTCCCCAGTTATAATGTCACAACTACACATGAGTACTCTGTTAGTTTTTGTATCAAACTGCTTTTGTGTACTCTGTTGGGGAACCTCCCCTACATATCAAACGTTACTGTTTCCTTAGAAAGATGCGGATATCTTGGTAGTGTTACAGAGTGTAAAGACAGCCCTATTTTGACAGAGGGGAGGCCAAGGAATACTGTGTTAGTGCACATATTTTCCATGACCTGTCAGCACTCTGCAGGGTCATGTGGTCAACATCAAGCCTGGACGCCTTCGTTTTCCCAGGATTCCATTTTCTACGGCTGAGTAACTGAAGTGCCACTGATTTTCGCCATAACAAAGAATAGAAGGAGAGGAAGAAAAAGAATATGAAAAGAAGAGGAGGAGGAGGAGGAGGAGGAAGTAGGAGGAGGAGAGGATAATAAAAATAATAACAATAATAATAGTAATAAAAGGAAGAAGAAGAACCTGTGGAGGTAATTATTTTTGTAAAAATATACACAACAATCAAAAGTCAGCGTAAGCCTTGAACCTCAGACAACCGTCACGTGCAGGTATCAAATGTTTTAGAGCAGACACATTAACTACATTTTCCATTTTCTGTGGTCCGCGGAGCATTATGACGAGTCCGCAGCTGTATTATGACGAGTCCACGGAGCATTATGATGAGTTCGCGGAGCATTATGATAAGTCCGCAGCTGTATTACGATGAGTCCGCAGAGCATTATGATAAGTCCTCGGCCGCATTACCATTGTGGTATGAAATGGCATCTATTACATAAAAACAATTAAACTTATGGCATTGCGATTTTACGTTTTAGATTATATGTAACTTACACGTAAATGTGTTCATCGGATATTAAAAAAAAAGCTTGAGAATCCCTGTCAGGGAGCCATATATTTCTAAACTTGTGCAAGTTTCTTCTCCTCCCTGGAACTGCGAGCTGGTGTTCTTTGCAGCTGATGCGGTGAAGACAGTGAGCCACAGTGTGAGGTGGGGCTGAGCTTGTCTCTCAGAAGTCGGCCGTTCTCGGAAAACCGAAAACAGGAATTAGAATAATAAAGCTGATAACACCAAAATTTTACAACAGCATCGTGTCGGACTGGGAGTGGGTTACGGCGGCTAATATTTTCCGTCCCTGAATGGGGATTACAAAAGAAAAAAAAAGCATGGGGTGTGCAACGCTTCTTTATCAGACTCCACCACCAGTATAGATTATAGCGATCCCTGGTCCGTTAGCGAGGCTAGGTCTGTTACTAGGGATATCAATGGAGAAGTGGGACAGGGTTTTGGTTAGCTAAACTTCGCCAACCCTGACACTAGCATGTCAGCTATAGTTCGCCAAACATGACGCTAAGCATGTCAGCTATAGTTCCCCCCCCCCCCCAATCCTGATGCTAGCATGTCAGCTATAGGTTTCCCCCAATCCTGATGCTAGCATGTCAGCTATAGGTTTCCCCCAATCCTGATGCTAGCATGTCAGCTATAGTTTCCCCCAATCCTGATGCTAGCATGTCAGCTATAGTTCCCCCCAATCCTGATGCTAGCATGTCAGCTATAATCTGCCAACTCTGACGCTAGCATGTCAGCTATACTCCGCCAACTCTGACGATAGAATGCCAACCATAGTTCGCCAACCCTGACGCTAGCACGTCAGCTATGATTGCCAAAACCGACAGCGTCTTAAAGAACTGATTTATCAAAACTGTGTGTAAAATAACTTAAAAGCAAGCACACATACACTAAATTGTGGGAGGAAAAAATAAATTATTCCGCTATGGGTAATTTTCTGGATCATTATTTTTAAATTGCAATTTTTTTTAAGTGTATCTTTGTAAAAGAAAGCAATATGGCGTCCAGACGCCATCCTTCATTGAATCAACGTCGCCTCAGAGAAAATTAAACTTGAATTTCTAATTTTTAACAACAAGGAAAAAAAAAAATGCTTTTAACAGCCGAAGCTCTTTCCCTCGGATAATTTTTAGATAGCCGCTTAATGTCGAAACATCTTGACACAAAGTAACTGTGGTGTGTAGTTGTCCTGTAGACACAAGCTGCAATTTGTAAAGCCGTTTTACAGGCTAATTTCTTAACAGTGAAACCGGATTATACATCAGATTTTTAGATGTAAAACTGTTTTACTGGACATTTCGTTAGACAAGAACGCTGCTCACGGGTGTAAATTTTTCTGTATTTCGCTGGTAAATATATTTTACGGTCACTGTATGCGGCTGGACTTTTTTTTTTTTTTAAACGGGACAATCTCTCAGGCGGGAAGTAATTTTGTCCAGATTGCCAAGAAGAAAACACTGAAAATATAATACGTGTAAGGGATAATCCGCGTCTCCGTGTCATTAAAATATATTGAGGATACGGTGTTAGACCCGTATTTCCAAGAACTTCGGCACATGAAAGTCTGATGTGGTCAGTATAGCGCCTGGGCGGTGTTTACCTTCCCACATTTCTCTGGTAACTATTTTTAGAGGCTGGGTGGACCCCGGGGGCCTTTTTGGGTGTGGTGATACCAGGGAAAAAAAAAATCACCACTGCTGAGACTTGAACCCGGTACCACCGGATTTGTAGACCGAGCGTCTAACCACTCATGCGTCCAAGTAGCCGAAAATAGAACAGTCGTTGGGTTTCTTTTACGAAATCTTGAAAGTGAGCACACCACAGAGTATGCGATCCAAGAGTGTACAACGCTCACTGGCCTACGAAGCCCTACCTGGCCCACAGAGGACGGACCTGTGGCAGAAGCTGTGGGGCTGCCGCGAGGACCTGGAAAGAACTGTGGGCTTCATCCTGGCGAGACGGCTTTCGATTTAACACGATCCTGCACTTGAACACAGAAGAAGAAGAAGAAGGAAAGTTCTGAAGTTTAAAAAAATAGGATTACAAGTACAGTTATACCCCGATTTACGACCGATCGAATTACGGCCGAAGTATCTCAGAAACGAGTCTTCTATTTTGTGATTAATTTACAAACATTTGCTCGGGAGCTTACAATTATTATTATTATTATTATTATTATTTTCATCGTGTGTCATGCCGGAGAGCGTTGGCGATCACGCTTCCTCATCCTTAACATTCCGATTAACTCAGATGCTTTTCTTTGTCCCTGCCACTTGGTCGGTACACTAAGATATTTTTCTCTTGTCCTTCCTCTCTTCCTTTTCCCCTTGAGTTTTCCAGTAACTGCAAGGTCCTCCAACTTCTGTCTTCTCATGACATGTCGAAGAAATTTTGATTGTCTTTTTTTTAAAATTTTTATTTTAACTAGTTTTCGATGTTCTGTAACTTCTTCGAGGACCTTTTTGTGTGTGTTTTTCTGTCTGTCCAGGCCTATTTGTTGCATCTTTCTCCAGAACTATATCTCTGTTCCTTCAGATTTATTTTCCATCTATTTCTTAATTATCCAAATTTAACACACGTATAGCAAAATTGGTTCTATATAGCACTGTAGTACTCTTTTCCTCACTTATAGAGATATCGTATTATTTGTTAGTATCTTCTTCATGACATAAAAAAGCCGCCTTTAGCCCACCTGTTTGTGGTTCTATTTCATCTGCCCACTTGCCATCAGCTGCTGTTATTTTTCCAAGATAACTGAATTTATTTACTTGTGTCAGCGTCTTCCCATTTGAAGGGATAGTCCACTTTGTTATCTTTACTCATTTTGATATCACCATTGTGTCTGTACCGTATCATCCAGCCAAAAACCGTGAAAAAAAAAGGTGTCTGCAAAGTCACAAAAAAAAAGGTGTTTCCCGGGCCTTCCAGTATATTTCTTCAAATTTACCTACGATCTCAGACTTAATTACCACACACGTATTAGGCTTAGTTTAATTATATGTTAGTGATGTGAAGACTAGAGTCGATTTACGTGGAGTGGGAAGGAGTACTATTTACGGTGTTCGACTTGTAGTAGAAGCGGTAGAAGTGTAAGGCGTTCACAGAGTTCGAACTCGGATAGAAAGCCTTTCCCACTAGGGTCATTGACTTCAAAAATACATTTTTTTCCCTTTGTCAAATACGTATTCTGTTTTGATTTTAATTAGTCCTTTATTTTTGTTTTGTTTTTAGTTTCATTTTTAAAACAGCGAAGAAAAAAACAGGCTGTATACAGTATATTTTATTTAATGTATATTTTTTCAAAGTACTGTACAGTAGTAGTTTACTATCCGACACAAACATAAACCTTGCGGGATTTCATTTTTCCAGCACCCACTACCTGTTTTTTTTTCCAACTCTGATACTTTTTTGACAGTAAGATATTTTTCCTTCTTCTTCTTCTTCTTCTTCTTCCCTAAAAAGGACGTTGCTAGCGTCGCCTCTTTCAGTCCAACTCATCGACTTCGTCAGGACGCATAGAAATAAAGTGTGTCCTCTCCCTGCCACCTCTTTTCACCTGGCCAGACTATTGTTTGCTATCACTGGGAAGTAGAATAGGGTCTTGGCCGGCTATGGCCAGCACGCAGTCAGCTGTGGGTCATTGACCGTTGTCTCATTCAGTTTAAGTGCTCCGTCTTTGCCTCATATTTTCCTCTTTGTTAAGACTCTAAGATAGGGACCCATGTTCGCCAACGGTACCCGGCAAGGAAAACAGAATGAATGATAAGACGCTAAAGCAGTGGTTCCCAAATTTTCTGCTTTACCGTCCTTTTCCCTTCAAGACCGCTCTTCTTCTTCTTCTGTGTTCAAGAACTGGGTCATGCTATATAGGAACCCGGTTCGCGAGGATGAAGTCCACAGTTCTCTCTAGGTCCTCACGGCAGCGCCACAGCTTCTGTCTTGGGTCCACCTCTGTGGTCAGGTCAGGTAGGTCGGTGAGCTCTGGACACTCTTGGAGCACACGACCAGGTATCTTTTTTTTTTTCCTCTTGGTTAGTTCTGATGCCTTCCTCCACTCTTTCCCCCTCCCCCTCCCCATGTGATATACCCACCACCTCCAGTACACCCAGCACTGGCAGCAACTATTTGAAACATTTTCTGAACACGAAGTAAAAGTTTACATCGTACTTACCGCCCAGACTTTGTTATAACCATCTCGGTTCCTATACTGTGAAACTTCTTCCACAGGTCCATCCCTTCCAGTTCTGCTTTGGGATCATCGTTTACATCTGCGTCCTGGGCCTCTGTGGGGCCGACCCCAATCCCGACCCCTCTGAGGGCCGCTGCGTAAACTTCCCCTGGGTGCGTGATAAAGTCCGCCGGCATTAGAGACAGGTTCCTGCCCAGGCCTTTAAGCAAAGCTGAGGACATGACGTGGGAATTGATCTGCAGGGCGGTGTAGAATGATGGATGGGGAGGTGACACCAGAGCCACGGCCGCCGTTGGGTTGATACCATGTCCATTTGTGTAGTCGGCGAGATGTGGCCCAACCGTGGCCGTCCCTTGCAGGTAGTACGGGCAAGCCGCTGTGGTCGCTGCGGTCATCCTAAGCTTCTGCTCGCCGTATGAGGACGGCCCGTGGTACCTCGACTCTGATGATTTCGCTGGGTGCTGGTGGTGCTTCTGGGAATGTGCTAGATGGTGCGGTGGTCGGTCTGATGACATTGTTACCACCGACCCGGCTGTTGGAGCTTCTGCAGCAGTCGACTGACAGCCAGGTGTCGAGAAGCCAGGGCGAAACTACAGATATACAATAACAATATGTGTTAAATGGAAATATAGAATAATCATAAATGTTAAAGTTATAAATAAGAAAATGGAGTGAAATGATCGCCTACGCCACGTAAAATGGCACTTGATTGATGGATAAAGAAAGTAATAACGCAAAGAGTTTAATAAATAAAAAAAAATACTAGATATAAAAAGTAGCTTATTATAGTAAATTATAATAATATAAGTGAAACTACAACAGGAATTGAAACATTATATGTTTTAAAATTATAAATATGATATAGCAACATCAATAAAAGGAATAGTATTACAACAGAAACTGAGATAGTTTTAAAAAATAAATATGAACAAATGTGTAACATTAATAAAAATCAAGGCTATTTGACAATAATAAAACCAGGCCTAGGTGACATTAATAAAAACCAGGGCTACGTAACGGGGGGCCTTTGAAATTAAACAAAACCAGTGGGTTTCTTCTGGATCTTTATGCTTCACGCGCAGGCTGTGGTGCCACTTTGGTTTCTGCACGCCTTATTAGTTCTCTACATTAAGAGCGCTTTGCCCGTGTCCACGTGGGAACCAGATTTATGTGGGGCTTCAAAGACAGTCCGAGGAACACATTTAGTAAGCTACAAACACGGTCACTAGCCAGGAATGGCGGGGATCATGCTTTGTACAAAAACTTACTGGATTTTTTTGTTTGGACAATGTCCGTCTTTAATCTCAATTAATCATCATTCATCAAACTAAACAGAGTTTACGCACCAAAAAAAGCTGCAATTCGAGGTCTTGTTATTTACATCAACCCGACTCGAGTTGCGTGACTCGACTTTCGTTGACGTGTCACCCCCAGTCAATGAGTTTATTCATTAGTTAATTGAGACCTACACACGTGAAACTGTACGCGCTGATCGGCCCTAAACTACCGTCTGGGACATGCCTTTTCCCGAAAACTTCCTATCCCATTATGGTTTATATTCTTACACTAACATTCATCTGGGACGGATGCTATAGAAATTATAGTCCTGCGTCGGCTTGCGGCCGGTTTTTGGGACCAGCCAACAGGCCGTAAGTCGATCTGGCCGAATGTTAAAGAAGTACAGTTCACTACAATAACACGTTGCAAGATGAAAAGACACGTTTACCATCACTTTAAAATTCTACAGAATGCAAGTTAACACGGTAATTGCGAACATTAATGACAAAATGTGCCAAGAAACATACAAATGAAGAGCCGTACGATAAATACGTTTCCATTAGACGCAAAAAATGTACAGACACACAAACACAGCCACACGTATAATGTGAGGTGCTGTACTTTACTATAGCTTTGATACGTACAGTGTTAGCGCTCCACTGCAGCCGGCGCTACCACAATCGATAAACATAATGCGTACGGCTTGAGCGGCTGGTAGCGGCCGCGTTCGGCCATTTTTGCCGATTTTTCCTATGGGGCATTAGCCGTAAGTACGAACAGCTCCAACTGCATCTGATTTTATGACGTTTCTTTCCAAATACTTAAACCCCAACATCAGTTTTATTAAGCGTCTTTTGGCATGTTGCAGGGAGAGTTCATCGCAACAACAGATTTACAGCTTCGCAGTTTGCATTTATCATGTTAACAAGTGGTTAGCAGGGCATATCTCGTCTTTACAAATATTTAAATTTACAATTGGCTAGCATGACATATCTGGCCTTTGGATTTTTTTAAAACTTACAACTGACTAGCAGGACATATCTGGCCTTTGCAATTCTTTTAAAGTTACAAGTGACTAGCAGGACATATCTTGTCTTTACAGTTATGCTTCGGGACATGACAAGTCTTTGGCATCATGCAGACTAATCTCATTAGGGCCATCAGAAGAACGAGCATCGTTCCAGAAACTTCGAATTTACTTCTTCTTCTTCTTTCACTTTCTTATTCTCAACTATCAAGTCAGTTCTAAATTTGTATATAGATTATTATGCAGGAAACTCTTTACTGTGGAGAGCGGACCAATAGCACAATTTTTTCAGATCATCGGAGGAAGTACTCCCCCTCAAACGAGGGACTTTTATTAAACTCCTGACATTCTATAAAGATGGTAGGCCTCTCTGGGTCATGATTCCAGAGGTCTTATGAATTATTATTACTATTATTATTATTGTCCCGTTCTGGAACTGTACCTATGATCTTCCACATATAATGGACCCTGAGAAATTACAAGAACAAAATTTATATTTAAAAAGTGCATAACATTTTTTTTTTTTTTATTAGACAACGAAAACAACAGGCCGTGACCCGGTGGTACTGCAAACCGGGTCCACCCGTAACGAGATGTGGACCATACCCCCGGCATTCGATGTGCAGGGCGGGCCTCGGGCATCTCGTTTAGTTAAAAAATAACGACGCTTTTGTTAACCAAAGGGAATGTTGATCAGGGTACCTGCTAAGAGGACACTTTGACCTCAGCCACTTTGATCTTAGCCAAAAGGCCGAGAAGCGATTACACATTGAGACCTGATTTCCTTTAGCCTAAACATCGAAAGGACCATAAAATGCCACATTTGGAGCAAAAACGAACCACAGCGCATACTAAGACAGACTTGAGTACACAAAGCGTGCTGCTACAAGATATACCTCCCGAAGTACATAACTATCTTTTATAAGCTTTTAAGCTATATAACAATTTTTTTTTTTTGGCGTTTGTGAATTATAGAATCATCCTTTTTAATGCTGTAGAATACTGGGTCATTTTTTTCTAGCGTTCGAGAATTACACTGTTATCTTTTCTAAAATTTCTAAAATATAGAATTATCCTTTCTAATTTTTTTTTTTTTTAATATGGAAATGTCTTTCAACTTTTGTGAACTAGATAATTATGATTTGTAACATTTCTAAACTGTAGAACCATTTTCTAGCATTTGTGAATTATAGCATTATATTTTGTAACTTTGGTGAACTATAGATCATTTTTCTAACATTTGTGAATAAGAGAATTTTATTTTGTAACTTTGGCGAAACACAGATTCATTTTTCTAACTTTTGTAAATTCTTGAATTATATTTTTATAATTTTGACGAACTGTGGAATAATTTTTCTAACATTTGTGAATCAGAGAATTACACTGTGTTACTTAGTGAACTATAGAATCATTTTTCTAACGTTACTGAACTACGAAGATCATTCAACTACATTATAATGAACTACAGTATAAATAGTTCATAAGAATTGGTTGAGGATCACTCTGTATTGGCAAACTAAAAGGTTTCCATTGACAACTATTGCCATAGTGATGGAGTTCGCCATCTTTCACGGTTAATGAATTTCAGAGTATAAGCAGTTTTTAAACAAAAAGGAAAGTTTATTGCACTTTGTTTATTGGTCGCTCATTTTAAAAGCAAGTCTTCATTCATTCTGGTTTCATCGGTGCCGTTTAAGATATGGCCGGTTCTGATGTTCTGGACTGTGTTACCGCTATGGCGTAGTTGTTATTGTGTTCGCTTCTCAAGAAGAGGTCGTTCTCTCAAGTCAGAGATGGTGGAGCCACAGTCACCCAGTTGTAGAAATGGGTGCCTGGCTGCTTTTGAAGCTGGGGTTAGGATAAGTTTCCAGGAACGATGCTGGCCACTCCATTCTCTACTGTGCGTGAAGGTCAAGGAAAACATGGACACTAACAGCTTATCCCATGACTGTGCTTAGTGCTATGGCAGCATTGTGAGCTGTGAACTTCGAACAGATAGCATCGATGATTCTTCGTTATGCATAACATGGCCAGTGCTAAACTGTGATGGTCTTTGCGTGTCTGCTTCAACTTGGCGCCTTAGCTACGGAGTTCGTGCGAAGAGCGACGCTGACTAGTTTCGCGTGTGGACTGCTATAGTTCCTAGAGTGGCGTCCTCACTGTGGACTGATGTGAAGGACTATCGATGAACATTCTGTGCGATATTTACAGGTACAGGCGGTGGAGCGATTATGGGAGTATCTCGTTCGCGATGATACCGAGAACCCAAATACTGAATACTTAAGTGAATACTTGTGAATGTTCCAATCTTTCTGGGTTTTTCATGAAACATGGGATCTATACTTCAAATCCCACTGATATGATGGTCTTGGTTTGTACTGTTTAAACTGCAAAGACTCATTATTAAGATTAGGTTTGTTCTTCTAGTTATGCCCATTAATCGCTATAACAGCCGCCACCTGTATATTACCAGTAAAGGAAAAATAAAAACTTGTGGGGTTCTTCGGTTACCGTAACCGATTTATATTATCACAACCCTGGTAAAAAAAGCTACCAGCGAAATCTTTTGGAGGGTAAGCAGGCCAGAAGTACGATGGTGCTCAGTTTCACGAAGGAGAATCAATCAGTTCAGACTTTGGTTCAGCGTGTGATAATTTTGTAAAGATTAAATCTCACAGCTGATAAGAAAGGGAAAAACGTTGACACAAACATTTAATTCTCGCTGATATTATTAGTGAAGTCTTTTGAGTTTGGCTGAGCTTATAGGGACAACGACCTGGACCGTGGCCTTAGACCACATGCCACTAACAGTGACAACAAATAACACTTCTATTTGGGGAAGTTACTTCAACCGAATTTCTTTAGCTCTTTTCCCTAATCCTTGCTCCAGAGTCGAGCCAGGAGGGGCAGTAGGGGTAGGCTCCTAACCGAATTCGGGGCGGAACGTTTACTCCGTCCTGGACAAACTGTCAGTGGACATGCGAAATTGCTAGTTTTTTTTTTTCCTAAAATTTAAATGTATAATTGTTCTTATTAAAGACAAATAAATAGTGTCATAATATAAAGTATAACTTTAAAACGTAAAAAAAAAACTTTGCCACTAGTCAGACTCGAACCCATTACTCATATTAAAAAAAAAGAAACTAAAGCTCTACCGACTGAGCTAGCTGGACGGTTGAAAGCATTCTAGTTTAGTAGTAAATACTTCGTGCTAGTGTAAAGGTCAGTGCGCATGCGCAGTTGTCCGTGACGTGTCTATTTTCACAACGATTCCGTTGTCTCAATACATCACTCCTTTTGAATTTTACATTTGAAAAAAAATAAAAGTGTAAAGTACTGAATGCTATATTGACAACCGATATTTCTGGAAAGTTTCTCTTGCAAGATTAAGAACGACTACAATGGTGATGGTTTCGAAAATTCCCAACGCAAAGATTCAAAGGCTGAAAATCAGATCCCAGAGCCGGCACATTCACGACAGCCACATATATGCGCCCGCCGCATGCCGCTGCTTCCATCCAAGAGTATGTTCGCTATAGTTCCCATCAAATGCTGGTTGTTTACGATGCGTTTTCTGCCACACAGTTCAGACTTCCTGCCAGCATCTTTAATATGTCCTAGCTTCAGCAATCTATTCACAGCTACATTGTTCTTCCATTCCCGCTCTTCATTTTCTCGCAGTCTTTCCAATACGACTTTAACAATGTCGCTCTTGTCCATTCTTAGTCTACCATTTATTTTAGCCTGTCCGGCAAGTCTATCTTCCACTTCATTGCCATGTACTCCCGCGTGTCCTGGACAGTAAAGCCACGTTAGGCTCTTCACAGCTGAGAGTTGACGTAACCACTACTTATACCGTTATATACCTGTTAGTTCTTTTAGTTGACTTAATACACAATGAGAACATGTATTGTAGAATCCTGGGTGAACGTTCAAACCACGTGACCAGCAAATCCACCATTTTTATTTTAACGCTACCAGTAAATGCCGAAGAGAAAAAGAGATTGACCACGTGAAAGGACATTGTTAAGAAGGCCAGTTTAGTGAGAATATCATCCCTTGATGAGGTTGAAAAGCTCGCCGAAAAGCAGGAAAACTTGGCAAAGTACCATACGAGAGGTATGTGACGTTTAACGGCATGGGGAGTAATGTAAGATGTAAATAAAGGCAATCCGAAATATGCTCCCTTAGAAAACAGCTCGGAACATCACGGACAAACAATAAAAGTCGGAAAAAAAGACACTCCAAATTCGTAGGATACGTTCTAGGGCGAGGCAAGCTAGAATACATCGTGACAACAGGAAAGATAGAAGCAAAAGAGATCAAGGTAGAAAGTGCTGGATGGACTAACTTGATGGCACAAACAAAGAACACCACTCGGAGCAGGGAACTGTGGAAGAGCATGATAACGAAGGCCAGACTGTGGGGCAGAGGATAGATAGTCAAGTCAAAGGGCCAGCGATGGAAGAAAGAAAATGTTCATGGATGAAAAATCTATACGAGCAATTTGTTTTACAAATGTGTATACTCTTGCTTCTTGAAAAGGGAAACAGCGAAAAACTGAAGAACCGGACAGTTAAAATATTTCCGTCATATCAAGAGGGCATAAAACAGTAATAAAAACCATACTCGAACTGAGCAAAAGCCCGACAGTGTTATAGGCTGACAGAGAGCAAATTAAGACAAAAGAGTGCCTGGGCAGAGTCTGACCGATTGAAGCTATGAAAACAAGGAATAGAGCAAGTTGGAGCGCCCAGGTAGCCAACCTTTTCTGGAGATAGGGACATATGAAGGGTCTTGGCCAGAAGTTTTGTGTCACTTTCTATCCATTTGTGCCAAGCAGACGAACTAACTTACACAGTTGAAATAAACTAATTTAATTAGTTCACTGAAACAATATAATTTCTCTATCTCCCGCGCTTGTTTAGTTCTAGACACACTGTGAATTTAATTACCCAGTCTTGTAACGCATCCTTACGCCCGCTGTATCAATGAAGAAAAGTTGGATGAAGTAGAGTTTGAATATCTTAGATCACTGCTAACTAATAATGGACATACAATGAGGGGATATTAAAAGGAGGACATCTATCGCTCTTTAGAAAGTAAAACAACTAAAGAATCTGTGGAGAGGAGCAGATAGAACTACAAAAATAAGATTTTTAAGTCCATGCATCTTTCCCATCGCAACATATGCCTGTGAGACCTGGACACTTAACAAAACAGCTGAGAAACACATAAATGACTTTGAATGTAAATGCTACAGAAGAGTTCTCCAAATATCGTGGACACAAAAAAGAACAAATATATCCATACTACAAGAGCTTAATATTGAAGAAGACTGGCTAGTAAAGAGTATTAAACAAAGAAAACTTAAATATTTTGGACACAATAAACCCCATGATAATCTAGAGAAAGCCGTCTTGGAAGGGTACATAATGGGAAAAAGAAAGAGAGGAAGACCAAGGCGAAGATGGCTGCAAGGCATCGTTGATGTTCTGCAAATAGACGCATCAGCAGCAGGCCATCTTGCTCACAACCGAAAGGCCTACAGGAGTGCTGTTAGGGAGGCAAAGTTCCGCAAGGGACATGCAAATGAATGAAATGAATGAATTACGCTCACTAGAGGGAACAAAGATGTGATTCATTAAAAGGATGTTAGGAATACCACAGACAGCTAAGATGACAGAGAATGTCTAACAAAAGCAAATATAGAAAGGAACCTAAATAAATCCACAAGAAAATGACAGCCATCATTCATTGGCCAGATAATGAAAAGAGGAGGGCTTGAAAACATCATAACACCAGGAAAGATAAATGGAAACAGAGGCAGGGGAAGACCAAGAGGAAAAATAAAATTCATGGATAGTCACAATAAATAGTCAGCAACTTGAGCTGACGGGAAATATCAAGGACCGAGATTTATGTAGAAGCATGGCCGCCAACCCCTACCAGCATAGACATGATGATGATTATGATTAATGCCACAACGTAACAGATGCTGAAGAGAACGTAAATAATCACTGCAAAACACGAGGGGTTGGGGGGGGGGGGGGGTGGAAGCGGATTTGGAGTAGAACATCTTAAAAATCTGGGCTAGAACCCCATGAAAGAGAAAGTGCAGAACTTTTACTGGACTTCTCTTTACGTTGTTAGCCCAGACATCAGCGCCAATCTCTTTCACAAATGCAACATTCTGTCTCTCGTTTTCAGCATCACCGTAGAGTTTCCCATGTAGAGAACTAGTCAACTCTGATGAGTCTAAGCCGGCTTTATTGTACGGGGCATGCAGGAATACATGGCAATGATGTGGCAGACAGACTTGCTGTCAGTCATTTGCATGTCCCTTGCGGAACTTTGCCTCCCTAACATTTCTCTTTAGGTCCCTCGGTTGTAAGCAAGATGCCCTGCTGGTGATGCATTCATTTACAGATTATCAGCGATGTCTTGCAGCCATCTTCGCCTTGGTCTTCCTCTCTTGTTCCCATTATGTACCCCTCCAAGACGGTCTTCTCTAAATTATGAAATTAATATGTCCAAAATATTTAAGTTTTCTCTGTTTTATCCTCATTACTAGCCAGCCTTCTTCAATATTAAGTTCTTGTAGTATATATATATTTGTTCTTTTTTGTGTCCATGATATTTAAAGAACTCTTCTGCAGCATTTACATTCAAAGGCATTTATGAGTTTCTCAGCTATTTTGTTAAGTGCCCAGGTCTCACAGGCATATGTTGCGATGGGAAAGATGCACTCCCTTAAAATTGTTATTTTTGTAGCTCTGTCTGTTCCTCTCCACAGCTTCTTTAGTTGCTTCACTTTTTGAAGAGCCCTCCTTTTAATTTCCCTCACATTATCTGCATTATTAGTTAGTAGTGATCCAAGATATTCAAAACTCTCCACGTTTCAATTTTTCCTCACTGGTACATATTTCACCTGCCTTGCTTGTTTTGTCAGTTGTCATCAATTTCAGTTTATTGAGATAGAGGTTTTGCTCTTCACTATTCTTGCTACTCTTCACTAGACTTGCTGTACAGGCTAAAATAAACGGCAGGTTGAGGATGGACAAGGGCGACATTGTTAAAGCTATATTGGACAGACTACGGGAAAATGAAGAGCTGGAATGGAAGAACAATGTAGTTGTGAAGAGATTGCTGGGGATAGGATAAATTAAAGGTTACTGACAGAAAATCTGAACTGTGCGGCAGAAAATGCATCGTAAAGAACCAAAACTTGATGGGAACTATTAGCAAACATACTCTTAGATGGATGCTGCGGCATGTGAGGAGCTTATGTGAAGCTGTCCTGATTGCAATGTCGTCGGAGTCTGATTTTCAACTTTTAACCTTTCTCCTGTAGAGTTCTGGGGTCAGGCCATGTCCTTTATGTTACTTGTGTAACTGGTAACTCTCTAGGTTGCTATGTGATGTCTGCTGCTCTCTTCAGCAGGACACATATAACTTTGCTAAGACAAGTTTCAGTTTCTGATATAGAACAATATACAGTGACTGAACATACTGTAGGGCCATTATAGTCGTTGTTTGTTAAGTGCTAATCGAATGAATGAATAATCGTTTACATATTAAACCTTACAGGCGACCGAGATGTAGTTCCCCGCACGAATTGATAGAAGATCTTTTTCAGTAAGTTCTTCAAAGAAAACTGTAACAAAGTATTATGACAGCATTTAGTACAGCTGAAAATAGCACTTTCTACAATGTACAGATGTAAGTACATACAGAATATCACTGATTTTGCCACTAAAATTTGGCGAATACGCCGCCCATTTAGGCAATCAGCGATCCACAGCTGACTAGCTGGCGCCAGGGTTGGCGAACTGTATCTGGCTAAGGCCCTGTCCCACCTTTTTGTTTGTACCTCCAGTGACTGGCCTAACCTGGCTAGCGGAGCAGGGGTGACCACAGTTCCACGGTGGTGGAGTCTGCTAAAGAAGTATTGAGCACTCTCTGCTTTTTAACTGCAGTTAGTCGCCTCAAGCCGCTACCAAGCCGACACAATGCTGTGCTTCAACATCTTCACGTTATAGGCTGCAGATAGCAAAAGCTCTCAGTTTCAGGGATATAGAAGACAAGACAAAACCATTAACACTAAGCACCCAAAGCCAGTAACGATGTACGTACACACATGTACACTGTATAAATGTGTACATTTCCTGCCCATTACGAACAGAGAAAGTGTTTTGTTGCGCTGCTGTTCTCCCGGACTGGGGTGCACCAAGATGATGATTATTACGCACTTGTTTATAACAGTACTAGCTGAGCACCCGACGTTGTCCGGGTATTTATTTATCCCAGTCACGAAAGTTCTATTCATTTCCACAACCTTCTAGAAGGTTCTACAGAGTCTAGACTGTTTTACAGAATTCTACTCGTTCTATTCGACTAAACTTGGGCTTAATCGTCATCAGGACTATCACCAATCAGCTTAGCGACCCCGAACACTATGGATTCGACACTAATCTTGGTCAATGTGGACATTTTATTTCCCACCTTCACCATAGCCCTCTCCCCTCATGTTTGCATCGACTGAACCTCCCCCACCATCCAGCCCCCCCAGGGGTCCTAGGGATTATCTAACCCCCAAGGTGCAATGTCCAGATTGTATGTCATCTGTGTGCCAAGTTTAGTTGAAATTGCTCCAGGCGTTCCAGCGTGAACATACACAAGCACACGTTATTTTATATATATATATATATATATATATATATATATATATATATATATATATATATACAGAAAGATGAATATTCAACAAGTGCACAATAATAATAATAATAATTCTTGAGTTTTCTGAGCCATTAAGACTCATTGCTGCAAACAAAGTTCGCCTCCAATCTTCTCAATTTCTAATCTTCTCTCTCCAGTTGATGAGTTAAATTTCTTTTATATCCTTTTCTGTGTCGTTTTTTTCCATCTCTGTCTTGGTCTACCTCTTGGTCTTGTTTCCCTCATCTCTTGTACATACATCATTTTTGTTTGTCTGGTCCCTTCTACATGCCCCAGCCAGAGTAATATGTTCAGTTTCAAGGCATTTATAATTCGTTTGGATTTAAATTTGCTGTTTAGTTCAGTGTTCTTTCTAGCTCTCCATTCTCCACTGTTGGTATCTTTTATCGGCCCAAAGATTCTTTTTAGAATCTTGTTCTCAAAGATCTGCAATTGTTGTTCATCTTTCTTTGTTGTACTTTCTGATCCATACATGACGGTTGGTCTTATTATAGTTTTGTAGATTGTTATTTTGGTGTTTTGAGACATGATTTTTTTTATTTTAACAGGTGTTGCAAAACAAAGTATATTTTATTCCCTATCTGTACTCGATTTTAATATCCTCGCTTACTGTGTTCTTTCTGTTGAAGGCTGTGCCCAAATATTTGTATGTTTCTGCTTTCCTAATAATCATATCTCCAACATTTATATAATCTGGATCATTTTGCCTATGGTCTCTTCATATATTCTGTGTTTTCTTGGACTCTGTCTTATCTTGGTTAATGGTCAAGCCCACATTTAGTGCTACATCTGTCATATGTATGCAGGTATTGATGACTTCTTGCATAGTTTTCCCCACCAGGTCGATCTCATCAGCGTATCTCAGTATTTTAGCTTATTCTTCGATACTGCTTTCTTCTGTCATTTTTCTGATTACCTTTACTAGGTTGAATAGTAATAGATATAATGTATCATCTTGTTTTAAACCAGTTCTTATAGAGAAGGGTTCTGACTTTCTTCTTTTATATATTATCATATTTTGTGCGTCCTCCATGCATATTCTGGTCAAATTTAGTAATTTATTAGGTATCTCAAATTCTTTCATAATTTTTCATAAGCTGCTCATATCTGTGCTGTCATAGGCTTTCTTGAAGTCAATGAAGATATTACGTACTTCTTTTCCATATTCCCCAGTACTTATCTGCTCTTTGACGTAGATACAATATTTGGTCTCTGGTTGATTTATTCTTCCTAAAACCTGCTTGATAGTCTATTCTCGCTGAAGCATATTGAAGTATATTCTCGCTGTGTGGTTTTAATCTATTTAAAAGTAAAATAGATAGTATTTTGTAGCTTGTTTGTAGTAATGATATTCCTATGTAGTTTTCATACTTGCTCTTATCGCATTTTTTTTAAAATACTGGAATCAGTAATGATTCTTTCCATTCACTGGGGAGTTTTTTTATTCTCTCCATATTTGTTGTATTAGTGCACATATCTGTTCATGTAGATTTAGACCTCCTTCCTTAATCGGTTCTGCAGCAATTCCATCTGAACCAGTTGTTTTGTTGTTTCTTAGAAACATGATACTGTAGATGACTTCTTCTAAGTCTGGTTCATCTATTTCAGGTTCATTCGTCTGTATTTCTTCGCATGGTAATAGGCTCTTCACAGTTTAGTAGTTTTTCAGAATATTCTTTCCATCTGGTACAGATTTTCTCTTCATTATTTATCATGTTTCCATTACTATCCTTCAAGCGCGGAAAAGGTTATTTATACCCTTTGATTTACTGTTAGCAGCTCCTTATAGAATAGTAGTAGTGAAAGTATGAGTAATGAAAGAAGAGGTAGTAGTAATAGTAACGTTTGTAGTAATATATAATGGTATCAGAAGTAACAAAGCATAAGTAGCAGTAGCCGAAGTGACGGTAGTAATGTAGTACTGAGAAGCAGTCGAATGAGGGGCGGGAGGAAAAGTAGTAGTAGTAGTAGTAGTAGTAGTAGTAGTAGTAGCAGTAGCAGCAGCAGCAGCAGAAGCAGAAGAAGAAGTAGCATCAGTAATAGTAAAAGAGAATAGTAAATAGATGCCATCTTCAGTCTCAGCAAGCACTATACATAAACAAACTACTAGACAGAACATGCTGAACTAAAACGTGATCAGTCATGAATAATTCAGTGCCTGGGTTGGACGTATCGCGAGGACTACCTTCACACATAAATGGCTGGTATAAACCTGGTATAAACGTGGCATAAACTTACCTTTATACTAAGGCTAGAATTTAAAAAAAGGTGATGGTTGCGTGGCGGCCAACTATGGCACGTTTATCCTAATGTTGAGGATATAATTAATATAACCTTTTAAGGGAATAATTAATGACATGCATAGATCTTCTTCATATATATATATATATATAACTCGTATATATATATATATAACTCATATTATATATGAGCTAGGTTTATACCACATTTATACCAGGTTTATGCCAGCCATTTATGTGTGAGGGTAAATCTCGGGACACGTCCAACCCAGGCACTGAATTATTCATGACTGATCACGTTTTAGTTCAGCATGTTCTGTCTAGTAGTTTGTTTATGTATAGTGCTTGCTGAGACTGAAGATGGCATCTATTTACTATTCTCTTTTACTATTACTGATGCTTCTTCTTCTTCTGCTGCTGTTATTACTACTACTACTACTACTCCTCCTATGCTGCTGCTGCTACTACTACTATCACTATCACTATACTGCTGTTGCTACTACTGCTGCTACTACTACCATACTGCTGCTACTACTACTACTCTACTACTATTACTACTACTACTACAACTGCCATACTACAATACTGTTGCTGCTGCTACTACTACTATTACTACTGCTACCGACCCTATATATATATATATATATATATATATATATATATATATTAGAGGAGAAAATTTCGGGACCAGCCTTGGTAGAAAAAACGAGGATTTTGGGGGTAGCCTGGATTGAAAAGAAAGGTGTGAGTCACGTGAAATGTTGACGTGAGTTGAGAAGCCTGCTCTAGACAACGTCTGCACGGTAAGAGCAGCGGTCTCCAATCATTTTCGGGTGACTGACTCTCGAACTGTTCACGCCAATGATAATTCAACTTTCCGCCCTGATTAGTTCCACAGTGGCAGATTTAAAGTCTCACTGAAATCACAGCTGACGAAGACCCTTTTCTAACTCTACGTGGATCTCCCTGGTAACCGATAATAATCTGGCCTAGCGAATACTGACCGAGATAGAATTGCAAAACTCGGGTAATTAAAAGTAAACCATGCCGAAGGTGGATGTGCTTGACGGAACAACGCAAACATAGCTCGGATGTAAACAGAAGCACACTTCGCAATCGACTCCATTTTCGAAGGCGGGCCTAGAAAAATAATAATAAGAGATAATTCTTGTAATTTATGGCACTGCGTGCTGTAGTGCAATGCAGGTCTAGTTGTGATAGGTCTATCGGAGCACAGAACAGATGGACTGAGCGATCAGTCCTGATAGGTAAGAACTCACGCCCATCTTTCTGTACTAAATAGGCTTACTAAAACTCCCTAGAACAAGATCCTTAGATCTCCTACCAGCTCAGCAGAGGAGAACAAGTCAAGATCTTTAAGACTCAGAACAGGCGGCAATAGATTGAGACACCACGTGTTTAACAGGCTCGAGATAGGCACAATCGACGAATGCACATTTGGTACTGACGAAATGACAGCCCAGCACCTGCTATAGGACCGCCCCTAATTTCAAGAACCAAGACGGTGTTTTTTGGCCGTCACCTGTACCAGTCCATGACAAGCTGTACGGTGATCTTAGCAGCCTAAGACAAACGGCAGCATTCTTCGGGGAAATCCAAGTTGAAAGTGCTTGAAGAAGAATTATATCTAGCAGTAGAAGAATGTGGTTTCTGGGAAAGCAGAATATAGTTTGTGGGAAGACAGACTGTGATTTCTGGGAGGACAGAATTTAGTTTGTGAGAAGACAGAATTTAGTTTGTGGGAAGACAGAATTTAGTTTGTGGGAAGATAGAATGTTGTTTGTGGGAAGACAGAATGTTGTTTGTGGTAAGACAGAAAGTGTTTTCTGGGAAGACGAGATGTAGTTTGTGAGAAGACAGAATGTTGTTTGTGGGAAGACAGAATGTAGTTTCAAGGAAGACAGAATGTAGTTCTGGGAAGACAGAGTGTAGTTTCTGTGAAGACAGAATGTAGTTTCTGTGAAGACAGAATGTAGTTTCTGTGAAGACAGTGTGTTTTATGGGAAGACAGAATATAATTTGTGGGAAGACAGAATGTAGTTACTGGGAAGACAGAATATAGTTTATGGGAAGACACAATGTGGTATCTGGGAAGACAGACTGTAGTATGTGGGAAGACAGAATGTAGTTTGTGGGATGACAGAACGTAGTTTGTGCGAAGACAGAGTTTTCTTTGTGGGAAGAATTCTATCAGGAGAAAAGTTTGATAAAAGTCGATTTTAAAAAGAGAGAATTCAACTAAATCAGTAAGAAAAAAAATCAGTATTCATCTACCATATAAGGAGAAGTGGACGGTTTGAAAGTGTCACTAGGTGAAAAATAAACCGGAAGGAAGGAGAAAGGAAACCAGAAGGACAGAACATAATCAAGAAAAGTAGTTCCATCGCGGATGCACACCTGTGGAAAAGTGCAATTGCCTGTACACACTGACACAACACATGATGATGATGCGGTCTGCATAGTTATAACCAAGGTCTCTTCGAAAATAAACACATAACAAACAAAGAAAAAAACAAGCAGAGCCTAACGTGGCTTTATTGTTCAGGACATGCGGGAGTACATGGCAGTGATGTGGCAGACAGACTTCCTGGACAGACTAAAATAAATGACAGACTGACAATGGACAAGGGGGACATTGCTAAAGCTGTAGTGGACAGACTAACGGAAAATGAAGAACAATGTAATTATGAAGCTATTGCTGAAGCTAAGACAAATTAAAGGTACTGACAGGAAATCTGAACTGTGTGGTAGAAAACGCATCGTAAAGAACCAACATTTGGTGGGAACTATTAGCAAACATACTCTTGGATGGATGCTGCGGCATGCGGCGGGGGCATATATGTGGCTGTCTTGAATGCACTGACGCCGGAGTCTGATTGTCAAACTTTTAAACCTTTGAAATAAGCAACCAAGCAAACAAACAAACAAAAATGCACAACTACGGCAGACACCTTCTGTCCATCCTCTCTATCATCTCTGTAAACAGGAAACTCCATACTTGATAACGTAACAACTACCCAACTCCTCTGTTCGTTACAAAATTATTTCTATCAATTAAACTTCTGTACATAAAAAGAAGAAAAAAACCCTAAAGAAATAACTACAGATTAAAAGATCTGACCTCACAATGAAATATCATCAATGTCCTTTAAATAACACACATACACACACACACAGAAAGAATATCTGCATTTAAAAAAAAATAATATTTTTCTTGCACGCCTGTAAATTTTTTTCTTTCCACGGTAATTGTAAATAAAAACATGGAAATCATGTATCACATTAATAAACAGTCTGTCAATCAATCAACTGCCGTGCCATGTGACGTAGGCGATCATTACTCTTCACAATTCCCTGTCTTTAGACTTGATTATGAGATCCGCCGGTGACTTTCGGAATAAACAGTCAATGCGATAAAAAAAAAATGTATGTCGTTTATAACCGGCTCTTGATTACCAGTTAAATTTCCCCTTGAACAATTGAGAAATTGGCAACTGCCGTTTTTCACATTATACTTTTCTTAAGTCTTCATTTAGTCAGTGTTATCTGAGCATTTCATAATCTATTTCTCTTCTCGTTGAATGAAAGATCAGGATATCTTCTCATATTATAACAGTGTTATTTTTTTTTCTCCTACCCCGAGATAAATATTTCTCTAGAACTGCGATGCTTTTCCCATCATTCTTTCCTGGGTCTTATAGTCTGGTATCTTACAGTACAGCTGTCACAAGTATGTACTTACAGTCTCACATTTTACTGTACTGTGTCCATGGCATGATTACCGTCTCAGATTTTATCGTACTTTCGCCGGTACACAGCTGCTTTCTGAAACCTTACTGTAATATCATCAGTGCACAATTATTTTCTCAGATTTTACTGTACTGTCAGTAGTATAAACTTATAGTCTCTAACTGTTACTGTAATGTCACATGTCCATATTTACTGTCGCAGATTTTTACTCTAATGTTACTTGTTCATATTTACAGTCTTCAATTTTACTGTAATGTCACGTGTCCACATTTACGGCCACAGATTTTACTGTAACGTCACGTGTCCATATTTACGGCCACAGATTTTACTGTAATGTCACCTGTCCATATTTACGGCCATAGATTTTACTGCAATGTCATCTGTCCATATTTACGGCCACAGATTTTACTGCAATGTCACCTGTCCATATTTACGGCCACAGATTTTACTGTAATGTCACCTGTCCATATTTACGGCCACAGATTTTATACTATGTGTTATCTGTATTATCTTTCGCTGTATAACTGTTGCACTCCATCATTTATTAATGTAATTTTTCAATATATCACCTTTATCATTATGTAATTACACTCTAGGACTATATAACTATCACTACCAAACAATGAACTGCCACAATGAAGTCTAACAATGAAGTGTCACAAGGATCTGCCATAGAAGGCTGGCTGGATTATCCGCGAATGTATATTTGTGTTTTCGCGAACATAAGGCGAATGTGTAGTGGTTAACATGCTCGCATATCGACCACAAGTTCCACGGGGTTGATTCCCAAACTGGGCAAGGAATTGCTTCTCGAGAGGCTATCGGCGTCGGGGTCGACCTACGATCAAGAGATGTGCACCAGAAGCTTCTCCGGGAAAGAGAAGACAGTAAATGAACAGGTGCTGGCTTTTTTTGTCTCACAGCGGCTTAGAAATGTGAAGACACTAACACTTCGCGCGCCGCTACGAGGTATATATTCCTCAGTAGGAATTTATTATTAATATTATTATTCTTATTTAAAGACGGAAATAAGTTACAATAGGCAGCTTGAAGCAGCGGTCAAGACCCTATCCCGTCTCTCCGTTGAGAACCCCCAACAAGAGACCCAGCATTGCCAAAATGCCCTGTACGGTGGACCGTGCTAAAGAATAACTGCATCCATCTCTAGATTCCTTGCGTCAGTCCAGGTCATAACCCACTCCCCATCCGTCACGATGCTTATGCTTCAACCGCTGGCACGAACACTCTGCTGGCAGGACCCCGGGACGCAAGACACGAACAAAAACGATATAGCAAAAAAAAAAAAAAGGATATTTATATCCAACAATCTTATATCATATATAATAAAGCTCAGTTATAACGCAGCCTTGATAATAACGGATCAGATCAGCAGGTCCCGGTCGCACTTCTAGATAAGTATATATATATATACACACACATCTACTTCTTCGTTCGCTTCCACCACCAAGACCGCCTTGTGATCCTACTGAATTTACCCCTGTGGTCCTCTATAGGTCCTGCGGTCCCCAAATATATATATATATATATATCATAATGCATTTTTCATATAACGGATAATTTGCCACTTAGCTCCATATCCGTTACGGTGAGACTTTACCATATTAGGACCAACCCCTCCTCCTTTTTTAAAAAAAATATTATACAAGTCTTTCTGATAACAGTGTAATATTTAGGAATTTTGATAGTAAACCATTCCTGTAAACAAACGGATAAATGCGTCCTTAGAAAAATAGCTCCAGAACTTGGATCAAATTACACCCCCCCCCCCCCCTCAAAGCGTGACATTACGTTCTAGTCCACCTTCTGGTGCCACGTCACTACAACTCTGGGCTTCTCGAGAAACAATCCCTGGATGTTGCCGAGGTTAGGAGCTGACGTCATAGCGTCTGGGTTAGGCAAATGCAGTTGGTCAAGACCCTGTCTCATCTCTCCGTTGGTACCCCTCATTATTTGGCCCAGGCTGGCTAATGGGTCGGGGATCGCAATACCCCCCCCCCCCGGTCCCCTGTTGTGGTAGAGCCTGCTGAAAAGGTACTACATACCCCTGATCTTTTCTGTCTCCATTCAGGAACTGACAAAAAACAGATGGTGTAACCCGCTCCCACATACGACATGATGCTGCATTTCAACATCTTCGCCACATCGGCTGCCAAGAACAAACAGTTCGCAGTTCCAGGGAGACGAAGAAGAAGAAGAAGTAGTTTCTACACTTTCACCCCACCCAAACCCTTTCTAAAACAAAACAACAACAAAAAAAGCAAATTCGTGCCAAAAACCATACATTTCAAAACAGGAGGCGGGGTTCCTCTGGACCGGGTTCGCTGTTAGTAATGTTATCCCTTTCTTCTTAAAAATCCCTGGTCTAGTCAAGGATATTTCTTTCTTCTTAAAAATCCCTGGTCTAGTCAAGGATATTTCTCTTTCTTCTTAAAAATCCCTGGTCTAGTCAAGGATATTTCTCTTTCTTCTTAAAAGTCCCTGGTCTAGTCAAGGATATTTCTCTTTCTTCTTAAAAATCCCTGGTCTAGTCACGGATATTTCTCTTTCTTCTTAAAAATCCCTGGTCTAGTCACGGATATTTCTCTTTCTCCGTCTTTCATCCTATACCAGGACTGTCCATCTAACGGCCCTCGTCGCCATTTTTTCCCTGCCACCGGAGAGATTATTAAGAAAAATTTATTTATTTGACTGAAATAAGAATTTCTCTTGTTCAAAACATGTTAAAAAACACTTTTCTAAAAGACACGAAACGCAACGTTTACTGAATCAATTCACCTTCAATCCACAGATATCACTTTTTTTTTCTTCATGTATATGTAAGTTGTAAGACAATCAAAGCCCTTGAAATGTGGATGTACAGAAGAATATGGCGCATCCCATGGGTAGAAAAGAAAAAAAAAAAGAAACAAGGAAGTGCTAAACCAGCAAGAAGAGAGAACTAGTGAAAATCATTAAAAAAAAACAAAAACAAGATGGCTAAGATGCTTTGGGCAGGTCATGAGGTACAATACTATAGTGAAGACCCTTCGTGAAGGAAAGATTAAAGGAAAAAGAGCAAGAGAACGACAGCGACATAGATGGGTGGACAGCATCAAGAAGATGGACAGGGACAAGGTTGGCCGAGCGTTTTACGAAGACAAGAAACAGAGCAGAGTGGAGATCCACTGCAGCCAACCTTCTGTGAAGAGACGGCAAGAAACGATGATGATGATGGTTGGCAAAAGTTAGTGTATATATCATATGCGGACCGCCACTGGAGTTCCGGATACAGGGCAGCCCTAAAACCATGGAAATTGGACACACCAAGCCAATTTCTAAAATTATTTTAGTACACATAATTTATAATATATATTATATTAAGATCTAAACATAAGAAACCACTAGTCATTTCGTAACAAGCAAGACAAGGACCCTATGCTAAACCACCAATTGCCTTCGTTTTTAAATATCCCCAGTTTGTTGTAAATAAAATGAATCCTAAACAGTATCCCAATTTATCTTGTAATTACATTTATCCTAAACAGTATCCTAATTCATCTTATAAACAAAATTTATCCTAAACAGTTTCCCAATTTCTTATATCTTCTTTTTATTTCCTTCCCGTGCCGTTAAACGTCACATAGGGCTCGCAAAGTAGTTCGCCAATTTTTCCTGTCTTCGGCGAGTCTTTCAACCTCATCAAGGGATTTTATGCCTGTTAATTTGGCCTCTCTTAACATTGTCCTTTTCAGAGTTTCACGCGGTCTTGCCTCTTTTTCTGTGGCCTGTTGTGTTCCACTTGATAGCTTGTTTTGGGATTCTCTGATCGTTTCTTTCCATCACATGACCAACATATGTCCATCTCCATTTCCTGATCACCCATGAGACTGGTTGTTGTTCAGTCATCTGTCTTATCTCTACATTGTTCTTGAATTCATTCCACTTGAAGCCGAATATTTTACTTAGGCATTTGTTTTCAAAAGAGTCTATAATTTCTTTTCTTTTTTTTTTAGGGAAAGATAAATTGGGAAACTAATTTCTTCTAATAGACAAGAAATTAGTTTCTCAATTTATCTTTCCCTTTAAAAAAAGTATATTATTCTCTACAACAAAATCTACTTGTCTTTTATATAAACATTTCTCTAATTTGCTACAACTTTATCTGAGCTAAATGACAACCTGTCTTTTATCTAAATATATTTCTAATTACAACAAATTTATCCGAACTAAATTAGAACTATTCTTTTATCTAAAAAATATCTCTAATTTGTCATATTAAAATCTATCCCAACTGAAACACTTGTCTCTATCTGATTACTCTCGCAATTTGCCGCGCAAGAAGATCTTTCTGAACATAATCACAACTTGATCTGAAAATGTCCCTAATTTGAAACAACAAAATCTGAGAAAAAATTTACAATAAACATCCCTACATTCTGTCTGACTTTAGTTTACAACTACTACTTTAGATCAGTTCCTTTTTTTTTAAATGTAGTGTCCAGTTGTTGTCCACAGCACAAAAAGGAATGGAAAAACTAATTATGTCAGTCCATAAGAACACTGAAGAGCAAAGCCTCTATCTTAATCCGAAGAAAATTAAATTGATGACAACAAACAAAACAAAAAAGGCAGCTGAAATATATATCAATGAGGAAAAAATTGGAAGAGGTGGAGAGTTTTGAATATCTTGGATCACTAACAATGGAGATACAATGATGGAAATTAAAAGAAGGACATCTATTGCTCTTCAGAAAGTAAAACAGCTAAAGAATCTGTAGAGAGGAACAGACAGAACTACAAAAATAAGATTTTTAAGGGCATGTATCTTTCCAGAAATCTGGACATTTAACGAATCAGCTGAGAAACACATAAATGCCTCTGAATATAAATGCTACAGAAGAGTTCTTCAAATATCATGGACACCACAAAAGAACAAATATATCCATACCACAAGAACTTAATATTGAAGAAAGCTGGCTAGTAAAGAGGATTAAACAGAGAAAACTGAAATATTTTGGACACATTAAACGTCATGAGAATTTAGAGAAAACCGTCTTGGAAGGATACTAAATGGGGAAAAGAGAGGAAGACCAAGGCGAAGATGGCTGCATGACATCGTTGATGATCTGCGAATGGACGCATCAGTAGCAGAGCATCTTGTTTACAATCGAGAGGCCTACAAAAGAGTTGCTAAGGAGATAAAGTTCCGCAAGGGACAGGCAAATAACTGAGTGACTGACTGACTGAGTATCTAGGTATAAAAAGAGCCAATGTACTTTCAGTGGACAGGCCATGAGAAAAGGACGCACTGAAAATATTGTACCAACAGGAAAAATAGAGGGAAGAAAAGTCAGAGGAAGGTCTAGAGAAATGATACTGGACTGTTCAGTCTGACAAAATGGTGTGAAAGGAGATCACCAACTGAGCTGATGGCCTGCGTGAATTTTCGGCTACTAGGAAGAAACATAATAACCAACGCTAGTCATCACGGCACCTGATTATGATTATGCTAGGTATAATGTTAATCATAATAATGATAATAATAATATACTCTGTTAAGCCTTTCAAATATCTCTGTGAAGATGTATTAAAAAACCACAAAACATTCACTACAGGGAATGCTACAATTTAAGAAACGTGTTTGTAGAAAATATTACCATGGTGAAGACAATGTTCACAACAGATAATGCTACATGTAAGGAAACAAAGCTGGCAAAGTTATACGTCAGAAAATATATAAGACAGAGAATAGTTGCCATCAAAATATGTAAAAGACAGACAAAAGTTGACATTAGACAATAGAAAAAGTGAGAAGTGTTGACATCAGAAAATGTAAATGAGAGACAAAAGTTGCTATCAGGATTTATAAAAAGCAGACAGAAGTTGACATCAAAATATGGGGGAAAACCCAGACAAAAGTTGACATTATAAAACAAGAAAAGAGACAGAGAAGTTGGCATTAGAAAATAAGAAAGGCAGATAACATTTGATATTAGTATATGTAGAAGGCAGACAAAAGTCGACATCAAAATATGTAAAAGACAGACAAAAGTTGACAATACAAAGTAGAAAAGAAACAGAAGATGGCATCAGAAAATGAGTACGACAGGAAAAAGCTGATACCAGTAAATTTAAATGGCAGACAAAAGTTGACGTCAGAAAATGGAAAAGACAGAAGAAAGAACGCAGAAAGAGATCTGTAACAAGCAATATTACACACGAAAAAGAAATATATAACAGGCAATGTTACACACGAAAAAGAGATCTGTAACAAGCAATGTTACACTCAGAAAAAAAAATCTATAATAAGAAATGTTACACTGATGTTACGCTCATAGCATTCCTAAGACAGCAACTTGGAACACGACACATACCAGGCAGTAATATCTGTATTTGAGGCCTGGCACGAACCATGAACAATTTTAATGACCGCTTGTTAAGTTCTCTGTGTTTGATGAAGAACTTTTCTGACAGCGGGTGTCCTAATCAGTATCAAATTACAGTAATATACTTACTGTTATGAATGTCGGATATCATTATCATCATCTGGTGCCGTGCCGAAAGGCTTTAACATCTCTCTCTCTCTCTCTCTCTCTCCCTCTCTCCCCTATGTCTGATGTTTATAATCAGATAAATTAACAATCCTTTTCCTCTTTCTCTAGCAGCTCTTTCAGATTTTTATCCCCGCCCTCTGCTTTCTTTTTTTTTTCCCTCTGAGCTTTCTGATGATTGTCAAAAGCTCTATCGTCTCATGCCACGCCCAATGAAATATAATATGCTTTTTCCTTACTGTTTTCATTAGTTCTTGACATTCTGCTAGTTCGACGAGGAGTTCTTCAGTTTGTCTGGCTTCAGGTCTGATTTTCGTTTATTTGCACAGCATTAAGAAGAAGAATAAAAGAAGAAGAAGAAGAAGATGATGATGATGATGAAATTCTTTGACATCTGAACACGTTTCACTGGATTTTGTCAACGTGTTGAGAAAAGCCGTCACACAGTTAGAATCTTAGTGCCAGTGTGGCCACCAAGGCTAGTGAACTGCCTTTAGGAGCCAAGGCCTTACCTCACCTGCACAACGCTCCAAAAGTGAGGAAAATCCTCGATAGTTAACACCTTTATTTATTTCATCATCATCATCATCATCATCATCATCATCACCACCACCACCACCACCATCATCATCATCATCATCATCACTTGAGAGAACAGTTTATAAAAAAAAATATCAAGTCGCGCCACCAGAAAAACAGAAATATACCGCAGCATATTACAAGTTACCACACGCTGTCAAGCATTTACTGTGTCTAGCGCAAATACAAGTACTTGAAGCATTTGAATATAAACAACTATCCTGAAAAAAACATACTTGCAAAACAAAATATTAGTAAATAACTGTGTTTTTCTGCTATACACTTGCAGGCCTTTACTAAAGTTTTCCGTCAAGAAAAGGATTTGAAAACATTGCGTAAACAATACTGTAAGTTATTCATATTAATAGCTTACTTTTACAGTTCTTTCGTTTTCCTGAATTAAAACTCTTTCATTTTCCCAAGTTTGCTTGTTTCTTTTTCAAAGCAACTAAGGGCTAGGAATAACTGGCCAAAGATGAAGCCACACGAAGAGCTACGCTGGGTAGGTCTGCAGCCATTTCAGGAAAGACAGTGGAAGTGGGAGACGATGGAAGACAAAGAGGGGCTAGTAAAGCTGGACTTCGCTACACAAACATTACTTGCTGCTACTCTGATCGATTCTACACACTCAAATATTTGCCGAAAGGGCCATTTGAGAACTGCTCGGCAAAACGATCCTCACGAAGTTTCGCTGCAATTAACATCTGCTCGCTTCAAACCAGTTGCTAAAACGGCAGCAAGCAAAAAACTGAACATGCAATATTACTGAAAACGACATGTAAATGAAACAACAACAAAAAAAAAAAATCAAATAATGTTGCAGATAAACTGATATTTATAAAACATCTAGGAGGGGTACCTCGTATTTGCCGATAAAAAGATTACCGAATATGTGGAACAGGATTGCTGGCGAATAAGGGTTACCAACACTGAGAGTAGGAAAAGTTTCAGATGCTCAAAATGAAAACGGGGAACCACGAACAGCGATCGATTTATTTTCATTATAACCATTTGGAGCGACAGCTAAGTCGTCTTTATCTCTAACACAAATAAAGATATTTTAAACTCTTATAATAATGTAAACCGTAATTTTTTTTTTGTTCTGACAAACAAAGAAAAAAAAATGTTTTTGTTTCTTTAAGTCTGTTGGCTCAGTGGTTAAACGCTCGTTCTACGAATCCTGTGGCACTGAGCTCAAGTCCCGGCAGTGGGATTTCTGTCTGGTACCACCACACAGGCCCTAGGGTCCATCCAGCCTCTAAAGATTGGTATCAGAGAAATCTGGGAAGGTAAATGCGGCCAGGCGTAACACCGACCACATCAGACTTTCATGTGCCCAAGGTCTTGGAGATATGGACCCTAACACTGTATCCCCAGAATGCTTTAATGACATGGAAACGGGAATTTTATCTTTTAACTTTTACTTTTTCTTTCACAAAATGTCTCTTTTAACCATTTTTTCCAAGCCGGAATATGTCTGTTTAATGACTGCCATACAATGGTAATAAATAAATGGTAATAGCTACAACTGGTAATGACGTTTTCCTTCTTCCTCCTCGACGTCATCCTCCGAGCATGGATTCTTGTGATATTACAATTTGACCACTAACTTTTGTTCTATAGTCCCAGAGTTTACTCTCAGGTTGTACAAATATTAAGAAAACATTTATACTACACCCTTACCATTATACTACACTCCTAACATTAATTATCCTACATTCTAATAATGTCCTTTATCACACTGCCTCCCCACGACAACTGCTACCAGGAATTTCTAGTTCTCAGCAACAACAGGAAAGTACAGCAAAGGTCCCAATAACAACAATAGGAAATTACATTAACCTTCCCAACAACAATAGAAAAGTAAACTAACCTTCTCAACAACAATAGGAAAGGAAACTAACAGTTCCAGCAACAACAATAGGAAAGTACACTAACCTTCCCAACAACAACAATAGAAAAGTACACTAACCTTCCCAAAAAACAAAATAGGAAAGTACACTAACCTTCCCAACAACAACCATAGGGAAAGTACACTAACGGTCCTAACAACAACAATAGGAAAGTAAACGAACAGTACCAACAACAACAATAGGAAAGTAAACTAACAATACCAACAACAATAGGAAAGTAAACTAACGGTACCAACAACAACAACAACAGTTCAGTCCATCATCGGCCCCAACAACAATAGGAAAGTACACCATCGGTCTCAACAAATGTTTTTGGAGGAAAATCTAGACAACTATTGGTTAAAACAGGAGGTACTTTTACAGACCTCCCCCCCCCCCCCCAACCCCCCAACCACAAGCGCCCAAGTGCTTACTCAACTCCCTTTGCCTGAACCTGCAGAAACCATCACCATCATCATCATGAGTTTACCAGCTACCAGCACGATTTCAAATTATATGGAAACCCTGGTTTTACTTCGCAAGAGAGAAGAGAAGAAAAAAATGAAAGAGACTTGGTAATCAGGCAAACAATTTTTCTGAGATTAAATTATTCAGAAATGGAGTCACAACCCTCCAACATCTCTCTCCCTCCTTCCCCCACACACACACAATTTCCTTCAGAAACTCTCGAAAGTTATGGATCCCCCCCCCCTCTTCCAACTCCCTTTTTCCGCTCAGGATCATCATCATCATCAGGTGCCGTGCCGACTGGCGTTGGCTATTATGCTTCTCCAGAGTACCCGATCCTTCATGCAGGCCATCAGTTCAGTTGGTGATCTCCTCTCACACCATCCCGTCAGACTGTCCAGTATCATTTCTTTTGGTCTTCCTCTTGATCTTCTTCCTTCTATTTTTCCTGTTGCTATAATATTTTCAATGCCCCCTCTTATTGCATGTCCTATGAAAGTACATTGTCTCTCTCTTATCTTTCTGACAAGGTTTTTTTGTCTCTCCAGCTCTTCTCATACATTCTTCATTAGTTATTTTTGCTGTCCAGGGGATTCGCAGCATTCTTCTAATAAACCACATTTCTACTGCTTTTTTTTCTTCTGCTCAGGAACACGGAAGCTAAATGTTGAAGAAAAATGCGTCTGAAGAATACAACTCAGATTTTGTCTGAATTAAGTTAAAACAGAAATCAGCCACAGTAAATTTCGTTTTAAGCATACAAGTAGCACAAAGAAGTAAATCTGGCAACATCCAACATCTGCTCAACACTTCTTTAAAGGCAGTTTTTAAGTATGAACGAAGAAGTGAGCACAGGTAGGTCCGGCTAATATTCCGTCCTTCACCAAATTCAAAGTTCAGTTAAATTCATCATCAACATTAGAAGAATTCACTGAAAATAATGTTGAGAACGTGGCTCAACCACAGGTAAGCCAGGTAAAGCAGGACATTCTGCTAGAGAGAAAGAAAGAAAAGGAACTAGACAATGTGGCTTCGATATGCGTATAACACATTTACAGGAACGAAATAGATGTAACTAAAGTGCATTAAATATGACGAAAATAGTCTTCTTCTTCTTCTTCTTCTTCTTCAGAATCCCTGAATCTACGAGCTGGCGTTCTTTACAGCCGTGCAGTGAAGATAATAGAGAAACAACACCGTATGGGATTGGGAGCGGGTTACCACAGTTAGTGTTTTTTTTAAAAATTCCCTTACTGAAGCTAAAAGAACCCGGGGGTATGCAATACTTCTTTAGTAGGCTCCACCACTATCGGGAACTACAACGATCCCTGTTCTGTTAACCAGGCTAGGCCTGTTATTGGGGTGCACCAACCGAAGGATGGGGACAGGGTCTTGGTCAGCCGTGGTTCGCTATCCCTGAAGTGTATGTAGGATGTGACGGGATACACAAAAACTGGCTGTATGTCATACATACAAAGTTTCAACTTATTTTTAAAACACATAACGCTGAACAGAAGAAAATTTAATACAGTTTCATTAAATCTTGTCATAATTCACAGCCGATTAGAATGATGGAATGAGAAAATTATACAGTCGCTCTCATTTTAACATTTTGGCTGAACTGATTAAAATGTTTGATTTATGTATAAACAGAATATATAAATAGTATAAAATCAAGGGGCCGCAGCGAATAAAGTTCATTTGTGGACACTAAATAGTTTTAATATGTCAATTTTTAATCCAAGGAAGAATGGCTGAATCAAAGGACAACTGGGGGGGGGGGGGGGAGGGTAAAGTGAGAGAGAGAGAGAACATCGGAAACACCAGATAGGTGATGTACGGCATCAGGTCGGCAGAAGAAAACAAGTTTGTTTTTTTTTACACTCCAAACAGGAGGCAACAGGGCTGGGAGTTATTTCTAGAACAAAATTGGAACTGGATGTATCAGTTTTTAAAAGTCTACAACAAAATTAGAACTGGATGTTTCAATTTAAAAAAAAAAAGTCTACAACAAAATTAGAATTACAAGTATCATTTTCTGAAGTCTACAACAAACTTAATAACTGGAAGTACACAATTTATAAAGTCTACAATACGCTTCGAACTAGAAGTACCAGTTGTTTGAAGTCTACAACAAAATTATGGAATTGAAAGTACCAGTTTCTAAGGTCTACAACAAACTTACAAGTGGAAGTAACAGTTTCTAAAGTCTACAACAAACTTACAAGTGGAAGTACCAATTTCTAAAATCTACAACAAACTTACAAGTGGAAGTAACAGTTTCTAAAATCTACAACAAACTTACAAGTGGAAGTAACAGTTTCTAAAATCTACAACAAACTTACAAGTGGAAGTACCAGTTTCTAAAGTCTACAACAAACTTACAAGTGGAAGTACCAGTTTCTAAAGTCTACAACAAACTTACAAGTGGAAGTACCAGTTTCTAAAGTCTACAACAAACTTACAAGTGGAAGTACCAGTTTCTAAAGTCTACAACAAACTTACAAGTGGAAGTACCAGCCGCTGTCTAAGTGCTGGTAGGAGACTAACTTAAAACGTGCTGTCATGAATGTCATACAAGTAGTGTAACTGTCTCTTTACGCTTTCAGCTTAGGGTTTAATTTCTGTCCTGTGTAGATTTTGGAATGTTTGAGAGTAGTCTGTGAGAAAATAGTTGCATCATCTTTTGATTCTATGTTGTAAAGATGATTCTTCTTATCAGACTACTCATCTGTAAATGTCAGGAGCTTTCTTGTGTACTAAATAACAAGTTTTTCACGTACATGGATGGATGGATGGATGCATGGATGGATGGATGGATGGATGGACGGACGGACGGACGGACGGATGGATGGATGGATGGACTGATGGACTGCTGAGAGTTTCTCACTAGAGAAATAGACTCTATCAAAGTCACACTAACATGAAACCCCGTTCTGGTAGACAAATAAAATAAAGTTAATAATTATCTAAAAAAAATTAAAATGCCACATAATAACAGGACAAACATCACTCATAGGAGTTTTTTTTTTCAAAAGTCGCACAGTGTAGGGTCTTGACAGATCACTCACCGAGTCTGAGACACACACACACACACACAACCATTCAGAAAAGTATCAAGTTTTGTATGCACCGTTTGTAGAATAGGGGCAGTGCTCCAAAACCTGGTGAGGCTGTATTTTGTTAACAATACAGAGTTTAGATAATCTTAAGTTCTATATAACAGTGCCGTAGCGTTTGTTGCTGGGAGACGTGACAGATCGTTAAGATGCAAGAGAAGTACCTGAATTTTGTAACATGGCTTAGAGTTGTAAGAGAAACAAAGAACAGTGTTGAGCATGGGGAAAAAAACCGTTCCTTAATTAAATACAGTACAATAACAACAAAATAAATAAATAAATAACGGCACATAATCAAGAAACAACAACTGATACAATCTGAAACAGACAGAGCCAAATCACCATATTTTTACAAGTGAACGAACCATGTTGTTTAAGGTACAGATGAGCAAATAACCGCCCATATCATGGTGAAAGGAAGATTTCCCAAAATTAACCCTTTCTAAACAGTGACAACAGGAAGACTCCAAAATTAACCTCTTATAATCCGACAGATTCTCCTAAATTAACCCTTTATAAATCACGGTGAAAAACAGATTCTCCAAAATTAACCCTTTACAAAGTCGATAAATCTTCAGAAAGACCAAAATTACTTTCATTTAATTATTGAAATTATTTTTGAGAGAAGTACTGTTTACCAAAGAGTTAATCACAGAAAGATTATCAAATTTTGCACTGTTTTTTTTTCTCTTTTTTTTTTTGCACCTGCTCTTGAAACTGTTATAGTAGTTTTTTTGCACCTCAAATTGACACTGTTATGGTTATTTTTTAAAACTGCATTTTATGTTGTTATATTTTTTTTGCTATTGCACTTTGACACTATTATGGTATTTTATGCTTCTCTACTTCATACTGTTTTTTTTAACTAAACTTGATATATTTTGTGGCATCTGAACTTGATATTACTGTACTTTTTTGCAACTGAATCTGGCATTATTATGTTGTTGGCAACTGAATTTGATATTATATTTTTTGGCAACTGAACTTGATATTATCATATTTTTTTTTTGGCAACTAAACTTGATATTATCTTTTTTTTTTTGGGCTACTGAACTTGATATTATCATATTTTTGGTAACTTCACTTGACACTGTTATGTACCAAGTTGTGTACTAAGAAAAACTTTTTTTTAGAAATTTTTTTCTAATTCAAAACTTCTATCATGACGTCTCATAATTCAGATCTGTTCTAATGATTCATGACATCCTATAGTATGATATCCCACAAGTTCATAACAGCCTATACTCTGAAACTGATAAGTAACGACATTTCCTAGGCTACCAAATAGCTTTCACTTCGCTGTCACACCAACAGAACTACCACCTCTACCAGTTTGAATATTTGATTAAATTTCACCAGAACTGTTCTTTGTTCATAATATTGATGAAATTAAAGAGGAAAAAAAAAAGAATTATTTATTTATATAAACCATGATTTGAACTTTATATAAAAACATGAAGAAAATTAACAAAATTATTTTTTAACTTAAAATAAAAACATTCAAAATTTTACTTTGGATTCCTGGTTTACTCTTTTTAGTTAATTTATATTTATGAAAATGTTTCTCCTATTTTCAATAACTGTTCTATAATCTTATGTTTTTATGCATTTTATATGATAAAATATGGCCCTATCTTTCCCGTAATAGACTGATCAAATACCAGCCATTTATAAACACTGCCCGCTGTGGAAAATAGCGACCCACTGGCTGACATGTTGGCGTCAGAGTTGGCGAACCATAGCTGGTCAAGACCCTGTCCCACCTCTTTTGTAACAAGCTTAGCCTGGATAACGGGGCAGGGATCGCCATAGTCCCCCATAGGTGGTGCAGCTGCTAAAGAAGTATTACAGAACGACTGCTTTTTTTTCTTTTAAGCAGCTCCACTTAAGAGCTGAAAAAATAGCCGCCATGACCCGCTCCCGATCCGACACGATACTGTGTCTCAACATCTGCACAGCATCGGCTGTTAAAAACAATAGCTTGCAGTTCCACAGAAGAAGAAGAAGAAGAAGAAGAAGTAGATCCAATGTAATAGAGGAAATTATACATTTCGTGTGAAGAGAATCTCTTTTGCTATGGCTTTCAATATTAATGCATCCATTATACATATTTTCATTACATTATTTTCTTTGAAAGTGAAGTTTCGCATTATTTTCTTACGTTATATTCTAACAGAATAGCTTACACTTAACATCACTAATTCAGACATTATTATCACCGATTTTGACATGGTTGCCCGAGTTTTAGATATTATCACCACATATTTTTGACATTATCACTAATTTGGACATTACTATCAATGATTTTGACATTGTTGTCAGAGTTTTAGATAGTATCATAATCACCAATTATTTTAGTCATTATTATCACTAATTTGGACACTGTGGGGCTACTGATTTATAAACTGAGAATATATGGACAGTTTTACAACATTTCATGCCAATTTCTGGCTAGTTCAGTGGAAAAAGATGGTAAAAGGACCTCAGAAATTCAAACGCTAATCAGAAAAAAGGTCGAGTGGTGGATAACTAAAATGGGAAACCATTTTTTTTTCCACTAGAGCAAACAACTGTGAAGCTTTGGCTCATTTGAGGTTAATTCCCCCTCTTAAAAAAACCCATACGTTTCCAAATGTTTTCCGTTTTCCAAATCTGGTAAACATATTCAACGAAAAGAAAAAGAAATATATAAAATAAAACAGAAAACGCACCTGATTGAAAACGCTCCTTGATTATAAAAGTCCACCTCAATGAAAGGATAAATGATTTAAGTTCTTACTTAATGGCTACAGTATCACCACAGACGTGTAGGTCCGTAACTCCTAGAACTGGTTTTTGTATCACCGTCCATGAGTATCACTAAGGACTCTGGAATGATAAACTTATCACAAGAATGTAAAGGGATTTCCGTAGCGTCTTTAAACTCCGAACTTTCGTAGTCAAGCGAAGATGTGGAGACGAAGTGCCGTACTTTTTCTGTAGCCAAGAAGGACCACCAACGCCGGTGTTAGAGTGATCGACAATAGTCGGGAAAGCTCGTAACTTGAGCGTCAACTCGAAACCGCGTTCCAATTGGTTGACCGCGGAGCCGTAAGCCAATCAGGACCAAGCGTTTAGCGCGAGCGAATGTAAACAAGTGCTGACACTCGAGTCAGACGCGGTGTCTGCCCCGCTCCGAGCTCTTTAGCGTGTCTGAGGTGAATGTGTCTGTCTGGTCGAGGCGCCGGCGACGCTCGCAATGGAAATCATTAGTTTTAGAAGGAACTACTTGTAACGCGGTCATCTGAATGTAGTTCTTCGTCCTTAGCGAAAAACAAGTAGGTAGAAAAAAAAAGAAAGAAGAGGGGAGGAAGAGGGAGAGTTGGCATTGTAGCAAATGGAATAATAAACAACGCAAAAATATCAATTAGATGCTATCAAGAAAGCTCTACGTCTATTGGCCAGATTAAACCCCGCCTTGACAATTGATTGACAACTGTTGAGTGTAAACATTGGTGGTCGACGGCGGCAGAAATCCGATCGCTCAGAGCGAGTAATTTTTTTTTTTCTGTGAGTGGTTTAAAGAACATTGGATCTCTCTCTCTCTCTCTCTCTCTCTCTCTCGTTGTGGGTTTCAGTGTTCACCAAGGAGGAGGGGAAAGAAGTGTTGGAGTGTTTACAAAATCCAGAGACGCATGCCAGTCATAACTGAAATCCTTCCTCCAAAATAGCCCTCGATCCGGAAAGGTGAAACGTTAGTGGACCAAACCTAGGACGCTACGAAACAGTCCATGGGGCTTTTCCAGGTATCCTTATCCTGGTTTGACTCATCTGGGAAAGTAGGAGCAACTGCGGGAGAAACAAACTAGAAACAGAAGAACACATTTTCTATGAATGCAAAACAGTTGCAACCAGCGTAAGAACAATACAGAACACAATAAAAACACACACGGCACAACAAGCAGACATCTCCAAAGCCATAATGTTGAATACAGTTCCTAAAATTCAGGCGGACGGACGGGGGGGGGGGGGGGGGGGGGGAACGACACACACACACGCTCTCTCTCTCTCTCTCTCACACACACAGTTACTGGCCCTGCTTGCAGAGTTCAAGTTCTTGGCGTGGACGTGTAGAAACAGAGCTCGTTTTTTTAGTCCTGCCACCCTCTTAGGCCTGTTTCAGCAGAGAACAAGAAAAATCATGGACTGAGAGAGAGAGAGAGAGGTTATAAGTTTGAAAATCTTCTGAAATTAAAAAAAAAATGGCAAGAGTAAGAAAAGAGAAAAGGAAGAGAGAGTTAAAAGAAAAAAACAAGTCTTCATACACATCACAGAAGAGAAAGAGATGGCAAAGCCAAAACAAATTCGTGTACATCTCCAGAGTGAGAGGAAGTACGAGAGAGAGAGAGAGAGAGAGCAAGAGAAAGAGTGCTGCAAGAAATAGAGTACTACTACAGAGATAGAACACAAACATTTATTAAACTGTTATCATACGAATGTTTGGTTTGGAAGAACAAATAAAGAATTTTTTTTAAGTGTCACATAATGACAGCGACAAATATCACTGTGATGAGTTTTTCAAAGCTGCACACGGCAAAGTCATGACAGACCAATCACTGAGTCTGAGATAGTTATAAAAAAAATAGTAAAAATGAAAAAAAACCGCCCTCCAAGTTGCTCCATCTATGAATTTCATAGAGATGCACAGATCTTGAACGTAAATGTTACGGAAGAGTCCTTCAGATATCACGGACACAAAAAAGCCTCTACTTTGACAAATTTGACACAGATGAGATATACATTAGATCAGATAACCTGGTGATGTCACTGTGCCCCTGCCATCATTATCCTCACAGAAATAATGTCAAAACAACAGGTTTAATTTTTTTTTAAAGTTCGCCCTCAGAAATCTCGCTCACTCACACTAGCATGTTCCTTGAGGAACTTTGCCTCCCTAACAGTTCTCCTGTAGGCCTCTCGGTTGCTGCTGATCCATCCATTTGCAGATTATCATCGATGTCTTACAGCCATCTTCGCCTTGGTCTTCCTCTCTTTCTTTTTCCCGTTATGTACCCTTCCAAGACTGTCTTCTCTAGATTATCATGACGTTTAATGTGCCCAAAATATTTAAGTTTTCTCTGTTTATTCCTCTTTACTAGCCAGCCTTCTTCAATATTAAGTTCTTGTAGTATGGATATATTTGTTCTTTTTTTTTTTGGTGTTCATGATATTTGAAGAACTCTTCTGTAGCACTCACATTCAAAGGCATTTATGTGTTTCTCAGCTGTTTTGTTAAGTGTCCAGGTCTCACGGGCATATGTTGCGATAGGAAAGATGCATGCCCTTAATCTTATTTTATAGCTCTGTCTGTTCCTCTCCACAGATTCTTTAGTTGTTTTACGTTATGAGGAGCGATAGGTGTCCTCTTTTTAATTTCCCTTATTGTATCTCCATTATTAGTTAGCAGTGATCCAAGATATTTAAAACTCCACTTCTTCCAGTTTTTCCTCATTGATATATATGCCTTGTTTGGTTTGTCAATTATCATCAATTTTGTTTTCTTCGCATTAAGATATAGGTCGCTTGTAATATGTGTTAATCCTGGAATACTGGAACATTTTCAATTTCACTAACCATCATCAATTATTAAGTTCACATGAAGTTTCTGATGCATTTGAATTCACATATATTTCAATATCACTGATTATGTTCGATATCACATATTTCATTTAGAATTGTGTGTTTCATGATCATCATTATGTTTCATTAATAATATCATTTGTCTTCAAAATAAGCTGTGTTCCTTTGATGTTTTGTCTGTTTGGGATTGTTTGTGTTCGTTAGTGTAAATAAACTGATATGAATATTTTACAATCATGAATTCTTGAATTCATGTCCTTGTTGCTTGTGGTTTGTTTTTTTTTTTGGGGGGGGGGGAGGGAGAGGAGAGGGGGTCAAATTTAGAACTTTTGTTCAGGTCATGCAAAGATTTAAATGAACTAATCATCATTATGGGCTACGAAAGTTCAGGGAGTAGGGGAGACAGAAGATTGATAAGAAATATGACAAGAAAGTTCCGGTGTTCAGGTAATTGATAGGAAAAAAAAATGGTAAAGAATGATTCCTACAAGTATGAGAGTACTTTAAATAAGAGAATCGGTTCCTTTCTACAAGTATGATAGTACATTAAATATGAGAATCGGTTCCTTCCTACAAGTACGTAAAGTAAATTAAACAAGAGGATCTGTTCTTTCCTACAAGTACGTATAGAACATTAAATAAGAGAATCGGTTTCTTCCCACAAGTGCGTATAGAAGGTGCAGAAGAAACGAGAATAGAACCAAAAAAAAAAACTCCCTCTTTCTATTTATCATAATACTAAATATAATTCTTTCTCATTATTTACATATTCACGATTTTATGGTCACGAGCATTTCATGATTTAGTCAGTTATCCCGTCACGAAACAACCCTGACTTGAAAATAAAGCTAGAAAATGAAAATACCTTAAGCTGAGCAACACGCCAGACATGAAGTCTGTCCTGCCCCTGTTTCTCATTCTCTAATCGGATTGCCACTGAAATGACCGCCGCCCAGGCTAAAGGACCACATTGTGGCTCATGTCCAGGGCAAGAATCTTACTAAAACTGGCTATTTTCTTGCTGGTCGGCTCGATAGACAGGGGGAGCCAGTAGCCCAAGTCGAAAGAAAAGATCAGTCGCCGGGGGGATATTCCTTGTGGTGTCCGCAATCATTCGTCTTTGTCTGCTGCCAGAGTGGATAAATGATGTGAAGAACGAGGACGAGAACTTAATACACCGTTACGTCCGTGCCGGAGCAATGGATCGTTAACATCATCATCATGTGCTATTTCCCTAGGGAAGATTAATTGCAGCTGATATCCCATGAATTGTTTCTATCTGCTTACCTGCATTTGGTCTGTCGGTAGCTGATTACTATTCATTTTTTTATCATCATCATCATCATCATCTTCTTCTTCTTCTTCTTCTTCTTCTACTACTACTACTACTACTACTACTTCTTCTTCTACTAATACTACTACTACTACTACTACTACTACTACTACTTCTACTACTTCTACTACTACACTTACTACTACTACTACTACTTCTACTACTACTACTACTACTACTACTACTACTTCTTTCGTTCCTTCTATCTCCCGGAAACTGCGAGCTGATGTTCTTTCAACCGGTGCCACGTGGATGTTGAGGCACAACATCCTATCGGATTTGAGCCGGTTGCGGTGGCTACTTTTTCAGTCGATGAGTGGAGCCAAAACACCAGAGGTGTGAAATACTTCTTTATCAGGCTCCACCGCCCCGGTGACTATGGTGATCCCTACTCCGTTTAGGTCTGTTACTGGGAGCACCAACGGCGGGGTGCTACAGGGTCTTGATCAGCTGTCGTTCGCGAACCCTGACGCCAGCATGCCAGGTATCGTTCACCAACCCTGACGCCAGCATGTCAGGTATCGTTCGCCAACCCTGACGCCAGCATATTAGCTATCGTTCGCCAACCCTGATGCCAACATGTCAGCTATCGTTCGCCAACCCTGACGCCAGCATGTTCTCTAAGGGTCGCTGCATGCCGGTTCAGACAGTGTCATAACTTAGACAGTGTCATCACCTAGACAGTGTCATAACCTAGACAGTGTCATAACCTAGACAGTGTCATCACCTAGACAGTGTCATAACCTAGACAATGTCATAACCTAGACAGTGTCATAACCTAGACAGTGTCATAACCTAGACAGTGTCATCATCTAGACAGTGTCATAACCTAGACATTGTCATAACCTAGACAGTGTCATAACCTAGACAATGTCATAACCTAGACAGTGTCATCACCTAGACAATGTCATAACCTAGACAGTGTCATAACCTAGACAGTGTCATCACCTAGACAGTGTCATAACCTAGACAGTGTCATAACCTAGACAGTGTCATAACCTAGACAATGCCATAACCTAGACGGTGTCATAACCTAGACAGTGTCATAACCTAGACAGTGTCATAACCTAGAAAGTGTCATAACCTAGACAGTGTCATCACCTAGACACATCTTCTATAAATTTGAAACCAAGTCCTAGCCTAAACATGGGACACTTATTTTATTTCTTTCCCTTAAAGTGCTGACCACATCACCCTTTACTATACCGAATGGTCAAGGTGAACATAGCCACCACCTCCTACCCTTTAGGTGAAGACGCTGTCTGATGGGGCAGTCAGAGACCCATACATGTTATGTCAGCGTCAGGGTTAGTGAACCATAGCTGACCAAGATCCTGTCCCACCTCTCCGTTGGTGCTCCTGGTAACAGGCCCACCCTGGCTAATGGGGCAGGGATTGCCATAGGTCCAACGGTGGTGGAGTCTGTTAAAGAAGCATTGCACACCCCCCATGGTTTTTAGCTGCACTCAGGGACTGAAAAAAATAGCTGCCATAACCCACTCCCACGACAGTACGATGCTGTGACCCAACACCTTTACAGCATCGGCTGCAAAGAACACCACCTCGTAGTTACAGGGAGATATCACAGGACACGACAAGAAAAGATCCTCTATGTGCCACTGTGGCATGACAAGACTGTATTACATTAAGTTTAAAGGAAAATGCTGACATTAAGAATAAATGGAAGACAGCGCTATACAAGGCTTTCTTTTACCAGAAGGAATACTGAAGTCGACGTTTGAGGGGTAGGGTTGCACATGTTGTAGCTAGTCCAGAGGCAGGCAGAAAGAGTGAGGAAGAATGCAATAGATTGATAGAAGCACAATATATGGACGAACAAAAAAGCAGACTAAAAGTCATATATAAATACTAACGGACAAAACAAGACAGAAAAACAGATGACAAATACTGCAAACTCTCAAGAAAAGACAAAGTGATATTCTTCTTACTGAGAACAGGATATTGCAGGTGGAGACACCATCTATGTCAGAAGTTGAAAACTGCCACAACAGACATATGCACCTGCAGTAAAGAGCAATAGACACTACATCACATCCTCCACAGTTGTCAACTACACAACCTATTCAGGCAAAGGACTTTGCTAGACCCCAGACCCCTACAGGAGAAGCTCTACAGTGATGCTGAAAACCCGAGACGAACAGCCCGATTTGTGAGAGAGAATGGTGTCCATGTTTAAGCCAACGAAGAAGACGAAATAGTAGGACACGACAAAGTATAGAAGTCATGTTTATGTATGGAACACAAACTTCTGTCGATTCTTTTCAGCGATATGTTTCTTCACTGTCTGGACTGATCTCAAGCCCTCGGGATGTTAGACCTGATGATTGTGCCCTGGGCATTCTCCTTTTTGTCCCATCTCTGCTCAAGACACATGGGGCTGCTAGTAGCAACAAACTTCCACGTGTGTCTGTCTGTCTATCTTCTGCTAGTCTTCTGGTCTTTCTCTGTACCAGTCTTTTGTTTACAAGCGTATTCTCTGCTGTGCGTTTCCATGTCTCTTTGGTTCGTCCCACGCTTCTTTTACCCTGTGGAGACAACATGAAAGCTGTCAAAAATTGTGATGACACTCGTCATTTTTCTTCTTCTTTGAGCAGCCACTACAGCTCAGTACTGCTGACAAGATATTTCCCATTCCTCCTTATTCTTGATCTTTTCTTGCCAATCGTCGATTCCAAGAACACCAATCTCTCTTCTCTCTCTCTCTCTCTCTCTCTCTCTCTTAACCTTAAGTGCCGAAGGTACTGGGAGTTTCCACAAACCCCTGTCCTTTGCCTTTTTTATCCGCCTTGCCCAAGTGAGTCCTTTGTTGCTCACCATCCTTTCTGTTGTTCTTCTCCATGTCTCTTTTGGTCTACCCTTACTTCTGCTCCCCTGTGGTGTCCATCTTAATGCTATTTTTGGTAGTGAGTTGTCAGTCATTCGGAGCACATGTCCCAACCATCGCCAGCGTCTTTCCTCAATAATTGTTGTCAGTGGTTTCATCTGCATTTCTGCCAACAAAGTGTCGTTTTTTATGATGTTTGGCCAAAATATTTTTCTAATTCTTCTTAAACATTTAGTCTGGAAAGAATTCAACTTGTTTTCTATGGTTTTGATGATTTTCCAGCATTCATTTCTATAGAGTAGTACACTTAGAACATTACTCTTAAATATCCTGATTTTCGTATTCATGCTTAGCTTTTTTTAAAAAAAATTTCCATAAAGTCTGCAGGATTGCAAAAGCCTGGTTTGCTCTAGTAAGTCTGCTGTTGATGTCCTCTGTGCTGTTATCATCTTCTGCCAAGATACACAAATTCATTGACCTCCTCCGCCAACTTGCTATCTACTCTGAGTACATTTCAGTTGCTCACATTTTGCTTCATTAACTCTGTCTTTCCTACGTTGATCTTTAATCCTATATTGTTAACATTCAGAGTTAGCTTGTTTATTTTATCTTGCATATCTTTGTGGCTGGTTGACAGTAGACAAATGTCGCCGGCAGAGTCAAGGTCTTCCAGTACCGTGTTGAGTGTCCATTGTAATCCTCTGCGTGTATCTGATGTTGCAATATTGTGTCGCCATCGTTGTCTATCACTTCATCATTTCTGTAAAGGGCATCTTTGCTTGCCTATCCTCTTCTATTCTCTCTAAATGCCAGAGCCGCATCTTTCTGCTGTTCTTCATAATGGCTGTTAAAAAGCGGAGAGTTGTGTATGGTGTAGATTTCCTTGTTACTCTTTATCTTCCACTGTTGTATTATAGGGTCTCTTTCATTCATTCATGTGGCGTGTCCTTTCCTGAACGTTGTCCCTCTCACAGCCTCCCTGAATGTAACACGGTCTTGAGCAAGTTGACCGGCGTCTTGCAGTGACACATTCAGACTTTCCCTGATGTCCTGAGTCCACCCGCGGGGAGGTCGTTCCTTTTCTCTTTTGTCTGGCACTGCCTTCTACTATCAACCTCTTTTGCCGGGCACTATGTCTTCTAATATCTACCTCTTTTGCCGGGCACTATGTCTTCTAATATCTACCTCTTTTGCCGGGCACTATGTCTTCTAATATCTACCTCTTTTGCCGGGCACTGTCTTCTACTATCAACCTCTTTTGCCGGGCACTATGTCTTCTACTATCTACCTCTTTTGCCGGGCACTGTCTTCTACTATCTACCTCTTTTGCCGGGCACTATGTATTCTACTATCTACCTCTTTTGCTGGGTACTGCCCTCTACTATCAACCTCTCCAACCTATTGTGTCTCTTGATGTGGCTGAAGCATCTCAGCGTTTTAATTTTTAGGGCGTTTACAAGCCAGTTTTCTGCCACACCTAATCCCATTATTATCTCTTTATTTGATTTTCATTCTGTCCATGATATTCTAAGTGCCCTTCTGTAACATTTCAAATGCCGTTACTCTTTTCTAGTGGTTTGTTAAGTGTCCATCTTTCACATCCGTATGTTGCCACTGCGAATATGTAAGCTCTTACTAACCATAACTTTGCTTTCTTGTTGGTACCTTGCCACATCCTCTTCATGTGTGCTAGTTTCTGTGTCACAACTGCTAGTCTTCTTTCTATTTCTACTGCCCAGTCGCGGTTGATGACTGAACCTAGATTCTCATATTTATTAACGTTTTCAAGCTCTTGATGGTCAAAAATGTTATTTTGGGGTTGTTTCTCATTTTGTCAATTGTCATTACTTTGGTTTTGTTGGTATTTTAAAAAGGGGTTCTGATAAGGTCTCTTAGCAGTCTATAAATTCTTTCTAATAAATCAACACTGCAAGACTTTATAATACAGGATTATTCATAAACCGGTGAAACATTACAAAAATTCCCAACAGAGAAAATAAGTAACGCATAAAAAAGTTTTCTTAAGAGGGAGAGAGGGAGAGGAGAGAGAGAGAGGGATAGAGACAGAGAGATAGGGAGAGAGAGGGGAGAGAGGAAGAGAGAGAGGGAGAAAGAGGGAGAGAGAAGGATAGAGAGTGAGAGAGAAGGGGGAGAGAAGGAGAGAGAGGGGAGAGAAGGAGAGAGAGGGAGGAAGAGAGAATGAGAGAGAGAGAGGGAGGGAGGGAGAGAGAAGGAGAGAGAGGGAGAGAGAAGGAGAGAGAGGGGAGAGAGAGGGGGGAGAGAGAAGGAGAGAGGGGGAGAGAGAAGGAGAGAGGAGAGAGAGAGGGAAGGAGAGAGGAGAGAGAGGAGGGAGAGAGAAGAGAGAGAGGAAAGAGAGGGAGGGAGAGAGTGAGAGAGAGGGAGAGAGAAGGGGAGAGAGGGGGAGAGAGAAGGAGAGAGGGGGAGAGAGAAGGAGAGAGGAGAGAGAGAGGGAAGGAGAGAGGAGAGAGAGGGAGGGAGAGAGAAGGAGAGAGAGGAAAGAGAGGGAGGGAGAGAGTGAGAGAGAGGGAGAGAGAAGGGGAGAGAGGGGAGAGAGAGGGGAGAGAGAAGGAGAGGAGAGAGAGAGAGAAACTATTCAAGCACATTAAAAAAAAAGCCCGTGCTCAGAGCCACCGTAGCTTGTCGTAGGAAGGAACAGTAGCAAATATGAAGGTCAGTAAACGTGAGCAGTCATTTTGTGTTTTGGAATACGCAAGAAACTCGTCCGTTGTGTGTGTGTGCATCCACGATTTCGAGCGGACTTGCAGCAGACAACACTTGTTTTCAACAGTATCAAGAAGTGGTGTGCGAAATTCCTGGATGAAAGCAAGGGTTTCTTTGGTAAGCTTCTCTAACACGATTCACTGTTTCTTCCCTTGGTCCTGTACAGAGGAGCTGTGCACAGACAGCCTTCATCCGGAATTTCGCACACCACTTCTTGATGCTGTTGGGAACAAGTGCTGCCTTCTGGAATTCCGCTCGAAATCGTGACTGCACACACACAACGAGTTTCTTGCGTATTCCAAAACACAAAATGACTGCTCACGTTTACTCAACGTCGTATTTGCTGCTTCTGTCTTCTAGCGGACAACCATGAGAACTCTGCACGCGGGCTTTATTTAAAAAAAAAACTTGAAGAGTTTCTCTCTCTCTCTCTCTCTTGTTTATGTATATGTCTGCGTATGTATGTGTGCGTGAGAGCTATTTTATTAGGTTAATTATTTCTTCTCTTTTACTTTGAATGTAGTAGTTAAATCTTACACTCTTTTGATATGATTTTTCCTAATTTAATTTGTATTTTTGTACTAAATCAAGTGTGTGGGAAGAATGAAAGATGGAGTGATGAAGGGCAATTCTTTACCCTTTAAAAATAAAGATTATTCATTCATTCATTCATTCATTCATTCATTCTCTCTCTCTTGGCGTAAGAATAATCAGGATCTGTTATGTAGTTTCTTTGTTGCGAATTTTTAAAATGTTTCACCGACCTATGCATACCCGCAGTGCTTTCTCTCTAATTTTCTAGTAGTGTCTTATTCTGAAAACGGAGATGCATTCAAGTCATTCATAGCAAATCTTAAGTCAAGTCACAAGTCCTTGTAAGCAGCTTCAAATCGAGTCTCAAGTCTCATATATTTTGCAAGCAGCTTCTAGTTTAGTCTGAAGCCAAGCTTGAAGTCATGTTTCAAGTCAAGTCTTTTGCAAGCAGCTTCAAGCCAATACTGAACTCAAATCTGAAATCAAGCCTCAATTCTTTGCAAGCAGCTTCAAGTCAAGTCTCAAAGTCAAGTCTCGAGACTTTGAAAGCAGCTTCAGGTCGATTCTTAGTCAAGTCTCAGTTTCTGAGATGAAAAACAGAGTGACTTATGGTTCCGTTTAGTACATCAGCAGTGTAGCTATAGCAGATAGAAGAGGTTGTAAGCTTTGGAGGTAAGGTTAATAGATGTGACACTGGATATGTATTTTATTACACACTTAATGAAGTATCTATTTACTCGTTTTTATGCCAAAATAAACAAAATCTAATAGAATTACGATATTAATCATCAGCGCCCACTAGAATTGTTTTTTAGTTTCTAAAATTTCTTCACTGTCATTTCTTTCTCCGTGTAAGGATAAAATCATATTAACTTCTACCAAAGTTAAAGCTGTACTTAGAAAGTTGTTACACAAATCCAACTATCTTTCTCTCTTTCCGAGACACGTGTGTTGATGGTTGTAGGTTACAGTGACACGTTAAGGGCTAATCACATAATCCTTCAGTTTGTTGGCGCCTTTGCCCCCAGTGTTCGGTGAGCTACCTTCCAATCTTGGCGCCGGTCTTTTAGTAAACAGATTATGACAATGGCCAGCCGTGCACGTGATAAAACTCTGAACAGAGCCTAGATTCAAACTAGATAAGCCAATGTCCGATACCACACAGAGGAAAGGAGTCACTGAAGAATGTCTTGTCTTACTCATACCGCGACGTATATATATATATATATATATATATATATATATATATAGAGAGAGAGAGAGAGAGAGAGAAGGAAGAGAGAGATTTAAAAGAGAAAATAACAAGTCTTCAAGTACACCCCAGGAGAGAAAGAGAAGGCAATGCCAAAACAAATTCATGTACATCTCCAAAGTGAGAGGAAGTACGAGAGAGAAAGAGAGAGCGTGAGAGAGAGAGAGAGTGCAGTGAGAGAGAGAGAGTGCAGTGAGAGATAGAGTGCTACTAGAGAGATAGGAAAAAAACTGTTACCACACAAGCCTTTGATTTGGAAGAACAAATAAAGAATTAAAAAAAAACACACACACACACAGAAAAGTGCCACATGATGACAGCGACAAACATCACTCTTATGAGTTTTTCAACGTTGCACATCGCAGGGTCTTGACAGACCACTCACTGCGTCAGAGACACTTAACTGCGACGTAGACAGTACATGTAGCTGTCCACTCGAATGACTGAAAAATGTCATGTTGGGTTAGGGTTACATCGCTGTTATTGAACCCTAAATTAAAGTCATCAAAATCCAACTCTAGACGAAACTGGTGCAACGAAAACCACGGTGTCACACAATCCCGCTTCTGAGACCCACCAAGAATACAGGTTCAAGCCTTACGATACCCTGAACCTCTTGTGGTCCTCTCGGGGATCTCGTGTGATCCTTCCGGGGACCACATGGGGGACCACGGGACTTAACTAGGGCCACAGGCGTAAGTTCAGTGGGATCACAGGGCGGTCTTGGTGGTAGAAGCGAACGAAGAAGAAGAAGAAGAAGAGTCATCAAAATCAAATTTAAAAGTCACCCAACCCTAAATTAAAGTCATCGAAATCTAAATTAAAAGTCATTCAACTATAAACTAAATCCACCCACCTCTAACTTAAAGTCAATGAGCTTCTAAATTACAATCATTCTGCTGGAGACATTTTTTTTACTCTCTCTCTCTCTCTCTCTCTTTCTCTCTCTAAAGTACTCAGTGCAATTAGCACTAACACACCCTATCTTTGCACCCTAGCTGTTCAGATTTTGAGAACGTCTGACACATCCGCTGTACTTGCCGGTTCAGCCGGGGTACACGAATCTGTGCGGGTGTGCCCACTTCATCCCTCTGACAACCACGAGCAAACAATAAGTGGCTAATTCTCAGATTCGGTCGACAAAGACTGGACATGAAAGCCGTGGGATATCTGACCAAGTCTAGACCTAGCTACACTGATCTTTCCAAGCTGCCGCCGGTACAGACGAGGCGCCAGTCCGTCTACCTATCCTTTGGGGCCCCTTGAATCACTTACTTAATCAGGTCCCGACTATTTGTGGAATATAGTTCCCAGCCTCGGATTATTAAGAGGATGACCCTTTGTGCTTCGTATTCTATGTGGCTGTGCTCTAGTGAGTAAGGGGGTTGCTCGTTCTACTGGAGTCCAGGTTCAATTCGCAGTAATTTCTGATTATTTTTGTCCCTTTTCCGCGTCTAAAGAGCTTAATTCGCAGATTTTCGAGGCTACTTATGCGTACATTGCTCTAAAAGGTTGCTTGGTCATCGTTCTGGTGGCTTAGGTCCTGTCTGACCCATAGGTGACATATTGGTGAACCACAGATGATCAAGACCCTGTATCTGTGCTGTTACCCCACAGTAACAGGTCTAGAATATCTAATGGGGCAGGGATTGCCGTAGTCCCCATGGTGGTGGAGTCTGTTAAAAAAGCATTTCATACCACCTGGTTTTTTTTATCTACACTCGGGGTATTTTGTTTGATTTGGCATATTCTTTCTTGATTACAGATGAGTGCAACAGAACCAGCATCACGAACCAGAAAGAAAATGTTAGAAAATGAAACTAGGAGTAGTCTCAAGAACAAATAGCCTTGAAGAAAAAACGAAACCGGGAAAATCTCACTTGAATTGCTGACGCGCTGAAAGGCAAAACAGGGGCGATAACAAGCAGGACAGGACAAAAATCAAGGGACATCATTAGCCAAAAGAATGGTCCATCTTGAACAGCTTTCAGCAGCGACTCCTAGCTGATATGCTAGCGTCAGTGTTAGGGAACCATAGCTGACCAAGACCCTGTCCCACCTCTGCGCTGGTACCCCAAGTAACAGACCTAGCCTGGATAACGGGCCAGGGATCGCCGTAGTCCCCTTGGTGGTGGAGTCTGCTAAAGAAGTATTGCACATCCGCTGTTTTTTAGCTGCCTTCGGGGACTGAAAAAAAAGATAGCTGCCACAACCCGCTCTCACGCGGTAACTATATGTAGCCCAACACCTCCACAACATCAGCTGCACAGAACACCAGCTTTCAGTTACAGGGAGACAGCACAAGACGAGACAACTCAACAGGTGACCCAGATAAATCTATATCCTGATTTTTCAAAGGCCCTAGCAGAGAACTTATTTCTGAGGTAGGATCTTCCTTTTTATTTTTTTCTTGCGTCTGTAGAAGTCGGAGACTCCGATCACCTCACTGTGTGGTATTTCCAAAGTCACTCACAAAAGCTGGGGCTAGGAAAAGACTGAGCAAAAGAGGAGAGGAAGTTGAGGGCTGGATGATGGTGAACCTCATTAACCAGCCAAAAGATGAACCAGTCTATCTCTCTGGAGTATGGAGGAAGGAAAGCACGCCCTAGCACAGCCATGGCAACAAAAAACATCCATCAGCATGCTACCAGGACAGCGCACAGCTAGCACCGAGGAAGAGTCTATACTCCAGTAACACAAAAACAAGTGGACATCATACACGTACTGGAATTAGTGCCGGCACTGTGCTGCGTCATCTCAGCTGTTTCACAAGCAAACTCTGGCGAATGTTCTTGTGAAACGTAAAGGCAGATCAGATACTAAAATATATTATTCAGATCGTGATGGTCAACGATGGTTCCTACGTGTGAAAATAGATGGCGACCATGGTCAACAACGTGGTCCTTCCTTCCAGGCTAAGTAGATTTTAATCTACAAACCCTCAGCACCGCGAGCTGGTGAAGCGAGCCCTGGCGGGTATACAAAAAAGAGTGAGGAAAGTGGGCAGAAACAAGAATGGCAGAAAAGTAAGATGAGTACACATAGATGAAGGACACACAACAATCCAATATTTCGGCAAAAAGCCTTTTTCATTGACCACATACAAAAATAACACAACAGATAAAAACACGAAAAATGTATTTAAAATATATACACTTTTATACAGCCTTTTAGCCTCCTCATTGTAAGACAGTCCGGAGCGGAATTCCCTCTTTTTGTAAAACTGGACCATACAACCATCTATTTTCAATACTATAACTAGTTTTACTGCAGTTGTCATTTATGTGTCGCATTGCCTACATTGTCAGTGGGACAAACCTTTGAGGGTACTATCTGAACTCAAATAACATGGACACAGAAAAGAACAAATATATCCGTACTACAAGAACTTAAAATTGAAGAAGGCTGGCCGGTAAAGAGAATTAAACAGAGAAAACTCAAATATTTTTGGACACATTAAACGTCATGATAATTTGGAGAAGACCTATTGGAAGTGTACATAATGGGAAAAAGAAAGAGCGGAAGACCAAGGCGAAGATGGCTGCAATACATCATTGATAATCTGCAAATGGATGCATCACCAGCAAGGCATCTTGCTCGCAGCCGAGAGGCCTACAGGAGAGCTGTTAGGGAGGCAGAGTTCCGCAAGGAACAGACAGATGAATGACAGACTGATCTGAACTAAGACTGCTGCACAGCTGTAGATCTCGCGTGACCAAGGAGTTTGAATACTGAAAAATACATGTATGTAAAAGCTACATTCTTGATGTAAAATTCTTTCCATGTTACCTTCCATCGTACCAATTTCTGAAATATTCGGTCAACGGTCCATTAGTTCATTCTTGTGGCCTGTGATTTTTATCGTAGTTGCCAGAAGGTCAAGCGGCTACGAACAGCACTGCTGCAAAATTAAGTCACTCTTGTTGTTGTTCTTCTTCTTCGTACGCACACTAGCGATGATGTGTGATGCCTTGATTTTTGCGATGCGCCTTTGGGCTGGATACCTCCGACTTCAGCACCTTTCCATGCTAGGTCAGTCACTTTTCGTAAAACTTTTGGATCTTTCGTATGTTGTGAAACTAGTCATGTCAAATGTGAACTCTTTTCGATCTCAGGCACACAATCATAACCAGGTTCGAGATACAGGAAGTCGAGTAACGCCAGCTTGCTTTAGCACAGCTCAGGGAGGTTTCGGCAGCGGTAAAATTTTTCTCTTGCTTGATCAAAGTTTTCGTCGTGAATGTTCAATTGTTGGTGATGTAGACAAGGATATGGACATGCCATGTGACCAGACCACTGTTCTTGAATGTATCCCAAGTAGATCTAGACATATTAGGCGGCTGGAGAAGTAGTTAGAAGGCTATTTCAGACATTATTTTAGCGAGAATGCCACATAGCATCACAAGACTAGATCGACAGGTAGTTCTAGGCATCTCAGATGGTACGTACTGTACATCTAGACCTAGCCGATGGTAGGTTTTTGCCTAAAATTATTGCCTAAAAACATCACATTATCTTTTTTTCCATAAAAAACTCAGCATTTATGAAATCTTTTTTTAGGGAAAAAAACTCTGCATTTATGAAATCTTTTTTTTAGAGAAAAAAAACTCTGCATTTATGAAATCTTTTTTTAGGGAAAAAAAACTCTGCATTTATGAAATCTGTCACTGCCCAGAAGGAAAGCAATGGGAAATTATCTTCTGAAAATATACCAAGAAACCCAAAGAACAACATGGAACAAATATATCCATACTACAAGAACTTAATATTGAAGAAGACTGGCTAGTTAAGAGTATTAAAGAGAGAAAGCTTAAATATTTTGGACACATTAAACATCATAGTAATCTAGAGAAAACCGTCTTGGAAGGATACATAATGGGAAAAAGAAAGAGAGAAAGACCAAGGCGAAGATGGCTGCAAGGCATCGTTGATGCATCAGCAGCAGGCCATCTTGCTCACAACCGAGAGGCCTACAGGAGTGCTGTTTGGGAGGCAAAGTTCCGCAAGGGACATGTGAATGAATGAATTATGAAATCTTCATACATTCTTAGTTATTTTGAAACATAATAAGTACACTTAACATGGAAATATTTCATTAACGTTTACTAATATACCCTTGTACAAATCAAGGCCCGAGCCTTTACTCTGGCACAAATGGAACGTCCGCGTTTTCTTCCTGTGGCACTGGAAGAGTTAAGGAAGGTGAGTTGTTTTTTTTTTTTTGTGTGTGCATATTCTTGGGTATCGCAGAACAAGCTATCAAGTGGAACACAACAGGCCAAAGAAAAAGAGGCAGACCGCGTGAAACTCTGAAGAGGACATTGTTAAGAGAGGCCAAATTAACAGGCATAAAATCCCTTGATGAGGTTGAAAGACTCGCCGAAGACAGGAAAAATTGGCGAACTACTTTGCGAGCCCTATGTGACGTTTAACGGCACGGGAAGGATATAAGATATAAGATAAGATTCTTGTGTAGTTTGCCCTGGCGGAAGAGCTGTGTATAATGCGCTACGCAAAGTTTTTGGGGAAAAAAAAGTTATAACTAACAGCTTCAGAATAAAGAGCCGATTTCGAATCATTTGTGAACGAAAAGAGATTGGGCCCGTAGTCTGTACCCAGCACCACGGCATCGGTTGTGCAAAACATCAACGACAAAGAACATTTTCCATCTGGAATTCTTAGCGTACCCAGATATTGGACTGCAGTTTCAAAGTATGCTTGCGTGGAAAAAAGCAAACAAGAATACTTCATGTCAAAGTCAGGGCCGTCTTATCAGCATCGGGGGCCCCTGGGCAAAGTAATGGGCCCCCATCATTTCTCTCTAACCTATGCAAGTAATGTTAGGAATTAATAGATTTCCATGGGGTGGTTGGGCCCCATGCATTTGGGGCTCATGGACAGTGCCCATGTGGGCTAATCCGTTAAGACGACACTGGTAAAAGTCAAAACAGAGGGATTGTGTTGTGGTGGAGCCTAATGAACAGCAGTTTCTAAAGCGGAGCACTGTTTTATCCGGTAACCCACGTTTTGTTGGAAATTCTCTACCCCCCCCCCCCCCCCCAGGAACGTGAGGCCAAGAACGTCTGTAAGACAGATGCAGAAAATGTATGCAAGAACTCCAAGAAAGAGTGTCCATAGCAACGGGGATAGCGTCCTAAGCTTGAAAGGAGATTATCATCCGAAGCAGGAAAAGACTCATGGGAATGAAGAACATACCACAAAGAACAAGCATGCATTAAAAAAGAAAAAAAGAGTATTTCTGAGATGCTGAATCAGTACCACAGTGATATACGGGTGGCAATCATCCACACTCTGAACACCACACTAACTGAAGCAGTTTTCAGTTCGGTTGTCAAGAGGGCGACGTTCGGAGAAAGATCGGAAACTTTTCTATGGTATCCTTCCAGTCTTTCTGAAATGGAAAGTCATTATTTGCGACTTTTGACTGTCATCATCATGTGCCACGCCAGGCGGCGTCGGCGACCATGTTTCTCCCTCAGCATCCGATCTTTCATGTTATCCGTCAGTTCTGTTGTGCTTCTCCCATGTTAGTTATTGTCGAGCCATCTAAGATTCTCTCTCGTGGTCCACCTTTCTTTTTCCTGCCTCTCATTTTCCATGATGTCAAGCTATTTTCGACCCCTCCTCTTTTTATTTTATGCCCAGAGAGTCTAGGCTGTCTTCCCCCCCCCCCCCCCCCCCCGTAGTGTTTTCAGTAACGTTCGCTTTTCGCTGACTTGTATTCACGTGTTATTTTAACTGTCTATTATATCCTTAACATTCTTCGTCGGAACCACATTTCATTTGACTCCAGTGTTCTCGGTGTTTTGAAGTGGCATCATGATGAATGAGAAACATATTAACCAACACATCTTTATCAATGAATGTTAGAAAACGAGTCCTAAAATGCTATATTGAACCTATCTTGTTATATGGAAGTGAATCATGGACAATAGGCAGGTCTGCACAAAAATCATTGGAAGCAGCAGAAATGTGGTTTATTAGAAGAATGTTGCGAATCCCCTGGACAGCAAAAATAACTAATGAAGAATGTAGGAGAAGAGCTGGAGAGACAAAAAACCTTGTCAAAAAGATAAGAGAGAGACAATGTACTTTCATAGGACATGCAATGAGAAGAGGGGGCATTGAAAATATTATAACAACAGGAAAAATAGAAGGAAGAAGATCAAGAGGAAGACCAAGAGAAATGATACCGGACAGTCTGACGGGATGGTGTGAGAGGAGATCACCAACTGAGCTGATGGCCTGCATGAAGGATCGTGTACTCTGGAGAAGCATAATAGCCAACGCCAGTCGGCAAGACACATGATGATGATGATGAAATTCAGAGGGGCTTTTCTTATCGGTCGGTGAGAAACCCTGGCGTAACTGGTAAGGGGAGATAACATATTACCTATACCTAAACAGTGCAGATAAATCATCTCTAAACAGGTCAGTTTACTGAAGGGACAGGTAAGTCATCTTTAAGACCCCATGTATAAGAAAAAAGATCTTTCATTTGCTAACACATATCTCCGGCAGCTGCTAAACAGTTCAGGTGCATATGGCGCCTGAATCTGAACAAATAACCCCTCCCCCTCCCCCCATAAAACACCCCACCCACCACTCTCTCCAATTTATTGCAGGTTTCTTGCCTTTGCTCGTGGCGCCTGCTGTGTCAACTCCTGGCATTTGGTATTTGTCGTCGGTTCGAGTCCCTTTGAAAAGCTTGTCAGTCGCTCAACAATGCGTTTTTTTGTAAGGGGAGCGCATTAGCTGGGAAAAATAATACACCACAAAATGGAAACATTTTTCTGGCGGGGAGGTTTTGGTCTAGCGCTTCGCGACTTGTCACAGAATTATGTGACATCTCTTAATTCAACATGAGGCGTATTCTTCCCGCGGGCCTGTCGCGGGCCGCATTATGAGGAATTAGTCAAGTGCCTTGTGGCTACACCCCCCTCGTTGGTGTGTCTGAGTTCAAGCATATGGGATTTTTGGAGTCTCCAGGTCTGAACTGAATAGAAGACAGCGGAGAGATACTCCGCGTTGCTCTTAATGTTAAAACTTGTCCAGGTTTTAATAAACTGGCAGGATGTTCATAACTGATACAGGGATTAAGTTGCCTGGATAGAGATTTCATTCCGAGCAGCTGGAGGTAGCAGTCACTTGAAGGAAGATGGCGTTCATGGGAGCTGGAAGTTCTGGAGATTGCATGTCTCTATTCCCTCCATTCCATGCTGCGGAAAGTTACGAAATCTTGCCTTGTCTTGTGTTAACTCCTTGTAACTGCGAGCTGGTGTTCTTTGCAGCCGATGCTGTGAAGGTAGTGAGGTACAGTATCGTATCGGCGTGGGGGGGGGGGCGGGTTACGGCGGCTACTTTTTCAGTCCCGGAGTACAACTAAAAAGCAGGGGGCGTGCAATGCTTCTTTAGCAGACTCCACTACCACGAGGACTATGGCGATCCTTGCCCAGCTGGCCAGGCTAGAAATGTTACTATGGGTACCAAGGGAGAGGTTGGACAGGGTCTTGGTCAGCTGTGGTCCGCTAACATTGACGCTAGCATATCAGCTATGGATCAATGACTGCCCAATCGGACAGCGTTTTCAAAACATGTTCATGAACGAAATGGCGTTGTAGTTAGTTTCTAAGTGCCTTTTGTTTTTCTCACATATAGATTTTGATGGATTTGACGGAATACCGAGATTATCAGAAAGCTAAAGTCAAAAGTCCTCCATTTTAAACTTTCCATTTTTTTTGTTTCCTCTCACATAGACGCTAATGGGCTTCCATAGACGAAGAGTTTAATTGCTTTATAAAGACTGTTTGTTGTCCAGAGATTTGCCTTATCAGTGGATGTAATCACAGTCAAGGAGTCTAACCTTCACGAAATTTGAGACAGGGGTCTTATTCTGTGGCAAAAAGCGGGTGATTTACTGACCTTGAGCTAAAAAAAAATAAGTGCTAGACTATCAGATATTAAATTAACATACGGATTTAAATGCATAGTTATGTGGACCCAACATACACATACATACACACATTTATATAAATTCATATTTATGAGGTCTTTGCGTATTTATATAAACGCAGATTCACGTTTCTGAGGCTTATTTGTACTTACATATACGAATTCAGGAAAGTCGAAACTCTGAAACCAACATCGTACATAAGGTCTAGAAGTGGTGAAGGAAAAAAACAGAGACCGTACTTAGAGTGATAGTCATCAGGACCAGCCAAACAGAGATGGCCATAAACAGTATCTATCCTACCTCTCCACTGGTGCTCGTGACTGAGTATGGGTGACAGGGCTCTTTGAGGTCCCTGTGGTAGTGGATTCTGTCGAGAGTCTTTCTTTCTGAGTCAAATTGTCAAGCATGTCAGTTAGAGATTACACATTGTCCTTCAAATCCTTCCCTGAATCGACTGCTACGAACATTTTGCATGCAAATGCAACAATAACAACAATAACAGCAAGAGCAACTACAACGACAAAAGCAACAAAATCAGCACCAAGAACAAGAACAACACCAGCAAGGACAAGAACAAGAACAGCAACAGCAAGAACAGGAACAATAACAGCAAGACCAACAGCAACAACAGCTAGAACAACAATAATAGCAAGAATAAGAACAGAAACAGGGAGAACAAGAACAGTCCTCTCCAGATACTGATAGGAGCCCCAAAGCTTTTGCCCCAAGCTTGTGTCCTTTGGCCATGTCTCACGCCTCAGGTCTGCATGGTTTGGGCACTCTTGTAGGATATGTTCTGGAGTCTGGACTCCACTGCCACATGGATACTCGTCTGTGTGAGACATGTTAAGTCGATGTAGGTGGCTTAGTAGGCTGCAGTGGCTTGTCCTTAGGCGGATGAGGATTGTTTGCTGATGTCTTTGTAGTTGGTGTATTGGATCTAGTTCGTTGTTACATTTCAGTGGATTTTCCCATACAGATCTGCACTGGTCACAGATTACAGTTTTCGCTTCTTATTAGTTTACTGGTTGTTTTGTTTGATCTTCATTACTGCCAGCTTTGGATAGGCTGTCAGCTATATCATCGCCAACTACTCCACCGCGGGATGGTACCCATTGTAGGGCCACGGTTGTTGACAATGTAAGGTGCTTCAGTTCTGTTATGATTTCCTGTATGTTTGCCTATGGGTTCTTTGTTGTTTTTAGAGATTCCAGAAGTGCCCTGCAGTCTTTGAAGAAGGCTATTTGGTGTGGTGGCTGCTGGTTTTTCTGTTGTAAGTGTTCTGATGGCTTCAAGGAGGGCTGTTGCTTCTGCCCTGTAGCTGAAAAGCAAACAATAACGATAACAACAACAAAGACAACAAGAAAAAGAGCAACAAAAACAAGAGCAATAGAAGCAAAAGATAACAAAAACAGCAACAGTAGCAGCAAGAGAAATTAACGACAGCAGGAGCAACAACACGAAAAACAACAGTTAAAAAAACAAAACCAAATGCCCTGGGAAAAAATATGTTAAGAACACACTTATCTTAACATAGTCTTTGCGAGACAGGGAACATAGATCTGTTTAAAACTCTGACTTACTTCTGTACCTCAGAATCCTGTAGCAATCAACACTAAGTGTAATTGATATTATTCTAAAATGTAATGTCAGCATGGTAGACGGATGGGGACATAGAGATCGCCGGCAGGAATGAGGAAAATCTGGTGTGAGACCAATGAATCCAGGACGTGACAAGCCTATGAGTCTGTACCACAATGGCTATCAGAATGATGTAAACAAAGCAGAGCCAGCAGACTATAGGTGGCGGACAATGGATATTGTTGAGGCACTCACTAGATTCCTCATCCCAATGTCGTAGTGCCTCCGTGGAACTGTCTCAAAGCCGTCTGGCCAGCCGGCGGTGCACACTGGATCTGACGTGGAGAAGAGACTTAATTACAGCCACCAGAGGCTAGAATACAAAGTTTTAGCCAGGCCATCCTACACCACTGTCTTCATGGCAGTCCGAGCAAGACCACAGTCTGCCCTAGCAAGGAAAGCTGCTGAAGTAGGAGGTGCCCAGCCAAAAAGCGCATCGCAAAAATCAGGGTACTGCGCATTATCGCTAATGAAATGACTCTATCCGAAGTTCTTAAACATGGTGCTCACCTATGAAGACTAACTAGTCAGGTGCAGTGCCGGGCCCCTGCCTCGAAAGGATTCACCCAATGCTACTGGAGGTCCTCTCTCAGTTCGTCTTGTGGAGCCAGGAGACATGAGAGTAGAGCTACTGGCCAAAAAATGCAACATCAGAAAACTGCCAAAAAGCAAGAACTTAAACTAATGCAATGGAATGCTGAGGGTGTCAGCAGTGTTAGAGATGAGTATAGGAAGAAAGAGAGCATAAAACTAGAGAACATACTCCTAGCGGAGCTGGTAAATATATGCTGCATACACTAGACACACCTAACCAAAGATGCCGCCTTTAAAATCAGAGGCTACCAGTGTTTTAGATCAGACCGACAGGACAGAAAAAAAAGAGGAGTACTCACACTTGTTAAGAATAACATCAGCGCATGTCAGTTGGGAGTGTACATGGAAGGAGCCGAATACCAGATGATCCATCTGAAAACCAATAATACAGACTTCCACCTCCTTAACTATTACTGTCCTAATGACCGCCCACTTGCTCTAAAAACAATCCCACACAAAGAGAGACTGATGGCCTGTGGTGATTTTATCAGCCATTCCCAGAGCTGGGGCTATGACCACATAGACAAGAGAGGAGAGAAAGTTGAGAGCTGGCAGGATGATAATGGACTTCTCCTGATCAACCAGCCAATGGATCCCCTAACATTTTACTCAAGGGGTTAGTACACAACCTCAACACCAGATCTGGCATTCCACTCTCCAGACCTGAAGTGGACCATTACACGCGAAGTTGGAAAACAACTTGGAGGTATCGACCATCGACCAGTTTTCCTGACAATAGAAAATGAACTCATTAACACCAGTAGCCCTCTACCCAGATGGAACTATAAAAAAGCAAACTGGACAATGTACAGACATCGTACAGGTATCCTAGTGGGACAGCTGTTCATAGAAGGTAAGGATATTAACAGCATAGTGAAGGAATTCAGTGCTTGTATCCTTCAGGCCGCCCGTGAAACCATTCCCAGAGGAGCTCGTAGGGACTATAAACCATACTGGTCTAGTGAGCTGGGAAAACTCCATGATGACGTGGAAACAGCTTGAAAGCAAGCAGAAAATATACCCTGCCAAGAACACCACAACAATTACCAACATGCTAAGGCCAAATTTGAGAGAGTCAAGCTGCAAACTAGATGAGAAAGCTGGAGAGAAAAAACTAAACTTTGAAAAGGATGGAAGGGAAACTGTGGAAACTAATCAACACTTACACGATGAGAGCACTGGAAGAAGTACAAAGATTACATTAATAGAGGATGGTAAAGCTCTTACAGGTAAGCAGGTAGCAGATCACTTTGCTCGCATGTTTGCACAAGACTGCAACATTGATATTCATCCAGAGAAAGAGTGTACAGTGCGCACTGACCCACAGAAAGAAGAGGAACAAGGCAGAAAAGTGGAGGTCGTGGATGCACCAATCACACGCATCGAGATAGACCTAGCAGTCTGTAAACTGAAACCAAGTAAATCGTCAGGACCAGCTACGGAATTTCTGTGTCACGTCCTCGTTTTTTTCCGGTTGTCACGATCCCTCGCGTCTACTGAACAGTTACTAAAGACTATATCAATAAAATACTTTTTTTTTGGGGGGGGGGGGGGTGCTAGTTGGCTAAATCGAAAGTACGCTGTTCTCTCGTGCCTAGAAGGCTGCTCGTCCTACCGAAGTCCGTGTTCGAATCCCAGCTAATTCTCTTGTGATTTTTCTTTCTCTCACGTCTCACTAAAGTGCTTTGTCTACGATTTTTTCGAGGTCTGATCCTACAAAACTGTGTTCTCTTACATTACAGGACCAGATGAAGAGTCCAATGAAATGATCAAGAATCTGGGAATGGCAGCAATGTGAAATTTGTTTAATATTTTCAATATGTGCTGGACCACAGAGAAGTCACCTCAAATCATGAAGCAAGCATGCATGGTACCACTGCTAACGCCAGGGGAAAACAGCAATACAGCCTCCAGCTACAGGCCAATCAGTCTCACTAGCTGCCTATGCAAAACGATGGAACGCATCATTGACCTGAGGCTAAAATGGTACCCAGAAAGTGAAAACCTTCTCACTCCACAACAAGCAGGATTTAGGCATTACAACAGTACAGAAGATCAAGTGACCTATTTCTCTCAAGAGATTGAGCACGCATTCCAAGACTTTTTGTCTTGGAATGTATGCTCAGTCTCTTGAGAGAGATAGGTACTTCTGTAGTAGTGACTGTAGTACTGTAGTAGTTACTACTACTTCTGTAGTAGTAACTACTTCCTGTAGTACCTTGTACTAACAGGATGGATAGACCTGACGAAAGCCTTTGATAAAGTATGGAAAAAAGGTCTACTGTGGAAACTAAGAAACTGCAATGTGAATGGAAGAACATACAACTGGATAAAGTCCTGTTTACACAATAGAAGAGCTAGAGTAGTAATGGATGGTCACAAAAGCCAGAAAGTACTTCTGCGACACGGTGTACCACTATTCCTTGTATTCATTAATGACCTGGTCAAGGAACTTCCCTATGAAGTCAAAGCTGTATGCAGATGATCTGGTTATATGGTGAAGACAGATGGCTCAACATCTTGGTGCACATCATCAAACACTACTCTGCACAATCTAGATAAGGTACAATATCAGTCACTACGGATTATCACAGGTGTTCTGACCAGCAGAAGAAATGCAGAAAATAGTTCAAGCGCTAAAAGAACGTAGAGACACAAAGGTCATGACCTTGGGAGAGAAATTCCTCAGCTCTGTAAGCCATCCCCTGAAGGAGAGATTCAATAACTTGGCACTAAGACGGCTTAAAAGAAGCAGGCCAAGCGTATGCTTAAGCTGATACCTGACCTTCCAACTGTAGTCGCTCCATTATCATCTGTACCAGAGCATACACCATGGGAAGAAGCAGATTGTACACAAATAAATATTCGAACTGAAGTGAAAGGTGTGCAGAATGGTGAGATGCAAAGCAGTCTTGTAAGATCAACAGGTACACTTAATGTGCTAGATGACACATATCTATGTGACATATGGATACGTGTGTATACAGACGGATTTGCACACAATGCCATAAAAATGGAGGGGTAGGAGCACATATTGAATATCCAAACAACACCATTGACAAGATTTCCATACCCACTGGAAAATACTGCAACAATTATGATTCAGAAATTAGAGCAATTATTGCTACTGTTGAAAAACTGTCAGGCTCCAGAATTGATACATGCCCCGTAGTAAATCTCACAGATGCAAGATCAGTATTGGAAGCTCTTCAGTGCAACAAACTACCAGATCTTAAGGATGCCTTGTCAAAAATTGGCTTACAACACGGAGTCACTTTGCAGTGGATTCTCTCCCACTGTGGGATACCAGACAATGAGAAAGCCGACCGTCTGGCCAAAGAGGGCACTGAAATGGAGCAACCAGACATACCAATCACCTATAATCAGAAGAAAAGCATGATAAAAACTTACAGGAAGCCACAAACACCACCACATGATGACTATCACATGCTAAACAGAAAGGAACAAGTCACCATTTTCCGTCTCCGAACAGGACACAGCTGACTCCGAAGTCATATGTATACAAAGTTTAAGGTTGGTACTACTAATCTATGTACATGTGCCCAGGTGCCCCAAACTATGGAACGTATCCTCCAGAACTGCATCAACTACGAGACATTGAGAAGTAATTACTGGCCCAGTGAAACCATCAAAGAATATAAGCTCTATGGTTCCATACATTAATTAACACCAAAAAAAAAAACACACACACAGTGAAATTTATCCAAAAGACAGGACTGCAGATATAGACAGACAATGCGAAGAAGAAGAAGAAGAAGAAGAAGAAGAAAATGAAGAAGAAGAAGAAGAAGACCAAAAATAACAACTAAAAAACAATAGCAACAACAACGGCAGCAGCACCAACAACAAAAACAGCAACAAGAGCAATAACAAAAAAAAAAACGGCGACAACAGCAGCAGCAACAAAAACAATAGCAACAACAACAAAAACATCAGCAATTGAAAAAAAAACATGAAGAATAACACCAATAACAAAAAGAAATAGCAATAAAAGAACAACAGCAACAACAACAACAAAAGCTCCGGCATAAATCCCACGAATCTTCCAGTCTAACAGTCTCCGACAAGCCTGACCATTGGCCACCCAGAGAGATAGAGAGAGAGAGAGGGGGGGGGGGTTAGATACTGACCGTTGCTTTATTCTGTCCCTCGGAACTCAATAGCCCGTATGTACCTCACGCTTCACAGAACCCATGTGACAGCTGTCAACAGTTCAGTTCTTCCTTGGCAGTTGACAGCCTGAAATGTCAAGAGGCACAAAGGTGGGAGAAAATGCGGAAAAGTGAAACTGATGGGCCCCTCCCCCCCCCCCCCCCCAGGGTGGGATAGAAGAAGCCAGAGCATCAAGGAGACAGAGCAGACACGTTTCTTCCCTCTGTCTCCGTGGTAGATTTGTCCATAAAGGTAGATGTACACAGAGATTGGGGTTGCTGTACACAGAGATTGAGGTTGCTGTACACAGAGATTAGGGTTGCTGTACACAGAGATTGGGTTTGCTGTACACAGAGATGGGCTTTGCTGTACACAGAGATGAGGATTGCTGTACACAGGTAGTCGTATGCAGAGATGAGGATAGTTGTACACAGAGATTGGGGTTGCTGTACACAGAGAATGGGTTTGGTGTACACAGAGATGGAGGGTTGCTGTATACAGAGATGGGGGGGGGGGGTGGGTTTGCTGTAATGCAGAGATGGTGGTTGCTGTACACAGGTAGTCGTAGGCAGAGATGAGGATAGTTGTACACAGAGATTGATTTAGTTCAACACAGAGATGAGGTTAGTCATAAAAAAAATGAATGTAGCCGTACGCAGAGAAAAGATTAATCTTAAAGAAAGATGGATATTGTCGTACACGGAGATAAGATTAATCGTAGACACAAAAAATGAATGTAGCCCTGCTAGGATGTGAGAAGAGTGTTACATAAAGAGGAAGGTAGCTGTAGGCGTAATTGTACACTGAGATGTGAGGAGTCATAGACAAGGATGAGGGTTTCTTCTCTATTGTAATATTCTAGTCATAAATAGAGATCGGGTTTAGCCCTAGACAGAGACCAAGTTAACATCCACAGTAACAGGGGTTTAGCCCTAGACAGAGACCAAGTTAACATCCACAGTAACAGGGGTTAGCCCTAGACAGAGACCAAGTTAACATCCACAGTAACAGGGGTTAGCCCTAGACAGAGACCAAGTTAACATCCACAGTAACAGGGGTTAGCCCTAGACAGAGACCAAGTTAACATCCACAGTAACAGGGGTTTAGCCCTAGACAGAGACCAAGTTAACATCCACAGTAACAGGGGTTAGCCCTAGACAGAGACCAAGTTAACATCCACAGTAACAGGGGTTAGCCCTAGACAGAGACCAAGTTAACATCCACAGTAACAGGGGTTAGCCCTAGACAGAGACCAAGTTAACATCCACAGTAACAGGGGTTAGCCCTAGACAGAGATCAAGTTAACATCCACAGTAACAGGGGTTAGCCCTAGACAGAGACCAAGTTAACATCCACAGTAACAGGGGTTAGCCCTAGACAGAGACCAAGTTAACATCCACAGTAACAGGGGTTAGCCCTAGACAGAGACCAAGTTAACATCCACAGTAACAGGGGTTAGCCCTAGACAGAGACCAAGTTAACATCCACAGTAACAGGGGTTAGCCCTAGACAGAGACCAAGTTAACATCCACAGTAACAGGGGTTTAGCCCTAGACAGAGATCAAGTTAACATCCACAGTAACAGGGGTTTAGCCCTAGACAGAGACCAAGTTAACATCCACAGTAACGAGGGTTTAGCCCTAGACAGAGACCAAGTTAACATCCACAGTAACGAGGGTTTAGCCCTAGACAGAGACCAAGTTAACATCCACAGTAACGAGGGTTAGCCCTAGACAGAGACCAAGTTAACATCCACAGTAACAGGGGTTAGTCCTAGACAGAGACCAAGTTAACATCCACAGTAACAGGGGTTAGCCCTAGACAGAGACCAAGTTAACATCCACAGTAACAGGGGTTAGCCCTAGACAGAGACCAAGTTAACATCCACAGTAACGAGGGTTAGCCCTAGACAGAGACCAAGTTAACATCCACAGTAACAGGGGTTAGCCCTAGACAGAGACCAAGTTAACATCCACAGTAACAGGGGTTAGCCCTAGACAGAGACCAAGTTAACATCCACAGTAACGGGGGTTAGCCCTACATAGAGACCAGGTTATCATCCACAGTAACGGGGGTTAGCCCTACATAGAGACTAGGTTATCATCCACAGTAACGGGGGTTAGCCCTAGACAGAGACCAAGTTAACATCCACAGTAACGGGGGTTAGCCCTACATAGAGACCAGGTTATCATCCACAGTAACAGGGGTTAGCCCTAGACAGAGACCAAGTTAACATCCACAGTAACGGGGGTTAGCCCTACATAGAGACCAGGTTATCATCCACAGTAACGGGGGTTAGCCCTACATAGAGACCAGGTTATCATCCACAGTAACGGGGGTTAGCCCTACATAGAGACTAGGTTATCATCCACAGTAACGGGGGTTAGCCCTAGACAGAGACCAAGTTATCATCCACAGTAACGGGGGTTAGCCCTACATAGAGACCAGGTTATCATCCACAGTAACGGGGGTTAGCCCTACATAGAGACTAGGTTATCATCCACAGTAACGGGGGTTAGCCCTACATAGAGACCAGGTTATCATCCACAGTAACGGGGGTTAGCCCTACATAGAGACCAGGTTATCATCCACAGTAACGGTGGTTAGCCCTACATAGAGACCAGGTTATCATCCACAGTAACGGGGGTTAGCCCTACATAGAGACCAGGTTATCATCCACAGTAACGGGGGTTAGCCCTACATAGAGACTAGGTTATCATCCACAGTAACGGGAGTTAGCCCTACATAGAGACCAGGTTATCATCCACAGTAACGGGAGTTAGCCCTACATAGAGACCAGGTTATCATCCACAGTAACGGGAGTTAGCCCTACATAGAGACTAGGTTATCATCCACAGTAATGGTGGTTAGCCCTACATAGAGACCAGGTTATCATCCACAGTAACGGGGGTTAGCCCTACATAGAGACCAGGTTATCATCCACAGTAACGGGGGTTAGCCCTACATAGAGACTAGGTTATCATCCACAGTAACGGGAGTTAGCCCTACATAGAGACCAGGTTATCATCCACAGTAACGGGAGTTAGCCCTACATAGAGACCAGGTTATCATCCACAGTAACGGGAGTTAGCCCTACATAGAGACTAGGTTATCATCCACAGTGATGGGTGTTAGTCCTACACAGAGACTAGGTTATTGTCCACTTCGACGGAGGTTAGCCCTACATAGAGACTAGGTTATTGTACACACCGACGGGGGTTAGCTCTACATAGAGACTAGGTTATCATCCACAGTGATGGGGGTTAGTCCTACATAGAGACTAGGTTATCATCCACAGTGATGGGGGTTAGTCCTACATAGAGACTAGGTTATCATCCACAGTGATGGGGGTTAGCCCTACATAGAGACTAGGTTATCATCCACAGTGATGGGGGTTAGTCCTACACAGAGATTAGGTTATTGTCCACACCGACGGGGGTTTGTCTTACACCGAGACCAGGTTACTGTCCACAACGACGAGGGTTAGTCCTACACAGAGACTAGGTTATCGTCTACAGAGATGAGGGCAAATTAAAACCCAGATTGTAAACACCATTGCTACTGCTCTAGCTGAGCAGCCCTTAAACTCTCAACATCAGAGTGTCCTTTCAGAGGAAAGTGGAAAACCAGTAAGCACTATGGAATTTTCTCTGCGTGTGTGTGTGGGGTGGGGGGGTGGGGGTGGGAATGGGTGATCGAAGACATTGTCCAATTTGGTGACCAGTGACCCATAGCTGACATTCTAGTGTCATGGCTGACGAATCATCGCTGATATTCTAGTGTCATGGTTTGACGAATCATCTCTGATATTCTAGTGTCATGGTTGACGAATCATCGCTGATATTCTAGTGTCATGGTTGACGAATCATAGCTGACATTCTAGTGTCATGGTTGACGAATCATCGCTGATATTCTAGTATCATGGTTGACGAATCATCGCTGATATTCTAGTGTCATGGTTGACGAATCATCGCCGGCAAAGACCCTGGTCCACCTCTCCATTGAAACCCCCAGTAGAAGATCTAGTACAGCAATTGCCATAGTCCAAAAGTGATGGAATCTGTTAAAGAAGTATTGCACACCCCTTGTATTTTAGCTCCATTCACGGACTGAAAAAAAAGCGCTGCCGTGACCAGCTCCAAATCCGACGCGACACTTTGTCTCAATATCTTTACCGTATCGGCTGCAGTGAACACCATCTGGCAGTTCCAAGGAGAGAAGAAGAAGAAGAAGAAGAAGAAGAAGAAAAAGAAAAAGAAGAAGTTGTAAATGACAACTTTTACTTTATTTTTCAAAATAGTATTCTTATTCCCAAACTGTCATAACTGATGCAGACTTCGGTTATAGTTATCTTTCAGTCAAATGCTTGAGTTTATTTTACATGCGGCTGTCCAATACTGTCTGAGAAACACTGAAGTACTCAGACATGTGAAAGAAGACACCAGCCAGGTATTCCTCCTCTTTGTTGACATCTCCCTCCGTCTTCTTCTTATGAGCAGCCATTCGCCCTAATTCAGATCACAGGTATCACATTTCACTGCCAGTGTCATCGGAGTTGACCCGCGGTCAAAGCCTGGAGAATACTCCAGCCATGATCGAGTGGCCCGACTCACTTAATGTGACCACACTTAAATCTTCCCTAACTAGCTCTCCAGTTCCTGACTCGTGAGATGTCACTTCATTATCTCCCTTGAACTGACTTCATCAAGTCAAGGACAGCTAGTAGTCCCAGTTTGAGCCCTTTCGTATCTGGAACTCTACTGGGACCTGGTTGTAGGTCTCCGGTTTCTTTAGGCAAGTAACAAATCTCCATTTAAATGGCTTTCAAATTGTCGCTAACGACGGACGAAAGATTGCTGTGAAGGCTATTCGGTTATAATACACTCCCAGCACTTGTAGCTGTGGTAGTTATAGTGTAATAGACTGAACCAAAGAGATCTTAATTGGAGGGAGCTATTTTATTTTCGTAGTGATGCTGTAGCCATGGTGATTTTGTTGGCCATTGTCGGCTGTGGTATTCTTTATGGCAGTACTAGTCAAAGAAGTGGAAAATTGAATCTATCTATCTATCTATCTATCTATCTATCTATCTATCTATCTATCTATCTATCTATCTATCTATCTATCTATCTATCTATCTATCTATCTATCTATCTATCTATCTATCTATCTATCTATCTATCTATCTATATGTCTGTCTGTCTGTCTGTCTATCTATCTATCTATCAGTCTGTCTGTCTGTCTATCTGTCTATCTATCTATCTATTTATCTATCTATCTATCTGTCTGTCTGTCCGTCCGTCCGTCTGTCTGTTTGTCTGTCGACGAGCAAACGTCCAGGTGTGAGAGGTTAAGCTACTATCAACTCGACCACGGTATTTGTGCAAGAACTAGCGTCATATCACTTTACTACACGCAAATCCAGTTGTTTCCACTTTGTGCAATCTTATCTTGTCTTATCTTATATCCTTCTCGTGCCGTTAAACGTCACATAGGGCTGGCAAAGTAGTTCGCCAATTTTTCCTGTCTTCGGCGAGTCTTTCAACCTCATCAAGGGACTTTATGCCTGTTAATTTGGCCTCTCATAACAATGTCGTCTTCAGAGTTTCACGCGGTCTGCCTCTTTTTCTTTGGCTTGTTGTGTTCCACTTGATAGTTAGTTTTGGGATTCTCTGATCAAGTGACCAACATATGTCCATCTCCTTCTCCTGATCACCCATGAGACTGATTGTTGTTCAGTCATCTGTCTTATATCTGCATTGTTCTTGAATTCGTTCCACTTGATGCCGAGTATTATCCTTAGGCATTTGTTTTCAAAAGAGTCTTATTTCTTGTCTATTTTTTTCGCATGCATAAATGAGGGTGGATATTACATTTGAATTGAATAGTCTTAACTTGGTTTTTGTGCTTATAATTTTTGAATTCCATATGTTCTCAAGATTCTTGAAGATCGATGATGCTTTTGCAATTCTTTCTGGTGTCACCATCCTGGTCTATGTAGCTGCCAAGGTATGCAAATTGATCTACTTCTTCAATATCTGTCCCTTCTACGTGTATTTTTCCATTGTGATTAATGGGAATTTTCATTATTTTTATTTTGTCCTTGTTAATTTCAAGTCCTATTTTGCTAGCCAGTGAAGACAGGCTATCTTTGCTTTGTGCAATGTGTAGCAAAAAGTCTCGAGAACTGCTGGAGCTAGCACAGCAAGTGCAACAACATAATCCCACATTTGCAACATTTCTCATGTATTGTAGCATTATCAGCAGCCACGGTTGGGCACACGCCGTTTACCAAATCATAAAACTCCTTGGAAGTCTACCTGGCCGAAACTATGACGCCACATTCAACACAGTAGGGCGAGCTTTGTACCGGCCATGACGCCTGGATGAAATAACGCAAGACGCAAGTCCAGAGGATTGTAAGAATTGCTATTTCAAATTCACAAATGCAATATGTTTGTCTAACTAAACTGCAGGACGGGACTTTAATGATCTGGAGGCGTCTGGTGACGGGGCTTCTATGAAAGGAACTGAAATTTCGCTCAAGGTGGCTGGCGGGGTGAATGCGGCCCGTTTTTATGAAGGTGACGCTAAACGTATTGAGTTGCGGCATTATTGTCCAAAGATGTTGCCGCGTCACGCTCTTCTGAACGCAGATCAGCAGGGAGCTCACCTGACAGTATCTTGGAACAAGATGATAAACCCTGGTAACACGATCTGTTTCGCTTCCCGTAGGAAACCTGAGGCCAGCAATGATTTTTTCATGGTGCTAAAACGAATGGGGCGTCTATTTCAAACGTGCTAATGCGATTCGCTACGTTTCGGTTATACAATAGCCCGGTCGAGGAGAAAGATGATGCTGGCATGGGCCCTAACAGCGTGTGATGTTTTGACTAAGGTTTTTTAGCGAAGGAGTTTTATGTTTTCAGGTGTTGAAATTCACAAGGCAGAAAAGTTGTCCAATGAGAGATCAAGAAAGACAGTCTTCCGTGGAGTATCAGGTCATGGTGTTTGTTTCCTATTGAAATTACGTGTCGTCATAAACGACGGGACATCTCAACCCTGTTTACGGTTACAAACACTCAGTATCCCCAAACATTTCCTTAGCCTTTTCCTCAGACTGCCCAAATCATTATTATATCTTAATCTTATCAAGTAGGTACCGTACCTGTGTGGCTTCCAAGGATGTCAACAGCTTGGATTAACTTTACATACAGATCTCCAGGAACACTGGAGGCAAAGACGCTGTCCGATTTGGCAGTCAGCGACTCTGACATGCTAGCGTCAGGGTTAGCGAACCTTAGCCGGCCAAGACCCTGGTCCAGCTCTCATTTGATGCCCTCCCAGTAGCAAGTAGCAGATCTAGGCTAGCTAACGGAGCAGTCATCGTTATAGTCTACACGGCTGTGGAGTCTGTTGAAGAAGTACTACATATCATTTGTTTTTTAACTCCATTTAAGGACTGAAAAAAATAGCTACCATAACCCGCTCCCACTTCGAATCCGATATTATGTCTCAACACCTACACAAAGTCGGCTGCAAAGAACACCATCTTTCAGTTGGAGGTAGGAGAGAAGACAAAACGTTGCTCTGCATCATAGATGCGTATGGAGGAGCATACACAGATGTTATCACTTTGACTTTAATTTCTTACATCTTCCATCCTTCCCGTATCGTTAAACGTCACCTAGGGCTCGCATGGTAGTTTGCCAAGATTTTATGTTTTCGGTGAGTTTTTCAACCTCAACAAGGGATTTTGTGCTTATCAAAATGGCCTCTCTTAACAATGTCCTCTTTAGAGTTTCACGTGGTCTACCTCTTTTTCTTCGGCATGTTGTGCTCCGCTTGATAGCTTGTTGTGGGATTCTCTGACTTTTTCTTCTCATCATGTGATCGACCCATCTCATTTTTCTGATCACCCATGAGACTGGCTATTGTTTGCTCATTTGTCTTATCCCTGCGTTGTTCTTGAATTCGTTCGACTTTATACCAGTTATTTTCCTTAGACATTTGTTTTCAAAAGAGTCTAATTTGTTGTCTTTTTCTTTAGTTGTTATTCAGCTTTCACATGCATAAATGAGGGCGAATATTACATTTGAATTGAATAAACTTAACTTGGTTTCTGTTATTATAACTTTTGAGTGCCATATGTTCTCAAGATTCTTGAAGGTCAATGCTGCTTCTTCAATTCTATTTCTAACGTACTTTCTGGTGCCACCATCCTGGTCTATCTAGCTGCCATCATCATCATCATCATCAGGTGCCGTGCCGACTGACGTTGGCTATTATGCTTCTCCAGAGTACCCGATCCTTCATGCAGGCCATCAGTTCAGTTGGTGTTCTCCTCTCACACCATCCCGTCAGACTGTCCAGTATCATTTCTCTTGGTCTTCCTCTTGATCTTCCTCCTTCTATTTTTCCTGTTATAATATTTTCAATGCCCCCTCTTCTCATTGTATGTCCTATGAAAGTACATTGTCTCTCTCTTATCTTTTTGACAAGGTTTTTTTGTCTCTCCAGCTCTTCTCATACATTCTTCATTAGTTATTTTTCTGTCCAGAGGATTCGCAACATTCTTCTAATAAACCACATTTCTGCTGCTTCCAATGATTTTTGTGCAGACTTGCCTATTGTCCATGATTCAATTCCATATAACAAGATAGGTTCAATATAGCACTTTAGGACTCGTTTTCTAACATTCATTGATAAAGATGTGTTAGCTAAAATGTTTCTCATTCTCTGAAATGCAATCTTTGCTTGGCCTATTCTGTTCCTAATTTCTGTTCTGCATTTCCCATCTGAAGTTATTACTGCTCCAAGGTATTTGAATTTCTGCACCTGCTTTAGAATGGTTCCGTTTAATTTAATACTGCATGCCGGTGGATTCTGTTTCTAGCTGCCAGGGTATGCAAATTGGCTTTAACTAGGGCTCTTTATATGAGCCAAAATGTATAAACTAGGAAAAAAGCAGGAACAGCTTTATTATTTAACAAGTACACAGTTATGACGTTTCGGCGTGAGCCTTAAAGAAATAGAGAGAGGAGATAAAGTATAAATTCATATGAATGCTAAGTAAAAAAAAAAAAAAAATGAATAGAGCACTTAGCTGTAACTTGTAAGAAGCTGTGGTTTGTCCGACGCTGTGTGTCAGAAATGCACATAGTGGAGTGTAGAGAATATTTAAATGGAGACATCTGGTGTGTGGTAGGTGGGTCGTAACCGAAGGTGGTGGGTGAGGAGAGAGAGAGAGAGAGAGAGAGCGAGAGAGAGCGGTAATCTAACCGGGAGAAGGTGAAATAGGTGATTATAGCTGGGGTAGAGGGGCTGTAATGTGATGCTGTGGGGGGGGGGGGGGGAGGTTCTGAGCTATGTGTAACAATTTAGAAGGGAATGGAACTTAGTGGGGAGGGAGTATGATTGTGGAAGATGGGAATGTTGGGTGTAGTTGAATAACGATTCCAAACCATGTGGTTCCAGATTTATCTGAGCTAAAACTGTGTCACAGGTCATAAGTCATTCCTATTCCATTCATCATCATCATCATCAGATGCCGTGTCGACTGGCATTGGCTATTATGCTTCTCCAGAGTACACGATCCTTCATGCAGGCCATCAGTTCAGTTGGTGATCTCCTATCCCACTACAGTTGCTATATTCATGTGTTACTTTCTTTTTACGCTTTCAAAAACTATTCTCTATCTCGACCTTCCCCTCCTCCAGGAGAAAGAAAATAATAATAATAATAATAAAAGAATCTTAAGACAGAGCAAGCTCTGGTAGCTCACCACCTGGAGAGTAAGGCACAGCCAGGTCGAGAATTTCAGGAGCTGGGTTTCTCCCTCGGGCCTTCGTGGAAGATTGGGGGCGTCTTCGTGTGCGGTTGTTATACAACGTTAGAGGGGCCCCGGAGTCTGAGCTCTCTCAGGCGAGTTGTCTGTGTATTTAGAAACAACGAGAAGTTCCTCGTGCGCCCCTCGGGCGATGTTAATGTTTGCTGACATGGCTCTATTAGAGCAGAAATCTGTTTTCTGTAGCGACAAATACATACGAGCCTTTCATTTTCAAGTCTGAGGAAAACTGAGGGCATTGCTGTGTTTTTGTGTTAGGCTGGTTAACTTAGTTGGTTGCTTTGCTCGTTAGTTTATAATTTGGCTAGTTAGTTAGTTATTTAGTTAGTTAGTTAATTAATTAGTCAGTTAGTTAGCTAGTTAGTTATTCATTTTGTAAGTTAGTTAGATAGTTAGTTGGTTAGGTGTTTAATTATTTAGTTACTTTGTTAATTAGTTAGTTAGTTATTTATTTAGTTAGTTAGTTACTTAGTTAGTTAGTTAGTTAGTTAGTCAGTTAGTTAATTACCTAGTTGGTTATGCAACTAATTAATTAGTTCTTCTTGGTAACTTTCAGTGGAAGTCAATACATGCGCCGATATCTTTAACACGAACTCCAGTTTACATCAATCAAGCAGACCTCTTGTAGTTTTCCTATAACTTCACGTTGATCGTCGCTGGTATCACTATAGTTTACTCTCATTCATTCGACTTCGGACTGGTGAGGTTAATTAGCAATCTTCTACTTCTTCTTAGTTGTAGTAACAGTAGTAATAGCGTTACGTGCTGTAAATAGGACACAGAATACTATAAATCTCTCTCTCTTTCTCTCTTTCTCTTTCTCCCCCTCTCTCTCCCTCCCTCTCTCTCCCTCCCTCTCTCTCTCTCCCTCTCTCTCCGTCTCCTCTCTCCCTCTCTCTCCCACTCCCTCTCCATTCCTCTCTCTTTCCCTCTCTCCCCCTCTCTCTCCCTCTCTCTCTCAAAGACATACTACATATCTCATATACAAACTCATTTACAAACACAACAGACTCCACATCACATCCTCCAGAATTGCCAGCTACAAACACCTTCAGGCAAAGGATCTGGTCAGACTCCAGTCCACAGCCCCCCCCCCCCCACCTCGGGGCCCCCCGGTCATTAGAAAGAAGTTCTACGGTGATGCTGAAAACCTGAGAAGCACTGCCGCATTTGTGAGAGACATTGGTGTCGTTGTCTGAGTGAACGACGACGACGCAGACGAAGAAGAAGAAGAAGAAGTATCATATTTTTAATCATGATTTTTTAAAATGATATCTTTTGTTAAAATCATGCCTCCGCGGCCCATTAAGCCACTCAGAATCTGAAAGCTTAGTCCTAACTTCTTTAACTCCTGATAAATGTGATATTGACGATTTTACAACTGGACTTTTGTCACGTGACATCAAAGTTGGTTATTTGTCCTTTTTGTTGCCTTAATCCGGCCAACGGTTCTTACGGCTTCCAGGTGAATCCTGTAGTCTTTTTCACCTGCTCATATTCCAGGCATGAATCCCAGGCACTGCATACTTTCAGATTTCATTGATTCCTTTATCGCTGAGAGACTTAAGGTGTGAAACTCCACACATTTGATCGGAGTTTTAGTTACTCAAAGCTTAAACTCCGCCCACGGTTGCCCCAGATTTGTTTGTTAATACAGATAATATGAGATTTCCTTCAAATTGGAAACTATACGTTTCGTTGCTCTGGCAAAGAACCGGCTGTGAAAAGTATATTATTAGAATGAATAAAAACAATTTGAACAAAGAATAAAGGCCGCTGAAATGTGGTTCCTAAGAAGAACGCTTTGCATACCACGGACAGCCAGAAAGACAAATGAAAAGGTACTACAGCAGGCAAAGGAGTATCATAACTGGTGCCACACATAGGGAAAAGACAATCAAAGTTTCTCAGACACATCAGCAGACATGAAGGTCTGGAAAAATTGGTCATGACTGGAAAGGTAAGTAAATGGCACAAGACAGAGGGGGGTCAAAGATGACAGACATACCTAGATGTCCTGACTGCATGGTTTAGTCACCAAACCATCAGGCCGGGGGACAGTAATACCTTCCTTCCTATCACTTTTCAACCTGATATTGAGAAACTTGTGTTGAAACTCATCCGTCATATTAGAAGTTGAGAAAATAAAGCAGTAGGTGAGCTGTAAATGTACTCTTTCATATTGTTAAATATACTGGATTGATAGCTGAAGTTTTTATTTGTGCAATGCGTATCCTAGTTTAATAAGCCATTGTACAAGTAGTATATTATGGTGGGGGAGAGGGTGGGGGGGGGGCGCTGAGGATATGACCTGTTAGAAAAAGGAACGGCAGTCGGTGAAAGAGTGAGAAACACTGACGTGGAGCGTCATCAGAAACAGATTAACAGTTGGAAAGAAATGAATGTGCCGAAGACTGTTGGAAAGTTTTAAAATTATAACAGCATAAGAATCATTTGTGAATACAACTTTTATACTGAGAAAAAGGGACATAAAGTTTGAGAGTGGAGATCATGCTGTCCATCCATTTGCTTGTTGTGCTATTTCTAACCAAATAAATTGGCTTTCTTTACTTGGAGTTTGTACATCCCCTTGACACATGTTGTTTTTTCTAGGCCTTGTTTCCGTGTACTTCAGACTTCTCCTGTCACTGCTTGGTCTCTGGTTTGTCATGAGATGCCCAGAGAAATTCGATTTTTCTCCTTAGATGGCCAGACTTATTTAGTCACTAGAGATTACAGTGAGAGACACCCTGAGTCTTCCAGCATCACTCCAAGTCTTCCAGCATCACTCCAAGTCTTCCAGCATCACTCCAAGTCTTCCAGCACCACTCCAAGTCTTCCAGCATCACTCCAAGTCTTCCAGCATCACTCCAAGTCTTCCAGTATCACTCCAAGTCTTCCAGCATCGCTCCAAGTCTTCCAGTATCATTCCAAGTCTTCCAGCATCACTTCAAGTCTTCCAGTATCACTCCAAGTCTTCCAGCATCACTCCAAGTCTTCCAGCATCACTCCAAGTCTTCCAGCATCACTCCAAGTCTTCCAGCATCACTCCAAGTCTTCCAGTATCACTCCAAGTCTACCAGCATCACTCCAAGCCCTGAAACATCACTCCAAGTCTTCCAGTATCACTCCAAGTCTTCCAGCATCACTCCAAGTCTTCCAGCATCATTCCAAGTCCTCCAGCATCACACCAAGCCCTGAAACGTCACTCCAAGTCTTCCAGCATCACTCTAAGTCCTCCAGCATCACTCCAAGTCTTCCAGCATCACTCCAAGTCTTCCAGCATCACTCCAAGTCTTCCAGCATCATTCCAAGTCTTCCAGCATCACTCCAAGTCTTCCAGCATCACTCCAAGTCTTCCAGCATCACTCCAAGTCTTCCAGTATCACTCCTAGTCTTCCAGCATCACTCCAAGTCTTCCAGCATCACTCCAAGTCTTCCAGCATCACTCCAAGTCTTCCAGCATCACTCCAAGTCTTCCAGCATCACTCTAAGTCTTCCAGCACCACTCCAAGTCTTCCAGCACCACTCCAAGTCTTCCAGCATCACACCAAGTCTTCCAGCATCACTCCAAGTCTTCCAGCATCACTCCAAGTCTTAAAGTATCACTCCAAGTCTTCCAGCATCACTCCAAGTCTTCCAGCATCACTCCAAGTCTTCCAGCATCACTCCAAGTCTTAAAGTATCACTCCAAGTCTTCCAGTATCACTCCAAGTCTTCCATCATCACTCCAAGTCTTCCAGTATCACTCCAAGTCTTCCAGCATCACTCCAAGTCTTCCAGCATCACTCCAAGTCCTCCGGCATCACTCCAAGTCTTCCAGCATCACTCCAAGTCCTCCGGCATCACTCCAAGTCTTCCAGCATCACTCCAAGTCTTCCAGCATCACTCCTAGTCTTCCAGCATCACTCCAAGTCTTCCAGCATCACTCCAAGTCTTCCAGTATCACTCCAAGTCTTCCAGCATCACTCCAAGTCTTCCAGTATCACTCCAAGTCTTCCAGCATCACTCCAAGTCCTCCGGCATCACTCCAAGTCTTCCAGCATCACTCCAAGTCTTCCAGCATCACTCCTAGTCTTCCAGCATCACTCCAAGTCTTCCAGCATCACTCCAAGTCTTCCAGTATCACTCCAAGTCTTCCAGCATCACTCCAAGTCTTCCAGTATCACTCCAAGTCTTCCAGCATCACTCCAAGTCTTCCAGTATCACTCCAAGTCTTCCAGTATCATTCCAAGTCTTCCAGCATCACTTCAAGTCTTTCAGTATCACTCCAAGTCTTCCAGCATCACTCCAAGTCTTCCAGCATCACTCCAAGTCTTCCAGCATCACTCCAAGTCTTCCAGCATCACTCCAAGTCTTCCAGTATCACTCCAAGTCTACCAGCATCACTCCAAGCCCTGAAACATCACTCCAAGTCTTCCAGTATCACTCCAAGTCTTCCAGCATCACTCCAAGTCTTCCAGCATCATTCCAAGTCCTCCAGCATCACACCAAGCCCTGAAACTTCACTCCAAGTCTTCCAGCATCACTCCAAGTCCTCCAGCATCACTCCAAGTCTTCCAGCATCACTCCAAGTCTTCCAGCATCACTCCAAGTCTTCCAGCATCATTCCAAGTCTTCCAGCATCACTCCAAGTCTTCCAGCATCACTCCAAGTCTTCCAGCATCACTCCAAGTCTTCCAGTATCACTCCTAGTCTTCCAGCATCACTCCAAGTCTTCCAGCATCACTCCAAGTCTTCCAGCATCACTCCAAGTCTTCCAGCATCACTCTAAGTCTTCCAGCATCACTCCAAGTCTTCTAGCACCACTCCAAGTCTTCCAGCATCACACCAAGTCTTCCAGCATCACTCCAAGTCTTCCAGTATCACTCCAAGTCTTAAAGTATCACTCCAAGTCTTCCAGCATCACTCCAAGTCTTCCAGTATCACTCCAAGTCTTCCAGCATCACTCCAAGTCTTAAAGTATCACTCCAAGTCTTCCAGTATCACTCCAAGTCTTCCAGCATCACTCCAAGTCTTCCAGTATCACTCCAAGTCTTCCAGCATCACTCCAAGTCTTCCAGTATCACTCCAAGTCTTCCAGCATCACTCCAAGTCTTCCAGTATCACTCCAAGTCTTCCAGTATCACTCCAAGTCTTCCAGCATCACTGCGAGTCCTCCAGCTTCACTTCGAGTCTTCCAGCAAGTTATCATAAATCAACTACTGATATCTTTCATTCCATAGTTTCTGTAGCCATATTGGCTTTTTTTTTCAACTTATATTTTAAGTTGCATATGAATTCAGAAACAAAAAGAGCACACAGAAGTTATTAGATATAGTAGTGACATAAAGGGAGAAGAAGTGACTCGCTCTAAAAAGCAAGGAAACAAACAATGGTCATGTCACGAAAGAGAAACCCATCTAAATAAAAAGTTAAGTTACATGGAACAACAATGAGGTAAGTGCATCATTCATCTGAATATTTGTACACTGCAGTAATATCATATGATATATATATATATATATATATATATATATATATATATATATATAGTATATGGGAAATCATTTCTGAAATCAAGAATATAATATGCGAAGCCAAAACAGCTTTCAAACAAATGAGAAACATCCTTTACAGTGCAGTGAGTATTAGAACAAAAGAGTCCTAAAATGCTTCGTTGAGCATTGTGTACTCTATGGAAGTGAGTCAACAAAGAGATCGATGGAAAGATCACTAGAAGCAACGGGGTTGAGATGTCTTAGAAGATTGTTATGGATATCGTGGACGGCTAACATGCCGAAGAACGAATGTCAAACGAAAGCAAATGAAGAAATGAATCAAATTAATCCCATAAGAAAACGAGAGTTATCATTCATTGGACATATAAAGAAAAGGGGAGAGCTTGGAAACATCATAACGACAGGAAAGACAAATGGGAAAAGAGGCAGGGGAAGACCAAAAGGGAAAAAAAATAGGCCATGGATAATCTAGCGCGATGGAAAATATCTTCTGCGGAGAAGCATTATCGCCAACGCATATCTTTGTGGCACTTGATAATGATAACCTGAAGGCGTGGGATATACTGATAACGTTTACCTAAACACTGATTACATTTATTTCTTTTCCCTACAATTCCCCCATTTTCTTGACAAAAACAAAAGTAAAATGAAGAGTGAGGTCGTACCTGTTGTGTTGTTCATCTATGCCAAATATTCTGCTGTGGATTCTAATATGTCAGTGTGGCATATAATATAGCAGTGTGGTATCAAATATAGCAGTGTGGTGTCTAATATACCAGTCCGGTATCTAATGTAGCAGTGTGGTATCTAATATAGCAGTGTGGTGTCTAATATACCAGTCCGGTACCTAATGTAGCAGTGTGGTATCTAATATAGCAGTGGGGTGTCTAATATAGAAATGTGGCATCTAATATGTCAGTGTGGCATATAATATAGCATTGTGGTGTCTAATATAGCAGTGTGGTATCTAATATAGCATTATTGTTTCTAATATAGCAGTGTGGTATTTAATATAGCAGTGCGGCTCTAATATAGAGGTGTGGTATCTATATTGGTATCTAATATAGTAGTATGGTATCTAGTATAGCACTGCAGTATCCAGTAAAGAAGTATGGCATATAATATGCCAGTGTGGTATCTAATATAGCAGTGTGGCATCTATTATTGCAGTGTAACATCTAATACAGCAGTGTAGTATCTAATATAGAGGCGTGGTATTTAATATAGCAGTGTGGTATCTAATATAACAGTGTGGCATCTAATATGGCAATGTGGCATCTAATATACCAGTGTGGTATCTAATATAGCAATGTGGTATCTAATGTAGCAGTCTGACATCTAATATAGAAGTATGGCATGTAATATGGCAGTGTGTTATCTAATATTGCAGTGTAGTATTTAATATGGTACTGTGACATGTAATACAGCAGTGTGGCTTCTAATATGGCAGTGTGGTATTTAATATACCAGTGTGGCATCTAATATAGCAGTGTGATATCTAATATCGCAGTGTGGCATTTGATATGACAGTGTGGTGCATATCTGCTGAAAATAGTCTGAATTACGACCTGGAGTTGGTATACACTGTACCAGGTTTCAAACACACCTCAGGAACTTTACAAACCCTTAGGTTGAGGAGCACTTTGCAATAGCCCAACAAAACTTTGGCTTAGCACATGACAAGAAGTTTATTGAGTGGAATGGGTGAATATTATGATGGAGGCACTCTAAATAATGATTGCCGGCAGGTTACCCGCCCATATGGCAATTCTAGCAGTTGTTCAAACAAACATACCAACCAAGGATACTCACAAGACAGTTAAACCAAGGATCATCAAAAGACAATTCAACCAAGGACCTTCACGAGACATTTCAGCCAACGATCTTCACAAGACAATCCAACCAAGGATCCTCAAAAGACAATTCAAACAAGGATCCTCACAAGAGAATTTAACCAAGGACCCCCATAATACAATTCAAACAAGGAACATCACAAGACAATTCAAACAAGGACACTCACAAGACAATTCAACCAACGATCCCCACAATACAATTCAACCAAGGATCCCCACAACACAATTCAACCAAAGACACTCACAAGACAATTCAACCAAGGACATTCAGAAGGCAATTCAACCAAGGATCCCCACAAAACAATTCAACCAAGGATCCCCACAAAACAATTCAACCAAGGATCCCCACAAGATAATTCAACCAAGAGAATTCTGTAGAATCATAAACACTATTACCAATACATATCAATGATACTCACCAAAAACAAATCCGCCCTGGTCTACATTCAGACGAAGACTGAACTCACTCGAGTCAAAAATCAAGATGTCACGTGACTTCCCAGGTCCCGTGATCCTTTCCAGAAGTATCTGGATACTTAACACCGAAAATGCAGTAAAAGGGGACAAAAATAACCCAAGGGCGTTAAATGGCCAAGGTAATTTACGCGATTACCTCCCATACTGCTATAACACTGGTGGCTTAACATTGTTTTATCAGTTTCTATAATCATCACTAATCATCAACACAACTCACCCAGGCAGAGAGCCTGGTCGGAACTCAGCCCCCCCCCCCCCTCATAGCTATAGGGGCTTCGGTGAAAACCTGAGACAGACATTAGGATTTGTGTCGATGTCAGAGCGAACGACGAAGAAGAAGTAGACTATTAATGAAAAGAGTAATTTGTTATATCAATTAGAGTTTGCAAGAATAAAGCAAGAGTAATGTAGATCCACTCACTCGGGGGTGAATACGCTGCCAGATAAGGCAATCAGCGACCCGTAGCTGATATGCTACCGTCAGGGTTAGCGAACTATAGCTGAACAAGACCCTGTCCTACCTCTCCGTTGGTAACCCAAGTAATAGGCCTAGCCTGGCTAACGGGGCAGCGATCGCCATCGTGGTGGAGTCTGCTAAAGAAGCATTGCATCGTAAAAAGAAAAAAAAATAGTAAATGGCAAAACCCGCTCCCACGCCGATACGATGCTGTGCCTCAACACCTCTACAGCATAGGTTGCAAAGAACACCAGCTCTCAGTTACAGGAAGTTCGTACAAATCCATCCATCCATCCATCCATCCATCCATCCTCTTATTTTTTTTTCATAAGTGATTTTTCAGACCTAGAATTTTTTTTTTTTGTTGGTCTAAAAGGGAAATAATAGAAGAGAGGAAGAAGGTGATGGAAGAAAGAAGGGAGGTAACAGAAGAAATAAAAGAGATTATAGAATAAAGGAGGAGGTAATAGAAGAAACAAGGGAAGTAACAGAAGAAACAAGGGAGATAATAGAAACCCAAAGAGAGATAATTAATGTAAGGAAAATTAAGATGGGTGAAAGCTAATGAAGGGGGCTGAAACTGAGAGGCCCACTCGGATGTCCCACGTAACAGCTCCGGCGACAGTCTAATGAGGAGCTGGTATTTCTCTCCTTTTTTTTTTGGTTTTCTGCAAGGGACATTTGTTTTGTCGTCTGCGAGTCAGCCGGAAGTGAAAGGACCTTCAATTTTTTGGCTTCGTCTCCTGGCTTGGATTGTCTCCACCCTTTCAGGCGAGTCCCTGCTGGTGGCTTTTGTGAGTTTGATAATGACGGTGGATAGTGGAAAAGTTGTTACAGCCTGGACGTGATTCCCTCTAGTGGAGACGTTTGTGTCGCTTTCTGTCTGTGCTTTGCGGTGGAATCCCAGTGGTATTGACAAGATGCTCTGATGCTACATTTTGACGAAAGGCGGTTTGGGGGAGGGGGGAAATTAACATAATCCCAACGGTGGTGGAGCTTCTAAGGAAAATAGAAAAAGTAAACCTACTGTAGATCGTTTTCTGTTGGATGTCAGAGTCTGGAGATCTCCTAGACATTGTCGACGAAGGAAGTACTTCTCATAGTTCCTTGCAGGTACAACCAGAAAACCGAACAACTAACGGCCATCCAGCCATCAACATGTTACCTGTCCAACCACCCAACTCATTCACCCAAAATACCCACCCGCATAATATCAAATCTCCTACCTAACCCACACCCATCCAGAATGACCAGTTTAAGTATCACGCGACCCACCCAGTACAGTCAACTAATTATCAGTTTAAACAAGTATCACCTGACCCAATACAATCAACTAATTATCAGTTTAAGCAAGTATTAGCCAAACCAAAACAATCAACTATCTATGAGCTTAAGCAAGTATCAGTTGACACAGAACAATCAATTATCGCTGTAAGCAAATATCAATCGACCCAAAACAATCAACTAACTATCAATTTAAGCAAGTATCAATCAACCCAAAATAATCAACTACTTACTATCAATTTAAAGTAAACATCAAACGATTCAAAACAACAATCAGTTTGAGCAAGTACCAATCAACCCAAAATAATCAACTACTAACTATCAACTTAAAGTAAACATCAAACGATTCAAAACAATCAACTAACTAAACAGTTCATGTTTTGACAGAAGAAAAGACCAACCCATTGTTCCGGCTGAAGAAGTAAAAGTGTTCCAAAGAGTTTCCACAGAAGAACAATACTTTCTCTGTCACTTCCATCATTCGCGATGAAGCATCATCATCCTTTAACTAAAGCATCCATTAAAAAAAAAAAAGGCCCTGATCTTCTCCAGCTTCATTAAGTTCTCTTATCTTTCAAGGGGGAGAAGACGCTGTCAGATTTGGCAACCAGCGAACTATAGATTACATGACAGCTTCGGGGCATGCTGAACCATAGCTGACCAAGACCCTGTCCCACCTCTCCGTTGGCATTCACAGTTTAAATCATTAGTTCGGCTAATGTTTCGGGGACTGCCGTATTTTCTATAGCGGTGGAGACATTTAAAGTATTTTTTTTAGCTTTACTCCGGGACTGAAAGAAAAAATGCTCCGTAACCCGCTCCCGATCCGATACGAAGCTACTCTTCATAAACTTCACTGCATAGTCTGCAAAACAGCACCAGCACCCAGTTCTGAGGAGATATTTGAAGAAGAAGAAGCAGAAGAAGATCTTTGAAGAATAGCTGAATGTATCTTTCTGTCTTCACTTTCTTTTGGTGAGCCTACACATTACTAAAGAAGATTGTTCAAACAAACTCATTGGAGCTGTCTTCATAAATGAGCTCTCTTTTTTTCGAGTAAATAATGAATTCGCAATTGTGATCTCTGAACGAAAGAGGAAGATGCGAACAAGATACCTCATGGCCACTTAAAGGTAATCTTGCAACAATGTTGTTTTAGAGGCTAGGGGGCCCTATATATTTTTTTGTTGTTGTTGCTTTCGGCAATGACTTCATGTAAAGAGAATCTGTGGTCAAGACATAGGATATTGAGTTTCGTCAGGTCGCGAACAATGTTCAATTTATTGTAAAGATTCGTCCGGGGGCCCACAGTGACATTTGTTGTTTGTGAAACTCTCACGCTTTTCAAACTCTCCCCCCTCCCCTCGTTTCCTCGTCACCTGTTTGAACAACAATAAGGAAGAGAAAAATGTATAAACATGAGATGGAGGCGGAGTAGTGTTGTTCAACGCCACGCCCCGTTGACGGCCTTTGATAATGGCGGCCTCTTTGTTATCATCCTTCTAGGGGTCTGCTTCCATGGAAACCTGGTCATCTTCGCGGAAAATCAGATGCTGCTACAGGAGTCAAATTATAGCTCACGTAGGGGCACTCGAAATCCCGTAGGTGGCTGCGATTTCACGAGATGTACTTGAAAGATTGTCGAGTGAGATCTCTTTATCCCGGCTTTCTTTTTTCCTCGAAAAGTTCCACTGCTGATGTTGAAGGGGGTGGTTATGGAGACGAGAAATTTGCAGGTTGCCGCCCCTTTTGGTAGGGGCGTCGCCTTTTAAGGTCAAGGGTTACAGCATTCGAAAGGTCAGAGAGGTCGCAGGTAAAACATGGTTGTAGCCTTGTGGACAGTGCTGGTGCGGTTAACACGCTGGCTGTGGTTATTGTTGATGTCGCTTCAGCAGCGAGTACTCGTTGGATGCTTGTAGCTGCTTCACTTTAAGGTCGAGGACCCTCGCGACCCTAGCCGAGGACATCAGACATCGTCCATCTCCCACACAGGGATGTTAACCGAGGACAGGTGGTTGGGACCTGCCAGATCTGTGGTAATGTACCGAAGCAATCGGAATAACGTACCCTAGTTTCTCGGACCTTATCGTATATGGACAAAATTACGGGGTAATTAAGACTGAATTATTTCAACATTTTCCTGAGTTTAGGGGTAATTCACAAGACTGAATCGACTTACTCACTGCGTCTTAGTTTGTGCGCTTGTAAGACTGTTACCCGCCTGTCCCAACATTGTAGGCAAAAGTCTCAACGGAACAGATTTGTCAGTCGTTGCCTAAGAACAGACTCGATCAAGTATATCTCCACATCATGGTCAGATGTGTTGCTCTATCGAGTAACCGAAAAGTGAAGGCTGGAAAACCACCAGAACTATAGGAAACAAACTGGTTTCCTTCCAGACTAAATGTTTACATGAGATTTCTCTCTTTCTTTCTCTCTCTCTTTCTCTCTTTTTATTTCTCTCTCTTTATTTCTCTTTCTCTCTCTCTTTCTCTCTCTCTCCCTCTCTCTCTCTCTCTCTCTCTCTCTCTGTGAACTTTAAGTGCCCAGGGCACATGGGGCTTCCGCAAAGGTTTTCCACAAACTCCTGTCTTTTGCTTTTTTTCCGCTCTTGCCCTGGTGAGCCCTCTATTGCTCAGTATCCTCTCTGTTGTTCTTCTCCATGTCTCCTTTGGTCTACGCTTACTTCTCTTCCCCTTTGGTGTCTATCTTAGTGCTGTTTTTGCTAATGAGTAGTCAATAATCCGGAGCACGTGTCTCAACCATCGCCAGCCTCTTTCCTCAATAACTGCTGTCAGTGGCTTCATCTGCATCTCTGCCAGCAAGATGTTATTTCTTATGGTATTTGGACAAAATATTTTTCTAATTCTTGGTAAACATCTAGTCTGGAAATAATTCAGCTTGTTTTCTATAGTTTTGTTGATTTTCGTTTTGCCGTAAGATATGATGAACATTTTGTCACATACCGTAAGAAACAACAACTTTCTGGCAGTAAATGCAGATGAAGTTTCTGATTTCGATTACTGAGGAAAGATGTTAACAATGGTTGGAACGGGTGCTCTGGGTGACTGGTAACTCATTTAAAAAAAACAAAAGAATGCTGAAATAGACACCTCTGGGAAACAAGTGTAAAACTAGACCAAAGGAGACATCGAGAAGAATAACAGAGAGGATGTTGAGTAATGGACACTTGGGTATGAGTAGGAAAAAAAGGCGAAGGACAGGCGTTTGTGGAAGACCCTAACGGAAACCACCATGTCTCTTGGGCACTTAAAAGTTCAGGGAGAAAGAGAGAGAGAGAGAGAGGGAGAGTATGAGAGAGAGAGGGAGAGTATGAGAGAGAGAGTAAAGGAGAGAGAACGTGAGAGAGAGTGAGAGAGAAAGAAACAGAGTAAGAGAGAGAGAGAGAGAGAGGGAGAGAGAGTGAGAGAGAGAGAGTGAGAAAGAAACAGAGTAAGAGAGAGAGAGAGAGAGAGGGAGAGAATGAGAGAGAGGGAGTAAAAGAGAGAGAGAGTGAGAGAGTGTGAGAGAGAGTGAGAAAGAAATAGAGTGAGAAAGAGTGAGAGAGAGAATAGAGTGAGAAAGAGAGAGAGAGAGAGAGAGATCTTGGCTGTAGGAAAATAATGATATTGGATTGATGGGGAGAATATTTAATCTTTTATATTTTATATTGATGTTATACTAAAGTTACATTGTCTGTTTTACTGGTATGGTTGGAAGGGTGATTATACATACATTCACACCTTACATATTGACACTTTACACCAATGCATAGAAACACAAATAAAACAATCCTTCAAATAATCGTGATCTTTGTATTGACACAACATAGACTTACAAGATAGTAAACTCAAAATGAATCTTCCTGTATGTGATGTTAACTATCTGCTGATATGTATTATCAAATCATTAAAACAATCTCCTTGAATAATATGGGTTCAACTCTGATTGTAAACACACATAATCTGTTGGTAAGAATATATATTTTATGTATAACAATGCACAATGCAAAATCAGTAACATGAATTTACGTGCAAACTAGAAACATATTTCCCATACACAAGGAAATATAGAAGTCTTACATTGAAACATTTGTACTGAGTGACGATTTATCCATGATCACACACAACACAATCCTAACTACATATATTTACCTAAATGGTCGATCGGGATGTGATCGAGGGAACCCACAGTACAACTTGCATTCATCCACATCATATGTTAAAGGGCTGTACTGAACTACACATATTTGTCCCTATCTAACGAACGACTTCTCTCATTCACGCCTGAACAATGACACGACTCCCTACGGTCGCTGTCCTCTAACCTGGTCAGCTTATGAAATCCCGACCTCTTAAACTTCTATCTTCTCGTCTTATATACCTGGTCAGCTTATGGAACCCCGATCTCTTCAACTTCTATCTTCTCGTCTTATATACTTGGTCAGTTTATGGAACTCCAACCTCTTGAGCTTCTATCTTCTCGTCTTATATACTTGGTCAGTTTATGGAACCCTGATCTCTTCAACTTCTATCTTCTCGTCTTATATACCTGGTCAGCGACGAACTCGCAGGACTGGGCATTTCCGTAAAGCCCGTCTCTGACCAGTGGGGTTGCCAATCAAACCGGGCAACTGCTTGCTTTATTATCTACTCCTTACATACTACCTCTAGTTTTGTTTACTAAATTTTTGTATGGAATACACAAAAATTTACATATACATTGTAGTATAGCTATATATTCTAAACTCAAAGTAATTATGTCCTTCTTTTGGAGCCATGTCCTTCTTTTGCGACCAGCGCAAATTTTGCTGAAGTTCTCTATTTTGGAAACTAGGCTCGACATTATTTGGCTGACTGTGGAATCGGGCTAGTTATATCTGCTGTAGGCACAAATTGTTTCTGTTTGCTGATGATGGGCAGTGATTTTCTGCCATGCCTTGTTGCATTAGCGTTTCTGACCATGTGTTGTCTGTTCAGCGTTGCGTGTGGTTATACTCGTGCTGTAGACCTATCAATGAACTGACCGTCGGCCCGGCTGGTTACGTACAGTAATGTATGTTGTTGCTGGCCGTGTGTTAGTGGTGGAGTGGGTGGAATTTGTGGCGGCGGTAAGGTTTCTATCCATCCATGGTGACACGTGATTGTGTAGTTGCGTGTCGCTTCCCCACCCCCCCCCCCCCTCCGGTTAGACTGTTTGTTGGTGTGTTGATCTGGCCTATTTTTGTTATTTAGTTCTGCCCAATTCTAAGTCGTTATTTGCGAAAATGTCTTGATTCTTGTCTATTATTGTTTTGATAGCTGCTTCGTGTTTTGGATGTACCTGCATTTGTGTAAGCAGTTATTGGATTCTGTCAGTAGATCTGGTGGTATTTGCGTTGTTCTGTGTTTGTTCTTTATTTATATTATTTATGTCGAGGCCGAACTCTGCTTTTGCTATGATTTGTCCTTTTTTTTAAATTCTAAAATGCCCGTTGGAGTTGTTGGCTATAGTCATTGGCATTTTCCTTGTTTATCAGGGTTAACGATACTGTCTATAGTCTCAGCACAAGGTTCGTGAAGTAATATGCTGTTCTGGTGAATAGTGATCATTAACTCAGTGTCTTTAAATGCCGGTAAAAGTCTCTGCAATTTTGCTGGTACGATGGTTATTGTTTGTGGTTTAATTGCGATGTCACAAGTTGCTCTGATCGTTGAGCAAATCTCGTATTCGTTTTTCATAGGTACTCTGGTATTTCCAATCGATAGTTGCATGCTTCCGAAATCTACTGTTGCTTTTGTGTGAGATAGAAAATCTCTGCCTAGTATTGCGGGTCTGCACATTCTGTCTACAACTATAAACTTTTCCTTATGAGTTTGTCCTCCTATGTATATGTTTATCCATGTAATTCCTTTTTTGTCTTTAATTCGTAATTATCGACAGTCCAGAGTTTGCCTTCGCTGGGCAGTAATACCGTGTTTGAGCGAATAGTTTCCCATACGTTTTGTCTGATCAGACAGACTTCGCTGCCAGTGTCGATGAGTGTGTGGATGATGATGTTGTTTATCTGCATGGGAATGGAGGACGTTGCGTTTGTGCCGTTTTCCAGTGCTGTGATACGGCCCGTTGCTACTTGTAGAGGTGGGGTGACCCGTACGCCGTACCTCCGTTGTCAAGTGCTGTGATACGTCCTGTTGCTACTTGTAGAGGTAGGGTGACCCGTACGCCGTACCTCCGTTGAAGTTTTTCCCGTTGGTTGTAGACTATGTATTTTGGTGTAGATTCTCGTGGTGCTCTGTATCGGTCCTCAGGTGGTCTGGTGAATCTGTGTGGTGTATATTCATGGTTAGTCTGCGTGTTCCTACATGAACTTCTGTTTGATACGGGTTGCAGATTCATATCTGCATTGGCGAGCTATGTGCCCATGAATACCACAGTTGAAACATGGTTTTGATTTTATGTTTGTCTGTGTGTCCTGATAAGAGACCTGGGCCACGGTGGCCGTGCTTTGAATTACGCTTTCCGAGGCAGCCTGTCTTTGTGTAGCACTGTCGGTGCGTAAAGAAGAAGTCATTGGTTCAGTTGTCGGGCATGGGGTCTCCCCGTTGTCCATGCGGGATGTTAGTCTTTTTGTGAACTGCTCCATTTCGATAGCTGTATTGATTGCCGAGTTTAGTGTCTGGGGGTCTTTCTTGATTAACTTTGTTTTGATTGCTTTGTTATACACAGCGTCTACAAAAAAAAAAAAAAAAAAAATCGCCAGCAAATGCTGTGTGGCCGGTTGTTATATCTTGTCGTTGTCTAAATCTTGTTTTGCCAGCTTAATCATTGTTTCTGCCATGTTTTGGATTGGCTCTTCTTTGTGTTGCTTCAAATTGTGTATTTGTCTCAAAGCTGCACGAGGATCGATGCATCTCCTGAAACGTTTTGCTAGTTCCTACAGGTTTCGTTTTTGAGTTCTCTTGAATCGCCTGGAGACAAAGTCTGAAACACTCCCCTTGGCCATAATAAGGAATATGTTTTTCTTTTGCGAATCATGTAGGTTATGCACAAACGCATATTTTTTCTTGTCCGATCCATTGTTGTAATCTCTGTGGATCGCCATCGTAGGTATCGTTGTGGCAGGGTAGACCTTGGGTGGCAAAGGTTAACTTTAATTGTGTCAAGGCTGCGGTCATTGTGGTGACCGGGTCAGCTTCTAGTTTGGTGCAGACTCCGTGGTTCTTGGGTTCAACTCTGATTGTAAACACACATAATCTGTTGGTAATAATTATATATTATATGTATAACAATGCACAATGCAAAATCAGTAACACGAATTTACGTACAGCTACAAACATTTCCCATACACAAGGGAATATAGAAGTCTTACACTGAACATTTGCACTGAGTGACGATTTATCCATGATCACACATAACACTCTCTTAACTACATATATTTACCTAAATGGTCTATTGGGATTTGATCTAGGAAGTCCACAATACAACCTGCATTCATCCAAATCACATATTAAGGGTCCATCTTAATCTACACATATATGTTCCTATCTAACGAATGACTTCTCTCATTTACGCTTGAACAATGATATCCAGATATCCAGCACATCTTAGTCCCATATAATATGGGACTTTTTCCAGGTCACAGCCTACGAAAATACATTCTGTGCCACTACAACTCACAGTTTTTGGATTATGTAATCAGTTATGTTGTGTTGGACCTATTGTTTCCAGAAAATGCAGTATTTTCCATCACTGTTATAAAGTTTCTATTATTTATATCAGTGTTTCCCAAACTTTTTTTTGCATCCAAGAACCACTTTTCCAACTAAAATAAACTGCGGACTATGAGTCTGTGACTCTCTGTACAATCCAACTTGGTGCAGCACAGATGACTAAGTCTGGCTGCTCAGATTATTCCCGAATCTTTCCTTTATCGAGCCTTCACAATGTAAGAATCAAGCAAGACCAGGGCTGACAATATGAAAAGTTGAAGTTTTTGTATGGAACTTGATGATGATGGATACTCAGTCATTTGCATGTCCCCTGTGTTGAACTTTGGCTCCCTAGCAGCTCTCTTGTAGGCCTCTAGGTTGTAAACAAGACGCCCTGCTGCTGATGCATCCATTTGCAGATCATTAACGATATCTTGCAGCCATCTTTGCCTTGGTCTTCTTCTCTTTCTTTTTCCTATTATGTATCCTTCCAAGAAGGTTTTCTCTAAATTATCATGAAGTTTAATATGTTCAAAATATTTGTTTTCTCTGTTTAATCCTCTTTACTAGCCTACCTTATTCAGTATTAAGTTCTTTGTAGTATGGTTATATTTGTTCTTTTTTGTGTCCATGATATTTGAAGAACTCTTCTGTAGCATTTATATTCAAAGGCATTTATGTGTTTCTCAGCTGTTTTGTTACGTGTATAGGTCTCACAGGCATATGTTGCGATGGGAAAGATGCATGACCTTAAAAATCTTATTTTTGTAGTTCTGTCTGTTCCTTTCCACGGATTATTTAGTTGTTTTACTTTTTCAAGAGCGATTTATGACCTCTTTTTAATTTTCCTCATTGTATCTCCATTATTAGTCAATAATGATCGAAGATATTCAAAACTCTCCACCTCTTCCAAATTTCCTAATATATATATATCTCACAGCTGTCTTGTGTTTATGGATGCTGGATGGATGATAAATACATTGAGTATTATGTCGAATTACATGTCTTCAGCTTAGCCATCAAACAGTCAGACCCTATACAGCTTATACAAAACTTCCACTGTTGATGAAGAAGACCTCGGACGAACGGCACATTTCGAAGTTCCTAGTACAGCCCAAAACTCCATATTCCAGCCACAAACACGTCTGCACCGGGTCAGGTGACAGGTGGAAGAATCCGAGTACAAGCACAGAGCTTAAGAGACTACCAAATCGACAAAGCAACTGAGGACCGCATCTTGAAAATCACTGATTTATACGGTCAATCTAAGGTACTTAGCGACTCCTAAAAATTTTTCAAAGAACTGTAATGTCTTCTGTGTGAGCGAAAACTCACGATTATTACTCCTGTTTGATACTAATGTCCTACGTACAGATCTGTGCTTCCTTGACTTTTCTTGGTTCTGCGGCTTGTAAGAAACTTATCTGATGAAGAGATTCTTGTAAGATCGTTCATCTAGATGGCTGGATATTTTTAATGTATGACTCTTCTCTATAGAAGAAGAAGTCAATATGATCCAAGCTGGTTCCAGGCACGGAAGAGGATCAAGAGATCATATACTCAATGTACGATTAATAATAGAGAAATGCAGAGATTTTATTGTGAATCTATATTTAGCCTTTATAGACTACTCAAATGCATTTGATTGTGTACAACACCAGAAACTTTGGGGAATAATGGAAAAAATGAGATTTCCAACACATTTGATACAATTAACATCACTGCTGTATCTATATTAACAAGCAGCAGTAAGAATAAATGGTGAAACAACAACTTGGTTTGACAAAAAAACAAAGGGTCCGTCAGGGGTGCATACTTATTTAACTTGTATACTGAAAATATAATGAGGAATGTTAGAGAAGATGTAGATAAAGAATATTACGATGCCATAACAATTGGAGGTTATGAAATACCAGAGGTTAGATATGCTGATGACACAATATTACCTTCCATAACACAAGAAAGAATGGAAAACTTAATTATGTAAGTCCGTAAGAACAGCGAAGAACAAAACCTCTATCTTAAAGCGAAGAAAACTAAATTGATGACAACTGACAAAACAAACGAGGCAGCTGATATGTGTATCAATGAGGAAAAACTGGTAGAAGTGGAGAGTTTTGAATATCTTGGATCACTACTAACTAATAATGGAAATACAATAAGGGAAATTAAAAAGAGGACACCTATAGCTCTTCAGAAAGTAATACAACTAAAGAATCTGTGGAGAGGAACAGACATAACTACAAAAATAAGATTTTTAAGTCCATGCATCTTTCCCATCGCAACATATGCCTGTAAGACCTGGACACTTAAGAAAACAGCTGAGAGACACATCAATGCCTTTGAATGTAAATGCTGCAGAAGAGTTCTTCAAATATCATAGACACATAAAAGAACAAATATATCCACACTACAAGTACTTAATATTGAAGAAGGCTGGCTAGTAAAGAGGATTAAACAGAGAAAACTTAAACATTTTGGAAACATTAAACGTCATGATAATCTAGAGAAAACCGACTTGGAAGGGTACATAAAGGGAAAAAGAAAGAGAAGAAGATCAAGGAAAAGATGGCTGCAAGACATCGTTGATGATCTGCAAATGGATGCATCAGCAGCAGGCCATCTTGCTCACAACCGAGAGGCCTGGAGGAGTGCTGTTAGGGAGACAAAGATCCCCAAGGGACATAAAATGAAGGAATGAATGACTCTTCTCTTTGTATTGATGGTTGTGTTAATAAATGTATGGCCCTTCTCTGTGTCTAGATGGCTGGGTTTATTAATGTTTAACCTTTCTAATTGTCTATATGGCTGCGTTTAATAATGTATGACCATTCTCTTTGACTAGATGTTTGGATCTATGAGTTCATATCGTTCTCTTTGACCAGATTATTGAACATATAAAAAGCTGACACTTCTTCCTGTCTATATGGTTGAACATATAAAAATGTCTCACTTATCCTTGTTTAGGTGGCTGAACATGATCACCTCTCCTTTTGTAGACGGCTGAACATATAAAAATAATCACTTCTCCTTGTCGAGATGGCTGAACATATACAAATGATCACTTCACCTTGTCTAGATGGTTGAACATGTACAAATGATCACTTCACCTTGTCTAGATGGTTGAACATGTACAAATGATCACTTCTCCTTGTCTAGATGGCTGAACATATACAAATGATCACTTCACCTTGTCTAGATGGCTGAACATATACAAATGATCACTTCACCTTGTCTAGATGGCTGAACATATACAGATGATCACATCTCCTTGTCTAGATGGCTGAACATATACAGATGATCACATCTCCTTGTCTAGATGGCTGAACATATACAAATGATCACTTCTCCTTGTCTAGATATCTGAGCACACGATGAGAGAAATAATTTCCGAAAAACAAAGAATATTTATCTACAAGGCGGGGCACATTAGATCTTAGTCTGTCAGTGCGTTAAAGGAAATCGAGACATTCATGTAAAAATCATAGAAGCATTGTATTTCAGGACATACACAGTGTCAAGGGACGTAACTACGGAATAATGCTGTATATTAAAAGACTGACTGGCCACTAAATCCTCTAATATACGTATTTTTTTTCTAAATGTTGCATCCCTTCATATGTAGTTTCTGTTTTATTTGGCGTCGTATTTGTCAGTGGCTACGTCCCTTGATTTACTTTTATTTTATGACTCGTCCTTGTACATTATTTTTGTATGTATGCATGTATGTATGTATGTATGCATGTATGTATGTATGTATTATGTATGTGTGTGTATGTATGTATGTATGCATGTATGTATGCATGTATGTATGTTTGTATGTATGTATGTATGTATGTATGTATGTATGCATGTATGTATGCATGCATGTATCTATGTATGTATGTGTGTATGTATGTATATATGTATGTATGTATGTATACATATATGTATGTATATATGTATGTATGTTTGTATGTATGTATTATATATATATGTATGTATGTATGTGTGTATGCGTATATGTATATATGTTTTATGTATGTATGACTATAGGCACTGGCATAGTGAATGAATTTAACTTTAAATATTACTCTCTCCGCTTACAGTAGCCATTATGAAAAACAACGGATTGAGATGGCACGGGCATGTAGAAATAAGAAGGATAGACAAACAAAGATGGACTTTACAGTAGTGATGAAAGAGGCTAGGCCAAGAGGTAGACCTAGACAGCGATGGCCAGGCAACATAGAAGGAAATATACACGCTAGTAAAATCGACAATTGGCAAGAAAAGATCAGAAACGGGCAGGAATGGAGGCGTGTTTTTTTAACAGCAATGAACCTCAGTGGCTCCTAAAGCTGCTGATTTCAGCAACTGCTCAAAGAAGAAGAAGAAGAAGAAGAAGAAGAAGAAAGACTGGTAAAGATTGTGATGGAAAATACAAATTGTTTGTTGATTATCATATCACAGATTAAAAAAATATATATAGTTAATGTTTACCTCTAGTTCTAGTGATAGCCCCCATGAACTGCAGGGTTGAGAACCCCCGAATTACGTCTAAAGTGACTGGGATTAGAGAAAATACATAACACAAACATCTTCTCTGCGTTCAGGATACCCGCGAAACAAACACATTTTCTCCCAGGATTGATCATCTACGCTTCTCCCATTGTACAAACACGCGCCCACGTTGAATATCCGGATTACTAGACACTAACAACAATGATCTCCTAATCAAAGTAATGGCTACACTCATGAACCGGATCATTCATATCTCGTGGCCCGGATTAAACGAAACAACGAAGCAAATATGTCTGATATTCATGCCATCATTTTTTTTTTTAACCTTTGCCCATACGGCGGATATAGGAAACTTGCCGAACTTTCCACTACATTTAATTCACTTCGGAGAATCTATTGAGTGAAAGTATTACACTTAGGATTTGTGATAGGAGACCTGAAAGGAATGGAATCATTACCAAAGTGGTATTAGTTGAAATAAGCCCCCCCCCCCCCTTTAAAAATTCCTTTTTAAATACATCAGAAAATCCATTTAAAAGAAAATCTTTTCAATCACATTTCTTTTGTTATCTAGCCTCTTTCATCATCACCATTAGGTGCCGTGCCGACTGGAATTGGCTATTATGCTTCTCCAGAGTTACACGATCCTTCATGCCAGCCATTAGATCAGTTGGTGATCTCCTCTCTCCCATCAGACTGTCCAGTATCATTTCTCATGGTCTTTCTCTTGATCTTCTTCCTTATATCTTTCCTGTTGTTATAATATTTTCAAAGCCCCCTCTTCTCATTGCATGTCCTATGAAAATACATTGTCTCTCTCTTATCATTTTGACAAGATTTTTTGTCTCTCCAGCTCTTCTCATACATTCTTCATGAGTTATTTTTGCTGTCCAGGGAATTCGCAACATTCTTCTAATAAACCACATTTCTGCTGCTTCCAATGACATTTGTGCAGACCTGCCTATTGTCCATGATTCACTTCCATATAACAAGATAGGTTCAATATAGCATTTTAGGACTCTTTTGTTAACATTCATTGATAAGGAAGTGTTGCATAATATGTTTCGCATTCTCTGAAGTGCTGTCTGTGCTAGCCACTTTGCATTCTTGTACGTATATATATATATATATATATATATAATTCATAATTTACTGTAAAACAGTGCCTCTGCCTTCAGTATAAAAAAGGGACATCACCTGATTGTTTCACGCTACTGAACTTGATAGTATTAAAGTTTTCCAAATTGATGTCATTAACTGGAAGCTTTTACACAGATGAGGCCGCACCCACTCCATCTTTTCACCCCCTTCTGTTTTTTAATGACGTCTGGAAATATTCCAGATAATATCAGCGGAAAAAAGGGCTTTTTCCCCCCAGAGTCCATATCCGACGTTTTCTGTTTCCAACTCTTGGCCAACGGAGAGTTGTCAGGGTTTTTCGTCGGTTAAAAAATTGCTAATTTGGGGAGAAAGGTTATCTTAGAAGGAATTTTCTGAATGTCTTCAAGCTCAGGAGTGAGAGGAAGAAAAGTGGCAAGGCAATGAATGGCTGAGATAGGAGCTCTAGACTTTAGCAGACAGTGAAATTCTGGCACTGGAAGTGAAACTCTCGCAAAGCTTTTTCTTTTGAATCTTCAGATTTTCACCTTATCAATGCTTTGTCTAACAGAGAAAGAAATGGAAGTTTCGAGAATTATACATGTGCCTGTTTTATAGATTATACTAAAGCATTTGACAGAGTGGAACATGACAAACTAATAAAATGTCTTGAGGAAATCAGTACTCATGGCAAATACATCCAAATTATAACAAATCTCTAATGAGAACAGGAGGTATCAGTAAGATATGGCACAGTGACATCAACAAATGTACCCATAAAGAGAGGAATGAGACAAGGATCTGTAGTGATATCAACAAATGTACCCATAAAGAGAGGAATGAGACAAGGATCTGTAGTGATATCAACAAATGTACCCATAAAGAGAGGAATGAGACAAAGATCAGTAGTGATATCAACAAATGTACACATAAAGAGGGGAGTGAGACAAGGATCAGTAGTGATATCAACAAATGTACCCATAAAGAGAGGAATGAGACAAGGATCTGTAGTGACATCAACAAATGTACCCATAAAGAGAGGAATGAGACAAGGATCTGTAGTGATATCAACAAATGTACCCATAAAGAGAGGAATGAGACAAGGATCTGTAGTGACATCAACAAATGTACCCATAAAGAGAGGAATGAGACAAGGATCTGTAGTGATATCAACAAATGTACCCATAAAGAGAGGAGTGAGACAAGGATCTGTAGTGATATCAACAAATGTACCCATAAAGAGGGGAGTGAGACAAGGATCTGTAGTGATATCAACAAATGTACCCATAAAGAGGGGAGTGAGACAAGGATCTGTAGTGATATCAACAAATGTACCCATAAAGAGGGGAGTGAGACAAGGATCTGTAGTGATATCAACAAATGTACCCATAAAGAGAGGAGTGAGACAAGGATCTGTAGTGATATCAACAAATGTGCCCATAAAGAGGGGAGTGAGACAAGATGTGTTCTGTCTCCAAGTCTATTCAACCTGTACACAGAGAACATCTTCACACACTCAGATGAGCTACCAGGACTGAACATAGGGGGAAGAAATGTTAACAATTTAAGATATGCAGATGATACAGTCCTTCTAGCAGAGAGTCCACAGAACCTACAGAAACTAATAGATAAGATATACAAGACAAGAATGGGACTTGAGATCAGTATCAGGAAGACCAAAGAAATTATGTTGAACAGGAAAGACTAGATGTCACAAATGGATACAACCATAAACAAAGGGAGACTGGAAGAAGTGACAAACTATTGCATACACTAACTGAGATGGGAGATGTAAGATGGAGATAAAGAAAAGAAAGAAATGGTAAAACACACATTCAACATTATGAAGACAGTGCTGTTATCTAGAAATCTGCCCATAAAAACAATATTAAGATTTGTAAAGTATTATATCTACTCTGTTTTACTGTAAGGGGCAGAAACCTGGACTCTAAGCAAAAAGATGGACAGAAAGATTAATGCAGCAGAAATGTGGTTCTACAGAAAGCTAGATCATATAACACAGAGAATGAAAAAGACAAATGCACAAGTTTTAGAACAACTCCAAGTGCAATGTGAACTTTTCAAAGAAATAAAGACATCACAATATACAGAAGACCACACTAGAAGGGAAGTGGAAGGAAAAAAAAAAGCAAGAGGAAGACAGAGATGTAGATGGGAAGATATCATACGAGAGTGGACAGGACACAGCCTAGCTGAATGCACCATCAAGGCGAGGGAGCGAGCGAACTGGAGATTTATTACCGCCAACCTTTGTTCTAAAGAAGGCACATGATCATTTACTTGCATACCTCGACAGCTACATAAGCCAGGAGAGTGACAGCAGAAAGGAAGTTTAGAGTTAGAACCGCAAAAGCAGCAACGACCTTCCAGAATCTTGAGAACATAAGGCACTCTATAGTACTGTCTCCTTTACTTTTTGGGATTACAATAGACTTCATAATGAAACAATGCTGCACAGGTAACACAGGTATTGACTGGGTACATGGGACCCAACTAGAAGATCTTGATTTTGCTGATGACATAACTCTTATCAGTAATAATGTGAATTCCATGCAAGAAAAAACAGATAGCCTGTCTTCACTGGCGAGCAAAATAGGACTTGAAATTAACAAGGACAAAACAAAAATAATGAAAATTCCCATCAATCAAAATGGAAAAATACACATAGAAGGGACAGATATTGAAGAAGTCAATCAATTTGCATACCTTGGCAGCTACATAGACCAGGATGGTGACACTAGAAAGGAAGTTAGGATCATAATTGCAAAAGCAGCATCAATCTTCAAGAATCTTGAGAACATATGGAATTCAAAAGTTATAAGCACAAAAACCAAGTTAAGACTATTCAATTCAAATGTAATATCCACCCTCATTTATGCATGTGAAAGCTGGAAAACAACTAAAGAAATAGAAAAGAAATTAGACTCTTTTGAAAACAAATGCCTAAGGAAAATACTCGGCATCAAGTGGAATGAATTCAAGAACAATGCAGAGATAAGACAGATGACTGAACAACAACCAGTCTCATGGGTGATCAGGAAAAGGAGATGGACATATGTTGGTCACTTGATGAGAAGAAATGATCAGAGAATCCCAAAACAAGCTATCAAGTGGAACACAACAGGCCGAAGAAAAAGGGGCAGACCGCGTGAAACTCTGAAGAGGACATTATTAAGAGAGGCCAAGTTAACAGGCATAAAATCCTTTGATGAGGTTGAAAGACTCGCCGAAGACAGGAAAAATTGGCGAACTACTTTGCGAGCCCTATGTGACGTTTAACGGCACGGGAAGGATATAAGATAAGATAGTAAGAAGCACAAAAACCAAGTTGAGACTATTCTATTCAAATGTACTATCCACCCTCATTTATGCATGCGAAAGCTGGAAAACAACTACAGAAACAGACAACAAATTGAAAACAAATGTCTAAGGAAAATACTCGGTATAAAGTGGAGCTAATTCAAGAACAACACAGAGATAAGGCAGATGACTGAACAGCAATCTGTGATCCGAAAAAGGAGATGGGCATATGTCGGTCACCTGATGAGATGAAACAGTCAGAGAATCCCAAAAAACAGGCTATCAAGTGGAAGACAACAGACCGAAGAAAAAGAGGTCGACCACGTGAAAGAGGACATTGTTAAGAGAGGCCAAATTAATAGGTATCAAATCCCTTGATGAGGTTGAACTGGTCGCCAAAAGCGGAATACCTGACGAACTACCATGCGAGCCCTATGTGACGTTTAACTGCACGGGAAGGATGTATGATGTAAGATATTTACTCTTAGGTTTGATGTGATCACGCCCTCTTTTCTTCTCAGGTTTCGGTCGATCGGGATTAACCGTCATTAGCAGCCTTCATCGTTACCTGTCCTTGCTGCCTATCACCAACAGAGGGTTCTCAGTACAAATTACCTCCCCATTATTATCTTCTCCCCTACCGGTTCAATACATAAACATCAACAAGGGACATAACTTACAGCGTTGCATTTACGTCCCCGTGTTCTTAAAAAATCTATCTTTATTGATTGGTAACAGTTTTGTGAGACATTTGGCGGGTGATATATTAAGTATTCCGACTTGCTGACATTAATGTGGCTGTGCTCGAAGATTCTGTGCCTATTGGCTATACACACGAAGTGATCTTTTTTTAAGATCTTGTGTATAGTCATATGACCTCCATTTTTTTTCGACTGAAGAAGTGGAATCCATTTCTCCCTTGTGAATAAAGTAGAGACCTTTACGATTATAGTTATAATTTATGTTCTTGATTTGGCGACAACTGGTTGATACTGTGAACAGAATGTTAACGTTGAAACATAGCACAGGAGGATTTTAAACACTAAATGGCAGGACAAGATCAGGAACAAGGAGATCTGGGAAAGGGCAGGACAAGAACATATAAACCTACAAATCATGCGTAGGAAATGGAGGTGGAGTGGCCACACTATGAGAAAACCCGACACCAGTATAACAATACAGGCGCTGACATGGAATCCCCAAGGAAATAGAACGCGATTAAGGCCTATACTTACTCGCAGAAGAGAAAGTATGAAAGGGCTCAAAGAGCACTCTCTTTCAACTAAAGAAGACATGTAGAGCTTTATCAACCCTCCTCCAACTAAAGAAGACACGTAGAGCTTTATCAACTCTCCTCCAACTAAAGAAGACACGTAGAGCTTTATCAACTCTCCTCCAACTAAAGAAGACATAGAGAGCTTTATCAAATCTCCTCCAACTAAAAAGACATAGAAAGCTTTATCAACATATATATATATATAATATATATATATATATATATATATATATATATATATATATATATATAAAAGACATATAGAGCTTTATCTGTCGAACTCTCCTGCATCTTGAAAAGACAAATAAACTTTTATCTGTCAAGTCTCCTCCATCTTGAGAAGACAGACATTGCTTTGTCTATTAACTCTCCCCCATCTAGATAAGACATATAGTCCCGTAATGTGATATACGTCATCGTTTGCAAAAGATGCAGAATAACATATATTGGTGAGACTGGCCTCAGATTAGGGGACCGCATGCAAAAACATCTGTACGACATCGCCCACCATGCTTCGAAACCAGTCCCAAATCATTTCAATGGCCCCAACCACAGAGGCAAATCTGATTTTCTGGTAACAGCCATCAAACAATGTCACGCAGATGACACAAGCCGCCTGGCGCTTCAAAACCGCTGCATTCAAAATTATGGGACGCTGGAGCCACATGGGTTAAACTCGCTGTTTAGCCACACTTAACATTCTCTTCAATAATTATAGTACCCTCTCTACTAAGCTCCACCCCTTCTTACTTTTCAAACCTCCTCACAGCATCACTTTGCAACCCCTTTTTCCCAGTCATCTATTTCAACTTCTCCTGGCTAGGTCCACATTGTATCACTCTCTCTCTCCACTCCCCGGATCCCCATCCACCCCCCCCCCCCCAGTTACAACCCACCAACCACATATCACAGGTCTCTATTTAAACAGTCTCCACGTTCTACTAAATCCATTCCTGACACACACCGCCGGACAAGTCACACCTTACAATTTACAGCTAAGTACTCCTTAAAAAAAGTTTTAAAAAAAATAGTATTCATGTGAATATATACTTTATCTCCTCTCTCTATTTCTTCGTCCTGTATGTTTTTGTATGATTAAGGCTCACGCCGAAACGTCACAACTTTGTAATCGTTAAGTAATAAAGCTGCTCCTACTTTTTCCTAGTTTATACATTCCAGAGAAGACATATAGAACTTTATCAACTCTCCTCTATCTAGCCTGTCAACTCTACACCGTCTAGAGAAGGCAAATAGAAATTTGTCTGTCAACTCTATACCATCTAGGAAAGAGAAAAAGAACTTTGTCTGTCAACTCTACTCCATGTAGAGAAGATATATATATATATATATATATATATATATAAATATATATAGTTTTGTCTGTCAACTCCTCATCATCTAGAGAAGATAAGTAGAACTGTGTCTGTCAACTCTACACCATCTAGAGAAGACATGGAGCCTTGTTTGTCAACTCTACACCATCTAGAGAAGACACATAGAGCTGTGTCTGTCAACTCTCCTTTATCTAGGGAAGACATATATAGATTTGTCTGTCAACTCTCCTCCATCTAGAGAAGATATTTAGAGCTTTGTCAACTCTCTTTCATGTAGAGACGACATAAAGAGCTTTATCTGTCAACTCTACACCATCTAGGGAAGACTTATAGAGCTTTGTCTATCAACTATCAACTCCCCTCCATCTAGAGAAGACATAGAGAGCTTTATCCGTCAGTTCTCCTGCATATATAGAAGATATATAGAGCTTTGTCTGTCAACTCTCTTACATCTAGAGAAGACACATAGATCTTTGTCTGTCAACTTTCCTCCATCTAGAGAAGACATACAGAGCTTTATCTGTCAACTCTGCATCATCTAGTTAAGATTTATAGAGCTTTGTCTGTCAACTCTCCTCCGTCTAGAGAAAATATATAGATATTTGTCTGTTAACTCTCCTCCATCTAGAGAAGATATATAGAAATCTCTTCCATCTAGAAAAGACATATATAACTTTGTCAACTCTCCTCCATCTAGAGAAGACATATGGAGCTTTGTCTGTCAATTCTACACCATCTAGAGAAGACATATAGAGTTTTGTTTGTCAACTCTCCTCCATTTAGAGAAGACATATAGAGCTTTGTCTGTCAACTCTCCTCCATCTAGAGAAGACATATGGAAATTTGTCTGTCAATTCTACACCGTCTAGAGAATACATATAGAGCTTTGTGTGGACGACAGTCTTCCATTCTTTCTTCACGTCTACTTATCTCTGGTAGCTGTTTTAGCTGGTATGTTGAATTATTGGCTCTTTGGGATTCTTTGCAGTCTCACTTTCTGACCTCCAATTTTATATTGCCTGGGGCAAAAGTTCTCTTTATGATTTTGACATCGAAATGTTGCAGTTTTTTTTTTCCTTTTTAAATCTTTATAAATATTTATTTTTTGATGGTAGCAGTGTCAGAGCTAAAATTATCAATAACTAATTGCTAAATGGTTCAACCATTTTAAGCTTTGCTGTTGTTTTTGCTGTTGTTGCTGCTGTTACGGTGGTTGTTGCATCTGCTGCTGTTTTTTGTGTGCTGATGCTGCAGTTTTTATTATTTTTGTTGTTTTGTTTCTGCTACTGTTGTTTATATTGTTGTTCTTTCTGTTGTTGTTTCTGTTGTTGTTTCTGCTGTTGTTGTTCTTGCTTGTGGTGGTGTTGTTATTATTGTTTTTGCTGTTTTTGCTGTTTTGATGTTGATGCTGTTGTTATTACTGTTGTTGTTGTTGCTACTGTTGTTGTTTATGATCTTCTTCTTCTTCTTCATAAAACGTATTGGTGGTCGTCGTTACGCGCGTTGTAAGCCCCGAGACATCCGACTTCGGCTGGGGGTATTTTAAGATTGTTATTTTGTTTCTCCGCGGAAACCCCTGTGTTGACTGGCCACCAGGGACAGGTAGAGTAGGGTCTGGTTCGGCTATGCTTCACAAACCCCGACACAAGCAATCACTGATGAATCTGTGCCCGCTATCTCACTCAATTTTGAGTGCCACATCTTGCTAATTTTGAATTCCTTTCTCGTGCAAGCCTACTGCACCTTGTGAAATGAGGATATTGGACGTACAGGTGAGAATCACGGCTTTCCTTTGTCCTTGACTAAATCACATGGACAAGGATAAAACGAAACATGAGTAGCCTCCCTTTTTGGAGAGCATTCGTTGGAGGGACCTGGATAACCCAGTTGTTACATTTTATCCACGAGAGTTTAGTTTCATGGGCTAGGCCTGGTATTGTTTTCACCTGGAAGTTTTATTTTCGTGCAGTTGTCTTTCATTGTGTCACTTGTGGTTTAAGTTAAGTTCTTGGTGGTTGTGCAGTTTGCAGCTGCTGGCCAGTAGCTTGGGCGTATTAAAGGCTTTGATTGACAGCTCTTCCTCGACAGTAATTTGTGTGCTAAATGTGGCCTTGACCTGGTTTACTCTGACTTTGGCTTTTCTCACTTAACACTTCGGTTGTCAGGTGTTGGAAGCTCATTTCGGGCCTGCAGTGGATGCATTGTAAAAAAAAGTGTCGAGCATTTCCCTTAGTCTTCTTTTAAAACAGTGGTTCCCAAACTGTTTGCATCCAAAGATCGCTTTTTTTCAGCTACGTATTTGTTTCTTTGTGTTATCTCCCTGTAACTGCGAGATGTTCTTCTTCGCAGCCGATGCCTTTGAGGTGTTGAGGCACAGCATCGTATCGGCGTGAGAGCGGGTTATGGCAACTGTTTTTCAGTCCCGGAGTACAGCTAAAAAGCAGTAGGGTGGGGGTGGGTGCAATGCTTCTTTAACAGACTCCACTACCATAGGGACTATGGCGATCCTTGCCCCGTTAGCCAGGCTGGGCCTGTTACTGAGAGTATCGCGGAGATGTGGGACGAGGTCTTGGTCAGCTATGGGCCGCTAACCCTGACTCTAGCATATCAGCTATGGTTCGCTAACCCTGACGCTAGCATATCAGCTATGGGCTGGTAACCCTGACGCTAGCATATCAGCTATGGTTCGCTAACCCTGACGCTAGCATATCAGCTATGGGCTGGTAACCCTGACGCTAGCATTACATATCAGCTATGGTTCGCTAACCCTGACGCTAGCATATCAGCTATGGTTCGCTAACCCTGACGCTAGCATATCAGCTATGGGCTGGTAACCCTGACGCTAGCTATGGTTCGCTAACCCTGACGCTAGCATATCAGCTATGGTTCGCTAACTCTGACGCTAGCATATCAGCTATGGTTCGCTAACCCTGACGCTAGCATATCAGCTATGGGCCGCTAACCCTGACGATATCATATCAGCTATGGGCCGCTAACCCTGACGCTAGCATAACAGTTATGGGCCGCTGAATGCCTCATCGGGGAGGCGTATTCACCCCCTTTCAACTAGGTAAACGTTGCGGATCATCACACACCTATATCCTCCTCGATGTATGACATGCCCCTGACTGCAAATGCGAAACAGGAATCTACACTCCAGTGCCCGTCCCGCAGCGCCGCCCCCACTACCAGAAAGCCCTCCCCAGCTCGTCGTTCTCTGGACACAGAAGAACAAGCTTCAACATGTAGCACATCTTGTGTGTGTGTGTGTGTGTCCCAAAAGCTGTGAGATTTCAAGGGCTGCCGCTAAACGAAAGGCTGCAAAACGAAGCACTTTTGCAGGCTCCATCTTTGAGTAGGGAGCTTATTATTGGATACTGACAACTAAATATTGCAAAGAATGGCAGGCGACGATTCTGCCCCACGAATCACGAACCGCGAATCACGAACCACGAATCATGAACCACGAATCACGAATTACGAATCACGAATCATGAACCACGAATCACGAATCACGAATCACGAATCACGGACCACGAATCACGGATCACGAACCACGAATCACGAATCTCGAATCACGACTCACCTGAGCTCCGTTTTCTGGCCGTCTCTAAACCTGTTTTATCCCGGACATGGAGGTCAAAGGTCATTTCTATACTCCTGCTTTCTGTAATAAACTTGAACTCACAGATAAACCCGCGGTAAAAATGAAGTATTATTCATACAGAACACGACGAGGAACAATTGACCCTGTGGCAGTCATTCAACGTTACAGCATTACTGGCTGGGCTATTCAGAAGCAGAACATGCTTGTCATTTTCTACTCAAAACCTAGTTTCGTTGAAAAGCCACTCTCTCTTGTCTCCGCAGTGATCGTTCTTTGGACGCTGGTTCTTGACAACAGGGGAAACAATGCCAGGAAACAAGTGATCCATAAGAGTCAGTTGTTGTGTGCCCCATCGTCAGGTTGTCCGTGAAGACTGAAATGATGATGTGAATGGACCATAATGTGACCCTTGATGCTGAGGACGACCGTGAAGAACATAAAGGTCAAATCAGCCGGAAATGAACTGACTGCCACGTGTGAAGATTACTTGTGCTGGAAAATTAACATGATACAGGCTGATATGTAAGTTACTGATGTAAATAGATATTTTATATAAATATTACATACAAAATCTTACACTTGGAATTTACAAACGTAAATTCGAGTTTAAATTTCAGATATGCTGTGTTGAAAGCAAATATTTACTGTAGACAGGAAACTATCTGTTGGAGAGAACAAAGCAACTCCTCAGATCATCAGAAGATTACATCATCCTCAGACTACAGCTTCAGCTCTTTAAACTTTCGAACGCTCTAAAGGGGTTTGGCCCCTTCAGGTCATGTAGTAGAATATGCTGTGAAGTAGATAAATTTACTTTTTTTTGCCTTTAAAGCCCCTTGTTGTTTGTACAGTTAGTTCTTTTTCAGTTCCTGAGTTTGTGCAAACAGTTGCACGTGAAAATTATGAGAGTTTTGTGTGGGCGATTGAGCATATAAAACCTTGCAAGGATTTTTGAAAAAAAAAAAGAATTAGAGAGAGAATGTTGCTTTGAATCATTAAGCTGTAGCTGTTTGTAGCGCGTGTTAGAGTTATGTAGCCGTTCATGTTATTTCTGTGCCCATGGCTGTGGTATTAGCTCTTAGTTTAGCTGTACAGAATCTTATTTATCAGATATTTCTGTTTCGTTTGATATATGACTTGCCTTAATTCGCCCATTTTGGCTGTTTTCATCATCATCATCATGTGACGTGTGTTTTATGACTGCATTGACTTCATCTGTGATCTTTATGTGCCACGTTACAATTCGTATTCCTGGGATGCCTGATCAGAGTATATCATCCCAGGACTTGTGTTAGCGATGTTACTAGTGTATTTTGCAGATCGAATCACCGGGAACAACCGTGTTAAGAACACACTTATCTTACCATGGTCTTTGTGAGAGAGGGGACATAGAACTGATTGCTTAAAAATTCTGCCCTACTTCTGTAGCCCGGAAACCTGTAGCAATGAACATTAATTTTAATTGTTATTTTTGTAAAATGTAATATCAGGATGGTGGAGGGATGGGTAGATGGAGATCTCCGGTGGGGATGAGGAAAGTCTGATGTGAAACCAATGAGTCCAGAATGTGACTAAATTAATGGTCTCTACAACAATGGCTGCCAAAATGATGTAAATAAAACAGAGTGAGCAGACTATAGGTGGCGGAGAATGGATATTGCGTGTCATATTCCACATCCCAAAGTCCGAGAGTCTCTGTGAAACTGTCTCAGAGCCGTTGGGCTTGCCTTGGAGAAGTGGCTTGTACAGCCACCAGAGGCTGGTAAACAAAGTTTTGGCCAGGCTGGCCTACACCATTGTCTTCATGGCAGTCCGAACAAGACCACAATCTGCCCTAGCAAGGAAAGGTGCTGAAGTCGGAGGTACCCAGCCAGAAGGCGCAAAATAAAAAAAAAAATCAGGGTACCACACATTATCGCTAAGTGCGTACGAAGAAAAAGTCACCTGTACCTGCTAAAATGGTGCTGCTAAAATCACGGTTCCCAGAGGTCTGTAAGTCGTTGGTTTAAAACTACTTTCCGAGGCTGAAGATATTGCCCGGATGTTCATGTCTTTAACCAAAATTCCTTGCTATTTGCTTCTTATTGCGTGAGACACAACAGTCGAACGAGCGATATCTGGGGTCCGTATAACCGAAGGTGAGCACCACCGTATCGCTTGTGTATCTGGAATCGTATCTTAAATTTACAGCTTTATTACCCGCACTGTCTGATTTATATTGTGTCTCCTTAGAGCTGTGAACTCAGGAAGGTTTCGGCAGTCAACGCCGATGTATCCAGTGCAAATTAGACTGAAAAGTTTGAAGAATAAGAGCCCAGGAGGAAAAAAGGAACAACAATAAACAATTAAAAAATCTTCTCCAGGTACAAAATGTATAAACCAGGAAACAAGTAGGAACAGCTTTATTACTTAACGAGCACACGGTTCAGACGTTACGGCGTAAACCCTAATCATAAAAAACACACAACACGAAGAAAAAGAGAGAGAAGATAAAATATAACTTCACATGAATGCTATGTTAAAAAACACAGGAATGGGAAAAAATAATAATAAAATAAAATGAATGGAGCATTTAGCTCTCTCTTGTAAGAAGCTGTGCTCAGAAGTGCGAATGGTTCTAAGGACTGTTATAGTCGGAGGTGTGGATGGGGGATACGCTCTCCACTCCAATGAAATATCTCCAAGGCGTGCGTCTCAAATAGCATCTGACAGTCAAGTCCAGCTCCTGGCCTTCTCGTGGCAGAACTGTTCAAACTGACAGGAGAAGGGGCGAAGGCGATTATCTGGCGCCTGAAAACCAGACGCTTCGGGTAGATGAGAGTCATGTTTGGTAGCTCATCTACCGCTGCTGGCGAGATTCTTCGGCTCCCGTGCGTGGAGTGGGGCTCCCCCCGGCCGGTGAAGAAAGGTGCGAATGGGGTTGCCGCGCGGCGACACTGCAGAAAAGGTGAAAGAAAAGATTAAGTGAAGTAATCAGTAGTGTCGAGGTCAGGACTGCTCAAATCACGGCACCTCTGGTCTGGAGGTCGCCCACGTCCCATGTGCACTCATACCGGGCGAATTGTCTGACCGACTTAACCCAGAGGTTAAGACACTGCTGGCGAAATTCTTCATATGCCGCGCGTGGAGTGAAACTCCTCCCGGCCAATGAAGAAAATGCGAAAAAGCAATTAGGGTTCCCGTGCGGCGCCTATGTGAAAAGGTGATGGAAAGGATAAAGTGAAGCTTAATCGGTATATCCAGTAGTATCGCAGCGAGAGCTACTCACACCACGGCACCTCTGCTCTAGAGGCCGGCCACGTCCGATATACACCAATACTGGTGAAATATGCCTAAACCGGCTTAAACCAGGGGTGAAACTTGATGGCTACTCATGCCACGGAGCCTCTGCTCTAGATGTCAGTCACGTCCTAAGAACGCCCATACTGGGATAATACACCTAAACTAGCTCAACCCAGGGGTAAATCTTACTAGTGACGAAGATTCGTCCTCCTGGACAAAAGCTCCGTCCTGGTCACAATTAGGAAGGGGAGCGGTCACAACCACAAAATGCTGAAGTCGGAGACACTGGACCAGTGTAGTCTAGACAAAAAAACCACCTCTCCCCCGGCTGGGATGTATGCATGTCCTAATCACACTGAGGTTTTCCGGTGAGAAAGTCCAACGCTGGGCTGGATGGGCAACCACCTCTCATCCAGCGGATATACACAGGTATCCCAAAACACGTCGAGGCTTTCCGTTGAGAAAGTCCAACTCTAGATTAAACTAGTGCAACGAAAACCGCGGTGTCACGCAGTTCCCGCTTCTGAGACCCACCGAGAATACAGGCTCTAGCCTGCGATATTCTGAACCTCTATGATCCTCTCGGGGATCTCGTGCGGTCCTTTTGCGGACCACGGGGGGAACCATGGGACCTATCGAGGACCACAGGAGTAAATTCAGTAGGATCACAGTTCGGTAGAAGCGAACGAAGAAGAAGAAGAAATGTGAATAGTGGAGTGTAGGGAATGTTTAAATGGAGACTTTTGATGTTTGATAGGTGGTTCCTATACAAGGATTGGGGGGGGGGGGGTGTGGAAACTGTGACAAGGGGAGAAAGTGATACAATGATAATTTAGCCGAGAGAAGGTGGAGTAGGTGATTATAGTTGGAGTAGAGAGGTTTAATGTAATGCTGTGAGGAGGTTCTGAAGTATGTGTTACAAGTGAGAAAGAAGTGGATCTTAGTGCAGACGAAATATAATTATGGGAGAGGGGAATATTAGGTGTAGTTGAATTCCGAGTTAAAACCATGTGCTTCCGGCGTCCCATATTCCTGAATGTAGCGGTTCTCAAGCGCAAGGCGGCTTCTGTTATCAGCGTGACATTTTTTATGCCTGTCACCAGAAAATAAGATTTTCCTCTGGTGTTTGGGCCATTGAAATGATTAGAGACTTCTTTCGAAGCATGCTGGGTTATATCATACAGGTGTTTCTCATATGGTCACCTAATCTGAGACAAGTTCCACTAATATAAGTTATCTTGCATCTTTTGCATACAATGACATATATCGCGTTACGGGACCCAGGTATGAATCCCTCATGGAGAGTAAGGATAGTTTTGGGAAAGGTGATCCCATTCGTTTCTCAAACTATAGGGCAGGTAACACAAGAAGGCGGTTACATTTTCAGGTGCCGTCATATGCAAGGTGGCTATGGACGAGGATGTCCTTAAGATATGGTTCCCGTCTGTATTGTTAATAGGGGTAGATCGAGAAGATGTCACGAGTATCGGGGTCCAGTTGGATTAGTGGCAGATAACGATAAAGAATTTTCCTAAACATCTGACCATGGGAGGGGGGAAATGGAGCACTAATTTAACTCTGTCCAAATACATATTTGGCGTCTGGATGGCGAAGTGGTTAATGCACTAGTCTCTCATGGCGAAGGTCGAGGGTTCGAATCCAGCCGTAATCACCCTTAGGTAGAAATGAGTACCTGACTTCTTCTGAAGCCGGGGACGGAAAGGCGGCTAGGCTGACCACATCACCCTCTAGTGTGCTGGCCACATCGCCTCTAGTATGCTGACCACACCCATCCTCTAGTGTGTTGGCTACACCCACCCTCTATTGTGCTGACCACACCCACCCTCTAGTGTGCGGGCCATACCAGCCTCTAGTGTGCTTGCTACACCACCCTCTACTGTGCTGACCATAATCACCCTCTAGTGTGCTGACTACACCCACCCTCTAGTGTGCTGGCTACACCCACCCTCTATTGTGCTGACAGGTCAAGGGACACTAACATCATATCCACATATGCCTCTAAGGCCCGGCAAGCTAACTTTACTTATTTAAAAACAGATTATTACCTTATGGATATATCAGGGGCCGAACAGTATACGGAGGGATCTGGAGTCATTCCTAATTTTAGCCTAGGGGCTCAAGTGGTGGTTAATTCGCCGCTGGGTCATTAGTCCTCTGTGTTCCCAATGGAGCACAAGACATCAACAAAGGTTCTCCAGCCACTATTGTCCTGAGCAAGTCAGGACTACGTCTTTCCTGCTTTCTTTAGGTTCTTCCTGTGTTGTGCGTCTCCATGTTGGCCCTGGATGTTTGGTGCCACACAGGGTGTGGGTCACGGCGACTTGGAGACCAAGGGTGGAGCTTCCCAAAAGAAAAAAGCAGCCAGAAGTACAGTGCTTCTCGGCAGATTCCGTAGCCACAGAAGCCACAGCTGTCCTTGCCCATTTTTCCAGACTGACATTAATGATGGATTAACATCATCCACAGGCCCCTTGGCTAAGCTTAGCTCAGCCTCCTCCCACATTTCAGCCTATACCAGTCATCCTCTGACATAAAAATCCATAATCTGCATCCTCTGACATAAAAATCCATAATCTGCATCCTCTGACATAAAAATCCATAATCTGCATCCTCTGACATAAAAATCCATAATCTGCATCCTCTGACATAAAAATCCATAATCTGCATCCTCTGACATAAAAATCCATAATCTGCATCCTCTGACATAAAAATCCATAATCTGCATCATCTGACATAAAAATCCATAATCTGCATCCTCTGACATAAAAATCCATAATCTGTATCCTCTGACATAAAAATCCATAATCTGCATCCTCTGACATAAAAATCCATAATCTGCATCCTCTGACATAAAAATCCATAATCTGTACTTGAAAAGTATAAAATTAAAAGGAGGACATCTGTCGCTCTTCAGAAAGTAGAACTAAAGAAACTGTGGAGAAGAATAGATAGAACTACAAAAATAAGATTTTTAAGGGCATGCATCTTTAACATCGCAACATATGCCTATGAGACATGGACACTTAACAAAACAGCTGAGAAACACATAAATGCCTTTGAATGTAAATGCTACAGAAGAGTCCTTCAAATATCATGGACACAACCAACAAATATATCTATACTACAAGAACTTAATATTGAATAAGGTGGGTTAGTAAAGATGATTAAACAGAGAAAACCTAAATATTTTGGGCACATCAAACGTCATGATAATCTAGAGAAGACCGTCTTGGGTGGGTATATAATGGGAAAAAGAAAAAAAAAAGGCAGATCAAGTCAAAATGACTGCAAGACATCGTTGATAATCTGCAAATGGAGGCATCAGCAGCAGAGCATCTTGCTTTCAACCGAGAGGTCTACAGGAGAGCTGTTACAGAGGCAATGTTCCCCGAAGGGAAGTGCAAATGACAGACTGTACTTGAAAAGCTTGTTTTGCCCTTGACATCGGATCCCAAAGTTTTCCGGGCCCCTAGGCTGATGTTTGAATGGTTAGGTGCTCGGTTGTCAGTGGTACCGGGTTCAAGTCTCAGCAGTCAGAAAAAGGGCCCGAGGCCCACCCATCCTCTAAAAAATGATTATCAGAGAAACGTGTGAAGGTAAATGCTGCCAGGCGTGATACTGACCACTTTCATGAACTTAAGATCATGGAAAATACGGGCCCTAACACCTAATACGTCTTAACTGCACGAAAACGGGAATTTTATCTCTTTTACCCTTATCTCGGCTGAAATCTGTTCAGCCTAATGGATACTCACTGGCTCAAACTGTTACCAAGGGCACCAGCGAAGAAGGGGGAAAGGTCTTGACAAGGCACGACTATCTGGCCTAGCAAACCTGTCGGCAGCCTAACTCTGTTACCCCCTCCTTCCCCCCCACAAATTAAAAAAAAATATCTCGCCGAGAAAGAAAATGGAGTATCAGGGAGTCAGGGCGTGCCCCACAGCTACTCCTCTGAAGAGTATAGCTTCTTTTGTTAGCTTCGTCTCTCAGCTGATGGCACAAGCTGTGCTGCCTGACAGTCAACGCACCAATTATCACGCATCAATTTTGAACAGCTCTATCATCGCTGACAGCTTGATGGCAGTCCACGTTCCGATGCTGTGACAGCATGTTCTGGACAAGAGAATGGAGAATCTGATTCCACATTAGTGGGGGCAGGGCACTAGTGTAGGGAGCGAAACAGCTACACTGTACATTAGATCAGCGATTCTCAACCAGTGGTGTCCATGTCTCTTTCAGGACACGGAAACCAAACGGTGCGATAGTGGAGGGGAAAAAATTGTTTTAGATTAGAACAGTGCTTCCCAAACAATATGGTCTGTACTCTTCTCACCTCCAAAGTCACCTCTTTAGTGCTTCCAAAAACTTTTCTAGAAACTCATTTAATTTTGATTTTGTGGTATGAAGTGCCTTTTACTTTCAAGGGGCCGACATTGTATGCTTTTGGAACCACTAGTTTCATCATCATCATCATCATCATCATCATCATCATCATCATCATCATCATCATCATCTTCTTCTTCTTCTTCTTCTTCGCTGGAGCTGCGAGCTAGTTTTATTTGCAGCTGATGCGGTGAAGATGTTGAGGCACAACAATGTGTCGGATTGGGAGCGGGTTATGGTGATTATCTTTTGGGTCCCTGATTGGAACTAGAAATAAGTTATGCAACCCTTCCCTAACAGATTCCACCGCCATGGGGATTATGGCGATCCCTGTCTCGTTAGCTAGACTAGTCTTGTTAATAGGGGTACCGTTGGAGAGATGGGACAGCGTCTTGGTCAGCTATGGTTCCCGGGGCCCTGATCAAGCTTGTCAGCTGTGGTTCCCGGGGCCCTGATCCAGCTTGTCAGGTATGGTTCCCAGGGCCCTGATCAAGCTTGTCAGCTATGATTCCCGGGACCCTGATCAAGCTTGTCAGCTGTGGTTCCCGGGTCCCTGATCCAGCTTGTCAGCTATGGTTCCCAGGGCCCTGATCAAACTAGTCAGGTACGTTTCCTAGGGCCCTGATCCAGCTTTTCAGCTGTGGTTCCCAGTGCCCTGATCCAGCTTGTCAGCTGTGGTTCCCAGGGCCTTGATCCAGCTTGTCAGCTGTGGTTCCCAGGGCCCTGATCCAGCTTTTCAGCTATGGTTCCTAGGGCCCTGATCCAGCTTGTCAGCTTTGGGTCCAGACTGCCAAATCTGACGACGTCTTTGTTCCCCAGGGTGGCTGTTGGATTTAGAATTTTCTGGCTGATCCAGGAGCACGGTGAAAGCACACTATTAACATGTTTTAAATTCATAAAATATAGATAGTGATGATGATGATGATGAGCGGGAAATGAGAGGATGTTGAGCGATCCATCGAGGATCTCTGATAGTAAAAATGTTTAGAACTCTTGACCTGGGTTACCAAAGAAAATACTACCTTCATGTCTTGTCTTGTCTTGTCTTGTCTTGTCTCCTTCCTCATATACCTTTTGGTGTTGAGGCGACAAACAGACGTCTTGGTACGGCTCGACGATTTGCTTCATATAATGGGATATTTAATGCTTCTCTAACTTTCTTTCTCTATCTCCTGCTTGTGCGACCTCTTCCATTGTTACCTAAACATCTTAGTGTGAATTTTTTCTGTGATATACTGTCTGGTGGTAACCGTGTAATATGACCAAGCCATTTGACTTTGCTGTTTCTGGATATATAGTGTAATACTGGTGTTACTCCAGCCTTTGCCCATTTGGTGTCATTTCTTATTTGGTCTCTTGTTGTCACATTTGGTATTCTCCTTAAACATTCCATTTCTGTCGTGATGATTTTTCGTTTGTTTTTGGCTGTTAAATGTCCATGTTTGACAGTGATAGCATAGAGTTTAGAGTAGAACTGTGTTGTATAGTGAACTTTTTGTTTCAGTTGTGACGTATTTGGTTTTCAATAAAGGAGTCATTTGTCCAATGACCTGACTTCCTTTACTGCATCTGTTCTCAATCTCAGCGTCAACTGTCCATGATGATGATATTGTGTCACCTGGGTATTTGTAATATTTCACTTGTTTCAAGGGCTGTTTGTCTAGGAAGATCTTTATTTGGATTTCTTCTCTCGCTATGGTCATGACTTCTGTTTTTTTTTCTTTTTTTTCAGCACTGACCTTCCTGTTGTGTCTTTTCATGCCCTTGTTAAGTTATCCATAATTCTGTCTTCAACAGACCTAATTGTGCTTTGTTCCAGCGTCTAAAACTCTGCTTGTTTTTAGTCCCCTGGAAACGGGATATGTCAGCGACATTAAAAGGGACATACCAGGTGCACGTTTTCAGCGTTGATGTAAGACCGTCTAGGAGGTAAAGTATCGGCATGGCTTCCTGTGATGTGGGGCGGTGAATGGAAGATGGCGATTTCCGTATTTCTTTCAGCGACACGGCCGGAGACCTCTAGCTTCATTTAAGTAAGAGAACACAGTTTTGTAGGATTAGACCTCGAAAAAATCGTAGACAAAGCATTTTAGTGAGACGGGAGAGAAAGAAAATTCACAAGAGAATTACCTGGGGTTCGCACACGGACTCTGGTAGGACGAGCAGCCGACTAGCCACGAGAAAACAGCGTGCTAACGAACTGCGCTATCTCGCACCTCTAGCTTCAGCTGGGCGCATAAACATCACATATAGTACATAAAGTAAAGTAAAGATAGTCCCATAGGAAATGCCGTAGAGGATGAAGCGTTAGAGACTTCATTATGCTGGGCCATCAGCGTATGAGGTAGGGTGGTCAGTTCCTTTCCTCGCTGCCTTTCCTTACCAGATTTTCTCTGATATACCCATTTTACGAGGCTGGGTCGACCTGGGGACTGTATTGGTCGGAAAAATAATCCAACTTAGCTGAGGATTCGAATCCTCAACCATTCGATTGCTAGACGAGTGTTCTAACCATTACGCTAGCCAGTGCTTAGTACATAACATTTTTCATGTGCCCCTGTGTCACTGTGGTGGACAAACAAATATGCAAGTAAATAGCTATAATAATAAAAGTTATACTTTCTTTCTTTCTTACTTTTTTCTTTCCTTCTTGTGAAGCATTTTATTTACTATTCTCTGGGGTCACGACGCTGTCCAATTCGGCAATCAACGACCCACAGTTAGCATGCTGACCTTAAGGTTGACGAAGAACAGCTGACCAACCCTGTCCCACCTCTTCGTTGCTACACCCATTAACATGTCAAGTCTGGCTAACGGGACTTGATCCACGGCAACCCTAATATTGACGACCGAACCACTAGGTTACAGACTACCTTCTGGGCCAGAACAAACCATCCTTGACCGTTATATCTCCGCTGTCATTCGCCTTATCTCTCCTCGTCGTATACTACACGGTGATTCACAAGGCCGTGAAATTAGGCTGTCTGTGCACAGCTCCTCAGTGGGGACGTCCAGGACCAAGCGAAGATTCTGTGAATCGTGTTAGTGAAGCTTACCAGCGAAGCCCCCGCCTTCATCTCGGAATTTCGCATACCACTTCTTGATACTCTTGAAAACAGGCGCTGCCTTCCGGAATTCCTCTCGAAATCGTCGCTGCACAGTCACAACGGACGATGTTCTTGCTTATTCCAAACACAAAATGACTGCTCACGTTTAATGAACGCCATATTTGCAACTGCTGCCTCCTAGCGGCAAATCAAGGGAGCTCTACACGCGAGCTTTATTAAAAAAAAAAAAGGAGTTTCTCTCACTTTTGGAGTAATCTTCTTCTTCGTACGCATTGTCTGTCTACATCTGCAGTCCTGTCTCTTGGATACATTTCATTGTTTTGTGTAATTCATTTATGGAACCATAGAGCTTATCTTCTTTAATGGTTTCTCTGGGCCAGTAATTATTTCGCAGTGTGTCATAGTTGGTGCAGTTTTGGAGGATATGTTCCACAGTTTGGGGCACCTGGGCACATGTACATAGATTAGTAGTACCAACCTTAAACTTTGTATACATATGCCTTCGGAGTCGGCTGTGTCCTGTTCGGAGACGGAAGATGGTGACTTGTTCCTTTCTGTTTAGCATGTGATAGTCATCATGTGGTGGTGTTTGTGGCTTCCTGTAGGTTTTTATCATGCTCCTCCTCTGATTATAGGTGATTGGTATGTCTAGTTTCTCCATTTCAGTGCCCTCTTTGGCCAGACGGTCGGCTTTCTCATTGCCTGTTATCCCACAGTGGGAGAGAATCCACTGCAAAGTGACTCCGTGTTGTAAGCCAATTTTTGACAAGGCATCCTTAAGATCTGGTAGTTTGTTGCACTGAAGAGCTTCCATTACTGATCTTGCATCTGTGAGAATTACTAAGGGGTATGTATCAATTCTGGAGTCTGATAGTTTTTCAGCTGCAGCAATAATTGCCCTAACTTCTGCATCATAAGTTGTTGCAGTATTTTCCAGTGGGTATGGAAATCTTGTCAGTGGTGTTGTTTGGTTATTCAATATGTGCTCCTGCCCCTCCATTCTTTATGGCATTGTGTGCAAATCCGTCTGTATACACACGAATCTAAGTGTCACGTGGATAATTGTCATCTAGAACACTAAGTGTGGTTGTTGATCTTACAAGACTGCTTTGCATCTCACCATTCTGCACACCTTTCACTTCATTTTGAATAGTTATTTGTGTACAATCTGCTTCTTTCCATGGTGTATACTCTGGTACGGAAGGTCAGGTATCAGCTTACTCATACTCTTGGCCTGATGAATGAAGCTGCTTCTTTTAAGTCGTCTTAGTGCTATGCTATTGAATCCTTCAGGGGATGGCTTACAGAGCTGAGGAATTTCTCTCCCAGGACCATAACCTTTGTGTCTCTACGTTCTTTTAGCACTTGAACACCAAATATTTTCTGCATTTCTACTACTAATATGGACCTCATGGCACCTGTGATAATCCGTAGTGACTGATTTTGTACCTTGTCTAGATTATGCAGTGTAGTGTTTGATGCTGTGCACCAAGATGTTGAGCCATATTCTAAATATTGTAGAATAAGATGGAGTAATAATAAACATGATCTCTTACGTAGTTTATTTGTTGCAAATTTTAAAAATGTTTTACTGATTTATGAATAACCCTGTTTTTTTTGTAACGTTTATCTCCCCTTTCGCCACAGTCTCGAGTTTGGAATTGAGAGCACCTGTCCGGGAGCAGCCAAATGATGAAATTTTGAGACCCGTTGGATTTTATTTCTAACATTTGACAAAACAAAGATCTCGTAAATCACATAGAAGTGGTAACAAGCGTAATGGAAGATACCCTGTAATTAATTTTGCCAATCTGTTATCATGTCCGTCTACATGTAATTTAGGCTGTCCGGAGCTAAATCTTATCTTTATTCTTTCAGGAAAATCTTTCATGCAAAGAAAATTAGACTTTTTTGTAACTGCTGACGCGCATGAGATGTCACACCGGGGCAGTATTTTTTTGTTTTTTCTGGAGTTGTACTCAGGTGAGCAGAAATCTTCAGGTGTTAATTCACGCTTGGTAGCTCAACAAGTCATGCTTGATCGACCACAACTGATGATATTGATTTTGTTGATGATCGTTGAGGAAGAGACTGGATTCAACCGTGAAAAATCGCGATTTAAAACAGTCAATAAAACTTTGATCTTTCCTCGTTTATTTTTCATCTTCCAGATATTGATCTTTGTTTCCAATAACGAAACACTGTTACATCTTTCGTATCATCAGAGTTCTCTCTCGATGAGGCTTGTTTCAATTTCAGTATTGATTTACGAGTTGCAAATCTGGTTGCTACGCTGGAAGATAACGCGAATGTTAATCAACAGACGAGGGAGTATCGCGTTAATTTATTTGCTCGAGTGCTGCTTTTTATAGTTAAATAACTATGATCTCGCCCGCACTGATGAGATTACTATCGGTAGTGTTAAATTATCTTCGATAATTCAGGTACTCCTACATGTAATTATAATTCAGCTTTGCTGAACATTCCGATAAATCTCTCAGGTGTGCACGTCAGTCAGCAGAGGATGGGGGGGGGGGGGGGGAATTCATCTGTAAACGTAATAATAAAGACAGAAACACCAAAACAAGTGTCAAAATTAATATATTTGGGACAAATGAAAAACAGATGAAGGGACATGCCAAGCAAAAATTACTGGAAGAAAAGAAAATGGTAAATACAAGAGTTTCAGCTGCATGATGTAAAGTCTTATTATGAAAAGTATAGCACAAAGGAAAATGTCTGCAAAAGTGTCAGCTGCATGATCTAAAGTTTTACTTTGAAAAATATAGCACAAAGGCAGCTTTCCTGCAATAAGTGTCAGCTGGATGATTTAATGCCTTACTTTGAAAAGTATAGCACAAAGGAAGATGTTTTGCAGTAAATGTCAGCTGCATGATCTAAAGTCTTATTATGAAAAGTATAGCACAAAGGAAGCTGTCCTGGAGAAGTGTCAGGTGTATGATCTAAAGTCTTACTTTAAAATGTATATCACACAGGAAGCTGTTCTGCAGAATTGTGAGCTGCATGATGTAAAGTCTTACTTTGACAAATATAGCACAAAGGAAGCTGTCTTGGAGAAGTGCTTGGATTAAATAAGAAACTGTACAGAACATCGCGCCATTGCTCTGTCTCTCACGCCAAGAACAAACCACCATCGTCAGATAAGACACAGGACACTGCCGACTGCGAGCACACTTGTATCACGTCAACCTGTCACACAAAAGCGACTGTACATGTGAGACTGCCATCCAGACTCTAGAACACATGCGGAAGCTCTGCCCACTCTACCATGACGCCCAAATCCGAATCTGGCCACAGGGAGCCACACTAGAAGGCAAACTTTGGGTCGCAAAGTATGACTTCAAAAAGACTGCACAGTTTATCCGGACAATAAAGATAACATGTCAGAGACTAGAACCATGGAATGAAGAAGAAAGAAGATGAAGTAGTAGTAGTAGTAGTAGTAGTAGTAGTAGTAGTAGTAGTAGTAGTAGTAGTAGTAGTAGTAGAAGAAGAAGATTGATTGATTGATTGATCTTTATTTCAAAAGGGTTAAGAATTGGGCACGCAGACCTGTCTGACATTCTCCCCTTTATCATACATCTTTCACTCTATTCCAGACATTCTACAAATATGCTGTTCATATAACAAACATAACTAACATTGAAGCTGAGAGACATAAAATAAAATATAACACTTACGTTTCGCTCTTAAACATTCACTCAGTACAGAAGTAACTACATACATTATAAATGAATATCTACTAAACAAGATTTTCGGGACTTTTCAGAAAACAGTTAATTGTATTCGATGTCCGTAAGAGCATTTTAAGATAACTTTTAAGTTTTATAATTCATGGAGACATGTAGTCGACATCAAATAGATATTGGAAAAGCTTGTAGTTGTAGGAAGGAGTATAATTTATATTTTTTATATAGGATGGGAGGGTATTCCAAAGATGAGCAGCAGAATAACTAAAGCTTTTCTTGTAAAGATCAAGTCTAGGTTTTGGAAGACATATGTTGCTCAAGCGTTGGCTGCACTTTGGGCTAAATTTAAACAGGTTCCATAGATAAGGTGGGGCATGCCGTGAAAGAATTTGATGTACTAACTTGGCTTTGTTGAAGAGGAACCTGTTCTTAAGAGGTAATATTTTGATACGTTTGTGATGGTTAGTTGTTTGTGCTTGATCTTTGTCACTAATAAGCTTTACTGCTCGCTTTTGGAGTGAGCAAAGCCTCTTTGTATTTGACACTGAGCAACCATCCCAAACTGTTGAGCAATAGTCTAAATGTGTTTGTATATGAGATATGTAGTATGTCTTCCTAGTGTCTTGATCGATGAAGTGCTTAATTTTAGCTAATTGGTATACTTTTTTGTGCGATGAGTTTTGTTAGACATTGCACATGAGAGTTCCAGGTCATATGTTGGTCAATAATAAGACCTTGTGTTTTGTGCTCGCTAATGTTTTCTATCTGTGATGTTTCTGTACAGAGCCGAAGTGTTGTTTTTGTTGCGTTTTGTAGTTTCTGTCTTGTTGTTATGAGCATTGATTTTGTTTTATCGGTGTTTTTAATGATGCCATTATTTTTGCTCCATCTAATTAAATTGTATAACTCGACCTGAAGAGTTGATTCTAGATTAACACAATCGTAGTCACTGGTGTAGACTGTGAAACATCGGCAAAAAGGTCACAAGAAGAGTGTTTAAGATGAAGTGGAAGATCATTGATATAGATAGCAAAGAGCAACGGGTCTAGAATAGAACCTTGCGGAACACCAGTGTCAACTTTAGCAGAATGTGATAGAGAATTGTTGAAGAATACTACCTGTTATCTGTCTGAAAGAAACGATGTAATTAATTTTATTAGGCCAGGGTGCAGTCTATAAGTCTTTATTTTTCTTACAAGAATATCGTGGTCAATCATATCAAATGCCTTTTTAAAGTCGACAAAGATGGCACCACATAGCCTGTCGTCATTTATGTTTACTAACCAGTTTTCTCTCATGTTGGTAAGAGCTGTGTGGCAGGAATGATTGGGTCTAAAGCCTGACTAACTGTCTATGAGTAAATTGTTCTTGTGCATGTGTCGTAGAGTTATTTTGTGTATGTGTTTTTCGAGTGGTTTTGATAATGACGATAATATGGATATTGGTCTATAGTTGGTAAGATTGTTGGATGAGCCAGATTTAAAGCGAGGATACACCTTAGCAGTTTTGAAAGCCTCAGGGAAATAGCATTTTGCAATGCACTGGTTGTAAATATATGTTAGTGTATGTGAAATGACAGGTGCAGCATAACGTAAGATTACTAATATCATCAAGCCCAGCTGTATTGTTGTTTTTTAGGGTCAAGAGAAAACCGTGAAGTTCACTGACTGTTAAGAATGGAATGTGTAACTGTTTAAAATCAGTCCATCTGCTGTCCAGAATGTATGTAGATCATGTAAGTCGCATACAGGAGCTGATATTGATGATTTAAGAACGTTGATTTCTTCTCTGAAATGTGTACTGATATGTGGGCTAGTGTATGCACGATTGATGGTTTGAGAATCAAATTCTTTTCTTTTATTTGATAGGGTATTTATGGCTTTCCAAATTGATTTACTGTCTGATTTATTCTGTATTAGATTCCTGAGGTAATTTTTTTTCTCTTGTCTTTTTAAGTATTGAACTTTGTTTCTGAGAAGAAGAAGAAGAAGAAGAAGAAGAGGAGGAATATTACTTAATGATTTACGTTCTTAGCTTCCAGGTTAGAAAATAAAATGTTATTGTAAGTATTAAAGAACATTAAACAATGATAAAGAACACATGGCCCACAATGAGAAAGCCTGCTCTAATTTACGAAACATGCTTGAGTTAAAACACAGCAGTACAGCAAGACAATGAGAGACTTTACGAAACAAACTTTCAAATACTAGACCATGACTTGTGATTAGGGAAAAGGGAAATATTTCATTTCAATTCTGGGGGATTTTTTAAAAATTAAATATTTTAATTTACTGTAAAGTATGCAAGGAATGGAGATTATCTGTCTGACAGCGCGTAGAAACACTCCTGACATTTTCGGTAATTACAAACATATGAAGATTTTCACTTCATTCTTCAATCTATTTTTGCTTAAAGTGAATAAATTGCGTAAACGGTTAACTATATTTTAAAGGGTTGAAAATTAGCGTAGCAAAAGTGATTAGTGGGCTATTTTCCCATGCGTGGTCTTCATTATTCCCTATGTCCTTAAACTCTTTATCAAACCAGAAATGACTTAATCGAAAACACACCGACACACACACACACACACCACACACACACACACACACACCACACACACATACACACACCACATACACACATACACACACACACGCACACTCACACACACACACACACACACACTCACACACGAAAAACATTGCAGAAAAAAAATGTATGGAATGCCGAATTGAGCATATTTTCATGTCAAATTTTCACACAGCGTAAATGGCTATTCACACTTCTTCTACCTGGCATGAACAGCTTCGTGAAGTGTCATTCACGTCCGCGTCCTGTCTTACATGAATGCATGACGCAGACATGAGACAAGGACGTCCGTATAATTAAAATAAATACGGTACAATAGCTTTTTTTGAATAACGTATGACAAAGAGATGTATATTAAAAAATGTAAATAAATATATAATCACCTGCAGACCTCTAGGATTCATAACCAGGAGTCCTCTCCCTCCCCTTTCCCGCCACCCCTCCCCAAAGTTTACAGGGCAAAAACACTTGGGGGGGGGGTGGGGGTGGGGGTGGGGGGAGACTTCCCTTGAGGATCTAGAGAGATGTGTACTTGATTCCCCTCTCTGTAGCTGACAGTTTCCTGTATAACCAACAGCGTCAAACGACGTACATTCCACATTTTAACTGGATCAGCGGTTCTCATAATTTTTTTTTATCGTGACTTTAATCACATAGTGTCACGTGAGGCGATCTAGAAAATTGTTGTATATATATATATATATCTTTTAAACAAATATCCCAGCGAATGACCCGTAGGTACCTGTGGTCGAATGACCTAGATGAGGGAGCGGTCACACGAGTGACCGTGTGACCCTGATAAGACAGGTGAGGACAAAGAAAAGGTTCGTATAAACTAGGGAAAAAGAAGAAACGAAGTTTTGTTACTTAACGAGTACACAGTTGTGACGTTTCGGTGTGAATCTTAAGCATACAAAGAACACACGTCACGAAGAAATAGAGAGAGAAGTTAACATAAAAATTCACATGAATGCTATGTAAAAAAGTGAGTGGATAAAACTGGAATAAAAAAAAAATGAATGGAACGCTTATCTGTGACTTGTAAGAGGCTGTGTTCAGAAGTACGCACGGTGGAGTGTAGAGAATGTTTAAAAGGAGACTTGTGATGTGTGACAGGTAAGTTATAAGTGGTGAGAGGGAGAGGTGGGAAGCCATGGAAAGGGGGAGAGAGTTGTACAGTGGTAATTTAGCTGGGAGAAGGTGGAGTAGGTGATTATTGTGTGAGTAGAGGGTTGTAATCTAATGATGTGAGGAGGTTCTTAGCTATGGGTTACAAGTGAGAAAGGACTGCAGCTTAGTGCAGAGGGAATATAATTGTGGAAGAGGGGAATGTTAGGTGTAGCTGAATTGCGAGTTCAAAACATGTGGTTCCGGCGTCCCATATTCCTGAATGTAGCGGCTCTTAAGTACTAGGCGGCTTCTGTCATCAGCGTGACATTGTTTGATGGTTGTTACCAGAAAATCAAATTTTCCCTAATCGTTTGAATGGGCTGAACAACGGAGGCAAGTCATATTTGTCGTAGACCAGTTTAAGTCGGGCTGTGTTGACTTGTTTAGATGTATTTGTTTGCGTAAGCAGTAGCATGTAAGCTAAAGAAGAGACATACTACACTACCAAATAGAGATATTATTCCTAGTATAGGAGAACTCATCTCTCAGCTTAAGCTGGTGTCCGTTTATTGTGATAGCAGTGATAAGGCTTTCGTGTTCTGTAAGTTATGTTTTGCTGCGGAAAACTCACCCGGTCCGGACACTGTAAGGATTGACAGATTGATAGCTCTTTCTTGATTCAGTGGGTGGTAGTGGTGCATGGCCGTCCTTAGTTGGTGGAGCGATTTGTCTGGTTAATTCCGATAACGAACGAGACTCTAGCCTAGTAAATAGTTCGCCGGTTCCTCGATGCGCCGGCCTAACTTTTTAGAGGGACGAGTGGCGTTTACCCACACCAGATTGAGCAAAAAGAGGTCTGTGATGCCCTACACCCTCCTCTATCAGGGGTTGGTCATAAGGCTAACAACCTTATTGCTGGAAATATTTAGAGGTGACTCTAAATGGGAAAAAAAAATTGAAATTGTTATGGATACTCGCAAAGAAATCAACAGAAGTGGCGAAACACTTTGTGAGCCCTATGTGACGTTTAACGGCACGAGAGGATAGTAGTAGTAGTAGTAGTAGTAGTAGTAGTAGTAGTAGTAGTAGTAGTAGTAGTAGTAGTAATAGTAGTAGTAGTAGTAGTAGTAGTAGTAGTAGTAGTAGTAGTAGAATTGTGCTACTGATGCGTGCCTGAGACTGGCACCAATATAACAGCATATCTTCATCTCATATATAGGTGTATAAAGTTAGGGTGTCTGCAGCCTGTGTCTATTGACTCTTCTTGTTGTTATTGCGCTATTGCCTCGATGCTGAAACAAGTTGCAGAATCTGTTGCTACACTACCCGCACAGCAACGCAACAGGAACCCCAGGCTCTCCTATAGTTCTACAGCAGAACACCACGTGATAAAGTATATCACAATGAGACACGCAGTCATCCAACAAAACTAACAATCAACATTCCAAGAGAGACTGCACCAAGTCTGCTGTAAGAACAAACACTCAGTGATAACATTTATTGATGGACAAAATGAAAGGTGAAACGATGAGAAGGAATGAATAGCCCATCAGGCTAGAAAAACTATACAACACAACCAAAATTCCAGGCATGATATATTCAACTTCATTGGGAAGAAACCTATTACAATCCAATGCAAAAGAAACAAAAATACATACTCACTATTCCATCAGGAATAGCACTTCATCATGGCAAAGGGTAAAGAAGATTTCTTCAGAAATCACCATGTTCCACTAAACCTGGGACAAAGGCCGAAAATCTAGAAAACTGCCTAATCTACACTCTACTATCAATCTTCGTCAAATCTTCAAAATTAACCAGTCAAAACATCCTCTAACTGAATCTGAACCAGGGCTCTTAACATCAACTAAAATGCTACCAGTGAATTAAAAAAATCAGGATATTTAAGAGTAATGTTCTAAGTGTACTATTCTATGGAAGTGAATGCTGGAAAATCACCAAAACCATAGAAAACAAGTTGAATTCTTTCCAGACTAAATGTTTACGAAAAATTAGACAAATATTTTGGCCAAACACCATAAGAAATAACATCTTGTTGGCAGAAATGCAGATGAAGCCACTGACAACAATTATTGAGGAAATACGCTGGCGATGGTTGGGACATGTGCTCCGAATGACTAACAACTCACTACCACAAATAGCACTAAGATGGACACCACAGGAGAAAAGAAGTAAATGTAGACCAAAAGAGACATGGAGAAGAACAACAGAGAGAGAGAGAGAGAGAGACTACTACCAAGAAAAACTATATCCACTAACTCTCTTACTTTCAGTTTTTTTAAATATCTCTCAATCTTCGTTTAGAGGACACGGGATTCTCTTCAGCGCACACTTATTTCAGGACTTTTGCCCAGCGCATTCAAAGTAAGATTACCTTTTGTCTTCCTCAACAAGAGCACGCACTCTGTCAATCAAACTGGCACTGTACTAAAATTACTTATGTCTCATAGGTTATGATGTAGGACATATTATGCTACAGCTGTGTTACAGATTTCTTTTCCCAGTGCCGGATGTCACTATAGTGCGACTTGCGGTGTCTGCATTTCCTGCCGAATGTCACTGTAGCGATACATGCTTTGCTTCATGAAATAACCGGCGTAACCTTTGATTATAAACATTTAGTACGCATGTACAGTGACTCCTCCATCGTCATTTTGAATGTTTATTAGCAACGAGTGTGAAATTCGGAATTTCAATCGAGAATTTTCAAATTTTTTGTGATTTCGGAGGCATACGGACATGCCTTCACTGTTCTTGAATGTACCTCATGTAGATCTAGACCTATTAGACGGACTGGAGAAGTAGTTGGAAGGATATTTCAGACATTATTATAGTGAGTATGCCACATATCATCACAAGATGAGATTGTATAGATCTACAACTAGATCTAGACATCTCTCTCTCTCTCTGAACCTTAAGTGCCCAGGGCACATGGGGCTTCCGCAAGGGTTTTCCACAAATGCCTGTCTTTCGCCTTTTTTTCTGCTCTTGCCCAGGTGAGCCCTCTATTGCTCAACATCCTTTCTGTTGTTCTTCTCCATGTCTCTTTTGGTCTACCCTTACTTCTGCTCCCCTGTGGTGTCCATCTTAGTGCTATTTTTGGTAGTGAGTTGTCAGTCATTCGGAGCACATGTCCCAACCATCGCCAGCGTCTTTCCTCAATAATTGTTGTCAGTGGTTTCATCTGCATTTCTGCCAATAAGATGTTATTTCTTATGGTGTTTGGCCAAAATATTTTTTTAATTCTACGTAAACATTTAGTCTGGAAAGAATTCAACTTGTTTTCTATGGTTTTGGTGATTTTCCAGCATTCACTTCCATAGAGTAGTACACTTAGAACATTACTCTTAAATATCCTGATTTTCATATTTGTGCTTAGTTTATTTGATTTCCATATATTCTGTAGCATTGCAAAAGCCTGGTTTGCTCTAGTAAGTCTGCTGTTGATGTCCTCTGTGCTGTCTCCATTTTCTACTACTCTGCTGCCAAGGTATACAAATTCGTTGACCTCCTCCACTAACTTGTTATCTACTCTGAGTACATTTCTGTTGTTCACATTTTGCTTCATTAACTTTGTCTTTCCTACGTTGATCTTTAGTCCTATGTTGTTTGCATTCTGGGTTAACTTGTTTATTTTATCTTGCATATCTTTGTGACTGCTTGATAATAGACAAATGTCGTCCGCAAAGTCAAGGTCCTCCAGCACTGTGTTAAGGGTCCATTGTAATCCTCTGCGTTTGTCTGATGTTGCCTCCTTCATTAACCAGTCTACTGCCAAGATAAATAATGTTGGTGATAGTACACATCCCTGTTTCACTCCTGTTTGTACCCTAAAGCTGCTGGAGGTATGTTCTCCACAGATAACTTTGCACTGAAAACCCTCGTATAGGGCTTTGATTACATTAACTGATGGTAAGTAGTGTAGATCTAGACATAGCTGATGGTAAGTAGTGTAGATCTAGACATAGCTGATGGTAAGTAGTGTAGGATAAAAAAATAGGAAAGGCTTTATTACTTAACGAGTACACAGTTGTGACGTTTAAGCATGAGCCTTAATCATTAAAAAAAAAACAAAAAACAAACGCACTGGCCAAAGAAATAGAAAGAGGAGATAAAGTATAAATTCACAGCTTTACTGCAGTGGCTCAGTGCATAGTTATATACTTATACACTAATTATTGTGGATTACTAATTGACTTCACTCTCAGCATTGCGGTTACTAAGTCGCACTGAACCTATAATCATCGAGTACTCAAGCATGCAGTATCACAACTGTCTCACCGCAACTATCACAGGATCTACCACCAGCACCAGCCCGCGGACCCTCCTTCTATCCTACATACATGTCTTTTTTTCTTGTTTTCTTCTACCCTTGGGAACTGCCAGGTCTGTTTTCTCCAGCCGATGCTGTGAGGATGTTGATGCACAGCATCGTGTTGACTTGGGAGCGGGTTATGGCGGCCATTTTATCAGTCCCGTGGATGGAGCTAAACAGCAGGTGTGTGCAATACTTCTTTAGCAGACTCCACCACCTTTGGATTCATGAAGATCTCCCCCCCCCCAATTAGTCAGATTAGGCCTGTTACTGGGGGTACAAAGAGAGAAAGATGAGACAGGGTCTTGGTCACCTATGATCCGTCAACCCTGAGACCAGTTTTTCCGCTGCATATAGTCGAATACTAAATTGTTCAGCGTCTTTACCCCCCCCCCCCCTGACAATTTATTCTTCTCGTGGTCCTATCTCAGACCCCCACTTCCACCCCTTCCACAGCCATATCTCAGATCACCACTCCCACCCCTTCCGCAGCCATATCTCAGACCCCCACTCTCACCCCTACCGCAGCCATATTTCAGACCCCTCCACTCCCACACCTTCCGCAGCCATATCTCAGACCCCCACTCCCACCCCTACCGCAGCTATATCTCAGACTCCTTGCGATCCTAATTTGGGTCGCTGGTACAGGCACGGAACTGCCGATGGAATAAACGACGAGACAACGGGCAGAAAGTTCGCCCACAGAATGACACGGGCAGTAAGTTCGCCCACAGAATGACACGGGCAGAAAGTTCGCCCACAGAATGACACGGGCAGTAAGTTCGCCCACAGAATGACACGGGCAGTAAGTTCGCCCACAGAATGACACGGGCAGTAAGTTCGCCCACAGAATGACACGGGCAGAAAGTTCGCCCACAGAATGACACGGGCAGTAAGTTCGCCCACAGAATGACACGGGCAGTAAGTTCGCCCACAGAATGACACGGGCAGAAAGTTCGCCCACAGAATGACACGGGCAGTAAGTTCGCCCACAGAATGACACGGGCAGTAAGTTCGCCCACAGAATGACACGGGCAGTAAGTTCGCCCACAGAATGACACGGGCAGAAAGTTCGCCCACAGAATGACAATTGCAGAAAGAAACTTATGGTAAAGACCATTGAATAAATAACACTGGCGACATCTATCGCTCTTCAGAAAGTAAAACAACTAAAGAATCTGTGGAGAGGAGCAGACAGAACTATAAAAATAAGATTTTTAAAGGCATGTATCTTTCCCATCGCAACATATGCCTGTGAGACCTGGACACTTAACAAAACAGCTGAGAAACATATAAATGCCTTTAAATGTAAGTGATACAGTTAAACAAAAATCTCTCTCTCTCTCTCTCTCTGAACCTTAAGTGCTCAGGGCACATGGGGCTTCCGCAAGGGTTTTCCACAAATGCCTGTCCTTCGCCTTTTTTTCTGCTCTTGCCCAGGTGAGCCCTCTATTGCTCAACATCCTTTCTGTTGTTCTTCTCCATGTCTCTTTTGGTCTACCCTTACTTTTGCTCCCCTGTGGTGTCCATCTTAGTGCTATTTTTGGTAGTGAGTTGTCAGTCATTCGGAGCACATGTCCCAACTATCGCCAGCGTCTTTCTTCAATAATTGTTGTCAGTGGTTTCATCTGCATTTCTGCTAATAAGATAAAACAAAAATATCTGCTTAAAAATAGTGTTGTAAAGTATTTAAAGAGTGAAGTACTGATTCACGTCGTGCTGTAATAGGCTCAATGCTAGTTCCCTCTGTGGTTCGTTCAGTCCGTCACCGCGTAGCTCTGCTCCACAATAAGGTAAGATCTTGACCACCTTGTGGTTCACTGCCCATGACATCAGGTGAGACAGCCCAGATACTCGGAAACTTACTCTTTTGTCTTCACACAGTTTGTTTTTCAGTCTTCAGCCGTTACAGTTTTGATTTCTTTGAATTAGCGGGAGTCTGTTCTACGTCTGAACGTGTAATTCTTCCATGGCACCTTTGTGGTGAAATGGCTGGGGCGTGAGTCTCTAATGACAAAGACTGGCGGTTCAAATCTGGTCGAAAAACCCCCAGCAATCCACCTGTTAAAATGGGTTCACTCTCTAGCGTTATGGACAAGTCGATGAAAATATGGTCTCTACCCCCACGTACATCCATGATATCATCATCATCATCATCATCACTGCCCGTCACTTACTTGGGAGTATAGGCCACGGATAAAGTATCTCCAGCCATCCCTGTTCTTTGATTTGTTCTCTACTTCCCTCCACGTGGATCCCTTGTCTGTGAGCACACTCCATGACATAACAAAACTGCCTTTGCCTCATTAATTCTTCTATTGATGTTACCATTCATTCATTCATTCATTTGCATGTCCCTTGCGGAACTTTGTTTCCCAAACAGCACTCCTGTAGGCCTCTCGGCTGTGAGCAAGATGGCCTGCTGCTGATGCATCCATTTGAAGATCATCAACGATGTCTTGCAGCCAACTTCGCCTTGGTCTTCTTCTCTTTCTTTTTCCCATTATGTACCATTCCAAGACGGTCTTCTCTAGTTTATCATGACGTTTAATGTGTCCAAAATATTTATGTTTTCTTTCTTTAATCCTCTTTACTAGCCAGCCTTCTTCAATATTAAATTCTTGCAGTAAAGATATATTTGTTCTTTTTTGTGTCCATGACATTTGAAGAACTCTTCTGTAGCACTTACATTTAAAGGCATTTATATGTTTCTCAGCTGTTTTGTTAAGTGTCCAGGTCTCACAGGCATATGTTGCGATGGGAAAGATGCATGCCTTTAAAAATCTTATTTTGTGTAACAAACGATAACCCAGGTGAACGATAACAAACCACTACATAGTCAGGAACACGAACATGAGCAGTCATCATGAGTAACAGCTCAACTATGATAACTAACAGATGGCACACTTAACATGAAATCCAAATGCCACAGAAGTCAGAACTTGCAAATACAACAAAAAGTTTAACGGGAAAAAAACCCCATGTATGGATAAGTGGTTGCAAATGGATGTTGTGAGTGAAAACTGAGATGAAGATCAACCAGCAGTGAACATAAAAATAAACCTGTCCGGGCTATTTGCCATCGCCATGGGACTCTAACTATCACACTGAAACAAAACATACTGACCTTGTTTATACCGAAAAATTCCACACACAACCTTCCTATCAAGAATCACATTATGTCTTAAAAAGGACAATCAAGCTTTTCACAACACTACATAATGAACTTTACAACATTTGTCCTAAAAAGGAGAATCACACACACACACACACACACATGATGAACCAAGCACACTAACGACAAATCGAGACCACACCAACAGTACGTCCTAACTCTGTCACATCTCAAACAGAAATCTCTCGCGCAAAAAGCAGCCCAGATCCCGTGATCAGACTGGCCAATGGGAACACGGAAATATGTTCTGCTCCGTGCCTGACTAAATCAGCTAAGCTGTGGTCAACAACTTTTAACCATAAATTATTGGGTTACTTCCCTCATTACAGGAGATGACCCCTTGGTCCTTCTTGGATGATTTGGAGAACTGGTCTTGAAGTCTTTGTACTTGCAATGTCACTGTGGTTACTGATATGTTCTGTAGTTCTCCTCTTTACCTTTATCATAAATGAACAGCGTCAACAAATAAAATCCAAAGGCTAATGATTATTATTATTTTCTCTTCAAAAACTGAGACGAAAAATATCTTCATTTCTAAAGAAAATCATTCGCCCAATTGATGAAATTTTGCAATTTTTTTTTTCTTTTGTTTCGTGGCTTTTCTCATTTATACCAGACAGAAAGAACGGAGAAGCATTTTTGAAGACGTTCCTGATAATTGTTATAAATTATTTCTTTTCAAAACCAGTGTTCGCATTATTACGGCTGCGCGAAAAATGGCACCAGGATGTGCACTCCAGACAGCAGGAGCGCCATCTAGCGGTGGCCTGAGAGAGAGAGGCTCTGATTGAGACGAGTGTCAGTGCGGCGGAAATGACAAGCAGACGGCATACACATGCGCCGCTGCTAAAGGAATGATTTGAACAAAAGGCCGGCGGGGGGTTGCCTTTTGTGGTGTAGCAATGGCAGATCTTTCCTGGTATTGAAGAGCGGAGCTAACTCAAGTTAGATCTGAAGGGGGCGATGGGTTCTCACTAGTAGCTGAAGGTGAACCGAACGTACTTTGTGAAAAATGGACCAAAATTGCAGTAAAGTTCTATATCGTCAGAAAGAAGGAATCATACCTTTTAAAATAGAGCAATTTGTACGCTTTGACAGCAACATGACATTAATGGTGAAGCGGATTTAATTATGGACACCAGAAGAAAAACGAAAGAGAAGATGGCCAAGTACAATCTCTACAAAGAACAACTAAGATATACACATTTCAGAACAGCTGTTGCGCATGACAAAGAATCGGCTGCCGACTGTGAGAATTGAAGATAAATTTGTTGATGTCGTATGAAACAGTTAAATGAGCACTGACAATGATGGCTATTTAAATGTCAAGTGTTCACTGATGTGGATAGACATACGATCCTTGTTAAAATGAATGAAGAAATAACAACATAAGACAGAGGTGGTCAAACCGCGGCTCGCGGGCAGCAAGCGGCTTTTTGACATATAATTTATTTTTATTAACGTATTTTAATTTTATTAAATTACTTTCTAATTCACTTAAGCTGCCCGTGCTTGTTGCGAAGTTTTAACAACCGAACGTGTTTTAACGAAGAGGCAATCAGCGGCCGGTAGTTGATATGTTAGCGTCAGGGTTAGCGAAGCATAGCTGAACAAGACTGTCTCACCTCTCCGATGGTACCCTTAGTAACAGGCATAGCCTGGGTAACGGGGCAGTGATCGCCATAGTCCCTATGGTGGTGGAGTCTGCTAATGAGGCATTGCACCCCCACCCCACCCTAGTTTTTAGCTGTACTCCAGGACAGCAAAGGTAATGTGCCATAACCCGTTCCCACGCCCATACGATGCTGTGTCTCAACACCTCCACAGCATCGGCTGCATAGAACACCAGTTCGCAGTCACAGGAAGATAGCACAAGACAAGACAAGATGCAATAAATATCAATACCAGATGAATAATGCAGTCGCGAAGCACCTAATAATATGCCAAGGACCAAATCTGATACCTGGATTACAAGTGGGAACCATTAGTCTAAATCAGGCTGCGACTGGCCCGAAGGCACACAGGCACCAGCGACAGTGAAGCTATTGGAAACATACAGAAGAAAGTGATCAATTACGGCTTACTGGGCCTTCCTGTCATTGAAGGTAAAGGTTAATTGTTATCACTAACGATGATGTCAAGAGGTTGATGTAGCCGAACGCTCCCTGTAGTCTTCAGTGGGTGTCTTCTAGGTTACTTTCGGAGGATGACGAAGGGAGAGGGCAAATAGTGTCATCAGAATTTCCCGTCAGGGCAGACGAGAAACTGACCATGACACTTGACATCTTAAATGAATGAACGAAGCTCGTTGCCAGTGTCTGTCATACAGCGGTCAGCATCCACATTAACATGTCTAGTTTTCAAAACGGTATACTCTGTGGACCTTGTGAATGCGTATGGAAGGTCTATGGTAGTATGCCATCAAACACATGAAGAAAGGAAAAGCGACCGGGCCTGATAATATAACAATAGAAGAAATAGAGGCACTAGAGGAGACAGGAATAAAAATAATAACCAAGTTACTGAATGACATTTACAACAGTGGGTATATGCCCAGTGATCTGCTTAAATCCTTGTTTATAGCACTACCAAAGAAACCAGGTGCAAAGGAATGTGATGACCACCGGACTAGCAGCCTTTCATTTCACATAACGAAGCTATTTCTGAGAATTATTATGAGAAGAACAAGGAAAAAGATAAAAATGGCATGGAAAGTGCGGGTCTGCACAAAAATTTTTTGAAGCAGAAGAAATGTGGTTTACTAGAAGAATGCTGAGAAGCCCCTGGACAGCAAAAATAACTAATGAAGAATGTATGAGAAGAGCTGGATAGACAAAAAAAAAACTTTAAAAATGAAGAGAGAGAGAGAGACAATGTACTTTCATAGGACATGCAGTGAGAAGAGGGGGCATTGAAAATATTATAACAACAGAAAAAATAGAAGGAAGAAGATCAAGAGGAAGACCAAGAGAAATGATACTGGACAGTCTGACGGGATGGTGTGAGAGGAGATCACCAACTGAGCTGATGGCCTGCATGAAGGATCGTGTACTCTGAAGTAGCACAATAGCCAACGCCAGTCGGCACGGCACCTGATGATGATGATGACTATGATGATGATGATGATGATGATGATCAATGTAGTATGTAGTAATTCTTCATGTGATGCATAGTAGGTATTTTTGAATTATATAGTGGTAATATTGTTGTATGTGATGGTCCTCTTGTGGAATATGGTGGTATTCTTGTGGTGCATGGGGGTATTCTTGTGGGATATGGTGGTATTCTTGTGGTATATTACTGTTCCTTGAGGTACATGATGCCTTCTTATGGGTATAGTGGTATTCTTGTGGTATATGGTGGAGCTGTTGTGGCGTCTGCTGTCTTCCTGTGACATTTTCATTTCTTATTTTAGCAGTCAATTTTTCGTTGTCCTGTATGTTTTTATAAAGTGTAAACCTAAGTTACAACTGAGTGTTTGTTAATTAATAATCCTAACTTTTTTTTTTTTTTAGTCTTAACATTTTGTTATCACAGCTTTACTGCAGCGGCTGTGTATATATTTATATCTTTAGTTTCATATATATATATATACCCAAAGTATTCGCATCGTTACAGAGACTTCCATCTTGGGGTCACTGATTTTGATTGACCAATTACTGTACTTTTCTCCGAAAGGGAGATATAAAACCTGATATATTTATGGTAACATTTCTGATAAATTCACTCCTCAAGTTCATGAACGAAAGAAAGTGAACATCGAAAATGAATTGCTACGTTTTCGTTGTGAGAAGCAAAGGGCTGACAATCATCGTCCGGGTACCAGAGAGCAGAAGTGGAACCATCTTGTATCGAGGGCGCTGAAAAGACGGAACAACAGCAGACCATATATAAGCAAGCTTTCTATTGGTTGATTTTGTGGGCGTCAACGGTAAAATGTAAAAAAGTCGTGTATATGCGAATAGTCTGTTTACACTGAAAAGTCTTTTCTCTTTTTATTTATTTTTTTTTTTTGTCTTTGTTTTTGTATGTCTTAAAAATGACATTGAAAAGTTATAAGCACGATAACCAAGTTAAGATTGTTCAAATCAAATGTAACATCCACCCTCGTTTATGCATATGAAAGGTGAAAAACAACTAAAGAAATAGACAAGAACTTAGAACTTTTGGAAACAAATGCCTAATGGAAACAAATGCCTAAGGAAAATACTTGGTATAAAGTGGAACGAATTCAATAACAACGAGGAGATAAGAAAGATGAGCAAACAACAACCTATCTCATGGGTGATCAGAAAAAAGAAGATGGCCATATGCCGGTCATCTGATGAGAAGAAACAGTTAAAAAAATCCCAAAACAAGCTATGAAGTAGAACATAACAGGTCGAAGAAAAAGAGATCACTGTTAAGAGAAGCCAGTTTAGTGGGCATAACATCCCCTGATGAGGTTTAAAAGCTTGCCGAAAAGAGGAAAACTTGGCGAAAAACCACACGGGCCCTATGTGACGTTTAACAGCACGGGGAGAATGTAAGATGTGTTAGAAATATTACAGGAATTTACTTTTAGAACCGATGCTAACGCTACAGGCAATGAGCAATAACAAGAAAAATATACTCACTGTTTCACTGAATTACTATTCTCTTCATAATTAATTTGTATACTCTGTATACAAAGGAACGAATTCAAGATTAAATAAGAGATGAAAGAAGTGAGCATGCAACAGACAGTCTCAGCAGTGATCGAGAAAAGAAGATGAGCATATGTGGGCCACGTGATGAGAACAAACAATCAGAGAATCATAGAAAAGGCAGGCAAAAGGGAAACATCTGGGAAAAGAAAAAGAGGCCGATCTCAAGAGGCCTTAAGAGAACACTGACAAAAGAGGCCTTAAAGAGAACACTGACAAAAGAGGCCTTAAAGAGAACACTGACAAAAGAGGCCTTAAAGAGAAAACTGACAAGAGAGGCCTTAAAGAGAAAACTGACAAGAGAGGCCTTAAAGAGAACACTGACAAGAGAGGCCTTAAAGAGAACACTGACAAGAAAGGCTAAATAATAGGCATCAAATCCCCTGGTGAGATTGAGAAGCTAGACAAGAATAGAGACTCAAGGAGAGACACACTGGGAGCCCTGTATGATGCCTGACGGCAAGGGAAGGATGTAAGATGTATGGTGTAAGAATACCTGCAATAATATTTTCGTTTAGAACATCGAAAGGCAAGAACATGCATTCATTAAGTAACATGATTCTTCTTCTTCTTCCTCCTCCTCTTCTTCTTCTTCCTCCTCTTCTTCTTCTTCAGCATCCTCCTCCTTCTCATCTTCTTCTTCATCTTCATCCTCTTTTTCTTCTCCTTCTTCTTGAGGAGAAGAAGGAAGAAGAAGTTTCATTTGTTGACAGTTGCTGATACTTTTTCTCCTCTTTCATCAATAACATCACAGTCTTGTCATAACATAATTTATTATTAATAGCTGCTGTCAGTGCCTGTATTGTCATCCATCAGTCAGCACACGAACAGTAGTTCTTAATTGCGGTCAAAGGACTCTCAGGGGTCCGTGGGCGGATTTCTTGGGATCCATTGACCAGTAAATGGATTTGCTAGTTAACAAAAAAGACTAGCACTGTTTAGGTTATATTTATTGGTTTATTTATAATGATGGGTCCACAGTAGTCATCAGGCCCAGAAAGTGGTCCACAGTAGTTATCAGGCCCAGAAAGGGGTCCACAGTAGTTATCAGGCCTAGAAAGGGATTCAAAGTAGTTATCAGGCCTAGAAAGGCGTTCACAGTAGTTACCAGCCATAGAAAGGCGTCCACAGTAGTTATCACGTCCAGAAAGGGGTCCACAGTAGTTACCAGGCATAGAAAGGGGTCCACAGTAGTTACCAGGCATAGAAAGGGGTCCACAGTAGTTATCACGTCCAGAAAGGGGTCCACAGTAGTTATCACGTCCAGAAAGGGGTCCACAGTAGTTACCAGGCATAGAAAGGGGTCCACAGTAGTTACCAGGCATAGAAAGGGGTCCACAGTAGTTACCAGGCATAGAAAGGGGTCCACAGTAGTTACCAGGCATAGAAAGGGGTCCACAGTAGTTATCACGTCCAGAAAGGGGTCCACAGTAGTTACCAGGCATAGAAAGGGGTCCACAGTAGTTATCACGTCCAGAAAGGGGTCCACAGTAGTTACCAGGCATAGAAAGGGGTCCACAGTAGATACCAGGCATAGAAAGGGGTCCACAGTAGTTACCAGGCATAGAAAGGGGTCCACAGTAGATACCAGGCATAGAAAGGGGTCCACAGTAGATACCAGGCATAGAAAGGGGTCCACAGTAGTTACCAGGCATAGAAAGGGGTCCACAGTAGATACCAGGCATAGAAAGGGGTCCACAGTAGATACCAGGCATAGAAAGGGGTCCACAGTAGTTACCAGGCATAGAAAGGGGTCCACAGTAGTTATCACGTCCAGAAAGGGGTCCACAGTAGTTACCAGGCATAGAAAGGGGTCCACAGTAGTTATCACGTCCAGAAAGGGGTCCACAGTAGTTACCAGGCATAGAAAGGGGTCCACAGTAGATACCAGGCATAGAAAGGGGTCCACAGTAGATACCAGGCATAGAAAGGGGTCCACAGTAGATACCAGGCATAGAAATGCGTTCACAGTAGTTATCAGGCGTAGAAAGGTGTTCACAATATTTATCAGGCCTAGAAAGGGGTTAACAGTATTTATCAGGCGTAGAAAGGTGTTCACAGTATTTATCAGGCCTAGAAAGGGGTTCACAATAGTTATCAGGCGTAGAAAGGTGTTCACAGTATTTATCAGGCCTAGAAAGGGGTTCACAATAGTTATCAGGCGTAGAAAGGTGTTCACAGTATTTATCAGGCCTAGAAAGGGGTTCACAATAGTTATCAGGCGTAGAAAGGTGTTCACAGTATTTATCAGGCCTAGAAAGGGGTTCACAATAGTTATCAGGCGTAGAAAGGTGTTCACAGTATTTATCAGGCCTAGAAAGGTGTTCACAATAGTTACCAGGCATAGAAAGGGGTCCACAGTAGTTATCAGGCCTATAAAGCGGTCCAAATTAGTTACCAGGCCTAGAAAATGGTTCGCATTAGTTATCAGGCCTAGAAAGGGTTCCACATTAGTTATCAGGCCTAGAAAGGGTTCCACATTAGGTATCAGGCCTAAAAAGGTGTCCAAATTAGTTATCAGGCCTAGAAAGGGGTCCACAGTTGTTATCACACCTAGATAGGGGGACACAGTGGTTGTCAGGCCTAGGTAGGGGTCCATAGTAGTTATCAGGCCTAGAAAGGTGTCCACAGTTGTATTCAGACAAGAAAAGCCATGGACAAGAAAAAGAAGAAGGTGTTGTGGTCAGCATCGGACTTGCCCTCCTTTACGTCCCTAGATCCAGAAGGAGCTTGGCACGCACGCATTGTAACAGAGAAATGTCGTAGGCGTCTTCGGCGGGACTCGACCGACCGACCTCCGTGTGAAGAGCAGGCGTACTAACCACTACATCACTCAGACATTGGCGGGGGGGGGGGGGGGGGGGGAAGAGAGACACAAAATGAATCCATTTGTAAATTTAAAGAAAGAAATAAACACAGTAAAGTATGTAATGAGACACACACGCGCGCGCACACACAAAGCAGCTTCTCTTGTGGGCCTCGCTTTCTTCCATCACTGACGCGGTGCTAAGACATTTGTCAATAATTCATATCCCATTCATGATTAGGATTGTAAGAAGCAGTGTCTAGACTGACACAAATTGTGCTGCTCCATATCTCTAGACGCAGCAACGGCCGTCGGACTTTTCCAGGGAAATGAGTGTTTTGTTGGCACAAAAAGGTGATGCTTCTGTTCCCCGCCTTTGGGAATTGTTCTTGGCGTGTGCTAAATGGAGTTATCTGAGAACATTTTACAGGTGAGTTCAGGTAAAAGAGATTTGTAGTTTCTACATGGCGTACTGGATCTTTTTGTGTTATGGGATCTGGAGTTTGGCGAGCGCGGCTTTCATTTCGTTAATTTCTTCGTTGGTAAAGATGACCTCTTGTCTCTTGGTCTCTTTAGTTGGTCTCTTCTTCATTTTTTTCAGCCCATTTACTGACTCGACTCAACAGACGACAGCCGGTAACAGCTCTGAACACCCGTTAAGGTATGAGAACAGCTATGGACCCTCTTTTGGGCTTGAGAACTGCTACAGACCCTCCCTCACGACCGAGAACAGCTGTTGACCCTCTTGGGATTGAGAACAGTTATAGACCTTATTTGTGGCCCGAGAACAGCTGTGGATCACTTTTTGGACCTGTAAACAACACCAAATTGGGTTTTATAACAGCTGTGGACCCCCTCTTGAGCTTGAGAAAGCTGTAGATCTTTACGGCCAAAAACAGCTTTGGACCTCCTTTTGGGCCTGAGAACAGATGTGGACTCCTATCTACCTATGTCCAAAATGGGGTTAACAGCTATTCTCAGACTCAAATGCGTGTTCAGGGCTGCTCATAGCTGTCATCAGTAGACTAATCCTGACTACCGCGCTCATCTTGAAAAGGAAAGACAAAGTCCATTTGTTGAAGTGAACAGAGTGATGGCGAAGAAGATAGTACTCAGGCTGGGAAAGATAGTTGTCAGAAACACACAGCTCATTTCATGGGTTAGGGCTAGCGAATCATAGCCGGCCAAGACCCTCAACTACCAGCGAGGCATTTACTGGGCCCCTAGGCTGAACATAGTGAGGGTCCCAGCTCCTCTCGCCTGTCACGTCTCCTCAGTCAGTCAGTCAGTCAGTCAGCCAGTCATTTGCATTTCCCTTGCGGAACTTACTTGCCTATCTAACAGCTCTCCTGTAGGCCTCTCGACTGTAAACAAGATGCCCTAATGCTGATGTGTCAATTCGCAGATCATCAACGATGTCTTGCAGCCATCTTCGCCTTGGTCTTCCTCTCTTTCTTTTTCCCATTATGCACCCTTCCAAGACTATCTTCTCTAAAATCCCATGACGTTTAATATGTCCAAAATATTTAAGTTTTCTCTGTTTAATCTTCCTTACTAGCCAAACTTCTTCAATATTAAGTTCTTGTAGTAAAGATATATATATATATATATATATATATATATATATATGTGTGTGTGTGTGTGTGTGTGTGTCCATGATATTTGAAGAACTCTTCTGTAGCGTTTACTTCAAAGACATCTATGTATTTCTTAGCTGTTTTATTAAGTGTCCAGGTCTCTCAGGCATACGTTGCGATAAAAAAGATGCATGCCCTTTGAAATCTTATTTGTTTTTAGTTCTCTCTGTTTCTCTCTACAGCTTCTTTTGTTGTTTTATCTTTTGAAGAGCGATAGGTGTCCTCCTTTTATTATCCCTCATTGTATCTCCATTATTAGTTATTACGTCTACTATCTGATATAAAATTCATAAAATAATAATCTGTATTTGTTGTATTCTTTTCCTCTTAATGCTGGCACCTCTTGCCCTACCTTTTCTATGGTTATGTCCCTTGCTTTTCAGTTACCTAAGTACAGCATCCCAGGTGTAAACCGTGATAACACAATCAACGTTCTTAGAAGAAGAAGCAGAGGCAGAAGAAGAAGAAGGAGAGATTAGTAAAGTTAAATGGCATTCTGGGAGGAAAGATGGGTCTGCTAAAACGTAGACACAATCATGAGCCTCTGACGAACCAGAGTTCTCTCTCCTTGGATGCTTCCAAGGGGTCCAGAGAGCCACCGCAAGAATTATGAATCGTTTTACCAGCTCTTTCATTCCATCGAGTGGGGGCAGGTTAGATTTAAAAAAGGGCATCCCAGTCAGTCAGTCAGTCATTTGCATGTCCCTTGCGGAACTTTGCCTCCCTAACAGCTCTCCTGTAGGCCTCTCGGTTGTAAGCAAGACGCCCTGCTGCTGATGCCTTCATTTAGTAGATGTTCGGCAAGGGACATGCAAATGACTCACTGACTGAGTAGACATTACAGGAGAGAGGGGCTGGGACCCTTACTAAGTTCATTTGCAGCCATCTTCGTCTTGGTCTTCCTCTCTTTCTTTTTCCTATTATGTACCCATCCTTGATGGTCTTCTATTTAATGTGCCCAACATATTTAAGTTTCCTCTTTAAATCATCCCTTCATACTGGAAAAGGAAGTTTTGGTTCTCTTCCAGAAGCTTACTTATAAACCAGTCAATTAACATGAAAAGATAGGGCCTACCATTTACACACTCTTCGTTGGAAAAGAAAGGACCGTAAACCTTCTCCCTCCAAATGGTTGGAAAGATGTTCTCCTTTGGGGAATCCTGAAGATCCCTTGATTTGACGTCTCCTGTTGACGCGTGTCCTACTTCCAGGACAATGTTGTCCTATGTCCCACTTCCAGGACAACGTTGACGTATGCCCCACTTCCAAGACAATGTTGTACTATGTCCCACTTCCAGGACATTGTTGACCTATGCCCCACTTCAAGGACAATGTTGACCTATGCCCCACTTCCAGGACAATGTTGACCTATGCCCTACTTCCAGGACAATGTTGTCCTATGCCCCACTTCAAGGACAATGTTGACCTATGCCTCACTTCAAGGACAATGTTGACGTATGCGCCACTTCCAGGACAATGTTGACGTATGCGCCACTTCCAGGACAATGATGACGTATGCGCCACTTCCAGGACAATGATGACGTATGCGCCACTTCCAGGACAATGTTGACGTATGCGCCACTTCCAGGACAATGATGACGTATGCACCACTTCCAGGACAATGTTGACGTATGCACCACTTCCAGGACAATGTTGACGTATGCTAGTAGAATAGACTGGCTGATACTGACCCTCTGAAAGTTTTGTCCTAAGCTCTGAGAATTTGTCTACACTTTAACATAC
>CM019698.1:22418588-22521088 GCA_009760885.1 Achatina immaculata
GGCGCGCTTGACGAAGACTCTTCCTCAAAACCAAGGCGCCGAGGGCGACAGACGACCTGCAGGTTTGTGTGGACCGGGTCTATATACCAGGGAGATCGGGCGCTAGGCCTGGCTAGCGATAATTTGAGGAATGTGTTTTTGTGTTCCGCGGGCTCCAAGTAAAGACCGTATGTAACAAAATGTGCGTAAATGAACTTTATCAAGAACTAAACAGCAAGTACACATGGCTACACCTAGATCTCTTGTTATTGTTTTGTTGTTTGTTGCTATCGTTATATCCCCTTGTACAGAAAATCTAAGCCAGGTGCACTTGGACTCTTCTTCTAGTAAAATCTCATCAACTTCATTGAGACGGATAAAGAGTGGGCATCATATATATATATATATATATATATATATATATATATATATCCTCCTTTTCTGGAAAAGATTTGCGCGTGGCAGACAACTACTCACTTTTGAGTTTCCTCATTTTGCCACCTGATGAAGTCTGTCGATGGGGGTCAGAATTGAGGGAGATGGAATAGTTCTGGGGGGTAAAACCCCAACCCCTGGCGATGTATGTAGAAATCCATGTGTGTAGTAAAACCAAGCTGTTCCGATCTTTTGAAGTCGTCTTGGTGCCTGACAAGACTGGTAATGATGATGATGATGATGATGATGATGATGATGAAGATGATGATGACTGTATGGAAACACTCTGAGCTATCATTTCCAGGTCTCTATTTCTAAAGAGGTAAAGAACTCTCGCTCTTGAGGATTTACCACTTCCTGCTAAATGATAACAGCCTCTCCTAACCCCAATGCGTGGATCTGTCGCAGAAGCTAATGGACCACAAACAAGACAGTCTTGAGTACCCCCAGTCTTGTGGTGGTACTGTTTTCAAAGCAAGAACGTGTTTGCGTTTGTCTTCTTGCAGAGTGTATTGTACCAACTTTCGGTCTTATTTTTGGTGTTTATTTTGAATTAGACAAAGGAAGAATACAACAGACTTATAGAAGCTCAACTTATAAAGAAACAAGAAAAAAAAACAGAAAAACTAATAGACGTATGTACATAACAACACTCCACACTCCACAGCAAAAAACAGATGACGGAAACTACAAACTCTGAAGAAAACATCGAGTTATAATCTTTCGACTGAAAAAAGGACATGGCAGGTTAAGACATCATCTATACCAGAAGCTGAAAATTCGCCCAACAGACCTATGTGTTTGCAGAAAGAGCAACAGACAAAACATCACATCCTCCAGAGATGTCAGCTACACAACCCACCCAGGCAAAGGACCCGACCAGACCCCAGCCCCCTCAAGAGAAGTCTACGGGAATGATAAAAACCTGAGATAGACTGCCGCATTTGGACTCGCTGTCTCAGCTAAAGAGAGATTTGTGTCTTGTCTGAGCTAAAGAGATGTCGGTGTTGTTGTCTGAGCTAAAGAGAGGTTGGTGTCATTGTCTGAGCTAAAGAGAGGTTGGTGTCATTGTCTGAGCTAAAGAGAAGTTGGTGTCATTGTCTGAGCTAAAGAGATGTTGATGTCGTTGTCTGAGCTAAAGAGAGGTTGGCGTCGTTGTCTGAGCTAACGATGACGAAGAAGAAGTGAAGAATTATTTTTTTGTTGTTGTTGCTAGAAAACATTCTCACATAATAAAACAAAGAAATATCGTGCTTCTCCGCCCTTGGAGAGGTCAAGGCCAGCTAGTGGATGATGCCTGATGTCACATTTATACAACTTATATTGCTACAGAAAGGTACACTCTCTTAAGTCCTGTTGGTGGATGAGGTACTTCAGCCCACTTGACCCAACAGTCTGGTTTTAGAGACGACTCTCAGTGATATTACCGAAGGTTTGAAGATGGCTGAGAAGCTAGTGCTTGCACTTGTCATCAACAGAGTTTTAGTTTTACTAAATGGACTTATAATTGTTAAAAAAAACTTTCCTTCCTGTTTTCTTGTTTCTCTTAACTTTCTTTTTACTATCTTGAAGAACGAGGTATAGCTGATGGCCCACGTTGTACCCACTCAAGGCTCCACCACTTCAACAGTCACAGAAGTACTCCTTGGTAGCAGGACGCATTAACTACCACCCAGGCCCCTAGACTAAACTTAAAACCCTTACCCTCCCACTTTATTGTTCATCTCCTGAAACAACATTCACAAAACAATAACCTATATTCTCCTGATACAACATTCACAAAACAATAATCTATATTCTCCTGATACAACATTCATACACCAATAATCTATATTCTCCTGATACAACATTCACAAAACAATAACCTATATTCTCCTGATACAACATTCACACAACAATAATCTATATTCTCCTGATACAACATTCATACACCAATAATCTATATTCTCCTGATACAACATTCATACAACAATAATCTATATTCTCCTGATACAACATTCATACAACAATAACCTATATTCTCCTGATACAACATTCATACAACAATAACCTATATTCTCCTGATACAACATTCACACAACAATAATCTATATTCTCCTGATACAACATTCATACACCAATAATCTATATTCTCCTGATACAACATTCATACAACAGTAAGCTATATTCTCCTAATACAACATTCATACAACAATAATCTATATTCTCCTGATACAACATTCACACAACAATAATCTATATTCCAATTGTTTTCAATGTTGCTGGGGCCCCTGATCTTCCAAGCCTATAGGCTTACGTCGCTGCAGCATAATGGGGTAATGCCCCACTCTTGACAGAGGGACGTGGCACAGAAGCCTGTCCAAGAAAGAAGAATTATGTTTATTTTCTGCCGGAAAGGTAAAATTTCCGTTTCCAAGCCATTAAGGAATAAATGCGGGGGAGGGGGGGGTACCATGTTAGGCCCGTATTTCCACCACCTTCGGCACAGGAAAGTGTGATATGGCCAGTATCACGCCTGGGCCGCTTTCCCTCCCCAGATTTCTCTGGTACTCATTCTTAGAGGCTGGGTGGTCCCTGGGGCCTTTTTTTTGTTTTGTTTTTTGTTTTTGGCGTGTACCAGAAATACATCCCTCTGCTGGGACTTGAACCCGGTACCACTGGATTAGGGAACGTTTCCCGCCACGTTGGAGCTTTATTAAAAACTTTGTCACTATAGCACCCCGGGGGAGGTCTCCATTCTGTCTGCCAGTTTGCAGCCCAAATTAGGAGAAGAATAATGGTCATCATCGTTACTTGCTAGTATAGTGCAGATTACATAGCGTAACTTTCAGGACCAGAACAAAAGAAAACTAAACTTTTATTAGCAATGGGTGCCGGAGTAGTTAAGTGGTTAGTGCTCCTGTCTCACATGACTAGCGGTCGGTAGTTCGAACCCGACCAGAGACGACCTAGTCGTCCAGATGCAGAAAGGAGTACCCTGCTCCTTCTATGCTGCGGAAGGAAATGATGCCAGGCATGAGGCTGACCACATCACCTTCTAGAGTGTAGACAGGTCAAGGAGGACATGGACACTAACACAGTACCATTAGTCTAGTATCTTTGCTATCAGTGCATATTTAACGGACATATCCGTTTATTTTCTCGTGGATGGCATTGCTGAAGACGTGTTTCTCCGTTCATTTCGTACCTCAATGTTAGAAAAGAAAACAAGATAAAATATGCGATGGGGACAATCATAAACATGCATTAACTGTTTAACCCTCCAATTCGGCTGTATACACAAGCCCCCCTCCCAGAATCTGTGTTTTATTGAAGCCATAATGAACTGCAATTTTCGGCATAGCCCATACCGCGAGCCTCGACGCGGCTCCTAAACAACTTGGGGGTAATTACGTGCGTTTGACAGGATGATGTGGCGACCTCCATTGTTGTTGTTCCTAACCACACATTTGGGGAGAAAAATGGGGAGTCTGTTTTCTGTCACAGCTGTGATCGCTAGACGATCTAAACTGCAGAGTTCCCCTCCCCCTCCCCTCAACATCTCCTCTGTCCCCCCGTTCTAAAAGCAGAACAAAACAAAACAGAGATACGAGGGGCTTGTGGGTCAGGGAAAGTCGTGGCGTCCTCCTCGAATTGGAGGAGTTAGGGACAGGAAATTACCCCTAAGATTTTATCGTTAAATTTGGATATTTTTGAACCTGGCCTGTCACTGCCTGCACGCAGGGAAGTGGGCGGAGACAAAGACAACAAGTCTCTGATGACAGGGTTCTGAGGTTTCTGTCAAAACACAGACGTCTTTCCATGATAAATCAGAGAAGGCTGTGCTGTTCTATACAAGAAAAACATAATGACTGTTCCAGTGCGACGACCTCTTAAAAGAAAAGATATTGAAGGGTTTTCAAATCTTGGTTCAGACTTTAAGTTCTATGGAGCAAAAGCTTATACTGCAAAAGATCTTATCCGTGCCTCAGTTCTGGAACATTTCAATGTATAATGTAGCCTGGGCGTGTTGTATTTAGGTCAGGGGTTCTCACAGTTTGGTCCCGTGGGTCAGTAATGGTGTGAGATGGTGGGATATTTGACATACACCAATCTCCAATCTGTTTCTTCTGCATCATCATCATCATCATCATCATCATCATCATCATCATCATGCCTTTTTTCTTTCTCTTAGAAAATCTCTTCGCATTTATCCTATTTCTTTCTCTTCTCTCTCACCCCCCCCCCCCCCCGCCCACACACAAATTCCTCGGAACGTTTCTGCATAACTAACAGGTTCAGATTCTTTACAATCTTTTTACAGATATTAAAAGAAGGATGTTTATGCCTCCATGAATTGTTTGATTTATATAGTCAGATGTTTGTCTTACACTGTGAGTTGTTTGTCTAATATTGTCAGATGTTTGTCTAATATTGTGAGATGTTGTCTTGTATTGTGAGATATTGTCTTATATTGTGAGATGTCTGTCTTATACTGTGAAATGTTTGTCTAATATTGTGAGGTGTTTGTTTTACACTGTGAGATGTTTGTCTAATATTGTGAGATGTTTGACTTATATTGTGAGATTTTTATCTTATATTGTGAGATGTGTGTCTTATATTGTGATTTGTCTGTCTTACACTGTAAGAATCTTCTTCTTCTTCGCTCGCATTGTCTGTCTATATCTGCAGTCCTGTCTCTTGGACAAATTTACATTTTTTTAAAAAATTCATGTATGGAACCATAGAGCTTATCTTCTTTAGTGGTTTCACTGGGCCAATAATTATTTCTCAGTGACTCATAGTTGGTGCAGTTCTGGAGGATATGTTCCATAGTTTGGGGCACCTGGGCACGTATACAAAGATTAGTAGTACCAAGCTTAAACTTAGTATACATATGACTTTGGAGTAGGATGTGTCCTGTTCGGAGAAATGGTGGCTTGTTCCTTCTGTTTAGCATATGATAGTCATCATGTGATGGTGTTTGTGGCTTCCTGTAGGTTTTTGTCATGCTTTTCTTCTGATTATAGGTGATTGGTATGTCTGGTTGCTCCACTTCAGTGCCCTCTTTGGCTAGACGGTCAGCTTTCTCATTGCCTGGTATCCCACAGTGGAAGGGAATCCACTGCAAAGCGACTCCGTGTTGTAAGCCAATTTTTGACAAGGCATCTTTAATGTCTGGTAGTTTGTTGCTCTGAAGAGCTTCCAGTACTGATCTTGCATCTGTGAGATTTACTAGGGGGCATGTATCAATTCTGGAGTCTGATAGTTTTTCAACCACAGCAATAATTGCCCTAACTTCTGCATCATAGGTGTTGCAATATTTTCCAGTAAGTATGTTGTTGATTAGTTTCCTCGGTTTCCTTCCATCCTTTTAAAAGTTTAGTTTTTTCTCTCCAGCTTTCTCATCTAGTTTGCAGCTTGGCTCTCTGAAATTTCGCCTTAGCATGTTGGTAATTGTTGTGGTGTTCTTGGCATGGTCTATTTTCTGCTTGCTTTCGATCTGTTTCCACATCATCATGGAGTTTTCCCAGCTCACTAGACCAGTATGGTTTATAGTCCCTGCGAGCTCCTCTGGGAATGGATTTACGGGTGGCCTGAAGGATACAAGCATTGAATTCCTTCACTATGCTGTTAATATCCTTACTTTCTATGGACAGCTGTCCCACCAGGATACCTGTATGATGTCTGTACATTGTCCAGTTTGCTTTTTTATAGTTCCATCTGGGGAGAAGGATACTGGTGTTAAGGAGTTCACCTTCTATTGTCAGGAAGATTGATCGATGGTCGCTACCTCCAAGTTATTTTCCAGCTTTACGTGTAATGTTCCACTTCAGGTCTGGAGAGTGGAATGCCATATCTGGTGATGAGGTTGTGTGCCAAGTCCTTGAGTAAAATGTTGGTTGGTTGATCAGGAGAAGTCCATTATCATCCTGCCAGCTCTCAAATTCATCTCCTCTCTTGTCGATGTGGTCATAGCCCCAGCTCTGGGAATGGCTGTTAAAACCACCACAGACCATCAGTCTCTCTTTGTGTGGGATTGTTTCTAGAGCAAGTGGGCGGTCATAAGGAGAGTAATAGTTAAGGAGGTGGAAGTCTGTATTACTGGTTTTTAGATGGATCATCTGGTATTCGGTTCCTTTCATGTACACTCCCACCTAACATGCGCTGATGTTATTCTTAACAAGTGTGAGTACTCCTCTTTTTCTTCTGTCCTGTCGGTCTGATCTAAAACACTGGTAGCCTCTGATTTTAAAGGCGGCATCTTTGGTTAGGTGTGTCTCCTGTATGCAGCATATACTTACCTGCTCTGCAAAAAGTATGTTCTCTAGTTCCACCTTTTTCCTATAGCCATCTCTAACACTGCTGACACTCTCATCATTCTACTGCATTATTTTAAGTTCTTGTCTTTTGGCAGTTTTCTGATGTTGTATTTTTTGGCCAGTAGCTCTACTCTGTCTCCTGACTCCACAAGACGAACTGAGAGGACCTCCAATAGTACTGGGTGGACCCTTTCGATGCAGGGGGCCGGCACTGCACCTGCCTGGTTAGTCTTCACAGGGCGAGCACCATGTTTGAAAACTACAGATAGAGACATTTCCTTAGCGATAATGCGTAGTATCCTGATTTTTGCGATGCGCCTTTTGGCTGGGCACCTTGGACTTCACCAGCTTTCCTTGATATGGCAAACTCTGATCTTGCTTGGACTGCCATGAAGACAGTGGTATAGTTTGGCCTGGCCAAATCTTTGTTTTCCAGCATCTGGTGGCTGTACTGAAGCCCCTTCTCTACGTCAGATCCAGACGGCTGTGAGACAGTTCCACAATGACACTCCGACTTTGGGATGAAGAACCCGATGAGTGCCTCAACGATATCCATTCCCCGTCATCTATAGTTTGCTTGCTCTGTTTTGTTTACATCATTCTAATAGCCGTTATTGTAAAGACCCATATCACGTCCTGGATTCATTGGTTTCACACCAGACTTTCCTCAACGCCACCAGTGATCTCCATGTCCACATCCATCCACCAACCTGACATTACATTTTACAAAAATAACAGTTACGATCAGTGTTGATTGCTACAGGTTTCTGGGCCACAGAAATAAGTCAAAGTTTTTGACCAAACAGATCTATGTTCCCTGTCTCACAAAGACTATGTTAAGAGAAGTGTGTTCTTAATACTGTTGTTCCCAGGGGCACACTGAGAGATGTTTGTCTTATAATGTGAGATGTTTGTCTTATATTATGAGATGCTTGTCTTATACTGTGAGATATTTGTCTTATATTGTGAGATGTCTGTCTTATATTGTGCGATATTTGTCTTATACTCCGAGATGTTTTTCTTATGTAGCGATAAATTTTCCTTACACTGTGAAATGTTTGTTATACAATGGTGGGTGCTTGTTATACAATGTGAGATGTTTGTAAGACGTGTCAACCTTCAGTAATATTGACGCACCGGTTAAGTTTCAGCCTAGTTTTTCAGCAATACCGTGACCAATTTTCGTCCAGTTTTATACACAAATGGGAATTAATTTTAGATCTTGTGTGGACAAACTATTCGCTGATAATTTGCTTTATAAAACTACTATGAGGGCAAAGACACTGTCTCATTTGGCAGCCAGCATTACATAGCTGACATGGTAGCGTCAGGGGTGGCTGATCAAGACCCTGTCTCACCTTTCCGTTGGTACCTTCAGTAACTCTCCTAGCTTGGCCAACAGATTGCCAGTAGTCCCTTGGATGGTGGAGTCTGTTAAATAAGTATTGTACACCGACTGCTTTTTACCTGCAGTCAGGTACTGAAAAAAATAGCCATGATAACCCGCTGTTCCTCAACATCTTCACAGCATCGACGCGGCAAAATAGACCAGCTGGAAGTTCACGGAAATAGAAGAAAAAGATGAAGACTGCTATTATTTTGCTTCACACCACAAGCCAGAAAGTGTTAGAAATTGTGCTGCACATTAAATAAAGTGAAATTAATTCAAACTGACAGACAAAGATTGACACTTCATGCCTGACGTTGCACAGTTGACGTATGGACTCGGTCGACTTGTCAGTCAGGAATGCCAAAAGATGAAATCCAGAGTTCGTGGAAGGGAATTAACTGTTTGATGAGAGGAATGAATAAATGTTTGTTGGGTTATCGCCCTTATGACGAAAGGTAAAGGTAATATTCCCGTTTCAATGCCACATAGTGGGGAATACGGCGTTAGGTTCGTATTTTCTATATATCAAAGTGTGTTGTATTAATTTTAATATTCGGCCTAATACGTAGTAATATTTTAATATTGCAACCAGTACGTGCTAATATAAAAAATAAGTACGAATGTACATACATCAAACATTATTTATTTATACCTCTGTCAGTTGCTGTTTTGTATTTACCAAAGTTCTCCTCACATAAATGTTATACCACTCCAGAAACTTGTAGCACATTCTGGAGTGTACTGTATACACGAGCAGAATTCATCGTTGTAAAAAGAATAAGAAATATAATGATTATTTTCATCGTTATAATAACAGCAAGTAGAACTTTGATGGTCGTGGAAAGTTCTTGTGCTCTCTCAAGACAAATACTAGCTTTATCTGATCGCTAATATGATCAGATACTTCAGAGAGTAAAAGACCTAAAGAAGCTGTGGAGAGGAACAGACAGAACTACAAAAAATAAGATTTTTTAAAGATCATGCATCTTTCCAATAGTAACATATGTTTGTGAGACCTGGACACTTAACAAAACAGCTGAGAAACACATAAATGCCTTTGAATGTAAATGCTACAGAAGAGTTCGTCAAATATCATGTACACAAAAAGAACAAATATATCCACACTACAAGAACTTAATATTGAAGAAGGCTGGCTAGTAAAGAGGATTAAAGAGAAAAAACTTAAACATTTTTGACACATTAAACATCATTATGGTTTAAAGAAGACCGTCTTGGATGGATACATAATGGGAAAAAAGAAAGAGAGGAAGACCAAGGCGAAGCTGGCTACAAGACATCGTTGATGATCTGCAAATGGATGCATCAGCAGCAGGGCATCTTGCTTACAACCGAGAGGCCTACAGGAGAGCTGTTAGAGAGGCAAAGTTCGGCGAGGGACATGCAAATGACTGAAGGTCAGTACTTCATATCCCCGAGGTCTGAATAAGAGTTTAATGTTAGGACCGGGAATGGCAGAGTGGTGAAGGTGATGAAAACTTGGCAAAACCAGCTCCCTCCTCACTTACAGAAGTAAGAAAATAACATAAAGACCCAACATGTAGCCCATACTAGGGCTAAATATTTTTTTAAATGTTTTTTCTCTTTGCACAGGAGCAAGTTTTTCCTGATCTAATTTACTGAAAACAAGAGGAAAACAGAAAACATTGATGTTAAGCTTCTCCGTTGTCAGTGGTTTCCTGAAGAAAAGTTGTCACATCACCCAGCCGGTGTAAGGGAAGTAACTGATATAAATACATTGCCTGTTTAAATTCAGAGTTATATCTCCTTACAAATTTCGCCCTGAGATGTCTTGGATGGTCAACATTAAAAGAAAATGGACAAAACACTTTAGATGTGAGAGAAAGAAAACTGAGAAGAAAACTATCCGGGACTCGACCCACGGGCTTCAGTAGGAGAGAGCAGCTGTCTAGCCCACGCGAAATAGTGGACTAACCACTCGGCCGTCTTAAAAGGTCGCTCAGAAGCCGAGCCCGTAACGCAGCTGAAAATCGTTACACCTGTGAAGGAAACGAGGTCACAGTGCAGAAACTCCGTCGCTTAATCTCGCGGCTAGACTCCTGTTCGCCTTACCAGAGTCTGTGGTTCGAGTCCCAGGTTTTTCTCTTGTTACCTTTCTTTTTCTCATGTGTCAAGTTCTTTTTCTGTTATTTTTCTAGTGCTTTTTTTTCTTCTTTTCTTATATCTTATATCCTTCCCGGGCCGTTAAACGTCACATAGGGCTCGCAAAGTAGTTCGCCAATTTTTCCTGTCTTCGGCGAGTCTTTCAACCTCATCAAAGGATTTTATGCCGGTTAATTTGGCCTCTCTTAATAATGTCCTCTTCAGAGTTTCACGCGGTCTGCATTTTTTTCTTTGGCCTGTTGTGTTCCACTTGATAGTTTGTTTTGGGATTCTCTGATCATTTCTTCTCATCAAGTGACCAACATATGTCCATCTCCTTTTCCTCATCACCCATGAGACTGGTTGTTGTTCAGTCATCTGTCTTATCTCTGCATTGTTCTTGAATTCATTCCACTTGATGCCGAGTATTTTCCTTAGGCATTTGTTTTCAAAAGAGTCTAATTTCTTGTCTATTTCTTTAGTTGTTTTCCAGCTTTCACATGCATAAATGAGGGTGGATATTACATTTGAATTGAATAGTCTTAACTTGGTTTTTGTGCTTATAACTTTTGAATTCCATATGTTCTCAAGATTCTTGAAAACTGATGCTGCTTTTGCAATTCTGATCCTAACTTCCTTTCTAGTGTCACCATCCTGGTCTATGTAGCTGCCAAGGTATGCAAATTGATTGACTTCTTCAGAATCTGTCCCTTCTATGTGTATTTTTCCATTTTGATTGAGAAAAATTTTCATTATTTCTGTTTTGTCCTTGTTAATTTCAAGTCCTATTTTGCTAGCCATTGAAGACAGGCTATCTGTTTTTTTCTTGCATGGAATTCACATTGTTAGTGATAAGAGTTATGTCATCAGCAAAATCAAGATCTTCTAGTTGGGTCCTATGTACCTAGTCAATACCTGTATTTTTTAACTCCTCTAAAATCAACACTAGGAGATTCATATTTAAGAATTCCATTTTCTTTACATGTGTTTTTATTTTTTATTTCGAGGCGGTTTTCTTTTTGCAGTGCAAGGGTTCTCAACCCTTCTTTCACCCATACCTTATCTTTTTTTTTTTTCATTTGTAAACTAAAAATTAAAATTGACTAGCATTTTTTTCAAGTGTTTATCAGGATAAATTAATAAATAACTTTCTACGATATATAAATTGAGGGGGGTCGGGGAGAAATCGATTTATCAACTTGCACTTGTACGAACTTCCTGTAACTGAAAGCTGGTGTTCTTTGCAGCCGATGCTGTAGAGGTGTTGAGGCACAGCATCGTATCTGCGTGGGAGCGGGTTATGGCAGCTACTTTTTCAGTCCTGGAGTACAGATAAAATTCAGGGTGTGTGCAACGCTTCTTTAACAGACTCCACCACCATGGGATCTATGGCGATCCCTGCCACGTTAGCCAGGCTTGGCCTGTTACTGGGGGGTACAACGGAGATGTGGGACAGGGTCTTGGTCAGCTATGGGTCGCTAACCCTGACGCTGGCATATCAGCTAAGGGTCGCTAACCCTGACGCTGGCATATCAGCTAAGGGTCGCTAACCCTGACGCTGGCATATCAGCTAAGGGTCGCTAACCCTGACGCTGGCATATCAGCTATGGGTCGCTAACCCTGACGCTGGCATATCAGCTAAGGGTCGCTAACCCTGACTCTGGCATATCAGCTATGGGTCGCTGAGTGCCTACTCCGAAAGCTTCTTCACCCGAGAAGGAAAAAAAGTAGAGATAGTACGAAAAAAAGGGATACAAGGGGAAAAAACTGAAAAGATAGTGATAGAAGAGGAAAGAAATGAGGAAATAAGGGGAAAAATTATAAATTATAAATAGAATGGGAAAAAATGACAAAATAGGGATAGAAGGGAAAAAGACAGTATAGAAATAGTAGGAAAAAAATTAAGGAAATAAGGGGGAAAATGACAAAGTAGAGACAGAAGGGGAAAAATGATAAAATAAGGATAGAAGGAAAAAAAGACAGTATAGCGATAGCAGGGGAAACAAATGAGGAAATAAGAGGAAAATGATAAATTAGAGGGAAAAAAAAAAGACAAAACAGAGATAGAAATAAAGACACTATAGCGATAGGAGGAAAAAAAAAATGAGAAAATAAGGGGGAAAATGAGAAAATAGAGATAGAAGGGAAAAATGACAATATAGAGTTAGAAGGGAAAAAAATGACACAAAAGACAGAAGGGAAAAAATAACAAAAAATATAGATGGATTGGGGGGTGGGGGTGGGGGGGGGGGGAGTGACAAAATAGAGAAAGAAAAATAAAAATGACCTGGGACTCGAGCGGTGGACTCCGGTAAGTCCAGCAACCGCCTAACCACGACAGAACAGCGCATTAACGAACTTGGCTGTCTCTCTCTGCCCATGGAAGAGAGTATAAAGAGTCCTCAGTGATAAGGATTTTCTACCTGTGAAGTTTTCCTCAAAAGGTTTCCTCAACACACAAACAAAAAAGTCTTTCTATTTTTTTGGGTGCAGAAATGTCTGTTTGTCTAGAGCAGTTGCTGAGGTTTTAATTTTCCTGGCTTTTTTTCTGACACTATCGCGATGCGAACCCATGTCTCCTAGTAGAGAAACCGGCGCTTAGAGCGCACAGACTTTCACCAAACAAAACTAGAATATAAATTATAATAGGGGACATAACCTGTCCCTTCATTTAGTATTTTCATTACTATCTCCCTTCGATTATCATTTAAATGTAATTGACGGTTCAATATATACACGTCTTCTGGCCCTTTAGTTTACAAATATCTGAGTGTTGTAATATCAGTGTGAAATTAGTTTACTTTCTTCGAATGTTTGGGGTTTAAAAAATGCATTAGATGACATGAAAGTTTTAACGTGTAATCAATATCCATGAAGCTAGAAGTGACTGAACATGACCAAATCGGTCTTACAACTGCATTACAAAACACACTCATTTTGTTGTAAGAAAAATGAAGCGCCCAAAGTCGAATGCGTTTATACGTATCTTTACATCTCATATCCTCCCCGTGCCGTTAAACGTTACATAGGCTAGCATGGTAGTTTTGCCAAGTTTTTCTTTTTTGGCTACCTTTTCAATCTTATCAAGGGATGTTATGCCCACTAAAATGGCCTCTCTTAACAATGTCCTCTTTGGATTTCATGTGGTCGATCATTTTTTTTTCGACCTGTTGTGTTCCAACTGATAGCTTTTTGGGGGGTTCTCTGATTGTTACATGTCATCACATGACCGACATATATCCCCTTTTGTGTGATCACCCATGAGACAGGTTGTTGTCTGCTCATCTGCCTTATCTCTGGGTTTTTCTTGAATTCGTTCCACTTTCTATCGAGTATTTTCCTCAGACATTTATTTTCAAAAGAGTCTAATTTGTTTTCTATTTCTTTAGTTATTTTCCAGCTTTCCCATGTATAAATGAGGGTGGATATTACATTAGAATTGAATAATCTTATATATATATATATAATTATATATATATATATATATATATATATATATATACACACACGAAGGGTGTTTAGAAAGTAATGCACCACATCGTTTTTCTCAGGAGCTGTTTATTCAAAAAGCATGAAATTTATACACAGTATACATGGATATGTCATGTAAACATCGGTATTACTCAACATAATCTCCATCAACTTGTACAGCTTTACGCCAGCGTGAAACCGGTACATGTATTCCTAACCTGTACCATATTTTTTTCTTGATTATGTAGACATTTCTTCGCTGTATGAATCACTCCTTCGTCATCAAATCTTACCCTTCGGAGTGAATCTTTAAGTGGATCAAACATGTGGAAATCAGACAGTATCAAATCGGGACTATATCGTGGATGGGGTAGTACAGTCCAACCCAATTTGGTGATTGCTTCCCGTGTTGCCAGACTTGTGTGAGGACGCGCATTGTCGTGAAGGAGAAGCAGGTCTGTTGGATTCTTGTGCGGCCGAACTCTGCGAAAACGTTGATAGAATTTTTTCAATGTCTTACTTTAAGCTTGAGAACTGATTGTCTCTCTTTTTGGCATAACATTCAGTAGAATGACATCTTCAATGTCCCAAAAGACAGTGATCTTGACCTTTCAGCTGAAGGAGTTGTCTTGAATCTCTTTCTTCGTTATGATTGCGGATGATGCCACTCCATTGACTGTCTTTTTGTCTCAGGTTCAAAATGATATGCCTAGGTTTTGTCATCTGTTACGATCTTAGCCAAAAAGTTCTCACCCTTGACACTGAAACTCTCCAACAATTCAGAAGAAATTGCTTTCCTTTGCAATCGATGATCATTTGTGAGACTTCGAGAAACCTATCTTGCGCAAACATTAGAAAATCCGAGAGTTTTATAACTGCATTTGCATTACCATTGCTGACTGACAGCTTTAAGGCCAACTGTTGAGTAGTGATACGCCTATCAGTAAGAATAATGCCCTTAGGGTATTTCAACATTTCTGCCTTGATGGCTGTGGCAGGACGTCCACAGCGCGACCGATCATGCAACTCCTTATCTCCACTTATTGATTCTTTGATTCTCTTAACCTAGCAACTGACTGTACTCCTGTCGACAGCAAAACTTCCATACACATCACATAGACACTTGTGAATGTTCACAATAGCTTCCTTCTCTGTAACGAGAAATTATATCATAATTCGCTGCTTATACTGCAAGTTGGTAACACGCTCTATTTCAACGGTTAGGGCAGCCATATTCTTTTGCCGGTTGCGGTGCAATTTGGTTCACACAACCAGCACACGCCATATTTAAATATACTGTTAAAAAAAAAAAAAGAAACGCAACACTACTGTGGTCGTACTGGACACCAAATTTCAAACTTGCATCAAAATTATATTTTACGAAATTACTGTTCCATGAAGAAATTTGAGACTTTAACAATGAAATGATGTTCATTAAATTTGGTTTGGGTTTTTATTCTTTGCGACTGAGGCCTCTGTAAGGCGTATGGCCTCCTCTAGCCTGTATCAGAGAATGACATCTCCTTGACATGGATCCGATTAGCTGTTGGATCTGTTGTTGTGGGATGGCTGCCCATTCTTCCCGCAGTGCAAGAGATAATGTCGGAGATTGGTTGGCGCCACGTCTCGCTGGCGGACTTGTCAGTTGAGTTCATCCCATAAATGTTCTATTGGGTTCATATCTGATGACATGGATGACCACGGAGTGGTTTGGACGTTGTTGTGAGCGAAGAAATGGATGGTGGGCTGTGCCACATGAGATCGAGTATTATCCTGCTGTAAATCGACCTTGGTGCAGCCAGAAGTGGAAGGATGTGAGGACGAAGGACTTCAGAGACATATCGTTGGGCATTCAGGCGTCCTTCAATTTGCACTAGGGCACTTCTTCCCATGAAGTTGATCATTCCCCATACCATTACACTTCCACCACCATGTGGAGGAGCCTCATCCATGCAGTTCTGCGAGTAGCGCTCTTTGACTCTGCGGTAAACTCTTCTCCGGCTATCGTGTCGCTGGAGCAGAATGAATGATTTATCACTAAATCAAACCATTCTCCAATCATTCGCAACGGCCCATTGACGATTCTAGTTCGCCCACTGCAGTCGGTTGCAGCGATGCTTGTCCGTAAGAACAGGACCTATGTAGGGTCTTCTAGCCCAAGGAGCAGCGTCGTGCAGTCGGTTCCTGACCGTTTGATCAAAAATTCGACGAGCTGCTGCCATTGACTGGACTGTTGAGGGCGCAGATGTAAATTGATTCCTGAGGTGACGCAGCCGTATGAAGCGGTCTTCAGCAAGAGTTGTAACTATGGGTTTTCCACTGCGTGGCCAGTCTGCAACTGAGCCAGTTTCTTGAAATCGCCCCCAAAGGCGACTAATGGTGCTTCTAACCACATTAAACTGTCTGGCCATTACACTTTGTGACTGTCCAGTCTGTAAACGTCCAGTGATGATGAGTCGTTGTTCTGTAGTCTTCTTCTTCTTCTTCGTTCGCAGTTGTTCTGTAGTGAGATGAGCTATAATTGCGCATTGAATTTTCGAATGAACTGATTCGAGGAGCGTCAATCTTTTATAGGCAATCAATAACATGGTCACTGAGTTTTGTGTTCAGTAAGTTTCAGGAGATTCTCATGAACCTGTCATGAGTTATTGTCAAAAATGGTGTTTTGACTAGTGTCGCTTTTCTGTGCTCAAGAATCATCTGCTGAGTACAATTCAGGTCAGCACGTGAAGTTGATGTCCACATGAACGTTTCAGGCAATTTGCCATTGTCTGATCAGCAAACTTCAGTTTAAATAGCAACATCGTATTTGTTGCGTTTCTTTTTTTTAAACAGTATATATATATATATATATATATATATATATATAATATATATATGTATATATATATGTATATATATATGTGTGTGTGTGTGTCTGTGTCTGCGTGTTTGTGTTTGTGTAAAAAATGATTTTGCAAAAAAAGGCCAAGGACCACATGAAATGGAGAAGTACGGTCACTGACATCTGGAATTAAGGTAAATAATGAAATACTGAAAAAAAGATACTGTTTATCACGACAGATGATAAGAGAAATGATAACTGCGGTAAAACTGGTTGTAGGAATAATGTTTTATAGAGGTATATGGTTGAGTTTTACAAAAAAAAAAAAAAAAGATAATGAGGAAAGAATGGCAGAAAGCAAGATGAACATATAAAAATGAAGAACATAGAGCAATCCAGTATTTCAGCAAAATGTCTTTTTCAAGGATCACATACAAAAACAACGCAATAGGTAAAAACAAGAGGAATAAATGAAAAATGAACACGTAGATGTTTGTTCTCCTCATTGTAACAAAAGACTAGACAATGGCAAACTAGCAGCACTGTAGTGTGCATGTACTACCACTGTAGCAAAGCTATGATAACATATGTGTGGCAAGATGCACTTTAGTCAGAGTAGATCTCGTATCTTAAAAAAAATGCTCTCTTAATTTGTGAGTTCATGACAGCTGTAGATACAAATATAGACGCGAATAAACTCTACTAGAATTACGCGCAGATATAGATGTAGGCGTGAATAAACTCTATTCGAATTACGCGCAGATACAGGTGTAGACGCGAATAAACTCTAGTCGAATTACCCCCGTTCCTTGTTGCAGCAGCGGTATCATGCGAGAGAAGCGGCTAGACGTTAGTCTACTCTCTTCCCTTCTCTTTATGTAGCTGTTCATTCATTCAAGTGAGATGGCTTGATGTAGCAAACACAACAGTTACACACGGGTGACACACAGTCGTGTAAGCTAGATTCTCGACGGACGCCCAGGCAAGACATCTCATGCAGATTGGCGAACAGCTGACATGTCTTGGCCACCAAGACCAATCAGCAGTCAAAATAAGCCGTGTTTAATAGATAACTGCAGATGATGGCGAGAGAAGCACATCAAGTCACACATCGTTTTGTCCGTTCCTTCCACTCTCGTCGACGAGTGTGCACTTTACAACAAAAGCAGTTCATCCTCTGGACACAAATCGAAAATTCAGACTCACTTAACAGTGCACGGTTCTCGTACTTAACAAACTGACCTTCAGACTTTCACAACATTTCTTGTGCGAGACAATCTTGCTCGCTCAACTGCACTCTAATAACTGACTGGCGATCACGCTAAAAGGCCAAGCCAGTAACAATACTCAAGGGCGTCAACTTTACTTTAGTTAATTTCCAGGGTTGCATCCCCTAACCCACTTTTTCTGTTAACAGTTAGGTTCTATACTTTCCTTGATAAATTAGCACGCTAGAGGGCGATGTGGTCAGCATTAATTCCCCAGCTAGGAAAGGAACCAAGTGCTCTTTTCTATACCTGAGTTACCTGAACTGCCTACTTTATTGTCTGAGACTTCTAAAATAACCACTGCGATACTGACAAACCAGTCTAACCACTCTCTCTTTCTCTCTCTCTCTCTCTCTCTCTCTATTTCTGTTTCTCTGTCTCTCTTTGTCCCTCTTTGTCTCTCTCTTTATCTCTCACTGTCTATCTGTTTGTCTCTCTCTTTGTCTCTCTCTCTTTCTGACTCTCTGTCTCCTCTGTCTCTCTCTATCTCCGTCTCTCTATCTCGTCTCTGTCTTTCGCTGTGTCTCCCTCTGTCGCTCTCGTCTCTGCCTTTCGCTGTGTCTCTGTCTGTCTGTCTCTGTTTATCTCGTCTATGCCTCTCGCTGCGTCTCCCTCTGTCTCTCTCTCCTTGTGTGTGTCTCTCTCTCTGTTTCTCTTTATCTTTGTCTCTCTCTCTCTCTCGGGGAAGCATATAAGACGGGGCTGCGCGCCCAATTCTTCACTCGTTTAAACTAAAGATCATTCATACATTCATTCATTCATTCTCTCTGTTGTACTTGTCGGTGCCCAATACACAAGGGGCTGTTGGTAGCAAGGAATTCCCATTTCTATCGGTCCTTCACTATCTTCTTGGCAGTCTCTCATGCTAGTTCTTTGGTACCAGCTCTCCCTCTCTCTTTCTCTCTCTCTCTCTCTTTCTCTCTCTCTCTCTTTCTCTCTCTCTCTCTTTCTCTCTCTCTTTCTCTCTCTCTCTCTTTCTCTCTCTCTCAATAACATCCCTTCATGAGATTGAAAAACTCGCCGAAAACAGGACATCTTGGCTAACTACCATGCGGGCCTTATGTGACATTTAACGGCACGGGAAAGATGTAAGATGTAAGATAGTCATTTATATATGTATGTAGTTACTTCTGTACTGAGTGAATGTTTAAGAGCGAAACGTAAATGTTATATTTTATTTGATGTCTCTCAGTTTCAATGTTAATTACGTTTGTTACATGAACAGCATTTTTGTAGAATGTCTGGAATAGAGTGAAAGTTGTATGATTAAAGGCAGAATGTCAGACAGGCCTGCGTGGTCAAATCTTAATCCTTTTGAAATAAACATCAATCTCTCTCTCTCTCTCTCTGGTGTACGTCTCCAGGTCTGCTTGGGTTGTCCCTTGCTTCTTGTACCGTACATCCTTTAGTATAATAGGATTCTCTGAAAAAAAAAAGACATTCACGATAGATGTCCGTGTAACGCTAGATACGGGACAACGGTACCAGCAGAAACAACTACAACAGCAGGAGTAGTAGAAATAACAACGAAAATAGCAAAGACAACAAGACCAGCAGCAATAGAAAGAAAAACCATAGCACGAACAATAGCAGCAGCAATAGAAAGAAAAACCATTGCACAAACAATAGCAGCAGCAATAGAAAGAAAAACCATTGCACAAACAATAGCAGCAGCAATAGAAAGAAAAACCATAGCACGAACAATAGCAGCAGCAATAGAAAGAAAAACTATAGCACGAATAATGGCAGAAGCAATAACTGCAGCAACAAAAATAGCAACAATGAAACAAGAGCAACAGCGGCAGCAGCAACAACAATAGAAACAATTACGATAACAGAAATATCAATAAAAGTAGCATAAGAAATAGCAAAATCCCCAGCAACAACAAAAAGACTAAAGTATCGGGAAAGACCAGAAGCCATAGCCATGGAAGTACCTGTAAACAAAGAGAGACAAGTGACAAACTACTGCTAACTAAAACATACGCTAACTGAAGATGGGAGATAGGAGATAGAGATAAAGGAAAGAATAGGTATAGCAAAACACACATTCAACATTATGAAGACATTGATGTTTTCCAGAAATCTACCCATAAAAACAATATTAAGATGTATAAAATGCTATATCTTCTCTGTTTTACTGCATGGAGCAGAAACCTGGTCTCTAAGCACAAAAGATGGAGAGAAAGATTAATGCAGCAGAAATGTGGTTCTACAGAAAACTAGGTTTTATAACATGGGGAATGAAAAGAACAAATGCAGAAGTTTTATAACAGCTCCAAGTGCAATGTCAACTTCTAAAAGAAATAAAGAAGAAGGCAACAAATTACTTTAGCCATATCAAAAGACATAACAATATGCTGAAGACCATGCTAGAAGGAAAGGTGGAAGGAAAAAAAGAGTAAGAGGAAGACAGAGATGTAGATGGGAAGATAACATACGAGAGTGGACAGGACATAGCCTGGCTGAGTACACCATCAAGGCGAGGGAGCGAGGGAACTGGAGATTTATTACCACTAACCTTCCTTCTGGAGAAGGTACATGATGATGCTACTGATGATGACGGTGATAATGATGATGGTGGCAGCAAAGACAATCACAGCGGCAACAGATACAGCAATGGCAGCAAGAAGAACAACAACAGCAGCAACAAAAGCTATAGCAAATCAAACAAAAATCACAACAACATTATTAGTAGCACTAGAAACTTACAAGAAGTACAACATTAGCAGCATCAGCAGGAATAAACTTATCTCCATTTCCCTATTTGGGATACGCCACAAGGGAGAGAAACCCTGAAATAAATCATTTCCTAGTAGGAGTTACCTCGCCTAAATAGCAGTTTACACTTCCGGGTTCAAACACATGACCTTTCCACGACATGGGCGGACGCCTGAAAGGCGGGAAGACGCCATCAAAACTGTCACAGCCTTTCTCTCTTCCTCTGGAGACACACGGTCTGAGATCATATCATCAAACTGAGGTCATTCTCCAGACCGTGTTGGCAGTCCAGTATCGAAGACACAACCGCTCTCCTAAAAAGAGCGAGAAGTTCCCACAACTTGGACGACATCGGCTGTCATGGCTTGGTGTGAGTCGGCCAATTCTTGTAATAAGTTTCTTAATAACTTGGGAGAGTTTCCCTGTATCCAGCTTCGTCCATGAGCTTTTCTGATTTTCTGTCTTATATTTTCTGTAATTGAATGTTTGTCTCGTTGTCACGACCGCTTCTCTGGCTATTTCTAAAAGTTGAGGAATAATTGGAAGAGGTGGATAGTTTTGAATATCTTGGATCATTACTAACTAATAATGGAGATACAATGAGGGAAAATGAAGGGAGGACATCTATCGCTCTTCAGAAAATAGAACAACTAAAGAATCTGTGGAGAGGAGTACGACAGAACTACAAAAATAAGACTTTTACGGGCATGCATCTTTCTCATCGCAAAGAGATGAGAGACCTGGACACTTAACAAAACAGTTGAGAAACACATAAATGGCTTTGAATGTAAATGCTACAGAAGAGTTCTTCAAATATCATGAACACACACACACAAAAAGAACAAATATATCCATACTACAAGAACTTAGTATTGAAGAAGACTGGCCAATAAAGAGGGTAAAAGAGAGAAAACTTAAATATTTTGGACACATTAAACGCCATGAAAATTTAGAGAAGACCGTCTTAATTATAAGGATACATAATGGGAAAAAGAAAGAGAGGAAAACCAAGGCGAAGATGACTGCAAGACATGGTTGATAATCTGCAAATGGATGCATCAGCAGCAGGCCATCTTGCTCACAACCGAGAGGCCTGCAGGAGAGCTGCTAGGGAGGTAATGTTCCACAAGCGACATGCAAATCACTGACTGACTGGAGGCTGGCTATTATGAAAAAAAAAATAACAGACTGAGGTGACTCAGAGAGGAGGATAAACAAACAAAGACGGCCTATACAGAAATGATGAAAGGGGATAGACCAAGAGGTAGACATAGGCAACGGTGGCTAGACAACCTAGAAGAAAATATACGCGTTCTTGGAATCATCTGACAAGAAACAATCAAGAAGAGACAAGAATGGAGCTCAGTGAGCCTCACTGGCTCTGAAAGCTGTTTATTTTCAGCAGCTGCTCAAAGAAGAAGAAGAAGAACAGGAGGCTGTTTTATTGTGCTCATCCAGCCCCTTCTCAGCCTTTCAAGAACATATCTTCTTACGTATGTTCTTTGTCCGAAGCTTCACTTTTTAAAAAAGCAGAATAGAATATAACATACCAGGATTCTCTTGTGGCTGATTACCTGCCTTCAGTTCTGACTCTGGAGAGAAATTCTTCAGAAGAACTGATACTTGGGTTCGGGTGGGGAATATACAATGCTTTTTTAAAAAAAAGTTCCCAGGGCAGAACTATAAATTATGCTTCTAAATAGGCTCCACCATCACAGAAACATTCAGATACTTACTTCTTAGATCCAGTCTAAGGAAATGCAAGGGTCTGGTACTAAAGGCAACTTGTGAAATGTTGTAGGCTGTCAGTGTTATAGACTTTGGGTATTTCTCTGGCGATCCCCGCCCCGTTACCCCGGGGTAGGCCTGTTACTACAGGTACCAAGAGGGAGGTGGGACAGGGTCTTGGTAGGCCAAATCTGCGGCTAGCAGGTGAGCTATAGTTCGCCAACTCTGACGCTAGCATTCAGCTATAGTTTTCCAAATCTGAGGCTAGCACGCCAGCTATAGTTCGCCAACTCTGAGGCTAACAAGTCAGCTATAATTCGCCATTGATGCTAACACACCAGCTATAATTCGCCAAATCTGACTTTAGCATGTCAGCTATAGTTCGCCAACTCTGACACTAGCACCTGGGCTATAATTCGCCAACTCTGACTTTAGCATTTCAGCTATAGTTCGCCAACTCTGACGCTAGCACGTCAGCTATAGTTCGCCAACTCTGACGCTAGCACGTCAGCTATGGTTCGCCAACTCTGAGGCTAGCACGTCAGCTATGGTTCGCCAACTCTGAGGCTAGCACGTCAGCTATGGTTCGCCAACTCTGAGGCTAGCACGTCAGCTATATATATCACTGACAAAATAACCCATATAAAAATATGAAGAAAATCGAGCCAGTTCACAAACAGACGAAAACTACGAAATCAATGGACAGAAAAGAAAACACAGAAGTACTAAATCAGCTTAATCTGAAAAAGAGAAATAATGAAAAACATAACAACCAGACACATGCTTCAAGAGGCATAATGCAATTAAGAAAACCAGACTAGAGGGGCAAGTTTGAAGGAAAACAAAGCAAGAAATAGATTGCCGAGAACACAAAAGAGATGGACTGAACTTCATTTGACCGGGCGTTCTATAAAAAAAAAAACAGACTGAACAAGCAAGAGGACCACTACGGCCAGTCTTCCTATAGAGAGAAGGCACAGATTAAAAAAGAAAAAAGCTTATTTAGTGCACATTAGCGAGTAACTTATCTGCCATACGACTCACACACACAGCAATGACCGTAACTTCACTTCTTGTATGCCTCATTTAGTTTAAGCCTTTCTAGTAATGCCAAGTTCTGGGGGCTTAAAGGCTGGATACACGCGAACTCTATTTACTGACAAAACAGCGGGGAATGTAGAAACCAAGTCTGGCTATATCTTCCCTATACCTCGCCGTATACACTGCACAACTAATTAACGTATTCCAGTTACCCCCCTTCTGTACGGAACGGCGTTTTAAACGGGTCGGAAACCTGATACGAACTCGCTAACGGGATGTCAATCAAAGTGATGGGAGGGACATGTGAGTCAGGAAACCCACTACGGTTCTCAGAACAAGCCCTGGAACTGAGGTACTGTAAAACGTAAGAGATTTGCCTCCCTCTTATATCCACCATCAGATTTTTCAAAACACAAGTCACTTGAATTGCTTTGTTAAAGGGAAAAAAAAAACTTCATCTAAATTCTTTGTTGTGGGGAATTCAACTTTTAATATGCTAATTAAGCTAAGTATAGATCTCTGGCCGTTTACTCTACTGCCTTTTAATCTTCTTGAATATTTACTATTTTTATATTAAATAACAACACATTTTCTAGCACTGTGGTGCTATATTTGTGTAGTCTTAAAACATGCTCATAAAATATTATTAACTACAGGAGTAACCAGCCACAACAATGACGGGAGAAGAGATAAGTTGCAGCTAGTCTCCTTTCATCTAAACTCTCTGCATGATCTTGTGAAGCTTACAGTACTCCGCGCAAAATACAAATTACAAACTGCAGGTCAAACTACAGACAAACGTACAGATAAACTGCAGACAGACTACAAACTGCAAACAAACTACAGACAAGCTACCAGCTACAAACAAGCTACAGACAAGACACAGACAAAATACAGTCAAAGACAGGCAAACTGTAGTCAAACTAAAACAAACTACAATCAAACTACAGTTAAACTGGAATCAACTACAGACTCACTATACACAAACTACAATCAAATACAGTTAAACTGGAATCAGCTACAGACTCACTATACACAAACTACAATCAAACTAAACTGGAATCAACTACAGATTCACTATACACAAACTACAATCAAGCTATAGTCAAATTACAGACATATTCCAAACAAATATAAAGTAAGTTCACGGAAACATTACAGATAAACTACAAATAAACTACATTCAAACCACGAACTACGGACAAAATACAGACAAACAGCAGATTTGCTGCAGTCTAACTACAAACAAACTACACGTACAGATAAAAGCATGTCAAACATACACAACTAACTTGAAAGTTTATACATAAAAATACAAGAAAACTTATTTTATTGCGATTAGTTGCCAAATTTTTTTGGTTTCTAAATTTCTTTCATAGATTTTGAATGCGAACGAGTCTGTAAGAAACAGGAAAGAAAAGTATAATAGAACTAAACAGACAGAGAAATAATGACATAAATAAACTGAATTCTACGCATATCTTTAGTTTCTTTCCCTTTTTTTTTTGAGTTGGATAACAAGAAATTAAATTAAATGCTTCAGATAAAGGCGGAAATAATATACATAGCGAAGCCAGGCATTGATATTTTATGTCAGACTGCCTTTTAAGCTTTTAGTTCTAGCTTGAATGATAGAAAATATGCACTGAAAAAATATGTTGTAGATGAATATAGGGGATTTTTTCAGAGAGAGAGAGAGAGTGAGCGAGTTATCGAGAGAGAGAGAGAGAGCTAACAAGAGAGAGAGAGAGTGCAAGTTAGCGAGAGAGAGAGAGAGAGAGCGAGAGAGAGAAATAGAGGTAACGAGAGAGTGTGAGTTAGAGAGAGAGAGAGAGCAAGCGAAAGAGAGAGAGAGAGAGAGATCGAGCTTCTTCTTCTTCTTCGTTCGCTTCTACCACCAAAACCGCACTGTGGTCCTACTGAATTTACGCCTGTGGTCCTCGTTAGGTCCCATGGTCTCCTGTAAGGTCCCCGAAAGGATCACACGAGATCCCCGAGAGGACCACAAGGGGTTCAGAGTATTGCAGGGCTTTAGCCTGTATTCTTGGTGGGTCTCTGAAGCGCATTGCGTGACACCGTGGTTTTCGTTGCACCAGTTTAGTCTAGGGTTGGACTTTCTCACCGGAAGACCTCGACGTGTTTAGGATATCAGTGCATCCCCGCTGGGTGAGAGGCGGTAGCCCACCCAGACCAGAGTTGGACCTTCTCACCGGAAAACCTCGACGTGTTTTGAGATACCCGTGTATCACCGCCGGGTGAGAGGTGGTTGCCCATCCAGTCCAGGGTTGGACTTTCTCACCGGAAAACCTCAGCGTGATTAGGATACGCAAACATCCCCGCCGTGTGAGAGGTGGTTGCCTATCTAGACTGCCCTGGTCCAGTGTCTCCGACTTCAGCATTTTGCAATCGTGGCAGATACCCTTTCTATTTGTGACCAGGATGGAGCTTTTGTCCAGGAGGATGAATCCTTGCCACTAGTGACTTCCACCCCTGGGTTGAGCTGTTTTAGGGATATTATCCCAGTATGGACGTGTTTGGTACGTGACCGACCTCTAGAGCAGAGGTACTGTGACATGCGTAGCCTGAAGATTCACCCCTGTTGTGAGCCGGTTTAGGCAAAATTCACCAGTATGGGTGTATGTCAGGCGTGACCGACCTATAGAGCGGAGGTGGCATGACATGTCTAGCCATCAAGTTCCACCCCTGGTGTGTGCCGGTTTAGGCATATTTCACCAGTGTAGGTGTATTTCGGGCGTGACCGGCCTCTAGAGCAGAGTCGCCGTGGTATGTGTAGCTCTCGCAGCGATACTACTGGACATACCGATTAAACTTCACTTTATCCTTTCCTTCACCTTTTCACATCGGCGCCGCACAGCAACCTTTATTTCTTTTCCGCATTTTCTTCCTTGACCGGGAAGAGCTTCACTCCACGCGCGGCATTCGAAGAGTCTCGCCAGCAGTGTCTTAACCTCTGGGTTAAGCCGGTTCATGCATTTCACCCGATATGACTGCACTCAGGACGTGGCCGACCTCCAGACCAGAGGTGCCGTGATTTGACTGTTTGCTTCGCTTTATCCTTTCTACCACCTTTTCCGCAGTGGTGCTGCGCGGCAACCCCATTTTGCACCTTTCTTCATTGGCCGGCAAGAGCACCGCTCCACGCACGGCAGCTGAAGAATATCGCCAACAGCGAGAGATCGAGCTAATGAGAGACAGAGAGCGAGTTAGCGAAAGAGAGAGAGAGAGAGAGCTAATGAGAGAGAGAATGAATGAATGAATGAATGAATCTTTATTTTTCAAGGGTAAAGAATTGGGCACGCAGGCCCGTCTTACATTCTGCCCTTCATCACTCCATCTTTCATTCTTCCCACACACTTGATTTAGTACAAAAATACAAATTAAATTAGTAAAAACATATCAAAAGAGTGTAAGATTTAACTACTACATTCAAGGTAAAGGAGAAGAAGTAATTAACCTAATAAAATAGCACTCACGCACACATACACACGCAGACATATACATAAATAAAAATACATTGTAAATACGGATCTTCTAACATATTTTTTTAAACAAACATTAAAATAATTTCTAACAATATCTAACAAGTTGCTTTCCTAACTATGTCACTGAAGTACTTGATGGTTTACGAGCCATGTGTTGAGAGAGTGCTGGCTATTTTATGGAGGCATATAATTACATGCAAGTAAATAATGAAACAGGTTTGAGTTAAAGGATGAAGTATTACCAATGGATTTTAAATTGTAGGGGAGGGTGTTCCAGAGCTGTACTGCAGAGTATGCAAGGCTTTTCTTGTACATATCAATTCTGGGTTTAGGAAGAAGACAGTTTTTTAAACGCTGGCTATGTTTAGTGTTATACGTAAACAGTGACCACAAGTAAGGCGGAGCATTGTGCGACAGAATTCTGTGAACAAACTTAACTTTGTTAAAAATGATTCTATTTTTGAGGGGTAGAATTTTGAGTTGTTTATGTTGATCTACAGTCTGTACTGGGTGTTTGTCATAAATAAGATTTAATGCTCGCTTGTGAAGTGAGTGGAGCCTTTTTGTGTTTGAGACTGAGCATCCATCCCAGATTGTGGAACAGTAATCTAAGTGTGTTTGTATGTGTGATATGTAGTATATTTTTCTTGTGTTTTTGTCGATAAAGTGTTTAATCTTGGCTAATTGGTAAACTTTCTGTGCAATCAAATTTGTTAGGTTATGTACATGAGAATTCCAAGTTAAATGCTGATCAATGATGAGTCCTAGGGTTTTATGTTCATGAACATTTTCTATTGCCTTAGTCCCAGCACAAAGCTGTAGTGAAGTTTTAGTTGCATTTTGCAGTTTCTGTCTTGTAGTGATGAGCATGGATTTTGTTTTGTTGGTGTTTATCAACATACCATTTTTATTACTCCATTTAATCAAACTGTTTATATCATTTTGGAGCGTTGTCTGTAGGTTATTGATGTCATAGTCACTATTGTAAACAGTACAGTCGTCAGCGAAAAGATCACATGAAGAGTGCTTTAAATGTAGTGGTAGGTCGTTAATATAGATAGCAAAGAGAAGAGGACCAAGAATGGAGCCTTGAGGAATACCGGTATCAACCACAGACGAGCCAGATATTTTGTTTCTAAAGCAAACTACTTGTTTTCTACCTGAGAGAAAAGATGTAATACATTTTGTTAGGTCAGGATGTAATCTATAGCCTTCCAGCTTTTTTGCAAGAATTCCATGATCAATCATATCGAAGGCTTTCTTAAAATCAACAAAGACAACACCACACAATTTGTCATCATTTATATTAGACAGCCAGCTTTCTGTCATTTTAGTTAATGCTGTGTGGCAGGAGTAATTTGGTCTAAAACCTGACTGACTGTCTATTAGTAGACTGTTTTCTTGCATGTGGAGCAGAGTTAACTTTTGTATATGTTTTTCAAGAGGTTTAGATAGTGATGACAGAATGGATATGGGTCTATAGTTTGAGAGGTCACTAGTCTGTCCAGATTTAAAAAGAGGAAAAACTTTGGCGAGTTTAAAAGCGTCAGGGAAATATTTTTTGTCAATACACAAGTTGTATAAGTATGTTAGTGTGTCTGTGATAACTGGTGCAGCGTAGCGTAGTATCTTGTTACTAATGTCATCACATCCTGCTGAGTTAGTGTTCTTTAAGGACCGGACGTAGTTATAAACCTCACCGACTGTGAGGAAAGGAATATTAATTTGTTTTAGCTTTACACATTTACTGTCGCTGAAAGTTTTCAACACGCTCAGGTCGCAATTTGGGGTCGGTAATGAAGATTTTAGAATACTAATTTCTTCCCTAAAATGTTCACTGAAGTTAGTGCAAGTATGTTCACCGTTAATTGTTTGTGGGTCAGACTGCTTCCTTTTATTTACAAGAGTATTAATTGCTTTCCAGATTGATTTACTATCAGTTTTGTCTTTCACTAAATTTCTGAAGTAATTTTTCTTTTCCTGCCTAATTAAATACTGCACCTTATTCCTAAGTGAACGATAGCTACTGAAATTTCTGCTTTTGTGAGCTTCATCCCGTTTCCTCATCAGTTGCAATATATCGGGTGTTATCCACGGGGATTTTGTTACGTGTTTTACTCTCATTTCTTTGATGGGGACATGCTTGTCAAAAATGTTTCGAAATATCTTGATTCAGTATTCGATAGCCTCATCTGGATTTGTTAACTGGAAAACGTACGTAAGAGGCGAAGCTTTTAGATCAGTTAAAAATAATTCCAAGTTAAAGTTTTTAAAGTTTCTATATTTGATGCTGGTATGTTTGTGTTTTGGTATTTTATACCCCTTATGTGACCACGTACAACAGACCGGGTAGTGATCACTCAGCGACACATGAGGGACAGTACATTCAGTAATGTTCATGGATCAGCTACATAAATATGATCTGTTAGTGTTGATGATGATTCAGTTACTCTAGTAGGTTTGTTACCAATTTAGGAGAAGTTGTAAGATGTTAAAATGTTCTTCCATGTAAGATTTGGCTGATTAAGATCTGTATTGAAGTCGCCTAGAATGATTATGTCCTTGAATTTATGAGTTACAGCATCATCCATCATGGTCGCAAAGTGATCATACCACTCGGCTGAAGCATTTGGATTTCGGTATATAAAACTAATTAGAATTGGACTAAGATTTGATATTTTGATTTCTAGCATAATACATTCAACCTCTGATGTTTCTAGGTCTTCTCTTCTACAAAATTTAATTGTGTTAGAAATGTAAACGACTAAACCTGTCTCTAGCTTCCTAGTTGGGTCGCACCTGATCAAATTAAAACCATCTATTCGTATATCATTGTCTGTGATGTTTTTATGTTAATCTGCTTTCAGAGAAACCAAAAATATGAAAATGTTGTTGAAGTATATGTGTAACCTCAGGGAGTTTTCCTAACAAATGATAAACATTTAAGTGGCCAACACGTAGGCCATCGTGTCGCAGCCACTCCTCCATTTTCTGAGTCACTATAACAATGTTAGAAATATTATATTTCAGTAAAAATAAAATAACTGGTCAGACTTCAATCATACAATTATAGTTATACGTTTAAGCTAGTAGAGATAATGAATCTAACTAAGTTTATAATATACTGACAAATAATGGAAAAAAGTACAAAAATCAACAATGCAATGAACGTTATGTAAGTGTAAATTGTAAAAGACTTGATAACAATATTAGCTGTAAGCTAGCACTAAGAAATGTCTGTTTTGCTGTAAGAACTTCTGTGGTTTTTTGTTTTTGTTCAGTTAAATTAATCTACAGAAGTTAAAGAGTGCTGGAAGTTTCAAGCTATCTAGTATCTGTATGTGGGTGTTGAGTGTTGATTGTGAAGTAGGGACATCATATACGCGTGGCTCAGAGCTGCAGGACTAAACTGCATTAGATATTGTAGCTGAAAGTTCCACGGATAATGATTCGAGGTTCTTGTGTTTGTGTCCTGTACAGTTGTTGTGGTATTCCTAAGTGGTGATTGTGCAGGAGTCTCCATGTTGTTCGCTGTACTAAGTGTTGGTATAAATTGTTGAGCTTGGCGTGTAGGCAGGGGTGGGAACATGGAATCGTATAGTGGGTCAGTGGATGGAGCGGGCAATGGTAGAGAGGCAGATGGTGATGTTTCTGAGGGTCCTTGGAGTCTTGTAGTTGGTGTAGAGTGTGTGTTTCTGGATCTATGAGATGTGGATGGCTGTCTAAACTGTTTCTGGCTATTTGAGTGTTTTGTTATGTTCTGCTCAGTTCTTGCCGGATATTTGATATTTTTGGCAAGGATGCTGCTGCCAGTCTTGTTAATGTGGATGTGGTCCCTGTAAAGGCGTTTTTTGGGAGCACCTGTGGCTGAAGTAAAAAATGGCGTGTTGTTTATAAAAACTACTGTGTTCTGTAGACAGAATGTTTTTAGTATTTTGTTGTTTATATCCACCATGCGACGTCCAGGACCAGAACAAGGTGGAATGATGGATGAAATGTTTATGGAAGTGTTGGGGTATTTTTTCTTGATGGTGGATATCAAGTCTTGTATATCAGAGGGCCGAAGATTCTGGCCGTTCATGCTGTCATTAATGCCAACATGTACGGTCGTTCTCCTCACTCTCTGATCTACGTCAAGTCGTCTCAGTGTCTGCGTTATTTTTATAATACCAGAGAGAGAGAGAGAGAGATCGAGTTAGCAAGAGAAAGAGAGAGAGAGAGAGCTAACGAGAGAGAGAGAGCGAGTTAGCGAGAGGGAGAGCTAACGAGAGAGAGAATGAGTTAGCGAGAGACAGCTAATGAGAGAGAGAGCGAGTTAGCGATAGAAGAGAGAGCTAATGAGAGAGAGAGAGCGAGTTAGCGATAGAAGAGAGAGCTAACGAAAGAGAGAGAGCTAACGAAAGAGAGCGAGTTAGCGAGAGAGAGGGAGAGAGTTAACGAGAGAGCGAGCGAGTTAACGAAAGCTAATAGATAGAGCTAATGAGAGAAAGAGACAGAGGGAGAAAGAGAGAGAGAGAGAGAGCTAGCGGGAGAGACAGTGAGCAAGTTAGCGAGGGAAAGAAATAAGGATCGAACGAACATACTTTATTTTCAAAGGGTTAAGAATCTAACATTCTGCCCTTCATCATACAGCTTTCACTCAGTCACAGTCATTCAGCATTTATTAATGAGCATTAATAATCATGAAGACACAATTAAATCATTACATAAATAAATAATCAACTTATCTCTTGTCCATACACTCAACACTCTGATTTATGTAACAGCATGTAATAAACTTACAGTCCTACATTCATTCAAAACTAAGAAATTTATAGAAAAACTGTTTAAAAAAAATAGAACAATCAAGCCGTACTTTAAACTACTTTATGCTTAGGGAGGCATATAGTCTATATCAAACAGATGTTAACAAAGTTTAAAGTTATAAGAACGAATATTACTTATAAGTTTTACATAAGTTGGTAAGGTATTCCAGATAGATAGATAGAAAGATAGATAGATAGATAGATAGATAGATAGATAGATAGATAGATAGATAGATAGATAGATAGATAGATAGATAGATAGAGTGCGAGTTAGCGAGAGAGAAAGAGAGAGAGAGAGAGAGAGAGAGAGAGAAAGAGATTGAGATTGCATGGAAGATGCTATCTGTCAATTTAGGAAGTCAGAAACCCAGTTTCCAGTCAGAAGATGTGATTTAAAAAGTCAGCTGGGAGAAGCTCAACGAAACAAAACAAAAAAAAAACTAACATTTTTAGGATTCTTCGTTTCTTAAAACACACTTACTTCACGTGGTTCTTAAAAAAATGTACGGCAGCTATTCCAAGGAGGAAAAAAAATTATTTTGAAGAAAAACGAAACACGCAGAAACGAAAGTATATCTATGTTGGAAGACGCCATCAGATTTGGCAGTTAGCCATCCTTAGCTGGCATCAGGATTGGCGAACCATAGCTGACAAAGACCCTGTCTCACTCTCTGTTGGTACCTTCAGTAACAGGCCTAGCCTAGTTAACGGGGGTGGGGGTGGGAGGAACCTCTGTAGTCTCCAGGGTGGTGGAAACCGATAAAGAAGTATTGTACACTACCTGTTCTTTAGCTCCACTCACTGGTCACGGACTGAAACACTAGCCACCATAAGCTGCTCCTTAACCGACACGATGTTGTGCCACAAAACCTTCACTGCTTCGGCCGCAAAGAACACCAGCTCGCAGCTCCAAGAAGATTGAATGAACATAGATATATCTAAGGTTCAGAATCAGACTCCGGTTTTATTGTATTCAAGACAGCCAAATATATTCTCCACTGCATGCCGCAGCATCCATTCAAGAGTCAGTCAGTCATTTGCATGTCCATTGAGGAACTTTGCCTCCCTAACAGCTCCCCTGTAGGACTCATGGTTATAAACAGGATGCCCTGCTGCTGATGCGCCCATTCGCATGCTATCAACGATGTCTTGCAGCCATCTTCGCCTTCGCCTCCCTGTGTTTCTTTTTTCCCATTATCCACCCATCCAAGAGTATATTTGCTAGTAGTTCCCACCAAGTGTTGGCTGTTTACGATGCGTTTTCTGCCACACAGTTCAGATTTTCTGCCAGCACCCTTAATCTGTACTAGCTCCAGCAGTCGCTGCACAGATCAAATGTTCTTTCATTCCGGCTCTCAACGTTCCCGCATGTCTTTAAAATACTGCCTCAGTAATGTCACTTGTGTCCATTCTCAACTTCTTTAAGGTATATATATATATATATATATATATATATATATATATATATATATATATATATATATTAAACATCATTTCTGTTGTTATCTTTCTCTACATCAAGTTCTCTTCCTCCTCTTCTTTGTTTTGTCTTGATATTTACAAAGAGCGTCGGTTTCTGTGTGCTACAAGTTTGGAATGAGGCTGAGATTTTCGCCATTATCGGCCCGACATATCCGACTTCAGCAAGGTTTACTTTTGGAACTGCTATTGTCTTCCCATTTCCATCCCTAGTCGTTTGTTCAGACGATACCAGTTCGCACCGCCTGGAGGTTGGATATGGTTGTGGTTTGCTTCACAGAGCAGGTGGTCTGCTAATGGTAGCTTCATTCAGTCTGAGTGCTGATCCCCTGACACCCGTATACAGCCTTAACTTCGACATACAGTCATCCCCTGGTACCCCTATACCACCTTGACTTTGACACAATCATTCCCTGGTACCCCTATACCACCTTGACTTTGACACATTCATCCCCTGACATCCCTATACCATCTTGACTTTGACACATTCATCCTCTGACACCCCTTTACCACCTTGACTGTGACACATTCATCCTCTGACACACCTATACCACCTTGACTTTGACACATTCATCCTCGGACACCCCTATACCACCTTGACTTTGACACATTCATCCTCTGACACCCCTATACCACCTTGACTTTGACACATTCATCCTATGACACCCCTATACCACATTGACTTTGACACATTCATCCTCGGACACCCCTATACCACCTTGACTTTGACACATTCATCCTCTGACACCCCTATACCACTTTGACTTTGACACATTCATCCACTGACACCCCTATACCACCTTGACTTTGACACATTCATCCTATGACACCCCTATACTGCCTTGACTTTGACACATTCATCCTCTGACACCCCTATACCACCTTTACTTTGACACATTCATCCTCTGACAGCTCTATACCACCTTGACTTTGACACATTCATCCTCTGACACCCCTATACCACCTTGAATTGGACACCTCAAGGGAAAAGAAAGAATGGCAGCAGGCCAATGGGGGCATCAAGACACACAGCATACGAATAACTAAGGGAAGCAAGGACATGTACGTTTGAGGTATCCCAACCTGCTCAAGACAGAACTGGCTGGAGAACCTTTTGTCGATGCCTTATGCTCCATTGGGAGTACAGAGGAGTGATGATGATGATCCGCTGACTTACATCCGCATATGGGATCAGGGTGGGGTGGTTTGTAAATCGTTATAACGGGTAATCAGGCACTCAATATAGATCATTATTATAAGATGTTTTATTGTGAACAGACATGTCTTCATTCACTTTAGAGTATCAAAACAGTAGACATTAGTACAGTAACTGTGTTAAAGTCAAGCAGGATATGTGAACCACAAGACATTAAATAGAGCTTTACTGTAACAAATGTTCAATGACAGAAAAAAAGTACATACACGCACACACGCTCTCACGCGTGAGTAAATTTTGTACTCAACAAATGCTTGCTCATCTGGTTCCCTTGTCATGTGATGAATTTGTAGCGCGAGTAGAACAGCTAATGTATGAAAGTTAATCACAAAATGAATCACAACACGTTTCTTCTTCTTCTTCTTCTTCTTCTTCTCAGACGTCACTTGTATCCTTCTAAAGTAACTTGTGGTGAGCTGGAGTTAGTGTACATCCTCATAAAGCTTCTCTTGAACTGATGAAAGTGCTGGCCACATCTGTTCTTCCTGCACTTCCTGTGCTGGACACTCCTGCAGAACATGTTCTCTCATGTAACCACTGCCACATGTGCCACATATCGGTCGGGTCTTGAGCTTATTGAAAAGGTGGCACCTCGGTCTGTTGTGACCGTTGAAGAGTCGAAAAATGATGGCTTGCTCAACTCTGTCGAGATAGTAGTTAGTAATCGTCATTTTCCTGATAGCCCGGGCGTGTTCTTTAGTAGAATCATTCTTGGATGTTCTTTTTATCAGATATTTAGTTTCATCAAGTATCATGTTTATATTTGTTTCTTCTATTTTCAGCTAGGATGTCTGCTGTTTAGTTACCTGGTATATCACAATGGGATGATATCCACTGTATTATCAGCCTTTGAAAAAAACTTGCATGCTCGGTATATTACTGGGAATAATAACTGATTTGGTTGGTTGGCGATTATTATTATTATTATTATTACTGGGAGCGAATAGGTTGTCCGACATGCTAGCGTCAGGGTTGGCAAATCACAGCTGACCAAGACCCTGTGCCACCTCTCTCTCCTTTGACCCCCCCCCCCCCCCCCCCCCAGTAAAAAAAACCTAGCTTGGCTAACGGGGCAGAGATGGCCATGGTAGTGGAGTCTGCTAAAGAAATAATCACACTCCTTTGCCTCTTAGCTCCACTCATAGACTTACAAAATAGCCGCAATAATCCACTCCCGATCCGGCACAATGCTGTGCTTCAACATCTCCACAGGACCGGCTGTAAAGAATACTAGTTCGCAAGTCCAGGGGAATAGAATTATTATATCATAATTATTATTAGTTACATTCACTGATTAAGAGAAGGCATTCGATAGTTTAGACTGGAGAATGCTATGGAAACTAGTGGAACACTATTCCAATAACCAAGATAACAATTATTATTATTTTAACGTCACGGACAAGTTTTTCAGAAATACCTGACCTACATCAAGGACAAACCTCCAGGAGCGGACTGAACACTTAGGAAACGGGGGCGAAAATTGACAGATTATTGTCTAAACAGTGTCAAGAAATTAGGGGCTGCTTGCGAACAACCAGACATGCTTATTATAATGTTGTCCGCATTGTTCCGCCGACAAAGATGTCTCAGCGAGCGGTAAATGCTCCACTCCCCATAAGCTGGAAGTGATTGACAACTTTTAAACCCTTCCATTCTGTTGTGGGTGCAGTGGCAGATGCTCCTCCAACAAATCATTGAGATATTGATCATCTGTGATCGTCCACTTCTACCAGCGCTTTTCTTTTGATAAAGTTGTTTTTTTATATTATACACAGTTCTCAAGTCTTTCAAAACTTCACTCCTGTGTTACTGTCACAATAGTTTATCTAAGTCGCTGGGATGTCAGTTGCATGAATTCTCATGCCTTCCTTAAATCCGAGGATTCTCTTCGCTTTACAAGAATTTTTCCCAGTAAAATTCAATGTCATTAAAGGCTGTAAGATTTAAGAAGGCCCAGCAGAACAAAACTCATGAAGAGGGATTTCCTTTCTCTCTCTTGATGTCAGACATGATTTTTTTAAAAGAAACATAATATGTGATTGTTGTGTGAGCCATCTTTTTAAAGTTTTAATTTTAGACTTTTGAAAACGTTCGCGAATCCTTTCCAGGTGACACAAAATCTTGCACCTGAAAGGTAAGCCCATTAAAATACTTGTGCTGCATCGTCATCATCCTGTGCCGTCCTCTGTACGAAAGTTGACGGTAATGAATTGACAGTTTCCTTGTTCCCCCCCCCCCTCACCTTGAGGATGCACTTATCCAACCTGTGTCCTTGTCCACTCTCGTATATTATCTTCCCATCCACATCTCTGTCTACCTCTCGCTCTTCTTCCTTCCACTTGTCCTGTACTACACTGTAGGCTTAATGTCAGAAAAGCAATTTAAAACATTTTTTTTAAAACTTTAAACCAGTGTTCCCCAAACCTTTGTAGATCATGCCCCATCTCAAGGCTTCAAAGATTATGATTTTCCAGCCCCCCCCCCTCCTCCCACAAAACAAATATTCAAAGTTCTCCTCTTTGAGGTTTACCCCCCCCCCCCCCCACGCTAGATAACACTGAGTTAAGCTCATTTCTTTATTATGAAAGGGGACGAGTGCGCAGACGATAAAGGCAGAATATCACTGATACGCTAAACACCACACTCACTGAAGCAGGCATCCTCGTTCCAGGGTGGTTGTCCAGGAAAGCAAAGTTCTCCACCAGGGCAACCCCAGACACGAGAAAACGGTTAGTTTCAGGGAAAGGAGAAATCTCTGCTTAATTCAACTGTTTCCAGTGACTGGGGTAAAAAGTGTTGTGGACGCCATGAAGATCACGTCTTGTTGTTCTGTCTCTTTACAGCGGATGAGGTGTTGTTGAAACCCCTCCCTCCCCCTCCAAAAAATCAAGCCACATGGGGAGAGTGTTTTTAACATTGCCCCAGGTCCGAAAGAGGTTGCACGATATAGATGTCAATCTTTATGACTGACACATGTCAATAATCGTTACGAGGGGTGATTGATATGTTCTCGGCATAAGGTACAACGGATTATTTGTGGACAGCTTTTTGGGGATTATTTCTCAACATAGCCCCCTTGCAAGTTTATGCACTTAGTCCAGCGATCCTGGAGCATACGGATCCCTTCTTTGTAAAAGTCAGCATCTTGTGCCAGTAGAAAGTGATCTACAGCATGAATTACGTCATAATCTGAAGCAAATTATCTACCGCTGAGCTCCTTTTTGAGTTTGGTAAACAGATAATAATCCGAAGGGGCCAAATCTGGGGAATAAGGAGGATGTTCAAGAAGCTGGAAGCCGAATTCACGAAAGAGAGCCATTGCCACCGCCGACTTGTGAGCTGGAGCATTGTCTTGATGAAAGATGACTCCTCTCGTCAATTTCCCTCGACGCTTTTTCTTCAATTTGACCCGCAGCTGTTTCACAAGATTAGCGTATTAGGGCCCGGTGACCGTTCTGCCCTTTTGAAGATAGTCTACCAATAGCACACGGTCTGATTCCCAAAAGATGGAAGCTATCACTTTGCCTGGAGACAAAACCACCCTTGCTTTCTTTCGAGGTGGGGATCCATGATGTTTCCACTGCTTTGACTGTTCTTTGCTCTCTGGTTGACAATGATAAACTCAAGTCTCATCCATAGTCACACATTGCTGAAGAAACCTTTCAGGATTTGCAGAAAAATGTCCAAGATTGTCTCAGGACATGCTGAGACGCTGTCGTTTGTTATCAGCTCCAAGAAGTTTCGTGACCCAGAGAGCAGGGACCTTTATCAATTGACGGTCATTGTGAATAATGGCATGAACACGTTTCTGAGAGATGCCCAACTCAGTAGCAATGTACCGCTCAGTTAGTCGTCTATCTTCCATTATCATGTCATGGATTCTGCCGGTGCTTTCATCGGTGGTTACCGTTCTTTGTCTTCCTGGACGGGGATTATCTTCCAGACTCTGCCTTCCATGTTTGAACTGAGCTGCCCATTTCTTCAATGTGCTGTAAGAAGGGGCACTCTCCCCTAGTCTCCACCATATCTTCATGGATCCCCTTCGATGATAAGCCCTTGATGCAGACGTAGCGAATGACTGCTCGGTGAGAAATTTTATACATTTTCTCAATTTCTGCCACCCCTTACAACTTCAGTAGCCTGTAAAAAAAATTGGTTGCAGTTAATTTCTTGAAACTCGGTGTTTAATCTCACATTAACCTGATCTACAAATGCACATAATATCAAATGTGTGTTTCGAGAATTTGTACCTTATGCCGAGAACTTATCAATCACCCCTCGTATGTAGAATACATTTTTTAGACAACATCCAAGAAGACTTTACACATGGACATCACCTGATGAGAAAACCAAGAATCAAATAGATTACATTTTAGTTGAAAGAAGGTGGAGGACAAGTATAACATCAGCAAAAACTTTACCAGGTGCTGATTGTGACACGGACCATGAGTTATTAATAGCAGACATGAAGATAAAGATAAAAAAGACCACTCCACTTTGATCTTGCAAAAATACCAGAAAGTTACGGTATAGAAGTGAAGAATCGTTTCGAAATCCTGATGGCTGTACAGGAGGAGATGACACCAGATGCACTAATAAAACAACGCAGAAAAATGAAGACGAAATGGAAATTGAAAAATAGCAATAAGGAGGGATATAAATCTTTAACAAAAGAAGTACGAAGAAACATAAGAAAAGACATAAAACAATACATACAAGTCAGTTGTGAAAGAATAGAAGGACATCAGAAGTGTGGAAAAGACAGTGAAATGTTTGAAGAAATGAATATATTGACGAGAAATGTCACATCAAAGCTAAATGTAATTATGAATACGATGGGGAATACCTTGACAGAGAGAGAGAGAGAGAGAGAGAGAGAGAGAGAGAGAGAGAGAGAGAGAGAGGAAATTCTAGAAGGATGAAAGGAATATTGCAGAGGAATGTATAAAGCAACCGACTATGAAAGCAGAAATCAACAGTGTGAATTATTATAGCAGGAGACAGAACCCGAACCGACAATAGAAGTTTTATGGGCAATAAAGAATCTGAAATATGGTAAATCACCTGGATGTGATGAGATAACACCTGAACTTATTAAAGCCGGAGGAAAGGAATGTGCAACAATCTATCATGCACTATGTAAAAAGATATGGCATTCATGTATTTGGCCAAAAGAATGGAAAATAACTATATTCATGGAAGTGTTGAAAAAAGGGTAACTTGAAGTTAGAAACAAACTACAGAACTGTTGCCTTGAGTAGTCATGCAGGTAACATTCTATTAAAATCATAATGGATAGACTTTGTAAGAAAATAGAAGGAGACACCACTATGGTCCAAGCTGGTTTCAGGCAAGGAAGAGGAACAGGAGATCATATATTCAATATAAGATTAATATAGAGAAATACGGAGAATTTAATGTGAATCTATATTTATCTTTTATAGGCTATTCAAAGGCATTTGATTGTGTACAACACCAGAAACTTTGGGAAATAATGAAAAAAATCAGATTTCCAACACATTTAACACAGTTAATATCACTGCTGTATCTAGACCAACAGGCAGCAGTGAGAATAAATGAAGAAACAACAGCTTGGTTTGACATAAAACAAGGGGTTCGTCAGGGGTGCATATTGTCGCCTTACTTATTTAACTTGTATACTGAAAACATAATGAATAATATTAGACAAGATGTAGACAAAGAATATTACGATGCCATAACAATTGGAGGTTACGAAATACAAGAGATTAGACATTCTGCTAACACAGTATTACAGTCAACAACACAAAAAGGAATGGAAAAATTTATTATGTCAGTCCGTAAGAATAGTGAAGAGCAAAACCTGTATCTTAATGCAAAGAAAACTAAATTGATTATAACTGACAAAACAAATAAGGCAGCTGAAATATATATTAATGAGGAAAAATTGAAAGAGTTTGAGAGTTTTGAATATCTTTTATATATTATTAAGTAATAATGGAGATACAATTAGGGATATTAAAAGGAGAACATCTATCGCTCTTAAAAAAGTAAGACAACTATAGAATCTGTGGAGAAGAACAGACATATGTACAAAAATATTTGTAAGGGCTACATCATCCCATCGCAACATGTGCCTATGAGACCTGGATACTTAAAAAGAAAAACAGCAGAGAAACACATAAATGTCTTTGAATATAAATGTTAACGAAGAGTTCTTCAAATATCACGGACACACACACAAAAAAAGAACAAATATCCATACTACAAGAACTTAATATTGAAGAAGGCTGGCTAGTAAAGAGGATTAAAGAGAAAAAACTTAAATATTTTGGACACATTAAATGTCATGAGAATTTAGAGAAGACCGTCTTGGAAGGGTACATAATGGGGAAAAGAAGTAGAAGAAGACCAAGGCGAAGATGGCTGCAAGACATCGTTGTTGATTTACGAATGGATATATCACCAGTTACGTCTTGTGGTCAGCTGGTGCGGCAGATGGGGCGAATATTCGTTAAGAAGCCATGTCTGGTAGCCGATTCAGCTTACAGTCTGGCCAGGTCAAGGACAACTCAGAGCAGTGTAGATATAAGAGGTGACAACAAATGTATATAACTAGTTACTTATAAACGATAACTCGACTAGGGAAAGACCAAATAAACAATATTTCAGCTACGGAAGTATTAAATAAACAATAGTTCAAATACAGAACTATCAAATAAACAGTAGTTTAACAATAGGATCTATCAAAATAAACAATATTTTAACCATAGAAACTTACAAATAGACAGTAATTTAAGTATAGGAGCTATCAAAACAACAATAATTTAACTATAGAAACTTACTAATAAACAATAATTTAACTACAGAACTTTCAAAGTAAACAATAATTTAAATATAGAAACGTACAAATAAACAGTACTTTAGGTGTAAGAACTATCAAAATAAACTGTAATTTAACTATTGAAACTTATAAATAAACAATAATTGAACTAGAGAACTAACAAGTTATAATTCAGCTATAGAACTATTAAATAAACAATGGTTCAACCATACAACTATCAAATAAACAATGGTTTATCTATACAGCTATCAAAGAATAATTATTCAACTATAGAACTATCAAATAAACAACAATTTAACCATAAAACTATCAAATAAGCAACAGTTAAACTATAGAAATATCAAATAAACAAAACTTCAGATATAGAAATTATTTACAAATTCAACAGACAAGTTTACGGGTCAAAACTGCCAATCAGATCCGGTTTGGAACTGACAAAGTGCAGTGTTTCTTAAGTAGACTTCGCCACCACTGGTACAGTAGAGGTCGCCTTCTCCCTTATCCAGACTATGTCTATTCTCAGTGGAGAGGTTGGGGCGGGTCTTTATCGCCGATGACCCGCCAACCTTGACGAGATATGGCCCATTGCCCCTCTGTGTTGAATGCACCTTCACCTCCAGCCACGTCAAGTGCGGCATACCTCCTAGTGTCAGTCAATCAAGTCAAGAGCTCACGCTGTCTTCACTGGACACTTCTGAAGAAACCAAAAAAAAAAAGTTATCTACCTTCGTCACATCTTAGGATCAAGGCTTAATCCACTTTATTAAACGACCAACTTGTTCTTCATAACCTATTTTATCCATCATCCACGGCTGTGAGTGTGCAGCGGTAATCCAGTGTCCCTCGCCGTGGATGCACGTGAGCTCTGTTTCCTGAAGCTGTTTGCCCTAAAAAAAAAAGGTTCGTCGTATTACCTATTCATCCCGAAAGCCGAAATGAGGGCTAGTTGTGCTTTCACTCCAGGATTGACCACAAGGGCAGCGTCATTTCACTTTCGACCAAACGCAGTGCTACTTTTCGAGGAAAAAAAAAAGATTATTGTTATGGTAATCAGACAGACAATGTAATATATTTTATTTTATTGCCATGATAACAAAAACGGCTGCCATGTCGAATACTTCAAAAACAAAACAGAACAATCACAGTACATTTAATATTCAGTTAGATGGTTTTATTACAAGATCTTCACAACAGCCTCAGCTGATAAAAATTTCCAGTTCGTTATTACATCAAGATTTAAGCAGAACGTTAAGGAAATACTGTTTTATTGCTGGCATAGATTTTGGATTGTAAGTAAAAACGTTAAGGAAATACTGTTTTATTGCTGGCATAGATTTTGAATTGTAAGTAAAAAGTTAAGGAAATACTGTTTTATTGCTGGCATAGATTTTGAATTGTAAGTAAAAAGTTAAGGAAATACTGTTTTTTTATTTTTTTCCATGCATAGATTTTAGAATGTAAGTAAAAACGTTAAGAAAATACTGTTTTATTGCTGGCATAGATTTTAGATTGTAAGTAAAAAGTTAAGGAAATACTGTTTTATTGCTGGCATAGATTTTTGGATTGTAAGTAAAAAGTTAAGGAAATACTGTTTTATTGCTGGCATAGATTTTGGATTGTAAGTAAAAACGTTAAGGAAATACTGTTTTATTGATGGCATAGATTTGAGAAAATATGCAAGCCAGAAAGTTCACAAAAAACTGTCTTACTTTCTAGCATACAAGGCAGAAAGCAAACAAGACAGAGGCACTTGTCCCTGATTGGTCCAGACAATAATTTATGCAAACACATTTGAGGGAAACGGGCTCGCAAATTACAAAGGATCAAATACAGATTTGTATCAACAATTACCGCCGTGCCACAGATCGCCCTGGCTGAGCTGGCACCTGTAAACTTTCACTGCACTTATTTGCATAAAGTGATTGAAAGAATTAATATGCTAATTAAAGGTGAATTAGAAAGGTAGGTAAAGGTAGGCTGTTATGTCATGGTGGCTTTCTGGGGATAAGGTAACTGTGCCCATAATTTCCTTGACCTGGCAGCACACTAGAGGGTGGATGTGGTCAGAATCATGCCCTGGCAGCCTACCATTCCCCAGATCCAGAAAATATCGAATACCCATTTTTGTATTTGTGTAGCTGGGAGTTTAAATGCACTACCAAATTCGCAACTCAGACGGGGTTATGATTTAGGCTTGCAGGACCATCGGATATTCTGCTCTTTATCTCTCCACTTTCACATAGACAGACAGACGGACAGACAGACATACGGACTGACGGACGGACGGACGGATGGACGGAAAGATAGATAGATAGATAGATAGATAGATAGATAGATAGATAGATAGATAGATAAAACAATGAAACAGGAAAGTAAGAAAATAAGGAAAGACAAGAACGCAGTGAAATGAAGAAAACAATAACATACATACGAAAGCAAGAACTATGGATGCAAAAAATCAATTTGAAAAAACAATGAAAGTAAGAAAACATTTTTTAAAATTAAGAAATCAATGAAGGCAAGAAAACTGTAATAAAAAAAAGAAAAAAATGGAAACAATGGAGAGAAGAAAGCAATAATAAAAAAGAAAAAAATGGAAACAATGAAGAGAAGAAAACAGTAATAAAAATGGAAACAATGGAGAGAAGAAAGCAGTAATAAAAAAAAGAAAAAAGTGGAAACAATGGAGAGAAGAAAGCAATAATAAAAAAGAAAAAAATGGAAACAATGGAGAGAAGAAAGCAGTAATAAGAAAAGAAAAAAATGGAAACAATGGAGAGAATAAAGCAATAATAAAAAAGAAAAAAATGGAAACAATGGAGAGAAGAAAGCAGTAATAAAAAAAGCAAAAAATGGAAACAATGGAGAGAAGAAAGCAATAATAAAAAAAGAAAAAAGATGGAAACAGTGGAGAGAAGAAAGCAATAATAAAAAAAGAAAACAATGGAAACAATGGAGAGAAGAAAGCAGTAATAAAAAAAGAAAAAAATGGAAACAAAGGAGAGAAGAAAGCAATAATAAAAAAAAGAAAAAAATGGAAACAATGGAGAGAAAAAATCAGTAATAAAAATTTAAAATAATGAAGGCAGGAAAACAGTAATAAAAAAAGGGAAAAAATGGAAACAAGAAGAAAAGATAATAATGAAAGAAAGAAAACAAGAAACTAAGAAAAGCAAAAAAAAAAAAACAGTGCAACAAGACAAGAAAAATCAGTCAATAAATAAGCCACCACAAACAACAATTCTGCTTTATCCTCATCACTCTTTGCATGCTGGACGATTTCGCTGGGGTCACGGTTGGCGAACCTCAGCTGACCAAGACCCTTGCTCATCTCTTCGTTGGTACTACCAGTATCAGGCCTAGCCTGGCTAACAGTGCAGGGACCGCTATGTTCCCCATAGGGGTGGAGTCTTAGCACCACCCAAGGACCGAACAAAATAGCTGCAAACACAACCAGCTCAGAATCCGATACAGTTCTGTGTCTCACCATCCTCACAACATCGGCTGCGGAGAACGCCATCTCGCAGTTCCTGAGAGTTAGAAGAAGTAGTGGAAGAAGAAGAAGAAGAAGAAGGATAATAATAATAATCATCTATTATCCAAGGTCTCTTGATGCTGTCAAGAAAACTACCCACATCGCGTGACATGACAGTTGTAGTAGTTGTTATGTGTTCGCTAGAAAGGCCTGGTAACGTCTTCCAGGGACCAGGTGATTTGGCCACTGTCTGAGACAGCCTAGCATTCCAGGACTTGTTGATAAGGGTGCTAGATGAGTCTCTCACAACAGAACACTGGAACAATATTGCTTCGTTATGGTGAGAGGGAGAGAGAGAGAGAGGGAGACACAGGGAGAGAAAGGGAGAAAGAGGGAGAGGTATAGAGAGAGAGGGAGAGTGAGTGAGCGAGAGAGAGTGAGAGGGAAAGAGAGAGAGTGAGAAAGAAAGAAAGAGTGAGAGAGAAGAGAGAGAGTGAGAGAGAAAGAGAGAGAGTGAGAGAGAAAGAGAGAGTGAGAGAGAAGAGAGAGAGTGAGAGAGAAAGAGAGAGTGAGAGGGAGTGATAGGGAGAGAGAGGGAGGGAAAGAGAGGGATAAAGAGAGAGGGAGAAAGAGAGAGGGAGAGAGAGAGGGGGGAGAGAGGGAGAAAGAAGAGAGAGGAAGTGAGAAAGAGAGAGAGAAGAGAGGGAGTGAGAAAGTGAGAGAGAGAAGAGAGTGAGAGAAAGAATGAGGGAGAGTGAAAGAAAGTGGGAGAGTGAGAGAGAGAGAGTGAGAGAGAGTGAGAGAGAAGAGAGAGAGAGTGAGAGAGAGTGAGAGAGAAGAGAGAGAGAGTGAGAGAGAATGAGAGAGAGGAAGAGAGAGAGAGTGAGAGAGAGAAAATGGTTAGTGCACTGGTCTCTCACGACGAAGTTCAGGGGTTCGAATCCGGCCGGAAACACCCCAGTCACCTAGCTGTAGATATGGGTACCTGACTTCTTCTGGACCCGTGGAAGGAAAGGCAGCCAGGTGTGATACTGACCACATCATCCTCTAGTGTGCCGGCAGGTCAAGGAAAATATGGGCACTAACACCATATCCTCTATGTGCCTAAGGCATGACAGGATTACCTTTACTTACCTTTATAATATTGCTTTGGCTGTGATTATTACTGTTCTTTATAATATTGAGAGGAACTAATTGATACCGTCCTTTAATTCTAGATCTTGATTAATTTGATGCTTGTGCTAATCACTGATCGTCTATATCTTTTATACGACGAATACTCGCTGCGGCCACCACAACATTTAACTTCTTACTAGCAATTAAAGCCCAATTATTATTCATCATTTTGTTCTGAAATCTTAGACATTATGGGACATTATCTTAACAAACATCAAGATTTCTTTGGTCTTGAATAAGCGTAACAAATATTACAAAATTCACTTTACCAAATCCGCTGAATAAGTTCACTGAATCCATTTAATTCTGACAAAAAAAGGTTACAGAGATACAACATGTTGATAACATCGCTTGGAATATAATGCAACAGGAAAGTAAAATTCCTTGGTTTCGTCGTTGAAAGCCAAAATCATTGTTCACAAATTGAAACTCTAGCAATATTTTCTACACACACTGTGACTGAAAAAAGCCTAACTCTACACTGCACTAGATCAACAAATCGTAAATACCTCTATCTCCTTACTTCCATTTGCTTTACCTGTCCCTCTGCTCTGTCTGTCCTTGTCTGCTATCTATCCTTTTATTTTTGTTTTTCCTTCTTTTCTGTCTAAGCCGCATGTCTGTCTTATATATCGTAAGTTGATTGTCCAATACGACACATCTCTAGATCTTTATATTGGTTTGAGTTTGAAATTCAGAATGAGTCGGTCCACTCCCCTTAGTTATCCTTTCGGTCCGCTGGACTATTCATTGTGCAAAATGCGTCCTAAAATGAGCAAATATGCCTCACCTGTCAGTAAGTCTGTTGCGTCAAATCCGTCTATTCAATTAGCCGTGGGGGGTGTTATCCTGCCCATTATCTCTTCCGTGCCGTAGGTATCAAGGATTAGTAAGTTCTCTACTATTTTGTGTCTTGTATTTTTGGTATCTACTTAATCTGATTACTCTTCTGAGCGTCCTGTCCTAATATTATTAGTAATGACGCGGATCTCAAACTTTCCTTCGTTCTTTACCTACATTCTACATCTCAGTCTTAACTATAATAGAAATGCTGAAGGTAATAACAATAGTAACATTAATAAATATACTTATTATACTAATAATTATACTAATAATACTAAACTAATATTCAAGGCTATAACAATCATAACTTACAAGGCATTATGTTACACCTTCACCTATTATGGAGAGATACAAAAAGCATAGCAGGATTAAACTTTGCCCTGTTTAGACTACTGACGTTGTCACATCTTGTTGGCAGTAACCGCTTTTATGACACGGTTAGAGTTCAGTGACTGAGCTAAATTACTCCAGACATTACAAGGGTACATATAACTGTGAATTTCATGAAATGTGACACGCTTCTGTGTAAGCTCCACCTTTTATTTGCTGGTCATGCTGAGGTCTGAGGTTCGGTTCTTGGGCGATCTTGCAAATTTTCTTTAACTGACTACTATTAAGATAAAGACTCCGTTGTTGTGCCATACTGGCAGCTTGAAGATATGGTGCCAGCGTTGATATTTTCCATATGGACACGCTAGATGACATCATACTAGTGTTGATATTTTCCCTATGGACACACTAGAGGACATGGTACCAGTGTTATGGTGAGAGGGAGAGAGAGAGGGGAGGAGAGAGTGAGAGAGAAAGAGAGAGAGTGAGAGAGAGTGAGAAAGAAAGAGAGTGAGAGAGAGAGTGAGAGAGAAGAGAGAGAGTGAGAGAGAAAGATAGAAAGTGAGAAAGAAAGAGAGTGAGAGAGAAGAGAGAGAGTGAGAGAGAGAAAGAGAGGACATGGTACCAGTGTTGATATTTTCCATTTGAAGAGATTAGAGGACATGGTACCAGTGTTTATATTTTCCATTTGAACAGATTAGAGGACATGGTACCAGTGTTTATATTTTCCATTTGGACAGATTAGAGGATATGGTACCAGAGTTGATATTTTCCATTTGGACACACTAGAGGACATGGTACCAGTGTTAATATTTTCCATTTGGACAGATTAGAGGACATGGTACCAGTGTTGATATTTTCCATTTGGACAGATTAGAGGACATGGTACCAGTGTTAATATTTTCCATTTAGACAGATTAGAGGACATGGTACTAGTGTTGATATTTTCCATTTGGACAGATTAGAGGACATGGTACCAGTGTTAATATTTTCCATTTGGACAGATTAGAGGACATGGTACCAGTGTTAATATTTTCCATTTAGACAGATTAGAGGACATGGTACCAGTGTTGATATTTTCCATTTAGACAGATTAGAGGACATGGTACTAGTGTTGATATTTTCCATTTGGACAGATTAGAGGACATGGTACCAGTGTTGATATGTTCCATTTGGACAGATTAGAGGACATGGTACCAGTGTTGATATTTTCCCTATGGACACACTAGAGGACTTGGTACCAGTGTTGATATTTTCCCTATGGATACATTAGAGGACTTGGTACCAGTGTTGATATTTTCCATTTGGACATACTAGAAGACTTCGTACCAGTGTTGATATTTTCCCTATGGACAGATTAGAGGAAGCGACCATCTTCATGCGTGGGTGTTGTTCTTTTCCAAGCTTCCAAAAAAGGAACGAGATTGTTCTAGAACTGAATTACAGCGGCGCTGTGGTCGGATCTGAACCGCCTTTCTCGCTGTGAGAGACGAACGTTCTAACCACGAACCGCTCAGCGTTTGCGATACTTTGTTTATACTTTTTTCTCCACTGCACTAATCCTACTGATCTTTTCTCCGAGACTTTCCTCCGGAGCAAGGTCTTAAATCACGTGAGTGAAATCGCGTAATAGTTGAAAGTTAATTGCAGTGGCGAAAGCTATCTCAGCATAACAGGGCAAACCTATCCGCGAAGCAATAAACACGGCCATTTTCTCTTCTCATACTTCAGATCTTGATAAGTCCTGGCTTGTATATGTCCCACAGAACGTGAGCAAATGCCAGTCCCTGGTTTTTTAATGGTTGCCTCGTTGAGCTCCGGCGAGTTTTCATGGTTATCCGCTCGTCACACGTCTTAGCGGTCTCGTCTTTCATGTTCCTCGTCCGTTTTGTCTGCTTTGGTTGTTTATTGTACGTGTAAACGTGTAATCTGTCTTACAGTTGTCGAGTTTAAAACGTAGGCGCTCTTTATTTATTACAAAACCAGTTGTAACGCGTTACAAAAATGACGAGGGAACAAATAATAGAAAGAAAATTCGTTTACAGCAAAGCAAATTGCATGTCACAAAATAATAATAATAATAATAATAATAATAACAATAATAACAATAATAATAATAATAATAATTTTTATATCCACATACTTTGAACAATCTAGAGATAAGGTGCTCCCATTTTTATCTATTTTTTTCTTTGACTCATAAATCTACACTTTCTCATCTTTCCTCATTTATTCACCTTGAACGTTTCTGAACGAGTGATAAAAGAGGATATGCGTTTTTGGCAGTCAGCGACCCATAGCTGACATGCTGGCGTTAGAGTTCGCTGATCAAGACCATGTCCAGCTCTCCATCCCAGTAACAGGTCTAGCCTGGCTAACGGGGCCAGGAATCACCATACTTTCCATGTTGGTTGAGCCTGCGAAAGAAGTATTGCACGCCGCCCTGCTCTTGAGCTGTACATGGAGACTGACAAAATTACAGCAGCCTTAAGCCGCTCAAAAGCCGACGCGATGCTGTGTTTCAGTAACTCTGTAGCATGGGTTGCAGAGAACACCAGCTAGCACGCAGTTCCAGGGAGACAGAAGAAGAAGAAGAAGAAGAAGAAGATTTGAGCTTCATTAATGAATGAAAATGTTCAGAAACTTCACACACATACACACACACATAAACTGGAAATGGATTGGTCACGTGCTCCTAAGAGCCCCCAGCAACATCCCTAAAACAGCCATGAGACGGACACCCGAGGGAAAAAGTGAGTCGAACCAAAGGGCTACCCTGGTGGAGAAATGCACAAGCAGAATAAGCAGCAATGCAGCACAGCTGGGATACAGTACAAAGACTGGCCCCTGAACGTGAGAGGTGGAGAGAATTTGTTGCTGCCTCTCAAGACGCCACAGTGCGTACTGGGCGGTGACTGCTTTGCCGAGTACCGACCAAGGACCTGGATGGATGGAGGATCTTATGATCTTATAATTCCGCTATTAAAAACATTTGCATATTTTTTTTATAAATCCCATCCTTGACCCCCCCCCCCCAAAAAAAAAACAAACTAATAGGGAATGTGTGAGAAGAGCTGGAGAGACAAAAAAAGAAAACCTTGTAAAAAAATAAGAGAGAGACAATGTACTTTCATAGGACATGCAATGAGAAGAGGGGGCACTGAAAATATTATAACAACAGAAAAAATAAAGGGAGATGAGAAGAGGGGGCACTGAAAATATTATAACAACAGAAAAAATAAAGGGAAGAAGAGCCAGGGGAAGACCGAGAGAAATAATACTGGACAATCTGACGAAATGGTGTGAGAGGAGATCTCCAAATGAGCTAATAAAGGTCTGCATAAAGGATCGTGTGCGCTGGAAAAACAGAATAGCCAACGCTAGTCGGCACGGCACCTGATGATGATGATCCTTGACAACATCAACACTCATACACACAGACACATAAACACATACATGTACATATAATAGGCTCAAAATGAAAAAAGGGGGGGGGGAGTTAAATGTATCCTTCTATTATCTCGTGCTCAATCTTTGAACTTTAAACCAGAAACGACTCTTAGCAACCAAATGTGACAGCCGAAAGTGTCAAGAGTCCAGGAAAAGCCAGACCTGAACTCTGCCCAGCTGTCAGTGTCTCTCCATAATAAAACGATTTAAATGTATTCACCAAGGCCTGGAGCGGGAGGTCGTGTTGAACTTGACCTGAAAATTACCAACGACAAAATCCTCAAAGTCAGTTCTGCTTCCAAATGAGAGCTAAAGCCACATAAATCTTGGACTCAAAAGAAATCAGAGCTCTTTGTACTGGCATCTGCTTTTAAAACTCGAACCAACAGCATACGTTGATTGACAGTTTCCAGGGCTGTGCCGTTTTTTGATGTCACCAAAACAGGACCTAGAGACATAAAAAAAACGCAGAAGACATATTACTGAAGACGTCATTCTGTCGCTAAACAGATCACCAGGCTCTGAACAATGCAGGCATTAAGCATGGACACAGAAAGTGATGACTGCCAAAGTGTGCTGTGAACATACTACAACGATGTTCAGACAAGGGAAGACATCCTCCTTACACTGACTTAACAGTCCAAATCTGGCCCCAGAAAAAAAAAAAAAAATTTCTCCATTCATTCAGCTTTCCCAGCCATTGCAGCTCATTGCGGCAGACAAAAGACTTGTCTCCTTTCCTCTCTGCTCTTAGTCTTCTTCTCCAAGAGCTCGTAGTGTATAAACTAGGGGAAAAAAAAGTAGGAACAGTTTTATTATTTAACGATTACAGAGTTGTTCATCATCATCATCATGTGCCGTGCCGACTGGCGTTGGCTATTATACTTCTCCAGAGTATCCGATCCTTCATGCAGGCCAACAGTTCAGTTGGTGATCTCCTCTCACACCATCCCGTCAGACTGTCCAGTATCATTTCTCTTGGTCTTCCTCTTGATCTTCTTCCTTCTATTTTTCCTGTTGTTATAATATTTTCAATGCCCCCTCTTCTCATTGCATGTCCTATGAAAGTACATTGTCTCTCTCTTATCTTTTTGACAAGGTTTTTTGTCTCTCCAGCTCTTCTCATACATTCTTCATTAGTTATTTTTGCTGTCCAGGGGATTCGCAACATTCTTCTAATAAACCACATTTCTGCTGCTTCCAATGATTTTTGTGCAGACTTGCCTATTGTCCATGATTCACTTCCATATAACAAGATAGGTTCAATATAGCATTTTAGGACTCGTTTTCTAACATTCATTGATAAGGATGTGTTGGTTAATATGTTTCTCATTCTCTGAAAAGCAGTCTTTGCGTGGCTTATTCTGTTCCTAATTTCTGTTCTGCATTTCCCATCTGAAGTTATTACTGCTCCAAAGTATTTGAATTTCTGCACTTGCTTTAGAATAGTTCCGTTTAATTTTATACTGCATGCTGGTGGATTCTGTTTCTTAGATATAACCATAGTCTCTGTCTTTTTGATGTTCAAAGTAAGGCCTTTCTGTTCACTTTCTTTGGCGACTTTATCCAAGAGATTTTGCAGGTCTTGTTGGTTCTCAGCTATCAGTACTGTGTCGTCAGCATACCGAAGGTTGTTAATATTGTATCCTCCAATTTTTATGCCTGGTTCTGTGATGATTGTTCTTAGAATATTCTCGCTATACAGAGAAAAAAGGTCTGGAGTTAGTACATATCCTTGTTGCACCCCTTGTTTTATAGGTTGATATTTTCCAATTCTATTTTCAACTCGAACTGCTGCTTCTTGCTGCCAGTATAGATGTTTTACAATCCTCAGGTCTTTGCCGTCTATATTGATGTCTTCAAGCATTTTAATAATTTCATTATGTTTCACCTTGTCAAATGCCTTGGTGTAATCATCAACAGAGTTGTTACTTTATCAAATAAAAACAAACAGGACGGAGAATCAGATGGAGGATAGAAAGTATAGATTGACATGAAATTTATGTTAACGAGATAGTAACAAATGAAAAAAAAAATTAATGAAAAATTGTAAATGACTTATCTTAGGTCTTGGAACAGTACAGAATTACTACAAGAGCTCGTAGGTCTTCTTCCAAGTTATCACGCCACCGTTGTCTCGGTCTACCTCTTGGTCTGTCTCCGTTAATAACTTCTGTATAAACTTTTTTTTTTGTCTGTCTATTCTCGTCCATCCTCCCCAAGTGTCCGAGCCATCTCACTCTGTTGTTTCTCATTATGGTAGTTATAAGAGGAGACTGGAATAGCCTGCGTATTTCTCTGTTATTTCTAATTTTCCATTCTTCTAACCTCTAACTGATCCAAACATTCTTCTCAAGATTCTGTTTTGAAAGATCTGTAGATGCGCTTCATCTTGTTTTGTAGTGCTCCATGTTTCTGATCCATACAAGACAACTGGTCTAATCTGTCTTATATATATAGTTTGGTTTTGGCCCCAGAAAAAGACAAAGAAGAATGTTGGCCACATATAACCTTGTGCTGATGATGGTATTCATGGAGGCGAACCTTCTCCTTGCCTGGATCAGTGGTTCGTCAATCCTCTTAACATCTGAAGACCACATATGTGTTGCAGAACAACAACCGATATATAATATCACGTGACATAAAACAACTGTTTTATTCAATAGATGGAGTATAGGATGCTGTTCTATTTGGCATTCAGCGACCCATAGCTGACATACTGGCGTCAGGGTTGGCGAACCACAGGTGATCAAGACCCTGTCCCATATCTCCTCTGGTATCCTCAATAGCAGGCCTAGCCAGGATAACGGGGAAGGTATCGTCATACTCCTCATGGTGGTGGAGTCGGCTAAAGAAGTATTGTACACCCTCTGCTTTTTAGCTACCGCCAGAGATTAAAAGAAAAAGCAAGCCGCCATAACCCACTTCCAAGTTGACAATAAGCTGTGTCTCAACATCTTCACAGCTTTGGCTGCAAAGAACACCAGCTCGCAGTTTCAGGGAGACTGAAGGAGGAGGAGAAGAAGAAGAAGAAGAAGTAATTATTTTATCCTAATAAGTGTTTACGTTTTTCCATTGAAACATCCTTCGCGTGTTTCTCTTTCTTTTTTTCTTTCTTTTCTCTCTTTCTCACTTTCTTTTTTCTTTCTTTTTTTCTTTCATTCTTTTTTCTTTCTTTCATTCTTTTTTCCTTTCTTTCTTTCATTCTTTTTTCTTTCTTTCTTTCTGTCTTTCTTTTTTCTTTCTTTCTTTCTTTCATTCTTTTTTTCTTTCATTCTTCTTTCTTTCTTTCTTTCTTTCTTTCTTTCTTTTTTTTCTTTCATTCTTTCATTCATTCGTTCTTTCTTTCTTTTTCTTTCTTTCTTTTTTCTTTCTTTATTCTTTCTTTCTGTATTTCATTCTTTATTTCAACACTCATAACCTATATGATACTAATAGCCCGCTGAATATGAATTCTTTCAAGGCAATATTTACTTCATGAAATCGGTGCACCTGTCAGACTGTCGAAGAGCTAATGCAGTGCTTCATGTGCACGTTGTGAACACGGAGTTCAATGCATAAATCTGCAAAGCAAGAGACCAGACAACGATCTTAAATATTTACTTATAGAAAAATATATGATGTTCCTTGATGTTCCGTGACGGTCTGTGATGTTCTGTGATGTTCTGTGATGTTCGGTGACGTTCCGTGACGGTCTGTGATGTTTTGTATACCTCATCCTGTTTGTTCCGGCAGTCTAAAGTTTGCGCCAATAAAGCTCCGCATAGACGAAGGCATGAACTGGCTACAGAATTTCTAGAACTTAACATTTATTTATTGCTTACATTGGGGGTGAAGACGCTTGTCCATTGAGGCAATCAGCGACCCATAGCTGATCAAAACCCTGTCCCACCTCTCCGTTGATACCCCCATTAACAGGCCTAGCCTGGCTAACGGGGCGAGGATCGCCATAGTCCCCATGGTGGTGGAGTCTGCTAAAGAAGTGTTGCATAACCCCCCCCCCCCCCCACTATTTAGCTATACTCCGGGATTGAAAAGTAGATGTCATAACCCTCTCCCACGCCGATACGATGCTGTGCCTCAACATCTCTACATCTCCGGATGTGAACACCAGCTCACGGTTACAGGGAGATAACACAAGATCAGATAAGACAAGATAAGACTAATAAAAGAACGGGAAAGAACATAAAAGCAATGTCCAGAAATCCCAAATAGTCAGGAAAAAACAACGTACTGTATTATAGGCGACACAGATCTCTGGACGAAGTCAATGACCGACATCCACTGAAAATTATTTTGTGAAAAATAAAAAGTAGCGGAATTTTGTTCTGTTACCACAACACTAAGAAGTCCCCGGGGTCTACCCAGTCTTCAAAGCGTACCAAAGAAAATCTGGGAAGGTAAATGCGGCTAGACGTGATACTCACCGAGACGCGCTTTCTTGTGCCGAAGGTTGAGGAAATAGGGGCATAACACCGTAGCACCAAAATGACTTAATGCCTTAAAAGGTACACGTAATCTTCTCATGAATTAGAGGCACATATGAATATGATGTTAGTGCCAGTATTTTACGTCACCTGTCAGTACACTAGAGGGCGGATGTAGTCAGCACAATAGAGGGTGGATGTGGTCAGTACACTGGAGGGTGATGTGGTCAGTACACTAGAGGGCGGATGTAGTCAGCACAATAGAGGGTGGATGTGGTCAGTACACTAGAGGGTGATGTGGTCAGTACACTAGAGGGCGGATGTGGTCAGCACACCAGAGGGTGGATGTGGTCAGTACACTAGAGGGTGATGTGGTCAACATACTAGAGGATGATGTGGTCAGCACAATAGAGGGTGATGTGGCCAACATACTAGACGGTGAAGTCACCAGCACAATAGAGGGTGATGTGACCAACATACTAGACGGTGAAGTCATCAGCACAATAGAGGGTGATGTGACCAACATACTAGACGGTGAAGTCACCAGCACAATAGAGGGTGATGTGACCAACATACTAGACGGTGAAGTCATCAGCACAATAGAGGGTGATGTGGCCAACATACTAGATGGTGAAGTCATCAGCACAATAGAGGGTGATGTGACCAACATACTAGACGGTGAAGTCATCAGCACAATAGAGGGTGATGTGACCAACATACTAGAGGGTGATGTGACCAACATACTAGACGGTGAAGTCATCAACACAATAGAGGGTGATGTGACCAACATACTAGACAGTGAAGTCATCAGCACAATAGAGGGTGATGTGACCAACATACTAGAGGGTGATGTGATCAGCCCACTAGAGGATGAAGTAGTCAGCATACTAGAGGGTGATGTGATCAGCCCACTAGAGGATGAAGTAGTCAGCATACTAGAGGGTGATGTGATCAGCCCACTAGAGGATGAAGTAGTCAGCATACTAGAGGGTGATGTGATCAGCCCACTAGAGGATGAAGTAGTCAGCATACTAGAGGGTGATGTAGTCAGCCCACTAGAGGATGAAGTAGTCAGCATACTAGAGGATGAAGTAGTCAGCATACTAGAGGGTGATGTGATCAGCCCACTAGAGGATGAAGTAGTCAGCATACTAGAGGATGAAGTAGTCAGCCCACTAGAGGATGAAGTAGTCAGCATACTAGAGGATGAAGTAGTCAGCATACTAGAGGGTGATGTGGTCAACATCACGCCTGGCCGCCTTTCTTTCCCCAGCTTTAGAAGAAGTCGTGTACTCATTTCTACAGGAGGGTGACTGTGGAGCCTCCAGCTGGATTCGAACCCCCCCCCCCCCAAACCTTTGCAATAAGAGACTATTGCACTAAACACTTGAAGTAAAAACATGGTATCAGTGTACTAAGAGTGTGTAATAAGGGCCTGAGAACAATTCAAGAAATATAAAAATGGGATTTCAGTGATTCAAAACCTTTTTTGCGCTCTTAAACCCATCGAAACATTTCTCACTCATTCATGTACTGATTCGTATTTATAGATTTTTGTAGCAGCTTGGGCAAAATGTTTATTAAGAATTGAAAGAAACAAGGAAACAAAATATTGAACACTGCTGTGTATTATATGTGTGTCATAAACCGCATTCTAAACAGGTTTCTGTTTCCGTATTTTAGATATCGTCCAGGCAGGTAGTGTTCGTTACTGTTGTTAAGTCAGTAAACTGTAATACATGCGGTTCTCACAATCTCTGGCTTGTGGGTGGATGCGCATTAAGGTGACCCACGAGGCGTCAATTTGAAGTATGTGTCCTGGATAACGTATTAATTTGGTCGGGATTAATCTTCTTCTTCTTTTTCTTCGTCGCTTCTACCACCAAGACTGCCCCGTGATCCTACTGAATTTACGCCTGTGGGCCTTAATAGGACCACAAGAGGTTCTGTGGTCCTCCTGTGGTCCCCGAAAGGACCACAGGAGGTTAAGAGTATCGCGGGGCCTGGGCTTGTATTCTCAGTGGGTCACAGAAGCAGGATTGCCTGGCACTGTGGTTTTGGTTGCACCTGTTTAATCTAGAGTTGGACTTTCTCACAGGAAAACCTCGACGTGTTTTGGATATCAGCATATCGCCGCCAGGTGAGAGGCAGTTGCACGTCCAGTCCAGCGTTGGACTTTGTCACCGGAAAATCTCAACGTGATTAGGATACGCCTACATCCCCGTTGGGTGAGAGGTGGTTGCCTATCTAGACTGCACTGGTCTAGTGTCTCCGACTTCAGCATTTTGTGCTCGTGGCCGCTATCCTTCCTAGTTGTGACCAGGACGGAGCTTTTGTTTAGGAGAACGAATCCTCGCCACTAGTAAGTTTCACTCCTGGGTTGAGCTGGTTTAGGTGTATTAACCCAGTATGGGAGTGTTTTGGGCGTGACCGGCCTCTAGAGCGGAGGTTCCGTGACATGAGCAGCCATCAAGTTTCACCCCTGGTTTAAGGCGGTTTAGGCATATTTCACCAGTATTGGTGTATATCGGACGTGGCCGGCCTCTAGAGCAGAGATGACATGGTATGAGTAGCGCTGGCCGTGATACTACTAGACATACCGATTAAGCTTCACTTTATCTTTTCCATCACCTTTTGTCACAGCATAGCAATCCTAATCGCATTTCTTCATTGGCCGGGAGGAGTTTCGCCCCACGCGCGGCGGCCGAAGAATCTCGCCAGCAGTGTCTTCGTTTACCTCTGGGTTAAGCCGGTTTAGGCAATCTGCACCAGTATAGGTGTATATAGGACGTGGAAGGCCTCTAGAGCAGAGGTGCCGTGATTTGATTAGCCCTGACCTTGAGACTACTGGTTAGTTCACTTAATCCTTTCCTTCTTCTTTTCCACGGTTCGCCGCGCGGCAGCCCTACTGGCATTTTTCTTCATTGGCCGGGAGGATTTTCACACCATGGACGGCAGTTTAAGAATCTCGCCAGCAGCGAGTCGGTACTAAACACTTTATTATTATTATACACTGTGCCGTACAGCGTTAACGATCATGCTTCTCCATCTTGTACGGTCCTTGGTGTTTCCGATTAGTTCTGATGCTTTTCTTTGTCCCTGACTCTTGGTCGGTCCACTAAGATATTTTTCTCTTGGCCTTCCTCTCTTTCTTTTTCCCTTGAGTTGTCCAGTCATTACTAGGTTCTCCAACTTCTGTCTTCTCATGACATGTCCAAGGTCTCCAACTTCTGTCTTCTCATGACATGTCCAAGTTCTCCAACTTCTGTCTTCCTGTGACATGTTCCAAGAAATTTTGACTGTCTTTTTCTATATCATTTTAACTAGTTTTATTTGTTCTGTAACTTCTCTGAGGACCTCTTCCTTTGTCTTTCTGTCTGTCCGGGGTATTTGCTGCATCGTTCTCCTAAACTAAATCTCTGTTGCTTCCAGTTTCTTTGTCACCTTTTTTAAAGAAAAAATTACTACAATGTTAATACATTTCCAATATTTTAAACCTCCTGTTCTTTATTGTCCCGTACTCTCTTCTTTGGCGGACAAGGAGTCTGAAATAGTCAGAATTTAAAAAAAAACTGTCTAAGTGGAAATGCTGTTTTGGTGAAAATTCACTCTGTAAAAAAATACAAGCAGGTCAAATTGAAACAAGTAGGTCAAATTGATCTAGTTATAAATCTAGCCTAGTGATTAAAATTTAAGGTTAAAATTTAAATTTAACATAGATGTGTGGTTCAGCTTTAAAAAATGATACTAACGTAATCTTCTTCTTCTTCTCCTTCTTCTTCTTCTTCTTTTTCTTCTTCTTTTTCTTCTTCTTCTTCTATCCCCATGGAATTTCTAGCTGGTGTTATTTGCAGGCTGTGCTGTAAAAATGTTGTGGCACAACACTGTGTCGGTTTGGAAACGGGTTTTTGCCTGCCTTCCTTTATTTCAGCTCCTGAGAACAGGCATATAGCAGAGGGCGTGTAAAGTTTCTTAAGCAGACTCCGCCACCACGAGGACTCTAAGGACCCCTCCTACTGCTCGGGCTAGAGATGGACAGAGACATGTGGTTGAAATTTTAGAACACAAAAATTTTATATTTGTGGAATAAAAATAGACAAAGATGTATGCTTCAGGATAAATAAAAAGAAATGTGTTTTCAGAAATGGTTTTGATTTAAAACCAAAAAAACAAAAAAAAAAAAAACGTCTGAAAGAACCCAAAGGGTAAAAAATGCAATATTTCGGCAAATGGAATTTGTCAAGGACAACTTATTTTTTTTCAAAAGCTACAGGGAGCGTGTGATTTTTTTTTCTTCTCCTTTTTACAAATGGTTTGACCGAGATTCTTTGCTTGAAACTGAACTTCCAACCACACTCACTAGAGGCAAATGCGTCCAGGATGAATTATATGTATTTTTATATAATGCAATATATATATATATATATATATATATATATTCTATAATGCACTTCGATTATTGAGGAAAGATGTTGACGATAGCTCATGTATGTGCTCTGAATGTGGGTTAGGGGTGTCTAACAAGATTTCTTTTTCTTCTTTTTTCTTCTTTCTATCTTTCTTTCGTTCTGTTTGCATTTCCTTTTCTTTCTTTTATTTTCTCTTCTTTCTTTCTTTGTTTCTTTATTTCTTTCTCTCTCTCTCACTCTCTCTCTCTCTCTTTCTTTTCTTTCATTTTCCTTTCTTTAACTCTGTTTTTTATTTTTTTCCTTGCTTCTTTATTTTTCTTTTTTAGTTCTTTTAACTTTCTTTTTTTCTCTTTCTCTCTTTTCTTTCTTTTTTTTCTTTCTTTCTTTTTGCTTTCTTTTCTTCCTTTCTTTACGAATGTCTGCGTTCAGACATGAAGCAAGGCACATTCTTCACAGCTTCGGCCGCAGATCATAATAAAGGAATGTGTAACGAGCCTGACTTGAGATATTAAAACCTACAGCTGCAGTTGTCAGTCAGTGCAAACAGTGAATTATGGCTGCTGCTGTCTCCGTCATTTTAACTCTACAGCTTCGTCAAATTCTCTTTTTGTTTAATTGTTTGTTTATTTATTTACCTATTTTCTTCCTATCGTGACGCCGTTATTTGTCTATTATTACAACTGAATGAAAAATAAAAAGCATTTCTATAGTAGCAAATGGTGTGTATATATATATATATATAATCCATCAATTAAGTAATGAGACTCAGTACATAAAAAAGAAATAACAGTTGAAGATATATCCTGTATTTTATTCAAACCAAGCCCCCTATGCATTGATACAGCGAGTGGCACGATCTAACACAAACACTGGAACGACCTCTACAATTCTTCTGTTGGTATGGCCCTTAAACTCGATGTTACGGCCCTTTGGATGTCATCAGTATCGTCAAAGAAGTGTCCTGGCAATGGTAGTTTTAATTTTTGGGAATAGAAAATAATCGCAGGGAGAAGAATCTGGGGAATAGGGTGGATGGTTGAGAACACACACTTGTTTTGGGGCCAACAATTCTAGTACAGCTACCGCCCTGTGAGCCGGTGTATTATCATGAAGATGGAAAAAGCTGCCAGGTGTTGAATACTCTGGTTGGACTCGGAGAATCCTTTTCAATAGGCGTTTCAAAACACTTAAATAAACTTTGGCATCGACAGTCTGTCCCTCTGGATTATATTATTTATGAAGAACTCCTTTGCTGTCGTAGAAACACACCAACATTTTCTTCACTTTCGACTTTTGAACACGAAGTTTTTTGCCTTTTGGTGATGATGATGACTTCCAATGAGCACTTCGGCGTTTAGTTGTGGGATAAAAGCGGAAAATCCATGTTTCATCCTCTGCAAAAATCAAATTTAAGGAATGTTTATTTCTGCGACACGTTTTGATGATGTCTTTTGCATACTCAACACGCTGATGTTTTTGGTCATCGGACAACGAATGTGGTACAAACTGACAAACAACTTGTTTCGTGCCCAAATCTTCCACTAAAATTTTCCTAATAATCTCTCGCTCAACACCAAATTCATCTGCCATTATTCTCACATTCAAACAACGATCTTGTTCTATCCGCTGTCTGACTTTTGCAATGAGTTCCTCATTACGGATAGAAATTTGGCGTCCATGTCAAGTTGCATTTGTAATCGTTTCCACACTACTTTTGAATCGTGAATACCACCTGAATATCTGTGCACGAGATAAACAATTATCCCAATAAACATGTCGCATCAGTTCAACTGTCTCAAAGACACCTTTTTCCGAGTTTTAAACAGAATTTAATGTTAGCTTTTCTCTCCATGCTGATTACGTAACAATGTACCTCTGAATAGATCAAGAAAATGGTGCCTTGTTTGTTATCTGCTTATCTGGCAATGCTGAGAAGTTGACAGATCATAGATGAAGGCTGCCTCTTTGGATTCCATGCTCTACTTCATAGATAGCATTTTTGTGTTGGTCATAATAAAAAATCACTCTCATTACTTAATTGTCGTAACTTGTGTGTGTGTATATATATATATATATATATATATATATATATATATATATACACATATATATATATTCAAATGTAATATCCACCCTCATTTATGCATGTGAAAGCTGGAAAACAACTAAAGAAATAGAAAAGAAATTAGACTCTTTTGAAAACAAATGCATAAGGAAAATACTCGGCATCAAGTGGAATGAATTCAAGAACAATGAAGAGATAAGACAGATGACTGAACAACAACCAGTCTCATGGTTAATCAGGAAAAGGAGATGGACATATGTTGGTCACTTGATGAGAAGAAATGATCAGAGAATCCCAAAACAAGCTATCAAATGGAACACAACAGGCCAAAGAAAAAGAGGCAGACCGCGTGAAACTCTGAAGAGGACATTGCTAAGAGAGGCCAAATTAACAGGCATAAAATCCTTTGATGAGGTTGAAAGATTCGCCGAAGACAGGAAAAATTGGTGAACTGCTTTGTGAGCCCTATGTAACGTTTAACGGCACGGGAAGGATATAAGATATAAGATAAGATCAGATATAAGATAAAATATAAGATAAGATATATATATATATATAAAGATAGATAGATAGATAGATAGATAGATAGATAGATAGATAGATAGATAGATAGATAGATAGATAGATAGATAGATAGATAGATAGATAGATAGATAGACGCACCAAAATTATGTGTTATCTACACTCTTCTATGTAGAAGAACGCTGAAGAACAGCTGAAAAAGAAATGGACAATTTATCCTCATTCCACACAATCTGCTTCAGAAAGATTCTGAATATGCAATGGTCATCATCATCATCATCATCATCATCATCACATCATCATCATCATCATCATCATCAGGTGCCGTGCTGACTGGCGTTGACTAGTATGCTTCTCCAGAGTCATGTAGGCCATCAGCTCAGTTGGTGATCTCCTCTCACACTATCCCATAAGACTGTCCAGTATCATTTCTCTTGGTCTTCCTTTTGATCTTATTTCCTCTATTTTTCCTGTTGTTACAATATTTTCAATGCCACTCTTCTCATTGCATGTCCTATGAATGTACATTGTCTCTTTCTTATTTTTTGGACAAAATATTGTTTGTCTCTCCATCTCTTCTCATACATTCTTCATTAGTATTTTTGCTGTCTTAGGGATTGGCAACATTCTTCTTAATAAACCATATTTCTGCTGCTTCCAATGATTTTTGTGCAAAAAAAAATTCATTCATGAATGAATGAATATAGCTAGAAGAGACAAAAGCGAATATATGGACAATATAGCAAAAGAAGCAGAAAATGAAGCAAAAAACAGGAGACAACAAAACTCTATAAACATACAGAAGAAGCTAACAGGTGCTATTACCTCCAGAGAAAGACCACTCTTTAGCAAAACAGGCAACCTATTAACATCAAATAAAGACCAAAAGCAAAGATGGGCCAAACACTTCCAAGAAATAATTAATCGACCACACCCAAATGAATTAATAAATCTTGAAACCGATTTACCACTTCCACAACTAGATATCAACTTAGATGAAGTTACACTTAATGAAACTGAAACAGCAGCGAATCTAATGGCTAACAAGAAAGCTGCAGGTGAAGATAAAATAACAGTCGAGATGGGTAAAAGCTATTAACAGTGACAACTTGAGCCAACTACAAAGAATGTTTAATAAAATTTGGAAAAAAGAAAGAGTCCCTTTTACATGGAAAAAGAAAATCATTATTAAAATACCCCAAAAAGCCAATCTCAGTGACTGCAATAACTGGAGGGGTGTAACCTTACTATCAGTTGTGTCAAAGGTGTTCTGGTAAGTGATTCTGAACAGAATTAAGGATGTAGTGGATACTGCAATGAGAGAAGAACAGGCAGGATTTCGAAAAGATAGAAGCTGTCTCGACCAGATCTTTACTCTTAGAATAATACTTGAAGAACACTGAAAAGCAGAAATCATCAATCCTGAACTTTATAGACTTCAAAAAGGCATTTGATAGCATACACATAGATTTATTGTGGAGAATTTTAAGACTATATGGAATACCATCTAAAATTGCCACAGCATTAGAGTTCTCTACAACGGATATATTTCTGCGGTCAAGACAGAAGAAGGAATGACCGAATGGTTGCAGATTGAAACAGGCGTGAAACAAGGATGTATATTATCTCCATTGTTTTTTTGGAATTGCCATAGACTTTATAATGGAAAGATGCTGTACAGGTAAAACTGGCATTGACTGGGTACATGGGACCCAAATAGAAGATCTTTCTTTTGCAGATAATATAACTCTTATCAGTGATAATGTGAAATCGATGCAGGAAAAAACAGATTCCCTGTCTTCCTTAGCTAGCAAAATAGATCTTGAAATTAACAAAGACAAACAAAAATAATGAAGCTTCTCATTAATCTGGAAGAAAAAAATATTTGTAGAATGAACAGTTGTTGATGAATTAAATCAATTTGCATACCTTGGCATCTACAAAGACCAAGATGGTGACACCAGGAAGGAAGTTATAATTAGAATTGCAAAAGCATCACTGTCCTTTAAAAATCTTGAGAACATATGGAATTCAAAAGTTATAAGCACAAAGACCAAGTTTCTATTCAATTCAAATGTGATATCCACCCTCATTTATGCATGAAAAAGCTGGAAATCAAGTAAAGAAAAGACAAGAAATTAGACTTTTTAAAAAAACAAATGCCTAAGGAAAATACTTGGTATAAAATGGAACGAATTCAAGAACAACGCAGAGATAACACAAATGAGCAAACAACAACCTGTCTCATGGCTGATCAGAAAAAGATAATGGACATATGTAGGCCATGTGACGAGAAGAAACAATCAGAAAATACCAAAAGAAGCTATAAAGTGGATCAAAACAAATGGAAGAAAAAGAGGTCGACCACGTGAAACTATAAAGAGGACATTGTTAAGAGAAGCCAGTTTAATTGGTCTAAAATCCCTTGATGAAGTTGAAAGACTCGCCGAGAAAAAGAAAACTTGGCAAACAACTATGCGAGCCCTATGTGACGTTTAACGGCACGGGTGTAAGATGTAAGATATGTATTTCAACTGCCTTATTTATTTTGTCAGTTGTCATCTGTTTAGTTTTCTTCTCATTAAAATAGAGCTTGTGCTCTTCGCTGTTCTTACATAATTAGTTTTTCCATCCTTTATGTAGAGTCCACCAGCATGCAGTATTAAACTAAACGGAACTATTCTAAAGCAGGTGCAGAAATTCAAATACCTTGGAGCAGTAATAACTTCAGATGGGAAATGCACAACATAAATTAGGAACAGAATAGGCCAAGCAAAGACTGCATTTCAGAGAATGAGAAACACATTAACCAACACATCCTTATCAATGAATGTTAGAAAACGAGTCCTAAAATGCTATATTGAACCTATCTTGTTATAAGGAAGTGAATCATGGACAATAGGCAAGTCTGCACAAAAATCATTGGAAGCAGCAGAAATGTGGTTTATTAGAAGAATGTTGGGAATCCCCTGGACAGCAAAAATAACTAATGAAGAATGTACGAGAAGAGCTGGAGAGACAAAAAACCTTGTCAAAAAGATAAGAGAGAGACAATGTACTTTCATAGGACATGCAATGAGAAGAGGGGGCACTGAAAATATTATAACAGCAGGAAAAATAGAAGGAAGAAGATCAAGAGGAAGACCAAGAGAAATGATACTGGACAGTCTGACGGGATGGTGTGAGAGGAGATCATCAACTGAACTGTTGGCCTACATGAAGGATGGTGTAATCTGAAGAAGTATAATAGCCAACGCCAGTCGGCACGGCACATGATGATGATGATGATCCTTTATGTGTTGTGGAGAGTAATACTGTATCAACAGCATATCTAATCTCTGACATTTCATAACCTCGAATTTTTATGTCATCGTAATATTTTTTGTCTACATCTTCTCTAACATTCCTCATTTTATTTTCAGTATACAAGTTAAATAAGTAGGGTGACAATATGCACCCCTGACGGACCCTTTGTTTTATGTCAAACCAAGTTGTTGTTTCACCATTTATTCTTACTGTTGCCTGTTGGTCTAGATACAGCAGTGATGTTAATTGTATCACACGTGAACAGTAACACCAGAGATATTAAAATATGTCAATCATATGAGAAAATAAAAAAACAAAAATTAAAACCATACATTTAGGAAAAGTTAAAGAAAAAGAGCAAGAGACTGACAAAGATATAGATTTGTTGAATAATGTTAAAAAAAAACAAAACTGGACTGAGCTTGGTCCGCTGTGTACCGTGAAAACAACGGACAGAACACGTTGGAGGATCATTGCAACCAAAGGGGAGAGATCACAAGAATTGAAGAAGAAGAAGAAGAAGAAGGAGAAGAAGAAGAAGAAGAAGAAGAGGAAGAAGAAGAAGAGGAAGAAGAAGAAGAAGAAGATGATGATGATGATGATGATGATAATGATGATGATGCAAAACATACTAATGGACATTTTTTACCGTTTCTTTTCATTTCGCTGTAGTTTTTCCTCTCGTTATTGATTGTGTATTCAACTATTGTTGTATCCTTATCGATCTCCAGTTTTTTTCTCGAGGATCTTCCTAATTCCTGACACTGCCCTAGGCCCTCAATGTTAAGTCCAGGAGTTCCAATACCGTCAATTGTTTAAATCGTTTCTGTTAAGTTTTGTTTCCAGCTGATATGCAAATAAACTTTTAAGATTAATCCACTTGGAATCACCTGCACAAAAACCCCGTCATAAATGGACAGAAAACTAAAACTAACAATAACAAAAGCTCTTTTTTTGTCTAGAGAAAACTGAAAAGGCGTATCGACCACGTTCGGCGGGTTGTTCTTTCCCAAAGAAATTAAACTGGTGCCAACCATTTGAGCTTCTTCTGGCAAAATGGGCTTTTCTGAGTGTGATAGTAATAAACAGTCGTGGAAGTGCAAGTATACAAGTACTTTAGTGCTGCTGGCTAAGGTATTGTCCGCTTCTTCTTCTTCTTCTTCTTCTTCTTCTTCTTCTTCTCCCTCCCTGGAACTACGAGCTGGTGTTCTTTACAGCTAACGCGATGAAAGCATAGAGAAACGCCTTCGTATCGGATTGAGAGCGGGTCATGTTGAATAGTTTTCAGTTTCTGAATAGAGCTAAAAAGCAGTGAGTGTGTTTTACTTCTTTAGCATCACCACCACCACAAGCACTAAGACAATCCATTCCCAGTTAGCCAGGCTGGACCTGTTAATGGGGATACCATCGTAGAAGTGGGACAAGGTCTTGGTCAATTATATGTAGCTGATTGCTATATTCGATAGCGTTTTCGGAAATTTAAATAATACTGATCAAATATTTAAATGAATTACAACCTTTTAATACATTTTTAAAAAGTTCAGACATAACTGTGAAAACAAGAATAGTTTTTAGATACAAGTATATGTATAAGACTACATATATACAAGGTCCAACAATTAAGTAACGAGACTGATTTTATTATGACCAAAACAAAAATGTCATCTATGAAGCAAAGCATGGAATCCGAAGAGGCAATATTTATCTATGATCTGGCAACTTTACATTGCCGCCCGATAAGCAGAAAACAAATAAGCCGCCCTTTTGTTAACCTAGTCAGAGATACATTGTAACGTAATCAGCTAACATTAAATTCTGTTTAAAACTCGGGAAAAAGTTCCATTGAGACAGTTGAGTTGATGCGACAAGTTTATGAGGATAATTGTTTATCTCATGCACAGATATTCAAGTGGTATTCACGATTCAAAAGTGGTGTGGAAACAATTACAAATGCACCAATATATGGACGCCCATTTTCTGATACAAATAAGGAAAGCAGATGAATTTGGTGTTAACCGAGAGACCATTCGTAAAATTTTAATGGAAGATTTGGGCCGAAAGTTGCTTGTCGGTTTGTACCACATTCGTTGTCTGATGACCAAAAACATCAATGTGTTGAGTACGCAAAAGACATCATCAAAACGTGTCGCAGAAATAAACATTTCTTAAATTTGATTGTTGCAGAGGATGAAACATGGATTTTCCCCTCTGATCCCACAACTAAACGCCAAAGTGCTCATTGGAAGTCATCATTATCACCAAAAGGCAAAAAAAGTCGTCTTCAAAAGTCGTAAGTGAAGTCAATGTTTGTGTGCTTCTACAACAGTAAAGGAGTTATGCACGGAGACTGTCACTGCCAAAGTTTATTTAAGTGTTCTGAAACGGCTATTGAAAAGGATTCTCCGAGGCCGACCCGAGTATTCAACAGCTGGCAGTTTTTTCCTTCTTCATGATAATACACCGGCTCACAGGACGGTATTTGTACAGGAATTATTGGCCCCAAAACAAGTATGTGTTCTCAACAATCCACCTTATTCCCCAGATTCTTCTCCCTACGATTATTTTCTATTCCCAAAAATTAAAATTACCATTGCCAGGACACTTCTTTGACGATACTGATGACATCCAAAGGGCCGTAACATCGAGTTTAAGGGCCATGCCAACAGAGGAACTGCAGAGGTCGTTACAGTGTTTGTGTTAGATCGTGCCACTCGCTGTATCAATGCACAGGGGGCTTGGTTTGAATAAAATACAGGATAAACTGTTGTTTATTTTATTTTCTATGTAATTAGTCTCATTACTTAATTGTCGGACCTTGTATGAATATACGCCAAACCGCAGCAGTAAAGCTGTGATAACAAAATGCTACCACCAATGTTCCCTCCAACGGCTTGCAGTCCGTTTGCAAAATGTTCAGCTCATGTGCAAAAAATATTGTGTCTGGAAATGTGTGTATAACAACGTTATCTATCTAATGCGATATAATAAAGGCAACAAGCAGTATTATAAAGGTCTGTACATTTAATAACAGGATAGACCTGCTGTACTTGTCAGTAGAAATTCATCTGGCCGTTTATTTTAATTACCCTCTGTTCTCTATGTCTGCCCACTTACCTCGTCACAATTCTGCTGTAGTACCACCGAAACTACGCGATAAAAGTCCAGTTGAATCTCAAAGTCATTTCACAACAAGAAAAAAAAACAGTCAAGTAAAGAACATGCACCACCATCGTATTTTTCTTGATCTCAGTTATAGCCCGGAGTAACATCTGGAAACTGGAAAATAAAAGTAGCATTTTTTTTGTTTTGTTTTTGTGCCCGGCTCCAAAAACTGTGTGCGTGGTATGCGCAGGTCGCGCAGTTTAGAGGGCACAGTGGTTACAACTATTTTAAACAAAAGTAGACTTACTGTGAAATGTTTTTATCCAATAAAATCTAGTAGTCGTCTTCTTCTCCAGGCAGTCATAGTTATGGTTACAAGTTGTGTTTTAATGCCATCCTGTGTTTTAATCCTGCAGGCAGATGCCAATTTGTTTCAGTTGTTCTAATCCTGCAGGCAGATGTCATTTTGTTTCAGTGGTTCTAATCCTGCAAGCAGATGTCAATTTGTTTCAGTGGTTCTAATCCTGCAGGCAGATGTCAATTTGTTTCAGTGGTTCTAATCCTGCAGGCAGATGTCAATTTGTTTCAGTGGTTCTAATCCTGCAGGCAGATGTCATTTTGTTTCAGTTGTTCTAATCCTGCAGGAGATGCCACTTTGTTTCAGTGGTTCTAATTCTGCAGCCAGATCTCACTTTGTTTCAGTGGTTCTAATTCTGCAGCCGGATGCCACTTTCTTTCAGTGGTTCTAATCCTGCAGACAGATCTAAACTTTGTTTCACTGGTTCTAATCCTGCAGGCAGGTGCCAGTTTGCTTCAGTGGTTCTAATCCTGCAATCAGATGCCACTTTGTTCCAGTGGTTCTAATCATACAGGCAGATGTCACCTTTGTTAAGAGTCATTTTCTTTTAAACCCAAGTAACTGTAACTCTCTAGGCCATGCCGGAGTCGACAGAAACAACAAAGCCGACCAGCTACCAACAAGGACCAAACCAGAGGGCCTCATCAAAATGGACAAATCGAACCTATACAAATCCGTTAAGCAACACCTCGATGAACAAATGCAAAGCAACTTCCTCCCAAGTACCTACCACATACGACACCATGCAGTACATGTAGCCATTGGTTGCAAATCCCAACTAAATGCTAGATCACGGGCACCACACAATCAACACAACATCGAAGTCATGTCCCTAAAAAACACTGAAGGAGATTCTGATGTCAAGGGCTGAACAGGTACGGGCATTCCTCGAGTGTAATGAACCCGCTTCCCAGGACCAGTAATAGGGCTAGGGCCCCTTTGTAAAGTTACAGTTACAGCAAGTGATAACTGTATTGATAATTGTACTTAGACTTATACTAATGGGCTATAGTCAGATACAGATGAATAACAGAGAGGAAGGAAAGGATATGGACAACAATAAAAAAAAATAATGAGAAAAAGAGAAGTTAGTGAGAACTAGAAAAATCAATATTTCGCCAAAACGCCTTAATCAGGAAAGACAGGACATTTAAAAAAAACGCAAAAAAGACATATGTATTTGATGTCCGCCTTGAGTAAACGCAGGTCAGGCCAAATTCTCTGGCATTAAGTTGTCAGCTTTTTTTTTTTTCAGTTTCAGAAACAGCTGGTTGTCCGTTTCTACATTTAGGTGACTGGGCCGCTTGAACCATAATTCACTGAAGTGTGGGACTAGCACGCTAACCACTAAGCCACTGAGTCGCTAGGTTGTCATAAACCACTGTATAAAAACTGTTATATCTACAGCTTCAGGTACGTTACCTGGTTCGGAAAGTTTTAGATGCAGTTACAATCAGAGCTACTGTTAGAAGTTACTAGTTATTCCTTTGCATTTGTTTACAAACAACGTGCATTTTATTTAAAATCACGATCTTTCTCGAAGCTCATAGGGAGCCCTCCAAATCTTAGAGTGGGAAACCTTGGTCTGCGGGCTAGAGTAGACAATATTAAGCGTACTACAGAAGAACAATACCGACAGAAAAGAAGCGTAAACATTTTCACCTAAAAAAAAAAATCTATTCACAAACGTCCATGAAGTTCACGAACTCCTTATATTTAAACATATCAAACCTCTTCCAAAACCTCCCACATGTAGAACCTCCCATATTTTGAAAGAGGCTTAGTGCCCTCCATGGAAGCCTCGCTCTTCACGCTATCGGCTGCGTTCTTCCAGGGTTTCCCATTACAAACTGTTAGTAATTCCCTTTCATTGCAGCTAATGAGAAAACGGCGCGATCTTTTCTAGTGGCTATGCAGTTCATTACGCTGCCTTTGTCCTGGGATCACGTCAGAGACGTGCTGCAAATTGGACTGGCTACAAGCAAAGAATTGAGAACTGGGCTTTTCATAAATGGGTGGAAGCGACGATGGGACAAATGGGTGTGGTTTCTAGGAGGATTATGTTGTCAGTTAACCCGAGCTGAGACATAGAGGATACCTGTCCCTTCTTTCCTTCGTTCTTTCTTTCTTTTTTTTTCTTTCTTTCTTTTTTCTTTCTTTCTTTCTGTTTGTTAATTTCTTTCTTTTGTTTGTTTGTTTCTTTCGTTTGTTTGTTTGTTTCGTTCTCTCTTTTATCTCAATGCTTGCCTGTCTGTCTGTTTGTTTGTTTGTTTGCTTCCTTCCACGTGTCTTAAGAAATGCCGATTGACGAGAATGTAGTGGAGTTAGCGAACAAACCTCACCTTACTACAGAGAACAGAATTACCACATAACTCCTTACATTACAGATGAAAACTGCACCTCCATCCCGCATTCTAAGATAAGAATTATTTAACATCACGTTGTATGATGAGTAGATCGGGAGGCGGACCCTCGTGTCCGCTTTTTATCTTTTATAGATGAAAGTCCTTCATTCCTTGCCGACAGCCTAGATAAGTTTTGATAAAAATATATTGATGAAAGTTCAAGCTATTTCAGTTGATTATTCTATCAAAGATATCAATCTGCTTAGAGAGAGAGAGAGAGAAAGAGAGGGTGAGAGAGAGACAGGAAGAGAGAGAGAGAGAGAGGGAGAGAATGAATGAATGAATGAATGAATAATCTTTATTTTTCAAGGGTAAAGAATTGGGCACGCAGGCCCGTCTTACATTCTGCCCTTCATCACTCCATCTTTCATTCTTCCCACACAATCGATTTAATACAAGTATACAAATTAAATTAGGAAAAAACATATCAAAAGAGTGTAAGATTTAACTACTACACTGAAAGTAAAAGAGAAGAAGCAATTAACCTAATAAAATGGCACTCACGCACATACACACAGAGACATATACATAAACAGAAATACATTGTAAATACAGATCTTCTAACATATGTTTTTTTTAACAAACATTAAAATAATTTCTAACAATATCTAACAAGTTACTTTCCGAACTATGTGATTTTAGTATTTGATGGTTGGCGAGTCATGGGTTGAGAGAGTGCTGGTTATTCTATGGAGGCATGTAATACAAGCAAGTAAATAATGAAACAAATAAATAATGAGAGAGAGTGTGTGAGAGAGAGAGAGAGAGAGAGAGAGAGAGGGAGAGAGAGAGAGAGAGAGAGTTCACATTTTTTTAGCCAATACTAACAATGTTGTTTGGATGTTTATCCTCACATTTCCTTAGCTCGATAACTGCGTGGTGTGTATTTACTTTATAAATCAGAGTGTATGGAGATGAGGCTCAGTGTAAATGGTGCTCTCATCTTAGATTTATCTCATGCTTGTTATGTATTCAGTAATACTTGCGCTAAACTGAATGTTCACGAAGAATGAAGGTTGCGCGATGAAGTACAGAATGTCAGAGCGGCCTGCAAGTCCAGTGTTTTTCGATCTTTGCGTTAGTTCGCTCATGGAACTGAACTGAGCTCTCTTCAAAGGAAACTTACCTGTTCTGCCACACAGTTTAACATGAACGCATGCTATTCTTCTTCTGTTATCATCGTCGTCACCATTATCATAATCATAATCATCATCATCATTAGGTGCCGTGCCGGTAGGTGTTGGTGGTTACAGATGTCGTTCCTTGATACCCTCCATCAGCTTATTGATGATTTTTTTTTGTTTTTGGTCCGCAGTGGCGTAAACTGTCCATATTTTTTTCCTCGTGGTCTTCTTCTGCTTCTCTTCACATTTATCTTTCCTGTTGTTATGATGTTACCAAGGCCTCCTCTTCTCATATGTCCAACGAATGATGACTGCCGTTTTCATGTGGATTTAATTAGGTTCTGCATTTGCTTTTGTTAAATATTCCCTGTTTGTCATCTGAGCTGTCCTTGGTGTTCTTAATATTCTTCTAATGAACCAGAACTCTCTGTTTCCTCTAGGGATCTTTGCACTGATCTGTTGCTTGTTCATGACTCATAATCTTAGATTAGGATATGCTCAAGGTAACATTTTAGAACTCTAATGTTCTGTGATAGGGATGGTTTGAACACGGCGTTTTCTGTTGAAAATTTTCAGCCCGTGGGCAAAAACATTCAGTCCATTAGTCATTCATGTGCATGTCCCTTGCTGAGCTTTGCCTCCCTAAACAGCTCTCCTGTAGGCCTCTCAGTTGTGAGCAAGATGCCCTGCTGCTGATGTATCCATTCGCAGATCATCAACGATGTCGTGCTGCCATCTTTGCCTCAGATCTTCCTGTCTTTCTTTTTACCCATTATATACCCTTCCAGGACGGTCTTCTCTAAATTATCTTGACGTTTAATGTGTCCAAAATATTTAAGTTTTCTCTCTTTAATACTCTTTACTAGCTAGCCTTCTTCAATATTAAGTTCTTGTAGTATGGATATATTTTTTCTTTTTTTTTTGTCCATGACATTTGAAGGACTCTTTGTAGCACTCACATTCAAAGGGATTTATGTGTTTCTCGGCTGTTTTGTTAAGTGTCCAGGCACACAGACATGTTGCGATGGGAAAGATGCATGCGCTTAAAAATTTTATTTATGTGGTTCTTCGCGTGGGCAAATATATTCTTAAAAATTGTATGTTTTTTTAATGCCGATGTGTTCCATAACGTCAAATTACAGAGTATAATTTATAAGTTCTCGCCCTAAAATTCAAAGATGTCAATATAACAAACCCATGTAGCTGTATCATATTTTCCTTCTGTCGTACCCTAGCACAGGGTAACATAAACAGCTTGATGAAAGGAAAAGCAGCACTTCGTGCACATGAGATACAATTTCTCCAACGCGGAGTGGTCTTTTTTTGTGTGGGCGGCCGCTCAGCTTAGAGGGAACATTCTTGGCCTATATGCAGATAAAGGCTGCCAGCCTCTAATGTGGACAAATGATTCAACATTATAAGGATTGCTCATAAACTTTCCCAAAATAACACAGCATTTTTTCGTTCCCCCCTTTTTTTTTAAGTGTGCAGGAATTTTCGGAAGTAAGAATTTTTGGGATTTGTGTTTTCTTTAATGTTGTAAAAAGTCATCAGGTTAATAATGTTGTTGTCCGGAGCTGCAACATTTATTTTACAAAAGTAACTAACTGAAGTAATAATCATTTTTATTTCTTATGCCGTCATTTTTACCGCGGTTTGTGCCTATAGTACTAATAGTAACATTTACGATTTCTCAACTGAAAATCTATAGCCGTAATAGCTACAGAGAGCACTACACGGACAAGTACAGCTCTAAAACATGGGCTTTGCTCTCTCAGTATATCGAACAGTTTGACTCTCACCTTTCTGTTGGCGTCGTTCGTTAAACCAGAGAACAGCCACGTGAATAGACACTGCGGCCAACCCCCAGCTCGCGCATTCATGTAGTCCGTGGAGTGCATTCTCTGATCTTACGGGCTCCACAATGAAAATCAATGCCACAGAACCTCTGGAAACGATGCGCTTGCTTGATTAGATCCAAAACAGTTGTCACTTTGGGCGGAATTCCCCATTTTTTTCAGTAGAACAAAACGACCGTAACTCAATATCTAATATGCAACGGTGAGCGTGTCAATAACTGGATTGAAATCTAGTGGCGTTGTTAACCACGTGTCATTTTTTTTAGAGCAGCGGTTCCCAAACTGTGGTTTGCTGAACCTTATCATGTGTGTTATCGAGTTGGTTATAAAGTACAGATTATTGCATGAAAACAATATCAGGTTCATGGCGTTGTGATATTAAAGCTCCACTGATTTAATCGCTAGTTAACACGTGCGAGGAAAGCGTTAAAAGTTTATACGATTAGACTTTTTAACGCAATGACTAAATGCGTTAATTATTCCCGGTTAATTACCACGCCTCACAAGCTGTCCACTTATATTGAAGCAAAGCCAAATGAATCCAAGACTATTAATAGTAGGAGTGGACCACCGGAGGTCAGCTTCGCTGGATCATTTCCTATTCTCTTTCTTCTCTCTCTCATTCTAGATCCCCGTGTCTGCGCTACAGAATGCACTAATGGGATAGTAATATGCTTCCTGCTCACTGATTCCACCAACGATCCACCACCTTCAAATCCTGGAGTATTAATATCTGCTTATAACCCTGCCAGCATCGTACATTTCTAAGATGCTTTTTTCTACCGATCTCGAAGAACACAAAATGGACCGTAACTTCTCTTAGTTGAGAATTTGAGACTGCACTGGGTGCGACAGTGTAAGGGAAGAGAAAATGAACATAGCAAACCTAGGTTGATTGGCAACCATAGCTTAAGAAATAATTGGTCAGCAGCTAGGCAGCTCAGGAGTGCATAATTCTGAGTGAGGTCAGTTCGCCGGACACAGTATATAAAGAAATATTAGAGAATTTTAAGCGGTCGGCATTTGTATCTGAGCACGTAGGAGGCCAGCGGATCGGGGGAGTCATGTTATTGTTCAAGCACGAATGAGAATGTTTATTCGTCGAAGGAGAACCAATGTATATGTAGGTTAGTATTGGTTTATACTCTGTGATGTGGATGCATGCGAGCTATTCAGTCGACTCCTTCGGTTCAATCCCGGTCCAGTTAGGTAATGATTTAAATAACAGAAATAGCACATTGATAATAACCTTTTTATTAAAGTATAATTAATCTATGCAAGACGTTAGTGTTTTAGTAACGTGCGAAATGAAAGTTTATACCTGCAAATAAATATGTATTTCTGAATTTTAAGCATATGTATGTTGCACCGAATTATTACCAGTTAGTACCTCTGATTATATTCAGACACTTCATCTTTAATGATGGAGATTAGAGAATTTTGCAAGGAATGATTTTATGTTAAAAAATCAAACTAACCCACCATAAGTAAGATGTTACTCTAATTTCTATCATTCCATTGTTGATGCATTTTGGAGGAGATAAATATTAAAGGAAAATTGACTTGATTTTGTTGATATAAGCTGATGAATAACAACATACAAAAATGGTGGTCCTTTGATTGATTTTGCTAACTATATATATATATATATATATATATATATATATATGATTTAACAACAATAATATAAGTTTATGATTATGTTTTTCATTGGTGTAATGTGTCAATGGGTTAGTCTGTGAATCTTCAATCTTCATGTACATATAAAGATAAGATACCAGCAGTAAAAATACGATATAAGAACATATCAATTATAAACAGTTATTAACCCATCAAAATCTTATAATTCCTACAACAGTATTGTTTATAGGAGGATAGAAAAGTAATACAGGAAGACATTGCACATGTAGTGGTTACTGGAATTCCAGAATAAAAAAACTAATTGTTCTTAGTGGGACTAACAGATAAAAGTGACATAAATAAAGAAAGAAAAAAAATCAGACCTGACACTAATAGAGCAAGAGAAGAGAGAAAAAGACAAAGACATACAGAGAGACCTGGGTACTTAGACAGGGACGGTGACAGACTTAAGGTGTGATTGAGACCAGGGTTGTGCCATCATCATCATAACAATGTTGGAAGCTACAACAATAAAAGCAAAGAACGAAACATCCACTACGATCTTCGGTCATCACATTTTACTTTGTTGGTTGTTGTAAACGAAGAAGTACAGCCATGTTACCCACTGTGGGTAGTATTGCCACATGGGTCTAGGTTAAAAAAAAAATCTTCGTTGTATGCGAAAGGACAAAAGAAACGAAGTTTGGGGAGAGCTACAAATTTTCCTGGAAAATTCAAACCAACTTAATAGTGACCAACACAGGCCAGAAACGGTGTTGTTTGTAAAGAATGACCAAGTATATGTCCAATCATTTTTTTTTATGGGCGATAACAATTTATAAACATAAAAGCACAACAAATAAAGTAAGTGAAAACAAGTGAATTAAGCCACAGGAAAGGAAAAAAAATATGAGCCACTCCAAAAACATTGTGTAATAAAAAATACGATAAAGACGAACTACTTTCATAGGAAATGAGAAGAGGGGGCATTGAAAATATTGTAACAACAGGAAAAATAGAGGGAAGAAGAACCAGGGGAAGACAAAGAGAAATTATACTGGACAGTCTGACGAGATGTTGTGAGAGGAGATCACCAACTGAGATGATGGCCTGCATGAAGGATCGAGTACTCTGGAAAAGCATAATAGCTAATGCCAGTCGTCACGGCAAATGATGATGATGATGATGATATGATGATGATGCCCAAAAATAAAATGTGAGCCTCACGCTATCCGCTTAGAGAGAACATTGTCTATAATAACCGCCCCCAAAGAAAATACGAATGCGTGAACTGTTATCAGAATCTGAAGATGACCCTTTGGTAGCTCTTCTCTACAAAAAGAATTATTGAAACTCCCACTCCAGCCAGTTACTTCCCCGTGTAAATTCTATATTTATCAACCCACTCCCCTCCAGCCACTTACTTCCCCGTGTAAATTCTATATTTATCAACCCACTCCCCTCCAGCCACTTACTTCCCCTTGTAAATTCTATATTTATCAACCCACTCCCCTCCAGCCACTTACTTCCCCTTGTAAATTCTATATTTATCAACCCACTCCCCTCCAGCCACTTACTTCCCCTTGTAAATTCTATATTTATCAACCCACTCCCCTCCAGCCACTTACTTCCCCTTGTAAATTCTATCCATTTATCAACCCACTCCCCTCCAGCCACTTACTTCCCCTTGTAAATTCTATATTTATCAACCCACTCTCCCCTCCAACCACTTACTTCCCCTTCTACATTCTTTTCTTTTGTATCAGGACATGTTGTTAATAAAAAGCATCATTGAAGTGGCCAGTTTCCTGGTGAAACAATTGATCGAATGAATCAAAGAATCGTTGACTTTTCCTCTTCGTATAAGATATCATCACAAATACTATCAGAACCAATGACTGATTATGTCGATTATGGCTTAGCTAAAAACAGGTTTTGCGCTGTTGACCTATTAGTATTCTACTGTTTATTCAGTTTTTCAATTTACACAAAACTGTTATTAAAGAAACTAGAATAATGTAATACACGCAGGCGTGTGATTATTAAACTGTTTTGTATTAGAAAGTAAACCTATGTCCCGTATCACTTACATCCTGGTGTAAAATAATGTTTATTCCGCTGCAGAATGTGGGGTAAAAACCCTGTTGTTGTGGTTAAAAAAAAGTTGTTGACCACAGCTCACCTGCTTAAGCGAGCACGGAGAAAGTTATCTGTGTGTGCCGATTGCACAGCTCATGGTAGGATGCATGTAAGAGCCAGTTCTGTTTGAGATGTTGGCCTGTTAGGACGTAGGTTAATGGTTCAGAGTGGACGTGCGCTGGTTTTTGTTCTGCAATGTTGCTAGGATTACTTGGTTCGTAATGTAAGTTTCTGTGTTTGGTTGTCCTTTACAGACCCTTGTCAATTAGAGACTAACATGTAGTATTTGTGGTCAATTTGTCCTTTTAAGGGCAAAATCTTTGTCGTATTTGATTTATCCTTTTCAGGATAAAGATTGTCATGTAGGACTTGTGAATTGATTGTCCATTATTTCAACAGTGGTTGAGGCTCTAGACTAAAAGTGTAGGTTGGAATTTTCTGTGTACATGAAGTTAGAATGTTTTCCAATGTTGTCTGAGTGTTTCTCCAACGGCGATGGTAAACATCCGGACAGTTTCAATGTATTCTCATTGTTGATTGTTTCCATCAGTTCACACCGCGCTCATTTACAACACTCATCACAAATTGGGATTCATCATTAAACTTTGTTATTATTTTGTAAATTCTGGAATCCTGTAGTAAATTGTATTTATGTTATCTGTGCCAACTGTTGAGTTAGACTTGAAATGTTACTACTGTAACTGGTCAAGACTTGAATTGTTACTACTTTAACTGGTCAAGACTCGAACTGTTACTGCTGTAACTGGTCAAATCTTGAATTGTTGCTACTATAACTGGTCATATTCATGTACTGAAGTGTGGTGTAGTGTTTTGTCCTGCGTGTTTTGTGTTGCATGGTGTATATCAATGCTAAGTCTTGTCACTTGTGAAGCAGTTCACCAAATCTGCTCAGTAAATGGTGACACTAAGTAACACAGCGAAAAAAAAACAAACAGATTTATTACTTCAAGTCTCAGCTAGCTGCAACACACACACACACACACATACTAGCACAGTACAGTACAGTGCGTGAGCAAGACTTGTACAGCGTGTGGACAAGATTTGTACAGTGCGTGAGCAAGACTTGTACAGCGTGTGGACAAGATTTGTACAGTGTGTGAGCAAGACTTGTACAGCGTGTGGACAAGATTTGTACAGTGCGTGAGCAAGACTTGTACAGCGTGTGGACAAGATTTGTACAGTGCGTGAGCAAGACTTGTACAGTGTGTGGACAAGATTTGTACAGTGTGTAGACAGGACATGTACAGTGTGTGGACAAGACTTGTAAGTATGTGAGCAAGACTTGTACAGTGTGTGGACAAGATTTGTACAGTGTGTGGACAGGACATGTACAGTGTGTGGACAAGACTTGTAAGTATGTGAGCAAGACTTGTACAGTGTGTGAGCAGGACTTGAAGAGCGTAAGGGTACGGAGAATTAGTGCCTCCACATTTCTAGGAAACTGCAGCATTACAAAAGCTGGGCACAGACCGTGAGAGATGGAGAGAATTTGTTGCTGCCCTAAGAGACACCACAGGGCGTACTGGGCAATGAATGCCTAGCCTATCGCCAACCAAGAACATGGACGGATGATGGGCAGCATTACAGGTAGGGATGCTAGCACCTGTCCTAGATGCCTTTGTTTTCCTAGGGAGACCTCAGATACACTTTTTTTTCTGTTTGTTTTGTTGAACCTAGCCCTGGTCGCTCCGAAAAAAAAAAATTCCTCCGGAGTTGCTATATCGAACCCGAGACCTTCTGATCGGCAGGCAAGTGCATAAACCACTGAACCACCGCGGCAGAATTAGAAAATAGAAGGGATCTATTTATGCTTTACAAAACGACATGCATTATGCTTGAAGGAAATATCTAAAATTCTTTATTATTATGCAACTAATTTCGAGTACAAATCTTCATCCTGCGATGAATTGTTTTTTGTTATATCGAACAACAGCTCTAGACATCACATATAAAGTGTGGTTCACAATTTATATGTATTTAGAAAAGTGGCCCCTGGATGTAGAAAGTATTGGGAACCACTGATTTAGAGCAGTGTCAGTGCAACTGGATCGAAACCGCTTTCTATGATAAAACAAAGTAACTGATGAAATTTCATTTATTTGCATTTGAAGCGTTTTATGAAAATTATATTGTGGGTACTATGAATGATTGTTATATTACCCTCGACTGCTATCATCGACATGGTACTTCTCAAACAAAGAAGTATACTCAAGGGAAAAAAAGAAGCATTTAATCGTGAAAATAAACGTGAAATATGATTAAGTCCACTGACAGCAATGACTGAGGAAAGACGCTGACGATTGTTGTGGCATATGCTCCGGATGACTGACTACTCACTGCCAATAATAGCACTAAGATGGACACCACGGGGGAATAGAAGTAAGGGTAGACCAAAGGAGACATGGAGAAGAACAACAGAGAGGATGTTGAGCAATAGGGGACTTATCTGGCCAAGAGCGGGGAAAAAAGGCAAAGGACAGCGTTTGTGGAAAACCCTCACGGAAGCCCCATGTGTTTTGGGCAATTAAGGTTCAGAGAGAGAGAGAGAGAGAGAGAGAGAGAGGGCGAGAGAGCGAGATAGATAGATAGATAGATAGATAGATAGATAGATAGATAGATAGATAGATAGATAGATAGATAGATAGATAGATAGATAGATAGATAGATAGATAGATAGATAGATAGATAGATAGATAGATAGATAGATAGATAGATAGATAGAGATAGACAGAGATGATTAAGTAATCCAAAATAATCGTTTTATTTTTATATAGTCCACATAATCTTGATGTAAGTGGAGGAAAAGTAATTTTATTATGCCACAGAAGAATTTAGGGATGTGATGACCCTCTATATTTTCCTTAGCTAAAGTTGTAGAGAGGGAAAGAGGCCAAGACAGACCAAGAGAGAATATGGATGGGTTGGCAAGATAGCTTAGATAGAGGGGGAGGGGTGTCACCAGAACAACCCATAGAGGCAACACAAAACAGAGAGCTGTGGAGGGTTGTCAGTTGTGACCACCAAGGCCTGCAGGTCCGGGCAACTTGATAGACAGAACGAGGTCAACATGGCTGACTTTCCTCCCACAGATAGGAAAAGGGCTCGAGCACCAAATTCTATGGTTGCGTTACTGGCGTTGGTGGACTTGAACCACACACCTCCAGGTGAGAGATGAGCACATTAACTATTCCCATGCCTTATGACTAAAATTGGTCACTTCCGATATGTGTGTTCCGTGCCGTATGAGTATTTTTTTTACCTATTTTGTTTCTACAAAAACGGTATAACTTTTTAAAATTGTACACGTTTTATTTGCGCATGTCCGGTGACCCGTTTCATCATGGTGGATTATGCTGTTACGAGCGATGTCCAGCTAGAAAAACGAAGTTGCTGACTGAGAAATTTCAATTTTTGGTGATGTAGATAGGGGTATGGACATGCCCTCTGACTAGACCACTGTTCTTGAAGTAGATCTAGACATATTATTCAGATATTATTTTACTGAAAATGGCCCCATATGATCAGAAGGCGAGACGGACAAGTGGTTCTAGGCATCTCAGATGGTACGCACTGTACATCTATACCTATCCGATGGTAAAATAGGACACAATTATTGTCTAAAACATCACATTACTTCTTTTTCCTTAAAAAAAACTCTGCATTTATGAAATCTTCATACATTTTAAGTTATTTTGAACCATAATAAGTACACTTATCATGGAAATACTGTATTTCATTGACTTTTACAACTGTACCCCCGAAATATATCAAGACCCGCTCTTGTACTCCAGCACTGAACGTAACGTCCGCGTTTCTTCCTGCGGCACGGGAAGAGCTAACGACTTGGACATCTAGGCCCCACCTCTGTAAGGAAGCTCCATTCATGGAGAATTACCCAAAATCCAACATAATTTTACACAATGGTCGAAACCTTCTGGGCATGAATAGCAAAGACTTACATAACTGCCTGAGAACATAGTCAATTCATATATGACACTATACCACCACACGATAAACAACACGAAACAATAAAAACCAAAATGTAAACTAACAAACATAATAAAAAAAAATAAAGACGAAAATGTAAATTAACAAACAGAGCAATAGGAAAGAATAAGGACGGGAATGTAAACTAACAAACAGAATAAAAGGAAAGAGTAAAGACGAAAATGTACACTAACAAACAGAAGAAAAGTAAAGAGTAAAGACGAAAATGTGAACTAATAAACAGAAAAACAGAAGAAAAATGAAAGAGTAAAGGCGAAAATGTAAACCAACAAACAGAAGAAAATGAAAGAGTAAAGACGAAAATGTGAACTAACAAACATAAGAAAAGGAAAGAATAAAGACGGGAATGTAAACTAACAAACACAACACAACGAAATTGACAAATATTGAGCTTTATATATTTTTTCCATGAAAGTCTCTATGAAAAAAAAAGTTTAGTTTATTTAGCATGGATACTAGATCATCATCCTGTGCCGTCTTCGGTACGAAAATTGGCGGTAATGAACCCTCACCGTCTTCTCTCCCTCGTCTTGATGGGAGCACTCAGCCAGGCTGTATCCTGTCTGCTCTCGTGCGCTATCTTCCCATCTACATCTCTGTCTACCTTTAGCTCTTTCTTCCTCCCACCTTTCCTTCTAGTATGGTCTTCAGTATGTTGTTATGTCTCTTGCTTTTCTTGATCCTTAGAGAAGTTTATACTGTACTTGTAGCTATTGTAATATTTGTACATTTATTTCTCTTCCTTCTCCGTGGTACGTCATCTATTTTCCTGTAGGTCCACACAGAAGCTGCGTTTATCCTTTCCTTCGGCCTTTTGTTTAGAGTCCAGGCTTCTGATCTGTACAGTAATACTGATTATATATATAGCATTTTATAGAACTCGCTTAACAACCGAATGGTCGTGGGTTCGAATCTTTAGCTGAGCAGAATTTTTTTTTTTTCCGACCAATGCTGCCCCGAGGTCGACCCAGCCTCGTAAAACGGGTACCAGAGAAAATCTGGGAAGGAAAGGCAGGGAGGAAAGGAACTGGCCACCCTACCTCATACCGCTGATGGCCCAGCATAATGAGGTCTCTAACGCTTCATCACCTACGGCATTTGCTATGGGACTACCTTTACTTTACTTTAGCATACAGTTATTTACCTTATAAGGCTCAGGTAAATATAAAGACAGAACAATAGATAAACATTATATAAAATAGAAACAAAATAATAGAGAAAATTCTATACCTTTCTCTCTCTCTTCATTCCCTCCTCCTCCTCTTCATTCCACTCCCCCCCCCTCCCCAGTTCCTGTCTCTTTCTTTCATCTACCACAAAAAAAGCAACCCTTCACGTTATCTTCTAAGCACGTGTGCGCTGTTTATATCGGGTTATTAAACAGCTTCAAATAACATATTTTCCGGATTACGAACCCCCGAATAACAATGACAGAGAACACTGGGAAACAACTAACCGAAAATCTTTCATAAATATTCCCGTATAACTCAAGGTTCCTTTTCGGAAAGTGATTTCGTTAATCATCCAAGTTTATGTGCATCTGATACAGTTCAGGAACATAAAATTAAATGAAATGGAATGGTCCTCACACTGGCAATCCTATTATCCCGGAAACCCCAGGAAAAAAAAAATCTTTCTTTTCTCTCCGGTTAAAGCGGCCTTGGTCTCAGATTCAGAATCGATATTTTATGAACGAATTCGCTCAGGTTTCCAGTTTTTCTTTCTCCAGGTCGTGGCTTATGGGCTGTGGAGTTTTACCATTAAGAAAAAAAAAAGATCTCTGCTTGTAATGAAGCGTAGAGTTGCTGTGTCCACTTTGCTGCAGTTATTTTTTTTTCCTGCCTGTAACTGATTTCTTGTTTGTTTACTGCTTTTGTTACGAGATATTGGCTTTTGGTGTTTTGAGTGAACGACGAAGTGCAACTTTTCCCCCTGATTTACCGAGGAAACAAAGAAATACATTAAAAAGAAAAAAAAGAAAGAAAAAAAGAAAGAAAGCAGGAAAAGACAAAATGATTCGATGAACATATTTTGCTTCATTTCTGTAGGAAATAAAGAAGGATATTAAAAGAAAGGAAAGAGAAAGAAGGAAAGAAAGAAAGAAAGAAGGAAAGAAAAAAGAAAGAAAGAAGGAAGGAAAAGGCTTATAGGAGGAAGAGATTTTGCTCCATTTCTGCCAGAAATAAAGAGGGGCACGAAAACGAAAGAACGAAAGAAAGAAAGAATGAATTGACCCACAAAAAAAAAAACACACAGATTTTGCTCCACTGCTGTAGAAACCTGGCACATGAGTAGCTTCGAGGATGATATACTGCCCTGTCATGTTGGCAGTCGGTGGATCCTTTCTTATCAGAGGCGCCTCAGTCAAGCTAGGCATAGAAATAGATACCTGGCTCCTCACGGAACTGATGACGGGTAGGTGGCTCGCCTGACAGCAACAAAAGAAGTAGATACCGCAGGCACTGGTTCAGATTCGAAAAGAAGAACACTTGTAAACCACTGGACTCAAAAGCACCATTGAAAATACTTTCTAGCTTATGTGCTGCGTTTCCCTTTGCTTCTCGTCCAAACTTGAGTGGCCGAATTAGCCCATCTATTAAGATTCCGCCAGCTCTACCACCTGATGAAGTCGCTGGCTGACACACATGGACAAGGTACTGAAGAAACTCCACGAACAAAGTACAACAACCTTTGCTCTGATGGCTGTCTTATTATATTCTTTTCATCTCCGCTCCAACCGCCCCCATGTTTTGGGGGAATTCCCGCAGTGACGTACGAAGCGCCACGGTGTGGACTTGATTACTTCTCGGAGATGCACTAAAAAACAGCCTTAGGGTGACACCACAGGAGGGCGGCGTGATACAAGTACTCGATTAGTGCCGTGTGCGATTGGTTTTCTAGTCGGTACTTTTTTTTTTCTTTTGGTCTTTAGTCTGCGGGGCAGAGTCCAGGCACAGGGAAAAAATACAATATCTGAGTGATATGCATGTGTGTATTTTGTTCTTGTGTATGAGAAAGAGAGCGAGAGAAAGGGACAAAGAGAGAGAGAGAGAGAGAGAGAGAGAGAGAGAAAGATTGATTGATTGATCTTTATTTCAAAAGGGTTAAGAATTGGGCACGCAGGCCCGTCTGACATTCTTCCCTTTATCATACATCTTTCACTCTATTCCAGACATTCTACAAATATGCTGTTCATATAACAAACATAACTAACATTGAAGCTGAGAGACATAAAATAAAATATAACATTTACGTTTCACTCTTAAACATTCACTCAGTATAGAAGTAACTACATACATTATAAATGACTATCTACTAAACAAAATTTTCGGGACTGTACAGAAAATAATTAATTGTATTCGGTGTCTGTAAGAGCAGCTTAAGATAACTTTTAAGTTTTATAATTCACGGAGGCATGTAGTCGACATCAAATAGATACTGGGAAAGCTTGTAGTTGTAGGAAGGAGTATAATTTATATTTTTTATATAGGATGGGAGGGTATTCCAAAGATGAGCAGCTGAATAACTAAAGCTTTTCTTGTAAAGATCAAGTCTAGGTTTTGGAAGACACATGTTGTTCAAGCGTTGGCTGCACTTTGGGCTAAATTTAAACAGGTTCCATAGATAAGGCGGGGCATGCCGTGAAAGAATCTGATGTACTAACTTGGCTTTGTTGAAGAGGAACCTGCTCTTAAGAGAGAGAGAGAGAGAGGGAGAAAGAAAGATAGAAAAAGAGAAAGAGAGAGAGAGGGAGAAAGAGACAGAGAGAAAGACAGAGAGAGAGAGAGAGAGGGAGAAAGACAGAGAGAGAAAGAGAGAAGGAAAGACAGAAAGGGAGAAAGAGAGAGAGAAAGGGAGAAAGACAGAGAGAGAGTGGGAGAAAAAGAGAGAGTGTAAGGGAGAAAGAAAGATAGAAAGGGAGAAAGAGAGAGAGAGAAAGAGAGAGAAATGGAGAAAGAGAGAGAGAAATGGAGAAAGAGAGAGAAATGGAGAAAGAGAGAGAAAGAGAGAAAAAGAGAACGAACATACTTTATTTTCAAAGGGTTAAGAATTGGGCATGCAGGCCCATCTGACATTCTGCCCTTCATCATACAGCTTTCACTCAGTCATTCAACATTTGTTAATGAGCATTAATAATCATGAAGACACATTAAATGATTACATAAATAAATAATAAACTTATCTAATGTCCATACACTCTATATTCTGATTTGTACAACAGCATGAAAAAAACTTACATTCTTACATTAATTAAAAACTAAAAGAAATATAGAAAAGCAGGAGTTTAAAAAATTACAACATTCAAGCCATACTTTAAACTACTTTAAACTATGCTTAGGGAGGCATATAATCCATATCAAACAGATGTTGACAAAGTTTAAAGTTATAAGAACGAATAATACTTATAAATTTTACGTGAATTGGTATGGCATTCCAAAGGTGGACAGCTGAGTAAGAGAAGCTTTTTTTTAAACATATCAAGCCTTGGTCTGGGGAGAATACAATTCCTTAAAGAGATTACAAGAAGTTTACTCTCTCTCTCTCTCTCTCTGAACCTTAAGTGCCCAGGGCACATGGGGCTTCCGCAAGGGTTTTCCACAAATGCTTGTCCTTCGCCTTTTTTTCTGCTCTTGCCCAGGTGAGCCCTCTATTGCTCAACATCCTCTCTGTTGTTCTTCTCCATGTCTCTTTTGGTCTACCCTTACTTCTGTTCCCTTGTGGTGTCCATCTTAGTGCTATTTTTGGTAGTGAGTTGTCAGTCATTCGGAGCACATGTCCCAACCATGAAGTTTACTAGTGAGAATAAAATACAACCAACCCCCCCCCCCCCCCCCCCCGCAAAAAACCCCTGCACTTGTCATTCATCCCCACTTTACAGTTATACTTGTTTTCTCGTAAAACAGCCCTACATCCTTTTTGTGAGAAGAGAACAGGAGGTTGGGTCAAGGTCTCGATTTTAATTATTATGACGTGACTGACAACTGTGCTTTCTATATCAGTACAAATTCGAGAAGGAGTAGTACGAAGAAGAAGAAGAAGAAGAAGAAGAAGAAGAAGAAGATCTAATAGAACGTAGAGGAACAGTTTAAAGGCTCCATTTTACATCCACTCTCTTATTATCATTTTCCCGCACAGAAATTTCTATAACACAGAAAGAAATAACAACCTTTCACAAATACCAACTCCAGCGAAATTTGCTCTCTCTCTCTCTCTCTCTCTCTCTCTCTCTCTCTCTCTCTCTCTCCACCCTCCCACTCCCGTAAAACTCGGACGAAGTTACCTAAGTAACAGTGTCCCTGCTCCCGACGCTGGACGAACAAGACTTACAACGTAACCATGGAAATCAGTCTTTCGAGCTCAAATCAGACACCTATGACAAGCGTTGTCTTTCAGAGTTACAATCGGTGTTCGCTGCTGGTGAGATTCTTCAGCTGCCCTGCCTGGGGTGAAACTCCTCCCGGCCAATGAAGATGTTGCGATTAGGGTTTTCTGTGCAGCACCGTCGTGGAAAAGGTGAAGGAAAGGATTAAGTGAAGTGACCACTAGTCTCGAGATCAGGACTACCCAAATCACTTCACCTCTGCTCTAGAGGCTAGCCACGTCCTATATACACCCATACTGAGGCAGATTGCCTTAATCGGCTTAACCCAGGTGTTAAGCTAAGACACTACTGGCGAGATTCTTCGGTTGCCGCGCGTGGCGTGAAACTCATCCCGGCCACGGAAGAAAATGCGAAAAACCAAATAGGGTTGTCGTGCGGCTTCTTTGTGAAAAGGTGATGGAAAGGATAAAGTGAAGCTTAGTCGGTATATCCAGTGGTCTCACTGCGAGAGGTATTCATACCACGCCACCTCTGCTCTAGAGGCCGGCCACGTCCGATATACACCCATGATGGTGAAATATGCCTAAACCGGCTTAAACTAGGGGTGAAACTTGATGGCTACTCATGTCACGGCACCTCAGCTCTAGAGGTCGGTCACGTCCTAAACACGTCTACACTGGCATAATACGCATAAATCGCTCAATCCAAGGGAGAACCTTACTTATGGCAAGGACTCGTCCTCTTGGACAAAAGCTCCGTCTTGGTCACAACTAGGAAGTGTAGGGGGCCACGACCACAAAATGCTGACGTCAGAGACTCTGGACCAGGGCAGTCTAGATAGGCAACCACCTCTCACCCGGCGGGGATGTATGCGTATCCTAATCACACTGAGATTTTCCGGTGAGAAAGTCCAACGCTGGACTGGATGGACAACCACCTCTCACCCGGCGGTGATATACTGATATCCAAAACACGTCGAGGTTTTCCGGGTGAGAAAGTCTAACTCTAGATTAAACTGGTGCAACGAAAACCACGGTGTCACGCAATCCGCTTCTGCGACTCACTGAGAATTCAGGCCCAAGCCCCGCGATACTCTGAACCTCTTGTGATCCTCTCCGGGATCTCTTGTGGGCCTCTCGGGGACCACACAGGAACCAAGGGACACATCGAAGACTACAGGAGTAAAATCAGCAGGATCGCGGGGCGATCTTGGTGATTGAAGCGAACGAAGCAGAAGAAGAAGAAGAAGACAGTCGGTGTGTAATTTCTTTGAGTTGCAATTGTTTGTAACGGACCAACCTACGATCTGTTATACTGAATAATGTCAGGCCGAGCTTAAATAAAATTTTATCATTTACAAGCGGGAGAGGAGTTATGGTTCTTGTGCCCTCACTATAGGCCAAGCAAAGACTACATTTCAGAGAATGAGAAACATATTAGCTAGCACATCTTTATCAATGAATGTTAGAAAACGAGTCCTAAAATGCTATATTGAACCTATCTTGTTATAAGGAAGTGAATCATGGACAATAGGTAAGTCTGCACAAAAATCATTGGAAGCAGCAGAAATGTGGTTTATTAGAAGAATGTTGCGAATCCACTGGACAGCAAAAATAACTAATGAAGATTGTATGAGAAGAGCTGGAGAGACAAAAAGCCTTGTCAAAAAGATAAGAGAGAGACAATGTACTTTCATAGGACATGCAATGAGAAGAGGGGGCATTGAAAATATTATAACAGCAGGAAAAATAGAAGGAAGAAGATCAAGAGGAAGACCAAGAGAAATGATACTGGACAGTCTGATGGGATGGTGTGAGAGGAGATCACCAACTGAACTGATGGCCGGCATGAAGGATCGCGTACTCTGGAGAAGCATAATAGCCAACGCCAGTCGGCACGGCACCTGATGATGATGATGATGCCCTCACTTTCTTGGACCGATGTGTGCTATGGACACTGATTTGAAAAAGCTGATATATCATCTAGCTGCAAGGCGAGTAACGCTGATATACTTCTAACACGTGACTGTTACTTGTATTAAGATGAAAATAAGGATATAATAGCCAGTCCATCCAAAAATAAACATGCATCCTAGTTCATAGGTCAAGGACGTTTAAACAAAATGATGGCGCTTAAGAATTGAGAACACAAAAAAAAAAAAAAGTTAGAGAATTAAAGATTTTAAAACCAGCCTTCATTAAGTTTGAATTAAACTTCAACATAAACGCATCTGAAACTGGAAAACAGCAAGGGGTTATCGCTCTTTCCACATTCTCCTTTGACAGAAGGGGGGGGGGGGGGAGCAGGGAGATTCTATATTAATCGGTCTCGCAGCAGACGCTCAGAGCATTTGTTCCTGGTCTCTCTCACAGCCATCGCGTCCTCGCGCTCGATGGAGGAGATTAGGGCTGGGACATCTGACGTTTTGGGTCCTTCCTATGGGTTCATCGAAGTCGGCTGGTTTGTGGCGATATCGCAATCTTACAGACACATGCTCTCTTTTACGGGATCCAAATCTTTCAGTGCAGCTTTGCTGATTCTGGAAGCTGCCTTCTACGTGGCTTTTGTTTGCTGTTGTGGCGTCGGAGATTTGTGATACTGTTTTTCGGTTGAGTTATCAAACTTTGAATCGGAAAATCGTGGTAATTTAGAAAATATCTGAGGGTGTTTTTATTTGTTATTCCCCTGCCCCTTTTTTTATATTCTGTGAATTTTTATTATAAAATCTGTTGTACAGGTGACAAGAACTTTGCACCAAAAAGACGTGGAAAGAACTTTACATCAAGAAGACATGGAAAGAACTTTACATCAAGAAGACATGGAAAGAACTTTACATCAAGAAGACACGGAAAGAACTTTACATCAAGAACACATGGAAATAACTTTACATCAAGAATTCATGGAAATAACTTTATATCAAGAACACATGGAAATAACTTTACATCAAGCACACATGGAAATAACTTTACATCAAGCACACATGGAAATAACTTTACATCAAGAAGACATGGAAATAACTTTACATCAAGAAGACGAGGAAAAAAAAACTTTACATCAAGAACACATGGAAAGAACTTTACACAAAAAAGGTGTAAATTTTATGTGTAGCAATCCCAATTGTCATTCAACACTATCAATAACCGAGTTCCTTCTTATTCTTATTATTGTTGTTGTTCTTATTAATGATATAATTATTATTCTCTGTTTCACGCAGCATGGGCATGCCATAGGGGTGTGAAGTACCAGCACCTTCTCATTTCCAGGACATTACACCATCTGAGGGGTGTCTGAGTGGCGAAGTGGTTAGTGCACTGGTCTCTCATGGCGAAGGTCGGGGGTTCGAATCCGACCGGCGGCACCCCAGTCACCCAGGTGTAGAAATGGGTACCCGACTTCTTCTGGAGTTGGGGAAGGAAAAGGCAGCCAGGCGTGATACTGACCATATCACCCTCTAGTGTGCTGACAGGTCAAGGAAAATATGGGCACTAACACCATATCCCTATGTGCCTGTAAGGCATGACAGGGTTACTTTTACCTTACTTACTACACCATCTGAGAGAGGGATGCCAAGACTTGTTCTCGCTGTCTTTGTTTTCTTAGGAAAGTCCAAAGTGCCCTATTTTTCTGTAGGCTAGGTTGACCCCCCCGTTGGCCCTCAGCAACCCAGAAAATTCAGCCCAGGCGCGAAATAGAACCAAGAACCTTCAGATCGGCTGCCTAGTGCACTAAAGCCACTACGCCACGGCGGCACCAGTAATGGCGCAGTTCATATTATTATTTTCCAAAAAAAAAGTATTAACTAAAAATGTTCAAATTTTATACGATTCATCGCCTCCATTGCAGTGTATAATAATACGAATTTAATGATGATAGTGAATGACAGTAACGATGATGAAGATAGTGACGGCGACAATAATTATAAAAATAATGGAACTTTTTCTTTGGTTTATTTCCTTTTACATAAAATTTGTTAATTACTGGCAAATATCTTAAACAGAAACAAAAACCCCCACAGACAATTATATATATATATATATATATATATATATATATATATATATATATCTGAACCTTAAGTGCTCAGGGCACATGGGGCTTCCGCAAGGGTTTTCCACAAATGCCTGTCTTTCGCCTTTTTTTCTGCTCTTGCCCAGGTGAGCCCTCTATTGCTCAACATCCTTTCTGTTGTTCTTCTCCATGTCTCTTTTGGTCTACCCTTACTTCTGCTCCCCTGTGGTGTCCATCTTAGTGCTATTTTTGGTAGTGAGTTGTCAGTCATTCGGAGCACATGTCTCAACCATCGCCAGCGTCTTTCCTCAATAATTGTTGTCAGTGGCTTCATCTGCATTTCTGCCAATAAGATGTTATTTCTTATGGTATATATATATATATATATATATAAAGGCATATTGGGGAATACGGTGTTAGGTCCGTATTTTCCGTGACCTTCGGCACATGAAAGTCTTATGTCATCAGTATCACGCCTGGCCGTTGTACCTTCCCAGATTTCTCTGGTACCCACATTCAGAGGCTGGGTGAAGCCCAGGGCCTTTTTGGTGTGTACTAGAAAAACTCCCACAGCTGGGACTGGACCCAGTACCACCTGACTGATAAACCGAGCGCTATATATATATATATATCTGCAGGAAGCTCTCTTCTGTAGAGAGCGGAACAACACAACTCTTTCAGATCATCAAAGGAAGTTCCCCCCCCCCCCTGACCCCCTCGGGCAAGTGTTTTGGCCCTATTAAACCCCTGACACTCTAAAGGGGATGGAAAAGTGGACCCTCTGGGTCTTGACTCCCGGACGTCTTGTGAGTTGCTGGTTTTGTTTGGTTGTATTTTTCTCCCGCCCCGCATTTGAACCCTCGGTCTTCCAGTTTTTGAAGTGTATTTTAGTGATTTAGCTAAAGAGGACCGATATTGATTATGAAAAACTAAATTATATTATGTAACATTTTGTGTGCTCGTCTTTCTTACGAGAAGGAATTGTAAATCTAATTTTTAGTTTCTGCGTTTAAATTTCGTGCTTTTATCTGGTGTGTTGTTTCTGTTTGTAGTCCTTGACAAAAGACATTTGCTGAAATATTGATGTGTTGTATAATATGCGTATTCGTCCTTTATTTTTCGGTCAGTCTCGTTTCTGTTTACTTTCCTCACTCTTTCTATCTGTTTTTCGTAAAACTGAACCTGGCACCAGTGTCTACCTTGATAAACTTAACCAGTGGTTCAGAGAACTCGACAGATTTTAACAATCGACTCGGCTAATCGACTGAATCACACTGCTGGTATATAGAAATCTAAATTTTTCAAGTTCCTTAGCTTGATTACAGGAGATAAAATTAGAGAGAAGCTGGAGATAAAGTTATAAATTGATACAGTGTAAGGCGGGAAGCGAAATAAAACAAACAAACAAAAGCTTGAGGCAAAGGAAGCAAACAATGTCAAGAAAAGAAATAAACAGGAGACATAAATCATGAAAACAAGAACATAAGGTGAAACATGCAAATAACGCATTAAATGAAACAAACAAAGATATATAAAGAAACGCAATGGCCACAGAAGTGAGACTTAACTGAGTGTCAAACTATTAGAAGAAGACACAACTATTAGACACAACCTCTGTAAACCTCTTTATGGTTCGTTATTTTTCCATTTTTATGGTTATCTTTTGCGAGGAAATGTGGAGAAGCTTCATGATTTAGATTGAAGAAAGGGGTTTTGGCTGGTAGGGGCAAGATGCAGCGTCCATGCTGAATAAGACAGAGATCAAAGACCCAGAGCTAGCTGCTTGTCGCCAGGTTATCAAATCATGCTGGTCTAGACCCTTTTGCACTTCCCAGTGGTGCCATGTAATCTGACTCAGTGAATAGATATAACCTAAGGAAAGCGAAGTAGGGTTTGGTGGGCCGAGAGATGCATAGCTGCGACACCACTCAGTTCGAGGACGACGAAGAAGAAGAACAAGAAGGAGGAGAATAATAATAATAATAAGTTTTGTCTTACAAATACGAGGCAGTGAAGCAGTGAATTCATAAGAACCGTGATGAATTACTTTCCTGAACATATTTTCTAACAGTTAATTCTACTGACGTTTAATTGTGAAGCGACGAACTATGGTTATATCGCATTGTTAATTTCCTCTTTCCCTTGCATCTTCTTTTTTGTCCAGTGTGTCTCTCTTTGCTTTCTTATATGACGTAACTTTTCTGCATAGTATCGCAAATCCATAGAAGGAGTGCAGTAGACTGTTAACATCTGACAGACAGACAGACAGACAGATAGATAGATAGATAGATAGATAGATAGATAGATAGATAGATAGATAGATAGATAGATAGATAGATAGATAGATAGATAGATAGATAGATAGATAGATAGATGCATAAGTTGACTAGTAAGGAACATTAAGCAGAGAAAACTTAAATATTTTGGACATATCTTCTTCTTCTTCGTTCGCTTCTACCACCAAGACTGCCCCATGATCCTCCTGAATTTGCTTCTGTGGTCCTCGATAGGTCCTATGGTCTCCGTGTGGTCCGCGAAAGGACCACACAAAACCCACGAGAGGACCACAAGAGGTTCAGAGGGCTTGAGCTTGTATTCTTGGTGGGTCTGAGAAGCGGGATTGCGTGACACCGTGGTTTTCGTTGCACCAGTTTAGTCTAGAGTTGGACTTTCTCACCGGAAAACCTCAACGTGTTTTGAATATCAGTGCATCCCCGCTGGGTGAGAGGTGGTTGCGCATCCAGCCTAGAGTTTGAAGTTCTCACCGGAAAACTCGACGTGCTTTGGGATACATATGTGTCACCGCCGGATGAGAGTTGGTTGCCGATCCAGTCCAGCGTTGGACTTTCTCACCGGAAAACCTCAGCGTGATTAGGATACGCAAACATCCCCGCCGGGTGAGAGGTGGTTGCTTATCTAGATTGCACTGATCCAGTGTCTCCGACTTCAGCATTTTGTGGTCGTGGTGGCTACACTTCCTAGTTGTGGCCAGGACGGAGCTTTAGTCGAGAAGGACGAATCCTCGCCACTATTAAGTTTCACCCCTGGGTTGAGCCAGTTTAGGCGTATTATCCAAGTAAGGGTGTGTTTATAACGTGACCAAACTCTAGAACGAAGTACCGTGACAAGAGTAGCCATCAAGTTTCACCCTTGGCTTAAGACGGTTTAGGCATATTTCACCATTATGGGTGTATATTGGACGTGGCAGGCCTCTAGAGCAGAAGTGCCGTGGTATGAGTAGCTCTTGCCTCGAGACCACTGAACTTACCGGCTAAGCTTCACTTTATCCTTTCATTCACCTTTTCACATCGGCGCCGCACAGCAACCCTAATTTCTTTTTCGCGTTTTCTTCATTGGCCGGGAGGAGATTCAGTCCAGCAGTGTCTTAACCTCTGGGTTAAGCCGGTTCAGGCATTTCGCCCGATATGAGTGCACTTAGGACGTGGCCGTCCTCCAGACCATATGTGCCGTGATTTCACTACTGTTTACTTCACTTAATCCTTTCTTTTACCTTTTCCACAGTGGTGCCGCTCGGCAACCCCATTCGCACCTTTCTTCAGTTGGACGAGAGGAGCCCCACTCCACCCACGGCAGCTGAAGAATCTCGCTAGCAGCGGTAGATGAGCTCCCACATGACTCTCATCTACCCGAAGCGACTGGTTTTCATGCGCCAGATATTCACCTTCGTCCCTTCTCTTGTAATTTGGGACACTTCTGCCATGAGAAGGCCGGGAGCTGGACTTGACTGTCAGAGGCTATTTGAAACGCACGCCATTGGAGTGGAGAGCGTATTCCCCACCCCACCTCCGGCTATAACAGTCCTTAAAAACATGTTGGACATATTAAACGTCATGAGAATTTAGAGAAGACAGTTATTTTCGAAAGGGTACATAATGGGGAAAAGAAAGAGAGGAAGACAAAGATATCTGCAAGATTAACTTTTCTGTAATATCGTAATGTAAGCTCCGAACGTCAGAGGAGACCTTTATGCTGTTTGTGACCTTCAAATAATTAAAGTATAAGTGATTGATTGATTCCCTTGATATTTATTCTCTTTCCGGATTGAGGCGTGGGAATATTAAAATCCATCAGTGCATTAAATTTTGTTTTCTTTGTGCGTGTTTCCGTAAGGCTTTCGAGTCCCCCAAGGAGAAGGCCAGCCGATAGTTGTCTGTTTTATTTATTTTATTAATTTCTTTTGAGAAATTTCCCTGTTGTATTCTATTCTTTAGGAGCTTTAGTAGAATCATCTACAACGGAAGTATCCAAACAAAGCAGTCCTCTGGTGGCACTCAGATGCGTGCGCGCCTGCGTTCTGGTGCGGCGGCTGCATTCATTTAAGAGAGGGACCCCATTTTCTGAACAAATACCAAGACCTGGGCCTCTTTTCTTTCTGTGAGATTTCGCTTGGGGATTTTGACGTCATCAATTGTTGTTGACTTTTCTGCTGGTCGGCGTGCATCCTTAGGGGATTGTTGCTGATAAGATGCGCTCAGACCGAGCAGCCGTCGAGGAAAATTTATCAGATCGTGAAATCTGTTTCTTTAAGGCCTGCTCTAGTTACTTTGGAAGTCTCACTGAAGACGAGAATGTGATTCATTTACATGCGTTTGATCTTGTTATTTCACTAGTTTTCTTCCTCTTTTGTTTGGAGATTGGGTAATCATATTTGGAAGTTCCTATTTTCTGCTTTCATTCATTGTCTGTAAACAGAAAACAGAATTCATACACTGTCATTTAATACTGTGCCTACTTTTGTGCACCAGAGTTTGAATTGTTTTTTTTTTGTTACATTTTTCACACTCAAGTACTCCTTGATTCCCATAAAAGAGATAAGAGAGAAAAGGCTAAGGCCGAAATGTTGGATGTTTTATGTTTTTCGTTTATACCTTCTCATCTTACTCCCATACTTTCTGCCATTTGTGTTTTTTCTCACTTTCCTCGCTCCCTCTGTCGTTTTGTAACACGGAACCATACACCTCTGTCTACCTTTATTACTAGAACCATACACCTCTGTCTACCTTTACTACTAGAATCATACACCTCTATCTACCTTTATTACTAGAATCATACACCTCCATCTACCTTTATTACTAGAATCATACACCTCTATCTACCTTTATTACTAGAATCATACACCTCTATCTACCTTTATTACTAGAATCATAGACCTCTATCTACCTTTATTACTAAAATCATACACCTCTATCTACCTTTATTACTAGAATCATACACCTCTATCTACCTTTATTACTAGAATCATACACCTCTATTCCCTGGGAACAACTGTGTTAAGAACACACTTATCTTAACATAGTATTTGTGAGACAGGGAACATAGATTTGTTTGCTTAAAAATTCTGACCTACTTCTGTAGCCCAGAATCTTGTAGCAATCAACATTAATTGTAATTGTTCTTTTTGTAAAATGTAATGTCAGGTTGGTGGACGGATGGGGACATGGAGATCGCTGGCAGGGATGAGGAAAATCTGGTGTGAGACCAATGAATCCAGGATGTGACAAACCTGTGGGTCTTTACAACAATGGCTATCAGAATGATGTAAACAAAACAGAGCCAGTAGACTATGGGTGGCGGGGAAAGGATATCGTTGGAACACTCATCGGATTCCTCATCCCAAAGTCGGAGTGTCTTTGTAGAACTGTCTGAAAACCGTCTGACATGGAGAAGGGACTTAAGTACAGTCATCAGAGGCTGGAAAACAAAGTTTTGGCCAGGCCAGCCTACACCACTGTCTTCATGGCAGTCCGAGCAAGACCACAGTCTGCCCTAGCAAGGAAAGGTGCTGAAGTCAGAGGTACCCAGTCAAAAGGCGCACCGCAAAAATCAGGGTAACACGCATTATTGCTAATGAAACGTCTCTATCTGCAGTTTTCAAACAAGGTGCTCGCCCTGTGAAGACTAACCAGGCAGATGTAGTGCCAGGTCCCCTGCATTGAAAGGGTCCACTGATTGCTTCTGGAGGTCCTCTCAGTTCGTCTTTTGGAGCCAGGAGACATGAGAGCAGAGCTACTCTCCAAAAAATGCAACATCAGAAAACTGTCAAAAAGCAAGAACTTAAAATAATGCAGTGGAATGCTGAAAATGTCAGCAGTGTTAGAGATGGCTATAGCAAAAAGGTGGAACTAGAGAACATGCTATTTGCAGAGCAGGTAAGTGTATGCTGCATACAGGAGACACACCCAACCAAAGATCCCGCCTTTAAAATCAGAGGCTACCAGTGTTTTAGATCAGAGCGACAGGACAGAATAAAAGGAGGAGTACTCATACTTGTTAAGAATAACATCAGCACATGTCAGGTGAGAGTGTACATGGAAGGAGCCGAATACCAGATGATCCATCTAAAAACCAGTAATACAGACTCCCACCTCTTTAACTACTGTCCTAATGACCGCTCACTTGCTCTAGAAACAATCCCACACAAAGAGAGACTGATGGTCTGTGGCCATTTTAATAGCTATTCCCAGAGTTGGGGCTATGACCACATATACAAGAGAGAATAGGAAATTTAGAGCTGGCAGAATGATAATGGACTTCTCCTGATCAACCAGCCAATGGATCCCCCAACATTTTACTCAAGGGCTTGGCACACAACCTCATCACCAGATCTGGCATTCCACTCTCCAGATCTGAAGTGGAACATTACAAGTGAAGTTGGAAAACAACTTGGAGGTAGCGACCATCGACCAGTCTTCCTGACAATAGAAAATGAACTCCTTAACACCAGTAGCCCTCTCCCCAGATGGAACCATAAAAAGCAGACTGGACAATGTACAGACATCGTACAGGTATCCTGGTGGGACAGTTGTCCATAGATGGTAAGGATATTAACAGCATAGTGAAGGAATTCATAAACAAGCTATAAAGTGGAACACAACAGGCCAAAGAAAAAGAGGCAGACCGTGTGAAACTCTGAAGAGAACATTGTTAAGACAGGCCAAATTAGCAGACATAAAATCCCTTGATGAGGTTGAAAGACTCGCCGAAGACAGAAAAAATGGCGAACTACTTTGCGGGCCCTATGTGATGTTTAACGGCACGGGGAGGATATAAGATATATAAGATAAGAAAGAATTCAATGCTTGTATCCTTCAGTCCTCCCATGAAACCATTCCCAGAGGAGCTCGTAGGGACTATAAACCATACTGGTCTAGTGAGTTGGGAAAACTCCATGATGACGTGGAAGCAGCTCGAAAGCAAACAGAAAATAGACCGTGCCAAGAACGCCACAACAATTACCAACATGCAAAGGCCAAATTTCAGACAGCCAAGCTGCAAGCCAGACGGAAAAGTTGGAGAGAGAAAACAGAGTCCCTGAACTTCGAAAAGGATGGAAGAAAACTGTGGAAACTAATCAAATAGTTAAATGATGAAAGCACTGGAAGAAATACAAAGATTACACTAATAGAGGATGGGAAAACTCTTACAGGTAAGCAGGTAGCAGATCACTTTGCTCGCGTGTTTGCACAGGACTGCAACATTGATATCCATCCAGAGAAAGAGTGTACAGTGCGCATTGACCCACAGAAAGAAGAGGAACAAGTCAGAAAAGTGGAGGTTATGGATGCAACAATCACATGCAGCGAGTTAGACCTAGCAGTCTGTAAAATGAAACCAAGGAAATCACCAGGACCAGATGGAGTGTCCAATGAAATAATCAAGAACCTGGGAATGGCAGCAATGGGAAAGCTGTTGGATATTTTCAATATGTGCTGGAGCACAGGTAAGTTACCTCAAATCTGGAAGGAAGCAAGCATGGTACCACTGCTAAAGCCAGGGAAAAACAGTGATACTGCCTCCAGCTACAGGCCAATCAGTCTCACTAGCTGCCTTTGCAAAACGATGGAACACATCATTGACCTGAGGCTAAAATGGTACCTAGAAAGTGAAAACTTTCTCATTCCACAACAAGCAGGATTTAGGCAGTACTACAGTACAGAAGATCAAGTAACATTTCACTCTTAAGAGATTGAGGATGCATTCCAAGAGAAAAACCTTGTACAGCAGAGTGGATAGACCTGAAGAAAGCCTTTGATAAAGTATGGAAAAAAAGGTCTGCTGTGGAAACTAAGAAACTGCAATGTGAATGGAAGACTGTACAACTGGATAAAGTCCTAATTACACAATAGAAGAGCCACAGTAGTAATGGATAGACACAAAAGCCAGAAAGTACTTCTGCGACACGGTGTACCACAAGGAAGAGTCCTTTCACCTACACTATTCCTGGTATTCATTAATGACCTGGAACTTCCCTATGAAATCAAAGCGGCACTGTATGCAGATGATCTGGTCATGTGGTGTACAGATGAATACGCGACAGTTGCTACACAGAGACTCCAAAGAGCAGCAGACATCTTGACATCATGGACAAACGAATGGTATGTAAGTATCAACACAGAGAAATCAAGTACCACTCTGTTCACTCTCTCATCTAAACAGAAAGCAGGTAAGATATTTGTAAATGAAATATCCTTAAGGATGGACAACCAACGAACTTACTTAGGAATGACTCTTGATTCAAAACCGGCCTGGAAGCAACACATCAGCAATGCAGAAGCAAAAGCCAGAAGAAAGCTAGCCATATTAAGAAAATTGAGTGGAACCACATGGGGAGCTAGTGAGACAATTCTCAAGAATGTATATCAGCAAAGTATTCTATCACATTTAGAATATGACTCAACGTCTTGGTGCACAGCATCAAACACTACGCTGCATAATCTAGACAAGGTTCAAAATCAGCAACTACGGATTATCACAGGTGAACTGAGGTCCATACTAGTAGTAGAAATGCAAAAAATAGTTGGTGTTCAAGAGCTAAAAGAACGTAGAGACACAAAGGTTTAGGAGAGAACCTTTCTCACCTTAGGAGAGAAATTCCTCAGCTCTGTAAGCTATCCCCTGAAGGAGAGATTCAATAACTTGGCACTAAGACGGCTTAAAAGAAGCAGTTTCATTCATCAGGCCAAGAGTATACGTAAGCTGATACCTGACCTTCCAACTTTAGTAGCTCCATTATTATCTGTACCAGAGCATACACCATGGAAAGAAGCAGATTATACACAAATAACTATTCAGACTGAAGTGAAAGGTGTGCAGAATGGTGAGATGCAAAGCAGTCTTGTAAGATCAACAGGTACACTTAGTGTGCTACATGACAAATATCCATGTGACATATGGATAGTTGTGTATACTGACGGATCTGCACATAATACCATAAAGAATGGAGAGACAAGAGCACATATTGAATATCCAAACAACACTACTGACAAGATTTCCATACCCACTGGAAAATACTGCAACAGCTATTATGCAGAAGTTAGGGTAATTATTGCTGCAGTTGAAAAACTGTCAGACTCCAGAATTGATACATGCCCCGTAGTAATTCTCACAGATGCAAGATCAGTACTGGAAGCTCTTCAGTGCAACAAACTACCAGATCTTAAGGATGTCTTATAAAAAATTGGCTTACAACACGGAGTCCCCTTGCAATGGATTCCCTCCCACTGTGGGATACCAGGCAATGAGAAAGCTGATGGTCTTGCCAAAGAGGGCACTGAAATGGAGCAACCAGACATACTAATCACCTATAATCAAAAGAAAAACATAATAAAAACTTACAGGAAGCCACAAACACCACCACATGATGACTATCACATGCTAAACATAAAGGAACAAGTAACCGTTTTCCGTCTCAGAACAGGACACAGTCGACTCCGAAGTCTTATGTATACAAAGTTTAAGATTAGAATTACTAATCTTTGTACATGTGTCCAGGTGTCCCAGATTGTGGAACATATCCTCCAAAACTGCATCAACTATGAGGCACTGAGAAGTAATTACTGGCCCAGTGAAACTACTAAAGAAGATATGCTCTACGGTTCCATATATGAATTACAAAAAACGATGAAATTTATCCACGAGACAGGACTGCAGATATAGAAAGACAATGCGTAAGAAGAAGATACAACTCTAACTATATTACTAGAATCATACAGCTCTATCTACCTTTATTACTAGAATCATACACCTCTATCTACCTTTATTACTAGAATCATACACCTTTATCTACCTTTATTACTAGAATCATACACCTCTATCTATCTTTATTACTAGAATCATACACCTCTATCTATCTTTATTACTAGAATCATACACATCTATCTTTTTTACTAGAATCATACACCTCTATCTACCTTTATTACTAGAATCATACACATCTACCTTTTTTACTAGAATCATACACCTCTACCTACCCTTATTACTAGAATCATACACCTCTGTCTACCTTTATTACTAGAATCATACACCTCTATGTACCTTTATTACTAGAGATTCATTACATGGTGACAATGATAATCATTATGAACAACAATTTTTAGTTCGTAGGAATGTAATTTTATGAACATCCTGATGCTTTCTTTCCTCTGAAATTTTTATATAGAGTGCAAAAAAAGGCTAAGAAGGTTACTTCTTTGCACTGTATCTAAAGTTTAAAGTCTGATGCCCTTTGTGCCTCTACCTACCTACTTAGCTACCAGCCTACCTACCTATCTACTTACTTAGCTACCAGCCTACCTAACTACTTACCTACCTACTTAGCTACTAGCCTACCTACCTCCCTACGTAGCTACCAGCCTACCTACTTACCTACTTAGTTATCTACCAGCTCACCTACCTACCTACTTAGCTACCAGCTTACCTACCTACTTATCTTCCAGCCTACCTACCTACCAGCCTACCTACCTACCTACCTACCTACCTACCTACTCACTACTTAGCTATCAACCTACGTACTCACCTACTTAGATACCAACATACCTATTGAGTTACCTACCTACTCATTTATTTAGCTAGCTAGCTACCTACCTACCAACCAACATATCTATCTATCTATCTATCTATCTATCTATCTATCTATCTATCTATCTATCTATCTATCTATCTATCTATCTATCTATCTATCTATCTATCTATCTGTCTGGTTGTCTGTCTGTCTGGTTGTCTGTCTGTCTGTCTGTCTAATGTTAACAGTCTGCTGTGCTCTATCTAAATCGCCTTACGGACATACACGGATATGCCATAGTATTACAGATCAAATCTGGCTGCATGAAACAATATTGCTGAAAAGGTAGTGTATCACGAAGGTCTGCAGGTGTGCCGTGGTGATTTAGGAGAAGGATAAGAAGGAATATATCTTACTTTTTTTTAAATGATGAAATCTGGTGTTTAAAAAATTGTTATCAGTGGCGGCTTTTCGAAATGTTTCCTGTCTGATGGTGGTAAAGCTGACATTCGTTGGTGTAGAATGATAACTCTGTTACCTGGTAGAGATGATGTAGAAATGATAACTCTGTTATCTGGTGGAGATGATGTAGAAATGATAACTCTGTTATCTGGTAGAGATGA
>CM019698.1:22526088-22596088 GCA_009760885.1 Achatina immaculata
TGCTCCCATGCCGGCTTCTCCAGCCGTCTAAGATGTTCTCTATTAGTCAATCGTTTCATTTCCTCGCTTCCGTTTTCCACGTTGTCTCCATATTTTCGATTGCTCTTTTTTCTCGCGATATGGCAAATGAACGTGGATTGTCTCCCGGTAGTGTGTTCACTGAGTTTCCTTTCTCAATGACTTTCCTTAAGCGTTGTTCATTTGATATTTTAGCTGTGCAGGGTGTTCTTAACGATCTTCATAGGTTCATTTTGTGGTATTGACTGTGATTCGCTCCCACATAGAGCGCAAATAGAGCAGTTGTTTTCCTCGATGTATTCATGCTATTATAGTATATATAGAAGATGTGGTCCTAGTACCCATGTCGTCCTCGATCTATTTCATGCTATTATGGCAGTATTGTCTTAACTATGGGATATAAGCAGTACTGTTACTGAGGAAACAATTAATAGAGTGAGTACCCTTGCTTGAAAGGTATTTTGGTTTAGAGTGTATGCGGGGGTCTTGAGATAAGCGTGCAGCATGGAGAAAACTGAGTGGGTAGGGATAGTATAAATACCACTCTCCCTCTCTCTGAATCTTAAGTGCCCAGGGCACATGGGGCTTCCGCAAGGGTTTTCCACAAATGCCTGTCCTTTGCCTTTTTTTTCTGCTCTTGCCCAGGTGAGCCCTCTATTGCTCAACATCCTTTCTGTTGTTCTTCTCCATGCCTCTTTTGGTCTACCCTTACTTCTGTTCCCCTGTGGTGTCCATCTTAGTGCTGTTTTTGTCCCAACCATCGCCAGCGTCTTTCCTCAATAATTACTGTCAGTGGCTTCATCTGCATCTCTGCCAACAAGATGTTATTTCTTATGGTGTTTGGCCAAAATATTTTTCTAATTCTTCGTAAACATTTAGTCTGGAAAGAATTCACCTTGTTTCCTATGGTTTTGGTGATTTTCCAGCATTTACTTCCATAGAGTAGTACAATTAGAACATTACTCTTAAATATCCTGATTTTCATAAATACCACTCACAATTAGAAAAATACCACTCACGATTAGAAAATGTTTTGATGCAGGTGAAGCCTTACGATGTGTTAGAGAGAGAGAGAGAGTTAGAGAGAGAGAGAGAGAGAGAGAGAGAGAGAGAGAGAGAGTCTCAGTTAAGTAGAATGTTCAGTAGTAGCAGTTGTTGGTAGAGGCAAGTTCAGTTAAGATGAAGGATTTAGTTTTTTTAGATACCTGAAGTAGTTAGGTTGGAAACGTTGTAAGTATGGTTTTTATTGTATAAGTGCATTGTAAGGTTTTCTCCCATATGGCGTAAAGTTTTCTCACGCCGGGAATTATCATTGTAAACGTCTTTCCAGCCTGATGGGCTACGTTTCCATCCTCATAATTTCATACCTCATTTTTCCCATCAATAAACTTGTGTTGGCTGAATATAAAAACTACACCACTGGCTTTGTTGGAACTCTCACTGTCTGACAAGTTTTGTTTTGTTGGGAGACTGCCAAGTTCAGTTAAGTTGTTGTATCAGTATTATTCTGTGGAGGTGAAAACCTGAGAGTTTTGTTGGATTTTCTTAGTGTGTAATAGAGAAAATTAGGTTGTCTTAAAGCACCAACAACAAGAAGTAATTTCTAAGATGAAAGTAAAATTGTACTCCACAAGAAGACTAATCAACCAGTAGAATACGGGTTCAGTTGGGTTAACAGCAAATAGCATTTCTCAGTGATATTATACTACTTTACTATTATAGCATATAGAAGATATGCTCGTTATGTTCATGACACTTAATGATGATGATGATGATGGCCCTATCTTCCCGAACCGTTGGACCCGCTAGATCAGTTCTCTCCAATTCACATAATCTTGGAACCCATTTTTTAAAGAAATCCCCCCACCCCCCTTGTAAAGAACCCACTGACATCTCTTTGGAAGGAGCCGTGTATCTGTTTAATTTTGAAACTCACAGATACTGATAGCTTCTTCATTTATAGAAACAGGCCCTAACGATTTGGGGGGGGGGGGGGGGGGTTGTTGGAAGAAAAAAGACAAAAGTTCTCTCCGAGACCCAGCACGGAACATCTAATACAACCTTCACTTATGAAGAATCACATTTAATATTCTTCGTTTCATGTCACACAGCCCTTTAACGTGATAATACTGAACTGAATAATTTAACAGCAAATAAATGGGAATTAGAGAATTGAAACTGCAGACGCTTGAAGAAAGTTGTTATTACCAGCCGTATTGACCTTTATGTTGGGATGAAGATGCTGTCCGTTTGAGCATTTCGCGACCCATAGCTGACATAAGGGTTGGCGAACCATAGCTGACATAAGGGTTGGCGAACCATAGCTGACATAAGGGTTGGCGAACCATAGCTGACATAAGGTTTGGCGAACCATAGCTGACATGCTGGCGTAAGGGTTGGCGAACCATAGCTGACATAAGGTTTGGCGAACCATAGCTGACATAAGGTTTGGCGAACCATAGCTGACATGCTGGCGTAAGGGTTGGCGAAACATAGCTGACAAAAAGGTTGGCGACCCATAGCTGACCAAGACCCTGTCCCAAGTCTCAGTTGTTTCTTCCCACCCCCCTCCTCCCCGCCAGTAACAGACCTAGCCTGAGTAACGGAGCAATGATCGCCATAGTTCTCCATGGTGGCGGATTCTGCTGAAGAAGTATTCCACACCACCTGCTGTTTAGGCTCCACTCACGGGCTGAAAATAGTCCTCGTAATCTGCTTCCAAGCCAACAGGATGCTGCGCCTCAACACATTCAACTGCGTCGGCTGGGAAGAAGACCGTCTCCCAGTTCTAGGGAGACAGAAGTAGTAGTAGTAGTAGTAGTAGTAGTAGTAGTAGTAGTAGTAGTAGTAGTAGTAGTAGTTGTAGTAGTAGTAGTAGTAGTAGTAGTAGTAGTAGTAGTAGTAGTTGTAGTAGTAGTAGTAGTAGTAGTAGTAGTAGTAGTTGTAGTAGTAGTAGTAGTAGTAGTAGTAGTAGTAGTAGTAGTAGTAGTAGTAGTAGCAGAAGAAGAAGAAGAAAGAGGAGGAGGAGGATTCTAACAGCAATAATAACAATGATGATGATGGTGACGCATCATATCGGAGTTGGGGCGAGTTATGGCAGCTATTTTTTTTCAATCTCGGAGTACAGCTAAAAAGCAGGAGAGTGTGCAATGCTTCTTAAGCACACTCCACCAACATGGGAACTAGGACGATCCCAGCCCTGTTATCCAGGCTATGCCTGTTACTGGGGGTACCAGTGGAGAGTGGAACAGTCTTGGTCAGCTATGGTTCGGTAACCCTGACGCCAGCATATCAGCTATGGGTCTCTGATTCCTTAATCGGACAGCGCGTTCACCACCTCCCCCCCCCCCCTCCAGAACATGGATTTGTAGAATCTGTTCCCCTGTACTATGTATTAAAGTTAATACCCTTGCTTTTATTTTTTTATAGTTGAAATTTTTGGGGTTGTTTCCCGTGAGTTATCCAAAAAAGAATTTTGACGTATAAGATCACGTGCCAAAACACAAGAAATGTTGGAAAATTTTGTAGGGTAATTCTTGTTCAGAGAGAGATTAGTCTTTTTCATTGTCGTATGAGAAGAGTCTGCGTATGTCTAGTCACAGAGTGAGTAGACACATAGAAAACAAAGATACCTTCAGTGTTGTCGCCATTTTATGATGGATCTCGCTTGCTGTTGTTACTGTTTTCAGTGCTGTTTGTGAGCTCTATATTTCCACCAGCAGTCTGTGATGTATGACTCAACATTTCATTGAAGATCAAAGGAATTTCGTCATCATTATCATCATTATCATCATCATCATCATTAAACCGGCTTTTGACATAATCGGCGTCTGCTCATCTTTGTGTAGTCCTGTTGCTATGATCCTTTCAAGACCTCCCTTTCTCCTTCTACGTCCAGAGAACGACGATTGTCATTTCTTAAAATGGATTCAATTAGGCTCCTTTCTACATTTGCTCTTTTAGACATTCTCTGGTTGTCATCTTAGCTGTCCACGGAACGACTCTGACTCCAAAACTCCGACTCTGATTCCATAACCCCTACGCCACAACTCCGACTCTGATTCCATTCCTACTCCACAACCCCGACTCTGATTCCATAACTCCTACTCCACAACCCCGACTCTGATTCCATAATCCCTACTCCACAACCCCGACTCTGATTCCATAATCCCTACTCCACAACCCCAGCTCTGATTCCATAATCCCTACTCCACAACTCCGACTCTGATTCCATAACTCCTACTCCACAACCCCGACTCTGATTCCATAATCCCTACTCCACAACTCCGACTCTGATTCCATAATCCCTACTCCACAACTCCGACTCTGATTCCATAATCCCTACTCCACAACCCCGACTCTGATTCCATAATCCCTACTCCACAACTCCGACTCTGATTCCATAATCCCTACTCCACAACTCCGACTCTGATTCCATAACTCCTACTCCACAACCCCGACTCTGATTCCATAATCCCTACTCCACAACTCCGACTCTGATTCCATAATCCCTACTCCACAACTCCGACTCTGATTCCATAATCCCTACTCCACAACTCCGACTCTGATTCCATAACTCCTACTCCACAACTCCGACTCTGATTCCATAATCCCTACTCCACAACTCCGACTCTGATTCCATAATCCCTACTACACAACTCCGACTCTGATTCCATAATCCCTACTCCACAACTCCGACTCTGATTCCATAACTCCTACTCCACAACCCCGACTCTGATTCCATAATCCCTACTCCACAACTCCGACTCTGATTCCATAATCCCTACTCCACAACTCCGACTCTGATTCCATAATCCCTACTCCACAACTCCGACTCTGATTCCATAATCCCTACTCCACAACTCCGACTCTGATTCCATAACTCCTACTCCACAACCCCGACTCTGATTCCATAATCCCTACTCCACCACCCCGGCTCAGAGCACCCTTGGACACCTATGGAAAAATCCTCTCTCTCCGCCCCCCCCCCCCCTCTAATCCCTCCTCCCTCCCCAACAATCAAATCGCTTGACTTGAAATTCCTTCCAAGGAGACGTTTGTCTTCCGCTGAGATTATATCATAAACAAGTGAAAATCAAACACACACACAAAAAAAAACATGTACTCTTTCATCTGTGTCGTAAATTGTCTGAAATTTAATCCAAAGTCTTACACATCAGAAACTGATAGCAGTAATGTGTAATAATGGATTGATTACATGGATAAATATCACCAGTGGATTACTTCACACTTTTCCACGCACAAATAAATTACATACTTCGAAATCATGACGCAAGCATGACCGCCAGATTTTATCAGTCCGTACATGAGAGGCAGATAAGAATACGGATAAGAAATTGATACGCTTTTAATATAATTAGATACACAGACCCATAGACCCTGATAAGAAATCCGTTTTGAATATGGGAACATTTCTGTTTTGGTTTTTGTTTTTTTCTTTCTGATTTTGGATTACTACTTTGTACATTCGTTAGGTCTTCTAATCCCGTGGTACTAGGTTCAGTTCCCAGCACTCGGGACCTTTTTTCTTTTTTTTTAACCACCACACTAAAAAAAAAAAGGCCCCGTGGTCTATCCAGCCTCTAACAATGTATACCAGAGAAATCTGGGGAAGTATATGTGGCCCGGCTTGATACTGACCACATCAGACTTTCATGCGCAGTTGGTCTTGGAAACACAGACCTAATACCGTATCCCTAAAATGACGTGGAAAACGGGATTTTATTTACGTCTACCGTTACGTTGTGCATTATATGCCACTGTAGAAATAACCAGTGCTACTTTGAAAACTGAAAGCAGTTTAATATTGAGACTAAGAAACATTCACTTTCTAACGAAACGTTACTTACAACTTTGAAATGTTTTAAATTATTCTAAATACCTTTACCTGTACGGCGGCCTGGTTAGCTGAGTGATTAGGCGCTTGGTTTACTAATCAGGTGGTACCGGGTTCAGTCCTCTAAAAATAGGTACCAGAGAAATCTGGGAAGTTAAAGCGGCCAGGAGTGATACTGACCACATCACAATTTCATGTGCCAAAGGTCATAGGGAAAATACGGACCTAACACCGTATCCCCAATATGCCTTAATGCCATGGAAACGGGAATTTTACCTTTACCTTACCTTTTTACCTGTACATGTATATAATAGTTCATTTGCTCTTAGAAGATAAACGTGCTTGATCCAGGCATATGTCACCTCTTGTCATTGATATCAATCATCCTTTTTTTTCTGAGCAGCCCTCCTCATGGATGATTCTTCCAAAGCATGTGTATAAATATAATACTTTTCTCATAGTTAGCAAAGCAAACGAGCACTGGTCTATTCAGATTTGACACGAGAACCTCTAACACTTGTCGTATAAACATAACTAACTTTATCTTTCACTCCTCGTCCCACAAGATTAGACGCCATTTTGAAAATAAACGGTGGCTTCCTTTCCGACTTAAATCATACGGGCCAAGCCGATGGTAAGACGGAACGCAAAAACCCATGGCCAATCTGCTGAAGTGTGTAAGGTAAAGGTAATCCTGTCATGCCTTAGAGAGGCACATAGGGATATGTTGTTATTGCCCTAGAGTGCGTACGGTGGTCTTAAGTGCGATTTCTAATTTGGTTAGTAGCTGGTCTTGCCTGTGGTCTTAAGTGTGATTTCTAATTTATTTATCAGTTGGTCTTGTCTATCTTCCACAGTCACAACTCTGCGGATGAGCTCAAATGAAAGGAGAAGGTCCGCATCTCGGACATCGATCCAGCGAGAACCGAAGAAGAAATAAAAAAAGTACACGGCCACAAACACTTTCGGGAAATCCTAGGAGCTTTATTCACCCTTGGCAACCTTTAACAGTCCTAGAAATCCTAGGAGCTTTATTCACCCTTGGCAACCTTTAACAGTCGAGGAAATCCTAGGAGCTTTATTCACCCTTGGCAACCTTTAACAGTCGAGGAAATCCTAGGAGCTTTATTCATCCTTGGCAACCTTTAACAGTCGAGGAAATCCTAGGAGCTTTATTCACCTTTGACAACCCTTAACAGTCCTAGAAATTCTAGGCGCTTTATTCACCTTTGACAACCCTTAAGAGTCCTAGAAATCCTAGGAGCTTTTTTCACCCTTGACAACCCTTAAGAGTCCTAGAAATCCTAGGAGCTTTATTCACCCTTGACAACCCTTAAGAGTCTTAGAAATCCTAGGAGCTTTATTCACCCTTGACAACCCTTAAGAGTCTTAGAAATCCTAGGAGCTTTATTCACCCTTGACAACCTTTAACAGTCTGGTCTACCGACGGGACAGCGAATTTGTCAGCCACTGACAGTCAATTAAAAAAGAAAGATTTGTAGACACAACTTATCCCTCTTCTGAACATACGTCCAGGTCAAATATTGTCCGAGTAAAGCCCTTTCCCTGAAGCCGAAATTTCTCGTAACAAAAAGCGACTTCTGGATTAACATTCATCTTTGTCTACATCTTTTCGGATAAAGTGTTCTCTTACTCCTACATGTAACTGAAATCGGTCATGACGAAACTCTGTTTCTTTAACCCAGATAACCGAGCCAGCAATTCTCCCTTTCTATAAACCGATACGTTTCTAAATATCATTAAAATAACATGCCATTTGCATTGGAAAAACATTCTGATAAATTTCTTTCTAAATCACACATTAAGGAAACTAATTTTTTTTCCACTAATTGAATAAACTAATAAATCCACATAGAAAATTACTTAATCTTTGTCCAGTTACTTTTTTTTTTCACTGATGAAATTAACTGCAGCACAGACTTGTCACCTGTAAAAGGACGAAGGTTCTGAAAGGCCCCTTATAGTCCAGCCTACTGGGAGTGCATCGTCCTATTTTCCTATAAAAGTAAAATCCTCTGTCCCAGGATCTAAGAAAAAGTCACGAATCCTGGAATCACCAACATCATCTGGCTTAGGATCATGCTCCGCTGTGGCAAAGCAATTCATGGAGGAACAATAACAGCATAGGTCTTTGGTTTACGAAAGTTTTATTTTCCATTTACAGAATTCTCTTTTTCATAACATGCATGAGGCGTCTTAAATATTCCAAGATGGGTGGCTTGAGAAGACTTGACAGTTAACTGTACATTCTGCTGCAATTTTTCGTCTAGGAAGATCGTTCTGAAGCAGACAGATATCAACGATTGTAGGATCTTTGAGGGAAATAATCTTGCTAATATTTACCGCACCGCAACTCTCATGGCTGTCTCTAAGGACGTTGTCTTGCTGAACAACTACTCTCGTGGCTGACTCTAAGCATGCTGTGAAGAATCATCTTACTGAACATCTACTCTAATGGTTGACTCTAAGGATGTTGTGAAGAATCCTCTTACTGAACATCTACTCTAATGGTTGACTCTAAGGATGTTGTGAAGAATCATCTTACTGAACAACTACTCTAATGGTTGACTCTAAGGATGTTGTGAAGAATCATCTTACTGAACAGCTACTCTAACGGCTGACTCTAAGGATGTTGTGAAGAATCATCTTACTGAACAGCTACTCTAAAGGCTGACTCTAAGGATGTTTTGAAGAATCATCTTACTGAACAGCTACTCTAATGGTTGACTCTAAGGATGTTGTCTGCTGAACAGCACCCATCATGGCTGTCTCTAAGGACGTTGTGAAAAATCATCTTGCTGAACAATCATTGCTGACTCTAAAGATGTTGTCTTGCTGAACAACTATTGCCATGGCTGACACAGTGGTGGCTATACGTAACTTGCCACATGTAACAGGAAATTGTTACCCTGCACTTTCTATATGACCTGGTTTTCACGCGTTATGTTTTTAGTATTGCATGCGAACATCATGTACGGAAACCCGTAAGGGCTAAATTTTCACATATTTCTCGCCATCTTCTCGTAAATATTTGCTGGTAGTTGTACAGGCCGCCGTGGATATAAATAAATTGTTTTATTGCCAAATAGTTGCCCAGAAAAGTTTAGTAAGTGAAGACCATAGTCTATACAATCTGGCTATGTAATCCAATTTTAGGCAGCAGTGTTTTATACTTCGAAAACTGGGAAGGCCATTGTTGAGTTGTGCGGCCTTATGAGCTGGGAGATTGCGCATTACATGATTGTCGCTTTAAGGATGATCTGGCAACGGCTGTCACCAGACCTCTGACGTCATTTCCTGTAACTGTTGGTGGTGAGGGTGGTGGTGAGGGTGATGATGGGCGAGAGACGGCGAAAGCGACTGGCTAAAATGGTGACCCAAGCTTCGCGGAATACCAAAAGCCTCGTGTTGACTGAGTGGGAGTGGCTCCGGCGTTGTTGAGGATGGCATCATATCAGCTGACAGAAACTGTCCGTCTGGTCCAAGACCTGCCAAAATAAAAGCAATAATTTAAAAACAGTTCAGTTCATTTCACCAAAATATTCATAGTTCATTCATTTATTACGTCTCGTGACTTACAGCGTTGGTAGTCTGCGAATAAATGCATCAGCAGCAAGGCATCTTGCTTACAATCGAGAGGCCTACAGAAGAGTTAGGGAGGTAAAGTTCAGCAAGGGACTGACTGACTGGCTAACTGACTGGCTAAATGACTGGCTGTCTGACTGGCTGTCTGACTGGTTGACTGACTGGCTGACTGATAAGCGTTGGCGATCACGCTTCTCCATTTTGCGCGATCATTAGAAGTCTATGATTAGTTCAAATGCTTCTAGTTTTATTTGCCACGTGGTTAGTTCGCTGAGATATTTCTCTCTTGGTCTCCCTCTCCTTCTTTTTTCATTGAATTTTCCGGACATTATCAGCGTCTCTAACTTCTGTCCTCTCATGATGACATGTCCAAGAAGTTTTGACTGTCATTTGATTTTCTTATCATTTTAATTAGTTTCCGTTGTTCTGAAACTTCTTTGAGGACCTCTTCGTTTGTTTTTCTGTATGCCACGGGATTCATGCACTTGAATCTCTACAGACAAAGACTAGGAAAGAGAAAAAGAAGAAACGCATACAGACTTAACAGAAGGCAATGACAAACCACTGGTGCATTGTCATTCCCTACAGCATTCAAATGGCGAAGTAGTTCGAATAGTAGCCTCTCGTGGCGAAGGTCTGGAATGGCGGTAGTTCCAAATCCTGCCAGATATGCCCCAATGTCACCCAGCTGTAGAGATAGGTACCTAATTCCTTCTGGAGATGAGGAATGAGAGATGGTCAGGTCTGATGCTGACCCACTTAGCTGACAGGTAAAGGAAATATGTGCTCTAACATTTGTTTCCCTAAATGCCTTCGTTGCATAAGAATGCTGCCTTTACATGTACCTAATAGAAGGCTTTACATATACCTAATAGAAGACTTTACATATACCTAATAGAAGACTTTACATATACCTAGTAGAAGACTTTACACATACCTAATAGAAGACTTTACATATACCTAATAGAAGACTTTACATATACCTCATAGAAGACTTTACACATACCTAATAGAAGACTTTACACATACCTAATAGAAGACTTTACATATACCTAATAGAAGACTTTACACATACCTAATAGAAGACTTTACATATACCTAATAGAAGACTTTACATATACCTAATAGAAGATTGAGTGGCTCAATGAAGCTATTTAACAAGCAAAACGTTTGAGGGACGTAGATGCAGTTTTCATTCTGAACAAAATAACGGTCGCCGACCCACAGCCGACTGAACTGACTGCATGGCGATCCATAACCGACCAGGACCATCTTCTGCCTCCCTGTGGTGCCCCTGCCAATAGCTGTCTGGTTAATTAAATAAGAACCGGAATATAAATGCGAACTCTTAAAAATTACGATTTTCTGCCACCATGCGCTCGGTCACGCTGACTGCCGTCTGTCTGCATGTTCTGTCGCCTGGATATGCTGATGTACAGAAGAACGGATAGAAAAGAAAACAAAAGCAGCGCTAGAGCAAAGGAAATTAAAGGGAAAAAAGCAACAAAAAAATAATATGCAGAGACATAACACTATTGAAAATATTATAACAACAGGAAAAATAGAAGGAAGAAGATCAAGAGGAAGACCAAGAGAAATGATACTGGACAGTCTGACGGGATGGTGTGAGAGGAGATAACCAACTGAACTGATGGCCTGCATGAAGGATCGGGTACTCTGGAGAAGCATAATAGTCAACGCCAGTCGGCACGGCACCTGATGATGAACACTACAGGCATTCCCCTGAGTTAGGAAAGAGTTTGTTCGTAAGTTAAATTTATACGTAAGTCGGAACATATATGTGCGGCCCTTATCTAACGTCAGTTATAAATTATATCGTATACAGTATACCTTTCCAGGCATTAAGAAAACATTTAAAGAAGCCGAAGAACAGCTATAGATGAGCACTGAAATAGTGCCTGTCTGTTAGTACGAATCATTGTATGTAACCTAAATATGTAATAGTAATAGCTAGTGTTGTGGTTTAGCTAGTGCTTTGGTTTACAGTAGATAGTGTTTTGGTTTACAGTTTTCTGTAGCATTGTAAAACGAACTGCAAAACATTTAATTGTAATGGGTCTTTGTGTGTACGTTGTCAGTTCATGTTGTTGAGAGGATGTAGACACGAATAGTGTGAGAAAGTTCTGTTGTTGGATTTGTAATTAAGAGATGAATAAAAGAGTTTGTTAATTGCATTATTTATATATTTTTGTTACTTTCGTTTAGTGCCCAACTGATAGCGAATGTGTGTGGTCGTTTATTGTTGAGTTATGAAGGTTGCAATGTTAAATGGTCATCCATCCATCCATCCATCCATCCATCCATCCAATCAATCCATTTCACTGTGTGTGAGAATGTGATATTAAGTTATCTCGACGTATTTGTTATCCTATATTTGTGAATGTAGTGATAAGGTGATAAATGTTTCGTTATTTTACATTTGAATCATGCTTCTTGTGTTTTTATATACAGTGCGTTAGGAAAATAGTTGTGCACTAACTCAGTATCGATTCCGGTATCGTAGTTATATCTTAATGACTGCAGGAGGTAGATGTGGCTAGATACCGCAGACATTACGATACTACGATACTGGAATCGATATTGGGTTGGTCCACAGTTACTTGTAGAACATCCTATACTTGAATCAAACTGAATGATTGGACAAAGTGAATGACGAGAGACAAGGGGTAGAATATCAGACGGGCCTGACGGATCTACATTTTCAATTCTTCACTCTTTGTAAATAAAGTTTAATCAATTCAATTCAATTCAAGTGCTGTGCCGCGTAGCGTAGGCGATCATTTCTCTCCATAATTCCCTGTCTTTAGACTTGATTATGAGATCCGCCGGTGACTTTCTTCCTAGCCACACTGATCAGTAACTTCTCTCTCTGTTTTCCTCTGTCTCTTCTTTCTTCAATTTTTCCACTTGCCACAATGTGTTCCAATTTCTCAGAAAATGCCCTACAAATCTCACTTGTCTGACTCTGATCTTTGCTCTAATTTGCCTTTTAACTCCAGCCTCTCTTAAGACTTCTTCATTGGTTTTCTTGGCTGTCTATGGTAACATCCTTCTTATGAACCACATTTCCATGGCTTCCATTCCTCGCTGTACTCTCTTATTCATGGACCATGCTTCATATCCATAAAACAAAATTGGCTCGATGTAACATTTAAGTACTCGGAATCCTGTTTCAACTGATACAGATCTGTTGTACAAGATGTTTCTCATTTTATCGAATGCTGACTTAGCCTGAGCAAGCACGCTTTTTATTTCATTGTGACATTTCCCATCAGTTGTTATAATCGTTTCGAAGTACTTGAATCTGCCATTTTGTTTCAGATTTGTGCCATCGATGGTAATGGTATATTTTGGTGTCACTGAGTCAAATATACGAGTATAGGCTTTAAGGTAGGTCGTTCGTAATCGCGTGTTGTATGTAAGTCTGGCTTTCGTAACTAGCGAATATTGTTTAAGAGAAATTTAGAATTCTCAGAAACTGCAATGATATCTTCGTACCGCTCTTGAAAAACATCGTTGTTCAAGCCCTTATCGAAGAAGTGGGGGAGACCTACATTGCACCACAGCTCGCCTATTACTTCACTTCATTTGCTATCACAACAGTAAGCAGAACAACATAGTGAATCACATCTGGAAACGTTGTGTAAATCACTTATCAGTAATTAAATTCGAGAAAGAAAGAAGTGTTTTTTTTTTAAATAAAAAAAAATCACTGTTCATATCAAACGACTAATTCTCTGCTGCCACAGTATCCTATCCACGGGACGAAGGTAAAGATACCGTCTTATGAGAAAATGGTCGGGAAAAATCATATTATCTTAGATAAAGAAAACACGATTAGAATTGTCTGTTTAAACGCATGTTTATGTCGGCGGCCGAAGCAACCGCTTAATATCAAAACTGTCTATTAAATCACGTTCGGATTATTGAGACTAGATAGAACAACGAACTAACGTTAAAAAAACCAGAGGAGCTGTCTTCATTTCCTGCTTTAGTTTGATATCGTTCGGTTATCACAAATTACCCTTCGTGACATTATGTCTACGGGACTCTTCCTGTGCGCTAAATCATGTGGTATATTACATTATCAAAGTAGCAGTATTACTTTATTTAGTTTATATCTGGAATGATTTCCTCGAGGTACTGCAGCAGTAGAATAGCGTTGTTGGCACTAACTGAAACTTAACCATTTATTTTAAAACAAACTAGATTTAAGTTAAAGCAAACTATATTTGAGTTAAAACAAACTAGATTTAAGTTAAAGCAAACTATATTTGAGTTAAAACAAACTAGATTTAAGTTAAAGCAAACTATATTTGAGTTAAAACAAACTAGATTTAAGTTAAAGCGAACTATATTTGAGTTAAAACAAACTAGATTTCAGTTAAAACAAACTATATTTGAGTTAAAACAAACTAGATTTAAGTTAAAGCGAACTATATTTGAGTTAAAACAAACTAGATTTAAGTTAAAACAAAGCAGATTTTAAGTTCACCTGGTCAAGCGACTAATAGGGAAGGCGTGTTGTACTTGGACTGGTCAATGCCCTACAAGCCAGAGAAAATTGACTGAAATAACTGTTGGATGTGGTCGTTTTTTTTTTTTTTTTAAAGGACGTAACTGAACATAATGGGCTGTAAAATTGTCTCCTAATGTTGTGGAAAAGAGAAACCAGTTTATGTCAATGTCCAGATGAAGGAGTCCACCTTTTTCATTTCGCCATTGTTTGTGCAACATGTTCGTATGGTTGTAAGGTTGTACCTGGTTGTCGCAACAATATACACAGAAATTACAACACAAAAAAAACTGTCACATGCTACGTTCTTTCAAGCTCAGAAAGATTCAACATTTCTACTATAGTACTGGTCGTAGCTCCATTGGAATTGGAAATGGAAGAAGAAGAAGAAGAAGAGGAAGAAGAAGAAGAAGAAGAAGATGATGATGATGATGATGATGAGAGAAGAACAGGAATGGACAACGCTTATATCTAAAACTTTAGCTCTTTCTGTCTGTCTGCCTGTCTCTCTCTCTCCGTCTGTCTATCTGTTTGTCTCTCTCTCTCCATCCTCTCTGTTGATCTTCTTTGACCTATCCTTACTCCTGTTTTCCTGTGAATTCCATTTCCACGCTATATCATATAATTCTTATCAAAAGGGCTTTATGTAGAAAACTCTTAGCTTTTCCAGATTTTTCCAGAGTACGCATTGAGGTGGAATTGATACCCTCCTATTCAAACGTAAGCCCTCTAACCAACAAGATCTATTAGGCCCATTCCCCTTCGGCAGCACAGCCTGGATGAACATGATGCTGCCTCTTGACCAATTTAGAATCACAGACTCTTCGTCTTCAGAACTTCGCTGCTGAACCAAGGAAAGAACAAAGACAGCTTCTCGCTGTTTGAAATTTTCTGAGTAACGTTGCCCTCCACCTGGGACCTTCATGCTGTTGAGTACAAGCAAATTAGATTGACGTTGGAGAAAATACGAAGCAAATATGGTGGCTGCTGTGTGCCTTAATGAAAGCAGGGTTATAAACTTAAATCTGCATCACCGCCGGCGCCTAGATTCGTCTGGCCAGGTGATTGCCACAGGATGGTTGGTGTCGCTAATTCTTGCAGGAGTTGCGCTATCGGTTGCTATTATAGATAGCTGGAATCATTCTACTTAAGTGTAATCCTTGACAATTTAGGAAGTGATTGCTTTTATATTGCATTATTTCTTCACATCCCAGTAAGCTAAGGTGCTAATTTATAACATTTCTGTACATCCTCCACGGCTCAGAAAATACTTTTCATGAAAACAAAGGAATAAAATGAAATGCAACTACAGTTCTTTGAGAATAGCCTGGTTAAGGGTACAGGGATTATCATAATCCCCATGGGGGTGGAGTCTGCTAAAGAAGTATTGCCCCATCCCACCCCACCTCATCAGCCCCCCTCCCACTCACCCGATTTAAAAAAAAAATTTACTCAGGGATCATCGGTTCCTCATACCTACACGATGTTGTCCCTCAACATCTTCACCACGTCGACTGCAAAGAACAGCAACTCACAGAGTCAGGGAGACTGAAGAAGAAGAAGAAGAAGAAGAAGAAGGAGAAGAAGAAGAAGAAGAAGAAGAAGAAGAAGAAGGAAGAGAAGAAGAAGAAGATACTGGAAAAGGTAGGGGCAAGACGCGAGGACCAAACTAAAGCAGAGATGGGGGGACAAAAAAGTTGGTCCTCCTATTTTTCTTGACTTACAAAAGAAATATCGCCGACACAAAAAAAAAGAACAAATATATCCATACTACAAGAACTTAATATTGAAGAAGACTGGCTAGTAAAGAGAATTAAACAGAGAAAAATTAAATATTTTGGACACATTAAACGTCATGAGAATTTAGAGAAGGCAACCTTGAAAAGGTATATAATGGGAAAAAGAAAGAGAGGAAGACCAAGGCGAAGATGGCTATAAGACGTCGTTGATGATCTGCGAATGGACGCATTAGCAACAGGACATCTTGCTTACAACCGAGAGGCCTACATGAGAGCTGTTAGGGTTGCAAAGTTTCGCAAAGGACATGCAAATGACTGACTGACTGACTGATAAGACTTACTTGGCCGACCTTTCATCCTAATCTCCAGAATGAGCCGAGTATTGATGTCTACACATGTGTCACTGACGGCCTCACCCCCCCCCCCTCTCCCACAACACCCCTCCGATCCACACCACTAACCTTGACAAGAAAGGAGAGCGACAGGGCACTCTGACATCCAGGCCTTCGTTAAATCCACCAGGGAAGAAAAAAGTTCCAAGGTAAAAGAATGTAAGAGCGACCAAGACATGGACCGGGACAACGCTCTGACTGAGTGAATAAGGACTGGAACTAAAAATAAACCATGATGAAGTCTGATGTGCTGGGCTGAACGGCGGGAATATCACAGCGTGGCTGGAAACAACGAAACAAAGCAACCATCGCTCTTCTGTGACTAACGCAGAGAAAGATCTCGCACAACAGGTATGGAGTCTGCCAGGGGCAGGATCAACGCTTGCCTTCTTGGAACTCAGTCAAAAGTAAACAAAAAGCTACTTATCAGAGTCCACCACCATGGAGACCATACTCCTAACTGTCCTCCATAAAACCAATGCAGTAGCTTGTTTTATGTATACAGGGTCTTGACTAATGTTCCTTCTAGGGGTTTCTGGTCTGTGTACAGATGTGCGTAGTAACAATATATATATATATATATATATATATATATATATGGACATTTAATAACAGGATAGACCTGCTGTACTTGTCAGCAGTGGAAATTCATCTGCTGGGTTATTTTAATGACCCTCTATTCTGTGTGTACCCACTTGCCTCGTCAAGATTCTGCTACATTAACACCGAAACTACGCGATAAAAGACCAGTTGAAACATTCTATCCGAAAGTTATATCTTAACAAGAAAGGAACAGTAAAGAAAAAACATGGTACCGTCATCATATTTTTCTTGATCGCAATTATAGCACAGAGTTAGATCTGGAAAGTGGAAAATAAAAGTAGCATTTTTTTCGATCAGCTCTAAAATTTTTTTTGCGCGTTATGACTTTTTTTTTTTTTTGTGAGCGGCCGCGCAGCCCAGAGAGAACATTGGTCTTGAACGGCTGTTAATTGCCCCTTTCCATCTAGCACATCTTTATGCTGTGCTAGATATACGTATAGCGCATATCCCTTAAATCTATATTTTACTCCATTTTCATGTTTACCTTCATCGTATATAACGCTCTCAGTTTAGTTATTTATCTGCATTTAGCTATTAACTCCTTTGATCTGCAAGCTCTGTTTATCATATTGTGAGGTTGTGTGCTATCATATTAGTGATGACTGATAGCATTAGTGTTCTTTACTATCATATTACTGAAGAAGATGTTCTTTAATCAACACATCACACATCGAGGCTTCACAACGCTACAACATTCACTAGACCAGAGCAGGTCTGATGAAAAGTTCACTGAATTCAGTTTCATTGACAAATAAGATCAAGACGTATCGTTGTCAACATCTCTTGGAATAAGATGTAATATGACATATATTTCATTAGATTCATCGTTGTAGCACATAATCATTTGTTCACAATATCAAATTTTCACATTTTCCACATGCAGTATTTCAGCAATGTTCTCAACTTCACAGTATTCTATATTCCACGCGAGATCATCTCCTACTCATTACTATATAAGATTTGCAACTAGTGGTCTACTAATTCCTCGACTAAATCACTGTACTCGAAGTTTTAAAAGTAACATTCTTCCAAATCACTCGAAACGCACTTTCAGTCTAACAATACTTCTCGTTCTCTTTTCTGTTCTTCTACTTGACTGCTTGTGTTCTCCTTTCGTGTCTCCGCTAGTGTTCTACTCTCTTCCTCTCGTTATCCCTCTAAAACTACCTCCCTGACTTATATGTCGTAAGTCAATCGTCCAATAGGCCACACCTCTAAATATTTAATTGGTCATCGGACCTAGTCGGTCTACACCTTTATTTCCAAAACCGAGGGCAAATTTGCATCCTAAAATTAGTAACCGTGTCATATGTGTTTGTTGCTTCAACTCCGTCTATCTAATTGCTATTTTTAATTAAGTGCACTATCTCTTTCATGGCATATGTTTCAGGGATTAGTCCGTTCTTTATATCTGGCGCCAACAAGACCTTTGGCCTTCCTACATCCGTCAAGTGTCAATGTCAACAATTTTCACCTTGGCTAGGTTTTTTTGTTAGTACTGGACTTAATTTACTTCCGAGCGTCCTGTCCTAATATTATGTCGCGGGCGTTTACCTCTCCCATCTAAGCCAGCGTTTTGCATTTCTAAGTATCTACTCTTCTGTTACTGTTTGATGTTACTATTTTGCCTACAATATATTCATAATTATATTCATAATTATATTCCTAATCGTATCATTAATAATAATAATAAGAAGAAGAATATTATCATTACTTACAAGGCTATGCTACATGTTTATCGTATCGCTGCCTGTATACTTTATTATACTTTTGTCTCTTTATCCTTTCTCTCCACTTATTCTTTGACTTCACCGAACGATCCACCCCCTTCGAGACCTATATCATTTTGTTCCCTGCATCCTTTTAAAATTATAACCAGAAACTAACAGCCCTTTCGTCTGACAGATAGAAAAAACTATGCCCGCTAGAGACACTGTCTATATAGTTAACATTTTGGATAGACTTATGTAAGAAGATAGAGACTGTAACAGCAGAGAAAACACCAAGTTTCTGAACGTGACAGGGCCGACAATCTAGTTATAGCCGTGGACGTATCAGAGATCTTCGCACAACCAAGAGCTATCGAATATCCCCAGAGCACTTGGTTTGCCCCCGCTGCTCTGAGATATCGGGTTGCCAGCCCAGAGCCCGTCTCGATGGTTCCGGGTCGCCAACTCACAAAATGAGGTTGACAGTCGCCTGGCAGGGAGGAACACGAGGATTGGGAGCAGTCTCCCTCCAGGACCAGCTCAGAACCTGACATGGGTGGTCATTGATTCATTCATCCTCTACGTTCACATCACTTCCTTCTACCTACTTCATCATCATCATCATCATCATGTGCCGTGCCGACTGGAGTTGACTATTATGCTCCTCCAGAGTACATGATCCTTCACGCAGGTCATCAGCTCAGTTGGTGATCTCCTCTCACACCATCCCGTCAGACTGTCCGGTATCATTTCTCGTGGTCTTCCCCTGACTCTTCTTCCCTCTATTTTTCCTGTTGTTGTAATATTTTCAATGCCCCCTCTTCTCATTGCATGTCCCATTGTCTCTCTCTTATTATTTTTTTTTTGACACAGTATTTTGTATCTCCAACTCTTCTCACACATTCTTCATTAGTTATTTTTGCTTTGTCCAGGGGATTCGCAACATTCTTCTAATAAACCACATTCCTGCTGCTTCTAATGACTTTTGTGCAGATCTGCCTATTGCACATAATTCACTTCCATATAATACGATAGGTTCAATATGGCATTTTAGGCATCGTCTTACAACATTCATTGATAAGGATGTGTTGGTTAATATGTTTCTCATTCTCTGAACTGCGGTCTTTACTTGGCCTATTCTGTTCCTAATTCTACCTGCAGAACTCATAAATGAGTGAATCCTGACGAATCAACGAATCCGTGGGAACTAAAGTATTGGATTAGAAAAAGCGGAGCGTTCAGCAAAGTAAGCAACGTGAAACTGGTCAAGACCCTGACCTTATCATCAACTATAGAAGTTCTAAAAAATACGACCGGCTGGAACACTAACGAAGCGGTTTCTCGTCTTTGAAGTCAAAGGATCGTATTCTCGAAATCGTCGCCCTTCAGTCCGTCCAACTATAAACATGGGCATTCACCATGCTCCATGAAAGAGATTATTGCATCCGAAACAAGAGAAAATCTGCATGTATGGCGAAGAGCACTGGCTTACTCTGCACTAGCATAGTCAGTGTAAACTAGGGAAATACGTAGGTGAATCATCTGTAGCTCGGTTGCATGAAAAAACTGCTCCACAAAAGCCTCAAGCAGTGAAACAATTTACGAGAAAATGAATAAATGAAAGAAACCAGGAATCAATGAAAAACAAGAATAAATGAAAGAAACCAGGAATCAATGAAAAACAAGAATAAATGAAAGAAACCTGGAATAAATGAAACAAAAATGGAATAACTGAAAGAAATCAGGAATAAATGAAAGAAATCAGAAATAAATGAAACAATAATAAAATACAATTTTTAAAAACGAAACAAAAGAGGAACAAAAGTAGAAAAAAAAAGAAAGAAATCAATGAAGTGAAATGCATAAATGAAAGATGAAATAAACAAATGAAACAAAAAAGAAAGAAAGAGATGAAACAAGAACGAAATAAATGAAACAAATCCATACACGGTTTGTTTTTAAAAATATGTTACCAGGGGAAAAAAAACAAACCAGAAAACCTTTCTTTGCTTGATCAGTGCAAGAAATAAATCTGATGCTTTCATTTACAATACTTTAGAAATATATGAAAGTCCTTCACGCTGTTTCATATCTGATGGAATATTCCGCACTTGCATATGCTGAAATTCTCAGAGTACCTGAACCATATCCAGCGGCCATGATTTACCGCCTTCAGCGAGTTCTTTAGATAGAAACCTCGAGAGAGAGTGAGAGTGAGAGAGAGTTGGCAAAACATGAGAAGATGGCATTAAATCACACGAGAAGCGGAGAGGTCTAGAAGCATCAACACCAGGACGAGCTTCAGAGTCTGTGGCGACAGCATCGTGTTCAGAGCGTGAGTCAAGTTGTCTGCCCTACCTTCTCTACTCGCACATCTCAGTGTTGTACAGAGCACGTGCTTGTTTTATTGTTGCACGGGACATTTTGCTTTCTGTGCTTTTTATCTTCCTATAGTTCTATCTGTCCGTCTGTCCGTCTGTCTGTTCGTGCGTCCCCCGCTCGACCATCTATCTATCTATCTATCTATCTATCTATCTATCTATCTATCTATCTATCTATCTATCTATCTATCTATCTATCTATCTATCTATCTATCTATCTATCTATCCATCCATCCATCCATCCATCCATCTATCTATCTATCTATCTATCTATCTATCTATCTATCTATCTATCTATCTATCTATCTATCTATCTATTGTCTGTGTTTATACATGTATCTCTGAGTTTAGATAAATCTGTTTCCATATGTATGTGAATCTGTTTCTCGCTCTATAAATAAATCTGTCTCCCCCTGTAGAGAAACATGTTTGTGTAGATAAATCCGACTGTGTTTGTAGATAATCTGTCAGTCTGTGTAGATAAATTTCTGTCTTTCTATAGAAAAGGGTGTCTCTCTGTAGATAAATCCATCTGCCCGCCAATACATCTGGTGTCTGTCTATATGTCTGTTGCTCTTTTTTCCCTTTTCCCCCAAACGCTTGTTTTGTTTTACATCTGTTTTCAAGGCTTTGAGAAAACATGTAATTTTGTATAGTTGATAAAGCAACATCCAGAACTCCACACTCCACGAAACCCACTTCTTTTCCACACATTTATCTCTCTTTGTCTTCTGTACACCAGTGGTTCCCAACCTTTTTTTTTCCACACTCAACTGTCACTTTTCCAACTACATTTAACTACCTGAACTAATCACGTCGTAAAGGATAGGAAGTTTGGGCATATAACAAATCACTAGAAAATAAAATAGATGTATTTAAAATGAAATGTTATAGAAGAGGACTTAGAATATAATAGATAAAAAGAAAATCAAATAAAAAGATATTGATGTGACTAGGTGTCGTAGAAAACTAGTTTGGAAGCACCATCATAATCAGGAAGATGAGATATTTCGGCAACATTAAGAAACATACTGATTTGGAGAGGTTTATAGCAGAAGGCACAGTGCCTGACAAAAGAGAAAATGAGCATCCTAACCACAGGTGAACTCAAGACATCACGGAAAGTCTTGAGTACGTCATTGCGAGATAGTGGCCAACCTGCTCAAGACATCACGGAAAGTCTGAGTATGTCATTGCGAGATAGTGGCCAACCTGCTCAAGACATCACGGAAAGTCTGAGTATGTCATTGCGAGATACCGGCCAATCTGCTCAAGACATCATGGAAAGTCTTGAGTATATCACTGCGAGATACCGGCCAATCTGCTCAAGACATCATGGAAAGTCTTGAGTATATCACTGCGAGATACCGGCCAATCTGCTCAAGACATCACGGAAAGTCTGAGTATGTCTCTGCGAGATACCGGCCAACCTGCTCAAGACCGCATTGGAAACATTCAAGGGGGCACTGAGAGGAGAAACGTTATGGAAAGGACACGTTACATGACACAATCTAATCATGTTATGACATTTTTAATTGTTTGTATTAAATTGACAATTTTAATTGGATAAATTTAAATGGACAATTGACTCCTTTACTGAAAAACAAATCACAAGAGAAACAAAAAAAGGCCACTGTACAACACAATATTCCTCCCAACTCTATGCTATCAATGTCAAGCATGAACACCAACAGCCAAGAACAAAAGAAAAAAATCATCAAAACAGAAATGAGATGTTTTAGGAGAATACTAAATGTGACAAGAAGAGACCAAATAAGAAATGACACCATCAGGGCAAAGGTTGGAGTAACACCAGTATTACACTATATCCAGAAACAGCAAAGTCAAATGCTTTGGCCATGTTACACGGCTACCACCAGACAGTATATCACAGAAAACACTCACACTAAGATTTGTAGGTAACAGAAGAAGAGGTCGCCCACGCAGGAGATGGAGAGAGGAAGTTACAGAGACAGTAAATATCCCGTTATATGAAGCAAATCTTCGAGCCCTATCAAGGCGTCTGTTTGTCGCCTCAACACCAAAAGGTATACGAGGAAGGAGACTAGACAAGACACGTACTAAATTGATGGCATTTAATACCGAATCACCAACACAGAACCGAGTCACCTGATAATGTGCTTCATGGATCACAGTTTGGGAAGCCTTGTTCTATTATTCTGTTCAGAACAATTACCTCAAGCAAGCCAGTACTCAAAAGACACTCAAGACGTAAATCAACCCCCGCACCCCAAAACTTGTGTCTGTACGGCTGTACATCTTCATGTACAGACATCTTCTCTTCCCGACCAGCAGAACTGCCACGTATGCAAGTACCGAAATCTTCCCGCATAGTGTCTGACTCTTACGGGATATACAAACAACGGCGAGGAGGAACGCAGCCCCCGTGGGTCAGTGGGTTCAAATCCCTCTGGAATACTTGTTGGATATTCGCCATCTCAAGCCTGGAAGACGAGCCTCTTGAGCTGAGAGAGTATAACCTTCCTGTTACCAGCCGTGTTCATGTTTGCTTCTAGAAAGTTCCCCCGACATTACTTTATACTGTGCTGTCATATTTACTCTTTATACATTCTGGAGGACGCAAGGAGACGTGTAATGATAATGTGTTTATCTTGTGCATACTATTCATTATTTCCTCTTCTTTCTCCTCCTAGTCTTATTCCCTCCTCCTCCTCCTCCTCGTTGTTGTTGTTTTTCTAATATTTCTTCTTCTTCCTCCTTCTTCTTTCTCTTCCTGCTCCTCGTTGTTGTTATTGTTCTCTACTACTTCTTCTTCCTTCTCCTCCATCTCCTTCTTCTTTTTCCTCCTCTTCCTCGTTGTTTTTGTTCTTCTATTAATTTTTCTTCCTTCTTGTCTTCTCCTCCTCCACCTCTTCCTTCTTCTTCTTCCTCCTCTTCCTCCGTCTTCTTCTTCCTCCATCTTCTTCTTCTTCCTTCTCCTCCACCTCCTCCTCTTCCTTCTTCTCTCCTTTTACTCCTTATCCTCCTCTTCTTTCTTCATCTCCTCCTCCTCCTTGCTTTCCTTTTTCTTCTGCTTCAATATCATCATCATCATCTTCTTCTTCTACCCATTAAAAAAAAACCGATCCAGTTTTCTCAATTGTTCGGACAATACAGGCAGGAGAAGTGATCAGAAAAACAAAGATGTCTGCCCGAAAGCGCCGTTTTAAAACTTGTGTTTTTTTTTATTAATAGGAATCTGACTGTAGTCCCCCGATCGATCATTCCCAAACAGTGGTTATGTATAAAACATAACACTGGGCCCCTGTTGTGGGCTTGACCTGACTTGTAGCCCCCACTGGAGATGCTCAGTCTTTGAACCGTAAGCAGTTTTACTGAGGGGTGCAGTTCTACCCAAGGGTTGGACCTGGGTTGTTGTATTCCAGGGCTGGGCGGTTGCCGGTGCGACTGGAGTCTGTAATTTGAATCACTGTCACTTTCTTTCTTTCTTTCTTATATTACTATTACTTTTTTCTCCAATTACTCATTACAATTACTATTTCTAATGCGTCTACTGCTTCTAATTATTTAAAAAGAAAGAAAGAAAAAGAGAAAAAAAATTAGAATGAAAAAAGAAAGGAAGGAAAAAGGAAGAAGAAAGAAAAAAGGAAGAAGGAAACGTTTCTTTTTAAATATGCACATATATAAAGTGAAAGAATGAAAAAAAAAATTACCAGAAAGGAAGAAAATTAGGGACAGAAAAGAACAAAACATAAAGACAGAAAATTAGTGGCAGAAAAGAACATAACATAAAGACAGAAAATTAGGGACAGAAAAGAACAAAACATAAAGACAGAAAATTAGGGACAGAAAAGAACAAAACATAAAGACAGAAAATTAGGGACAGAAAAAAGCAAAACAGAAAGAAAAAGGAAGAAAAATCTGCTAGTAAAACTAAACATTTTGTATTTTAGATGGAAAGAAAAGCCAGGGACAGGAATATTTGCAGCTAAACCATCACAAGAAGGTTCCTACCTGCAGGATGTAGTGGGGCGTCCATATTCAGGGGCGGAGTCCCCTGTGTTGGTGGTAGGAAAGTCAGGCCCGGATGTGGCCCGTCTGGGTGCTGCCCCATGAAAAACTCCGCATACCCGTTAAATCCAGGGTAGAAGTCGCCGCCACTGTCTGTTAAGAAATGGAGGATTTAAAAAAAAACCATAAGACATTCTAAAAGATTCTAACAAGGATTAACGAGAAGAAAAAAAAAACGAAGTAGTAATCACTGTATATCACTCCCTATCCGACATCACTGCCTGTGTTGGGAGTGTCACACGTTCAGAATAGCTTTGAAGAAACCTTTGCTTCGTTCATAATTTACAAAATATTGAAACACGGCCACCGATGTAGGATCAGGAGTGGGCAGCTGTGATTTCCTGCAAAGGTCATAACAAGTGATATCTCAAACAGCGACTGTGGAGAAAAGAATCCCGTGTTAGTGTCTGAGAGTCAGTTTTTGCTGCTTAAAGGCAAATAATTGTTTCAGAAGCGTGCTAGGAAGTAGGACACTGCCTTCATCATAAACACATGCTTGAGAGAGTATTGAATATACATAACTGAGGATATATCACATGTACGTAATAAAGTATGTCATTTATTTTTAACTAACGATTATATCTTTTACGTTTAACGGAACTTATATCAATATTATTATGTGCCGAGCAGGGTAGCGTTGACAATAATGCTTCTCCATCTTGCTCGGTCCTTGGTGTTTCCGATTAGTTCTGATGCTTTTCTTTGTCCCTGCCAACTTGGTCAGTCCACTGAGATATCTTTCTCTTGGCCTTCCTCTCTTTCTTTTTCCCTTGAATTTTCCGGTCATTACTAGGTTCTCTAACTTTTGTCTTCTCATGACATGTCAAAGTTCTCTAACTTTTGTCCTCCCATGACATGTCAAAGTTCTCCAACTTCTGTCTTCTCATGTCATGTCCAAGTTCTCTAACTTTTGTCCTCCCATGACATGTCAAAGTTCTCCAACTTCTATCTTCTCATGACATGTCCACGTTCTCCAACTTCTGTCTTCTCATGACATGTCCAAGTTCTCCAACTTCTGTCTTCTCATGACATGTCCAAGAGATTTTGACTGTCTTTTTCTTGTCACTTTAACTAGTTTTCTTTGTTCTGTAATTTCTTTTAGGACCTCTTCTTTTGTTTTTCTGTCTGTCCAGGCTATTTGCTGCATCTTTCTCCAGAACTGCGTCTTTACTGCTTCCACTTTCTTTGTCACCTTTTTGCTAAGTTCAGCCAGTCCAAAGATGCAGCAAAAAAGTGACAATACGTAGACGTGTAAAACCCCTTTCTTCGTTTTTAGGGACATTTTCGTGTGTTATTCTTGTCAGTTTAGAGAAGACCGTCTTGGAAAGATACATAATAGGAAAAAAGAAAAAGAGGAAGACCAAGGAGAAGATGTCTACAAGACGTCGTTGATAATCTGCAAATGGATGCATCAGCAGAAGGGCATCTTACTTACAACTGAGAGGCCTACAGAAGTGCTGTTAAGGAGGCAAAGTTCCGTAAGGGACAAGCAAATGACTGAACTATCTTCGTCACGCCATAAAAAGCTGCCTTTACTTCATTTGTTCGTGAGTTTCTTTTATTTCTCTGCTTGCCATCAGCTGCTAGTCTCCTTCCGAAGAGACTAGCAACATATAAATAACTGCCGGTATCTCATATATATATATATATTTCTTTAATACTACTACTACTACTATTACTACTACTTTAACTACTACTATAACTATTACTACCACTACCACCAGTACTACCAATACTACAACTACTACTACTACAACTACTGCTACTAATACTACTACTAATACTACTACTACTACTACTACTACTACTATTACTACTATTAAAACGACTACTGCCGCTACTACTGTAACTACTTCCAAAACTAATATTACTTCACCTACTACTACTACTACTACTACTACTACTACTACTACTACTACAACTACTACCACACTACTACTACGACCACTAATAATACTAATAATACTTCAACTACTACTAAAACAACAACTACTACTGTAACTACCACTAAAACTAATATTACTTAAACTACTACTACTACTACAGTATTGCTGTCCACAACACAAAAAGGAATGGAAAAACTAATTATGTCAGTCCGCAAGAACAGCGAAGAGCAGAACCTCTATCTTAATGCAAAGAAAACTAAATTGATGGCAACTGACAAAACAAACAAGGCAACTGAAATATGTATCAATGAGGAAAAACTGGAAGAAGTGGAGAGTTTTGAATATCTTGGATCGCTACTAACTAATAATGGAGATACAATGAGGGAAATTAAAAGGAGGACATCTATCACTCTTCAGAAAGTAAAACAAATAAAGAATCTGTGGAGAGGAGCAGACAGAACCACAAAAATAAGATTTTTAAGGGCATGCATCTTTCCCATAGCAACATATGCCTGTGAGACCTGGACACTTAACAAAACAGCTGAGAAACATATAAATGCCTTTGAATGTAAATGCTACAGAAGAGTTCTCCAAATATCGTGGACACAAAAAAGAACAAATATATCTATACTACAAGAGCTTAATATTGAAGAAGGCTGGCTAGTGAAGAGGATTAAAGAGAGAAAACTGAAATATTTTGGACACATTAAACGTCATGATAATTTAGAGAAGACCGTATTGGAAGGATACATAATGGGAAAAAGAAAAAGAGGAAGACCAAGACGAAGATGGCTGCAAGACATCTTTGACGATCTGGAAATGGATGCAACAGCAGCAGGCCATCTTGCTCACAACCGAGAGGCCTACAGGAGTGCTGTTTGGGAGGCAAAGTTCCGCAAGGGACATGCAAATGAATGAATGAACTACTACTAATACAACTACTGCTACCACTACTACTACAACTACTAATAATATTAATACTACTTCAGCTACTACTACTACTACAACTGCTATTACCATCTGGAGATGAGAGCTAGTGTTGTTCTTATTATATGCTGTGAAGATGTTGATGCACAGCACCGTGTCGGATTGGGAGCGGGTTATGCAGTAATTTTTTTTAGTCCCTGAGTGGAGCTATAAAAAAGTAGAGGCGTGCAATACTTCTTATCAGACTCCACCACCATGGGGACTATGGCGATCTTTAGCCAGGTTAGGACTGTTACTGGGGGTATCACGGAGAGGTGAGACAGGGTCTTGGTCAGCTATGGTTCGCCATGTCAGCTATATCTCATCAACCCTGACGTTAGCATGCCAGCTATGGTTCGCCAACTCTGACGCCAGCATGTCAGCTACGGTTCGCCAACCCTGACGTTAGCATGTCAGCTATGGTTTGCTGGTTGCCAGATCGAAGGTCATCTTCGGCTACAGAATGTGAGGTTTTTAGCAAGGTCGTCAGCAAACAGGGCTGCTATCTGCGGTGTTCAGTAAATGGGACCAGACAGAACACACAGAAGGAGAAACCCTGAAAGACGGACAGACGCTGATACAGAGATCATTCACGACAAAATGAACCCTTGTTAAAGCTACTTTCAGTGAAAGATCTACCCCCCTGTTTCTGCACACCCAAAGACACAATACGTAAACAAAAATTCCCAACCAACAAAAGACGACTTCCCAAATTCAAGTCCCCGGGGGTAGCCTCCGCCCAAGAGGATTTAACTTCCAAAGCCACCGGGACATTCTGGCGCCGAATATTCGGCTACAGTAGCCTGTCCTCTACCCAGGCCAGGCGTCGGCAGAAAGCAAAATAAAAAAGGGCCTTTTGTCAGGACTGATCGAGGAAACGGATCCATGGGTGCGATTGGTGCGTGCGACATAGGTACTGACTGCGCAGACACGGATGGATTTTCTTCATCAGAAGATTCGGCCCAGAGATTACAGTTCGCTATTCTACTCCCAGTGTAAGTCTATTTCTACGCTTTCTTCGGCTAAATTAGAACGTAGCAGATACTGTTTCATCTCAGACCGTAACGGCGTCTGATGCTTTCATTAAGATAGGACAGAGATGGCTGTGTAATCTCTATTTTATTTTGGTGAATACACAGCAAAAGAAAGACTGTAAGATTAAAGCAAGCAGGCAGGCCTATAGATAGATAGATAGATAGATAGATAGATAGATAGATAGATAGATAGATAGATAGATAGATAGATAGATAGATAGATAGATAGATAGATAGATAGATAGATAGATAGATAGATAGATAGATAGATAGATAGATAGATAGACCATTGGGACTTGTGCTTCATGGTGTAGTCCAAGTTTAATCTCAGACAGCCATGAAAAAGAAAGCAAAACTTATACTTCGCCTTGAGATAAACTCCCTGCCATTGGTCATATCCACTGTACTAATATGTGGAATTAGTTCAGTGAAATAACAGTTAACCTGTACAACCTGTGATGCCTACATTACTAAAGAGCGGACAATTTTGTCCAAGCTATCACACATCAGAAATGTCCTTTACCTAACGCGATGAAGATGTTGGACAAAACTTTGCTTACTTCGCCAAGTCTCTATAAGCCTTGCTTTACATTCTGAAGTCTCTATAAACCATACTTTACTTCCCCAAGTCCCTATAAACCTTGCTTTACTTTCCCAAGTCTCTATAAATTTTGCTTTACTTTCTCAAGTGTCTATAAATTTTGCTTTACTTTCCCAAATCCCTATAAACCTTGCTTTACTTCTCCAAGTTCCTGTAGGTTGACGAATGAGGTTCGGACTATGTGATTCGCGCTTTGGTGAAGCACGTACAGGGAAGAAAAATCTGAAGACTGTTATACAAACTACAGGTAAAATATAAAATTTAATTTCTGAATACTGAAGTGAACGTACACTATAACGCTGGGTCACCAGACAGCCCAGGGATTGAAGAATGCTCAGGTAAAGAAAATATGGAAATGCTACTTTCAGACACACTGACGGTATCCACAGAAACTCCACATGATATCACCGCCTGTTGTGTTTTGTAAACCATCGCCCATTCATTCAAACGTCTGGCCTTGCATTTATTCCCAATATTTACCGGCAGCTTGCCTCCACAATGTTAATAAATTTCTACATTGGCCGAGAAAGCATCGAGTGCAGCTTTGGGTTCGAGGTACAGCAGAGATGAAAAGGTAACAGCATGGGACTTTCTAGAGCAAGGTGGCTAGGACGATCGTCGCGCCAGCACTACAAAACTCAGAGAGTGAGCTTTGACCCGGAAGTGGGCGGCCATGTTGTTCTGGTTCACCGCGTATCTTTTCACCCGCAAGTTATGATAACACTGGTGAATGGGCAGGATTTCTAGCGAGTTAGAGTATTAAATACAATACAATTATTTTTTGCTATCCATTATAATATTTTTTTTTAAAAAAGCTAAAACATACAAATACAGACTTGAGTCTGTGGGGTGAAGATGATGTACTTAAGAAGAATAGCACACCGGTCAATGTGCCATAGCTGACATCTTGCGTCAGAGCCGGCGAACTAAAGTAAGGTGTTACTGGAAACAGGCAATAGTTTCCCTAGTGACTGGGGATCACAGTGGAAAAGTAAACTTGGCTCTGAAAATGTACCCAGCCGAAGTTGGATGTGTTGGGGTCGAAAGACACATAACTGTGACATAACACAACCAACCGCATTTTGAGGGCAGAGGGAGAAGTAGAAGGAGGAGGAGGAGGAGAAGAAGAAGAAGATCAGTCAGTCATTTGCATGTCTCGTGCGGAACTTTGTCTCGCTAACATCTCTCCTGTAGGCCTCGTGGTTGTAAGCAAGATGGCCTGCTGCTGATGTGTCCATTCGCAGATCACCAACGATGTCTCGCAGCCATCTTCGCCTTGGTCTTCCTCTCTTTCTTTTTCCCATTACGTACCCTTCCAAGACGGTCTTCTGTAAATTATCATGGCGTTTAATATGTCCAAAATATTTAAGTTTTCTCTGATTAATCCTCTTTACTAACTAGCCTTATTCAATACTGAGTTCTTGTAGTATAGATATATTTAAATGTATAAACTAGGAAAAAAAGTAGGAACATATTATTTAACTATAACACAGTTGTGACGTTTCGGGGCGAGTCTCTATAAAAAAAAAAACAGGATGAAGAATCAGAAATTCGCCGTTGTCGAGAAAATAACGTTATTATAACAAAGACCCACACCCCACCATTAACACTGATGCCTTAATAAGGCTCATACAACTGGTACTCAACCTAAATTCTTTTGAATTCAACGGCGCATGCTTTGAGCAAATCAATGGTGTTGCCAAGAGAACAAAAATGAGCCCATATTATGCTTGTTTATTTATGGTCTTTTTTTGGAATTTAAGTTATTGGAAAACTACCCTGGTACACTTCCAGAATTCTATAAAAGAGATGTCGATGACGGCATTGGAGTCACCAGTATGCCACAGGACGAGTTAAAAAAAGTTTATTGAATTCGCTAACTTACTTAATAGGAACATAAAATTCACTTATGAAATTTCTGACAATTCTATCAACTTTTTAGACATTAAAATATCTTTTGGCACAAACAGGCTTATTACCTCCATTTTTTTACAAACCCATCGACAGCCACACCTATTTACTCTACACCTCCTCCTGTCCTGAAGCCTGTAAGAACTCCATCCCATACTCCCAACTCCTCCGTCCTCGCCGCATATGTCAGGATAACTCTGACTTTATCGATCAGTCCAACAATTTTTTAGAATTTTTAAGTCATTGCAACTACCCAGAAAATAACCGTATCCAACTAATAAACCGCAAGGAAGCATTTAGAAAAAAAAAGCCTGTTACCCCATCTGACAGAGTTAAGTTAGTTCTGTCTTTCTACCCGCAAGATCAGATGGTTAAGAACATTCTTTATCGTCATCTGCCGATAATCCATGATACCAGTGACATCTTCTCTGATCCACCCCTATTTGCATACAAGCGTGAGCTAAATCTCAAGGACATCCTCGTCCATAGACACTTTAAGCGGAGCCTTACATATGTTGGCACCAGAAAATGTAACCGCTCTCGCTGTGTTACCTGCCCGGTAGTCTGGGAAACGAAAACAATCACCTTTCCTAAAACTATCCTCATTCTCCATGAGGGATTCACATGCGAGTCCCGTAATGTAATATATGTCATCGTGTGCAAGAGATGCAGGATAACTTATATTGGTGAAACTGGAATTAGACTAGGGGACCGCATGCAAAAACATCTGTACGACATCGCCCAGCATGCTTCTAAACCAGTCCCCAATCATTTCAATGGCCCCAACCATTGAGGCAAATCTGATTTTCTGGTAACAGCCATCAAACAATGTCACACAGATGACACAACCCGCTTAGCTCTTGAGAACAGCTAGATTCAGGACTTTGGGACACTGGAACCACATAGTTTGAACTCGTTATTCAGCTACACATAATCTTCCACAATCTTACTCACTCACATTTGTTGCATGTAGTTTAGTACTCTCACACATCATTACATTACTATTCCTCTACCATAACCATAATAATTCATTTCACCTTCTCCTATAAATAGATTGCCATCCCTTCCCTACCATCATCTACTATCAAACATCCCTAATCCCTATCCATTCCATCATCATCATCGTCGCCTTTCACTTCCTTAAGAGTATCGGCCATGGATAGGTGCTCTCCAGTCATTCCTTTTCTTGTAATAATTCTCTGCTCCTTTTGTGCGCATCCCTGTCTCTTAACACTCAACCATGCACAATTGTGCACCTTTTCAGAACGAACGCTCTGTTTCCATCCTTACCTTTGCTTCTTGTTTATGCTTCTATCGAGAACATTCAGGCGATTTTGATGCTGTGTTGATCCAGAGACTGAGATAAGTCCTTTTTTTCATTTTTTAAATACATTTTTCAATTTTTTATTTTTCTGTTACCATTAAATTCATGTGAATCTGTACTTTGACTCCTCTCTCCGATTCTTCGTCCTGTTTGTTTTTGTTTGACAAAGGCTCGCGACGAAACATCGCACGTGTGTTATCGTTAAATAATAAAGCTGTCCTTATTTTTTTTTCCTAGCTTATACATTTTGGTATCACAGCTTTACTGCAGTGCTTTGTGTATAGTTGTACACCTATAAACTAATTATTGTGGATATATTTGTTCTTTTTTTGTGTACATGATATTTGAAGAACTCTTCTGTAGAATTTACATTCAAAGGCATTTATGTGTTTCTCCGCTGTTTTGTTAAGTGTCCAGGTCTCACAGGCATATGTTGCGATGGGAAAGATGCATGCCCTTAAAAATCTTATTTTTGTGGCTCTGTCTGCTCCTCTCCACAGATTCTTTATTTAGTTGTTTTAGTTTTTGAAGAAGGATAGATATCTTCCTTTTAATTTCCCTCATTGTATTATTAGTTAGTAATGATCCAAGATATCCTATACTCTCTACCTCTTCCAATTTTTTCTCATTGATATGTGAGACCTGGACACTTAACAAAACAGCTGAGAAACACATAAATGCCTTTGAATGTAAATGCTACAGAAGAGTTCTCCAAATATCGTGGACACAAAAAAGAACAAATATATCTATACTACAAGAGCTTAATATTGAAGAAGGCTGGCTAGTGAAGAGGATTAAAGAGAGAAAACTGAAATATTTTGGACACATTAAACGTCATGATAATTTAGAGAAGACCGTATTAGAAGGGTACATAATGGGAAAAAGAAGAAGAGGAAGACCAAGACGAAGATGGCTGCAAGACATCGTTGACGATCTGGAAATGGATGCAACAGCAGCATGCCATCTTGCTCACAACCGAGAGGCCTATAGGAGTGCTGTTTGGGAGGCAAAGTTCCGCAAGGGACATGCAAATGAATGAATGATATATATATATATTTCATCTGCCTTATTTATTTTGTCAGGTGTCATCAATTTACTTTTCTTCGCATTAAGATAAAGGTTGTACTCTTGGCTCTTCTTAGGCGCTGACATAATTTGTTTTTCCATTCCTATTTGTGTTGTGGAAGTAATACTATATCATCAGCATATCTAATCTCTGGTATTTCATAACCTCCAATTGAAAAAAAAAGAAGAAGATGGAGTGTTAAAATTTCGATCATAGCCAGAACTTATTTGATGCTTAGATTTGGACAAGATCCCACCTTCACAGCATTTGTAATATAATTAACATCAACCTGCAAGGAATATTTACCAACTCTGAGGTTATACACAAATCTATATACCATATTCATCATTCAGTGTAGTCAGAGACATCGCTGTGAATATATTCACAAACTTCGTGTGTGTTCAGCATCGCTGTGAATATATTCACAAACATCGCGTGTGTTCTGCATCGCTGTGAATATATTCACAAACATCGCGTGTGTTCAGCATAGCTGTGAATATATTCACAAACTTCGCGTGTGTTCAGCATCGCTGTGAATATATTCACAAACTTCGCGTATGTTCAGCATCTCTGTGAATATATTCACAAACTTCGCGTGTGTTCAGCATTAATCATCTAAACAGTCATGGCCGACGTCGGTAAGACACAGACTTTGCATGTTTATAAATCTACATCATATAAATCTACATCATATAATTGTATATCATATAAATATATATCATATAAATCTGCATCATATAAATATATATCATATAAATATATATCATATAAATCTATATATCATATATTTCAGTCATATTACCGCTTTCAGTATGCGCACATGCACCGCTTTAAGTACAGTTTGTCATCGCATATTACAATCATCATTACCTGACACAGTCACAGTCATCATCTTTAATATAGTCAGAGCTATAATTTCTAATACAGTCACAGTCATTACCTTTAATACTGCCATAATTACCATCCTCAATACAGTCACAGCTATCATCTTCAACACAGTCATAACCATCATCTTAAGTGCAGTCATAACTGTCATCTTCAATACAGTCATAATTATCATCTTAAGTGCAGTCATAACTATCATCGTCAATACGGTCATAACTATCATCTTAAGTGCAGTCATAGCTATAATCTTAAATACAGTCATAACTATCATCGTCAATACAGTCATAACCATCATCTTAAGTGCAGTCATAACTAACATCTTAAGTGCAGTCATAACTATCATCTTAAGTGCAGTCATAAGTATAGTCTTAAATACAGTCCTAACTATCGTCTTCAATACAATTATAGCTATCATCTTAAGTGCAGTCATAACTATCATTTTAAATAGTCATAACTATCATCTTAAGTGCAATCATAACTATCATCTTAAGTGCAGTCATAACTATCATTTTCAATACAGTCATAACTATCATCTTCAATACAGTCATAACTATCATCTTAAGTGCAGTCATAACTATAATCTTAAGTGCAATCATAACTATCATCTTCAATACACCCATAACTATCATCTTAAATACAATCATAACTATCATCTTAAATACAGTCATAACTATCATCGTAAATGCAGTCACGAGCTATGAACCAGTCTCCACTCTGTTACAGCCAGAGCGCTCTCAAGACAAACTCTCTGCTTCTAATAGTTAGAACTAGTCACCATTACCACAGCCACAATTTTTATCGCTTGTAAATCTTTCCCTGTCTTTTCCGCATGTCCGCAGTAAACAACCATCTTCAATTTACAGCCTGCGACAGCTGGTTAAAGTCAGGTGAAGACTGTTGCAGTTTTCCTATTTACATACTCATCAAGTCTAGGTAGCTTAACTCTCTGTATTTCATTTCATCTAAAAGTCAAACAATGAAAATACAAACTCGATTTCGCCCCTGATCAACAATGAAAACACAAACTCGACACTCAGTGACTTGGAGAAGGCAGCGTAATTTACAACTCGATTACCAGCAGTGAGCATATCTTCCGGGGCTAAATCGATAACAGCAGGTCACTTGTTTTTGTTCGAAGCGATATCGCCCTAAGCTAAAGCCACTTACATGCGCGAGTAATTTCTTTGTTTTAATTAATGTGGCTTTTGTTTGTTTTATTACTTTACACAAAGACGGGACTTTAGGTGGATATGGAAAATCTGTTTGTTTTTGTTACGCTATAATGGGTTTTAAGACTTCTGTTATCTTCGGAAGAAAGTACTTATCACGAAACATGATGACGATTTACAACGCTTTAAAAATCCGTCCATGGATGTTGATTCCTGGTCTTGAAATATATCATATTACAATAAGCCTTTTTGACAGGGCAGCCCTACAGAGATCTCTGAGATCAGGAGAGAGAGGCACGGAGGAGAGAGAAACTGCTGTTCTTACGAAGACCTCCTGCTGACAGCAGGATTCATGGAGTCAACCCAACCCCCTTGCTTAGAAAGCTGAGTATATGGAGAAGAAGAAGAAGAAGAAGAAGAAGAAGAAGAAGAAGAAGAAGAAGAAGAAGAAGAAGAAGAAGACAGGGCAGGCAGCGAAAAAAAATCTCTTCGTTGCTCCGTTCCAGAACTTCAAATACGTCACTTTTACCTGCTCCTCATCCGATACAATGCCTGCTTTTTCGACAAGAGGACATAATTCACAGTTGTTTAGAGGATCAAACGTTAGTGAATCTGATAGTGTCATGGAACTACTATTGCTACTAACATTACAACAACAACAACAACTACTACTACTACTACTACAACTACTACTACCACCACCACTACCACAACTACAACTACTACTACTATCACCACTGTTACCACTACTACAACTACTATTACTATCACCACCACTACCACTACTACAACTACTACTACAATCACCACCACTACCACTACTACAACTACTACTACTACTACCACCACCATCACTACTACTACTACTACTACAACTACTATTACTATCACCACCACTACCACTACTACTACTACAACTACTACTACTACTACTACTACTACTACCACCACTACTACTACAACAACAACTACTACTACTACCACCACCACCACCACTGCTACTACTACAACTACTCCTTCTTCGTCTTCTTTGGACCCGAGACTGCAGGCATATAAATCCTGATTAATGGGAAGTTTCATTATTTTTTTGTTCTTTCCCTATTCATTTCAAGTCCTATTTTTCTAGCCACTGAAGACAGGGTGTCTAATTTTCCTTGCGTCGAGTTCACATTGTCACTGATAAGAGTTGAGGCATATTCAAAATGAAGATCTTCTAACTAAAATAAACAAAAACTATATCCGAGCTCTGATGTACCCCCTTAATCTACGCCTTTTTTTTGCGTAATACTCCATGCGTACTTTTCTGTACGTAGTAACATACTTACCTAAATACGCGAATCCTGGACCCATCATGTCAGGGCTATCACCTAGGTCTTCACCAGGTCTAAGAGCGCGCATGCGCCGAGGGTTCCGGAAGAAGTGGCGCCTAGCACCAAGGGCACTTAATTGTTTCATTCTCCGTTCCTTTGATCGTCTGTTCTGAAACCAGACCTTTTGGAGATGAAAGGAAATGTTGGATTAGATTTGGTGATGTGGATCTTTGTTCTAAATATTAAGTTAGTTTTGGTATTGTGGCGTTTTCCTTTGAATGTTGGATTAGTGTTGGTGCTGTGGTTCCTAGTGTTCGTGTTTTCATTCTTTCGTTGAAAGTGTATAACAAATTGGTGGTGTGATTCTTTCCTTGAAGTGTTGGATTAGTGTTGATGTTGTGGTTCTATGATTTAAATGTTGTATCAGTGTTGGTGTTGTAATTCTTTCGTTTAAATGTTGCACCAATGTTGATGATGTTGCTACGGTTCTTTCATTCAAATGGCTGCTGTGGTTATGGCTGTGCTGTAAGAATTCCATAATTCATCTTGTTAATTTCAAGTCCTATTTTCCTAGCCAGTGAAGACAAGCTATCTGTTTTTTCTCGCATGGAATTCACATTGTTAATGATAGAGTTATGTTATCAGCAAAATTAAGATCTTGTAGTTGGGTCCCATGTACCCAATCAATACCTGTGTTACCTGTGCAGCATTTTTTCATTATAAAGTCTATTGTAATTCCAAATAGCATAAGAGGCAGTATGCATCCTTGTTTCATACCTGTTTCAATCTGGAACGATTCGCCTATCCCTTCTTCTGTTTTGACTGCACAAACATAACCATTGTAGAAGTCCTTAATGATGTTGACAATTTTAGACGGTAGACTTAAAATTCTCCACAGTGAATCTCTGTGTATGCTATCAAATGCCTTTTTAAAGTCTATGAAGTTCAGTATTAATGGTTTCTGCTTTTCAATATGTTCTTCAAGTATTATTATTAGAGTAAAGATCTGGTCGAGAAAGCTTTTCCCTTTTCTAAACCCTGTTTGTTCTTCTCTCATTGCAGTATCAATTATATCTAAGTCTATTCAAAATGACCTCGCAAAATATACTCTTTACACAACTGGTACTAAAGTTACTTGTGATTTTGTAATTTTTAATAACTTTTCTATAAATTTTACTGTTGAATGAAGGTTAGAATGCAAGTTTAATTCATGCTGTTGCATAAATCAGAGTGTAGAGTGTATGGACAAGAGATAAGTTGATTGTTTATTTATGTAATCATTTGATTGCGTCTTCATGATTATTAATGGTCATTAATAAATGCTGAATGACTATGACTGAGTGAAAGCTGTATGATGAAGGGCAGAATGTTAGACGGGCCTGCGTGCCCAATTCTTAACCCTTTGAAAATAAAGTATGTTCATTCGTTCTTTCGTTTGTTCGTTACTCCTTTCCAGTTGTTACAGTCACTAAGGTTGCCTTTTTTTTTTGGTTGGTATTTTAACAATGATTCCTTTTTTTTTCCATTTAGATGGGACCTTTTCTTCTTTCGAAATCTTATTAAACATTATCTGTAGTTGTCTCATGTTGTCATTATTGATATCTTTTAACATTTCGGGTGTTATTGCATCTTCATCTGCAGCTTTGTTGTTAGCCATTGAATTCACTGCTGTTTCAATTTCATGCAATTTAATTTCATCTAGGTTGGCATTTAGTTGTGGGGGTTGGTAAGTCGGTTTCAAGGTTTAACAATTCTTTTGGGTGTGGTCGATTAAGTATTTCTTGGAAGTGTTCGGCCCATCTTTGCTTTTTGTCTTTACTTGACGTTAATAGGGTTCCAGTTTTGCTAAGGATTGGTCTTTCTTTCGATGTAAAGTACCTGTTAGCCTCTTTTGTATGTTGTATAAAGTTTTACTGTCTCCTGTTTTTGCTGCTTTCTCTGCCTCTTTCGCCATATTGCCTATGTATTCTATTGTATCCCTTCTAGCTGAATTTTTTTACTTTCTTGTCTATTTCTTTGTATGTTGCTTTCGCCAGATCTTTTCTAAGATCTGTCTTTACATTCAACATGTCTAATTTGGCTGCTCGTTTTTCATGTATGTACTTCCATGTGCTTTCTGATATCCATGCTTTTCTATTTGGTTTTTTCAGTCCAGCGCTTGCTTTTGCTGCTGTGATTATGACTGCTGTAAGAATTCCATAATTCATCTATATCTGTCTCCTCTACTTCACTGAGTGTTGTGGAATGACTGGCAAGTTCCTGATTGAAATTACTGTTAGTGTTCTCTTCATGTAGGCTGTGGCTTTCTGTGTATTGATTTAATGTGTTGACTATTCAGTTTTATTTTCCCTAATCATTGTTGACATCTGTAACTCTATAAGCCCTTACATCCATGAGAGATGTTCTGTATTGCTTTCTAATACAAACATGATTTATGTGGTTTCTAGTTCTATCATCAGGAATGAAGCAATGTTCTAAGTGTACTACTCTATGGAAGTGAATGCTGGAAAATCACCAAACCATAGAAAACAAGTTCAATTCTTTCCAGACTACATGTTTTCGAAGAATTAGAAAAATATTTTGGCCAAACACCATAAGAAATAACATCTTGTTGGCAGAAATATAGATAAAATCACTGACAGCAATTATTGAAGAAAGACGCTGGCGATAGCTGGGACATGTGCTCCGAATGACTGACAACTCACTACCAAAAATAGCACTAAGATGGACACCACAGGGGAGCAGAAGTAAGGGTAGACCAAAAGAGACATGGAGAAGAACAACAGAAAGGATGTTGAGCAATAGAGGGCTCACCTGGGCAAGAGCAGAAAAAAAGGCAAAGGACAGGCGTTTGTGGAAAACCCTTGTGGAAGCCCCATGTGCCCTGAACACTTAATGTTCAGAGAGAGAGAGAGAGAGAGAGAGAGAGAGAGAGAGAGAGTTCTATCATCTGGAGATATCCACGTTGTTTTATGTATCTCTTTGTGTAGGTAACTATGAGTATGATAAATTTACCGCTCGGTCGTTAGGGCTGCCGAACCACAGCTGGCCAAGACCCTTCCCTTTCTCTCTACCAGTGGTCTTAGTAACAAGCTTAGCCAAGGAAACGGGGCAAGGGCGCTACTGTCTACATGGTAGTGGACTCTGTAAAGAGGTACTGCGCTCTTTACTTCTTCTTTAGCTACCTGCTCGAGGTCTGCAGAACACTCTACCTTCCATTAGACAAAGAGGCTACGCTTCAGCAACTTCCCATGTCAGTGAGGACAGAACATCCTGCCAGCAGTTGTAGGAAAATAGATAAAATAAACAAGAAAAGTGTGACAGTGTGAGACTGGATATGTTGAGGGTGACTTGGGGGGGGGGGGGGGGAGAAGTATGAAGCACCTACAGACATATCAGGGAATCAAATGATGATGGTCTAAACCGTAAATCATAAACCTTAAACAGTCTTTCGAAGCCATCTTACATACAGTTTGACAGGAAAATATTTAAACGTCGGCCGTGCTTTGCGACTGAATTTTAAAAGCGGAAGTAGATTACTTCAAAGGGAAGAATCAGGCCAGATTTACACACACAAACACAAAATGTATCAGTCATTTGATTGTCCCTTGCCTAACCTTGCCTCCATAACAGCATTCATGTAGGCCCCTCGGTTGTGTGCAAGATGGCCTGCTGCTGATGCGTCCATTTGCAGATCATCAACGACGTCTTACAGCCATCTTCGCCTTGGTCTTCCTCTTTTTCTTTTAACCATTATGTACTCTTCTAAGAAGGTCTTCTATAAATTCTCAAGACGTTTAATGTGTCCATATTTAGGTTTTCTCTGTTTAATCCTCTTTCCAACCAGCCTTCTTCAATATTAAGTTCTTGTAGTATGGATATATTTGTTCTTTTTTGTGTCCATGGTATTTGAAGAACTCTTCTATAGCATTTACATTCAAAGGCATTTATGTGTTTCTCAAATGTTTTGTTAAGTGTCCAGGTCTCACAGGCATATGGTGCGATGGGAAAAAATGGATCCCCTTAAAAATCTTATTATTGTAGTTCTGTCTGTTCCTCTCCACAGATTCTTTAGTTGTTTTACTTTCTGAAGAGCGATAGATGTCCTCCTATTAATTTCTTTTATTGTATCTCCATTATTAGTTATATACATATATAAAAATTGAGATGTAAATACACGCAAGTTAGTGCAGAAAAGTTGTGATGAAACATAGTAAGACGAAACGTTAAAACTGTGTGTTCTGTTAATGAATAGGTCTTTTTATCATTTTTTACCCCTCCCCTCATCCCCCCCCCCCCAAAGTCTTACAATCCGAAAAAAAATGCCCTATGATGGTTTTATGAGCCAGCGGTATGAAGTGGTCTTGGCTTATTAGTTAGCAAATCCGGTGTCTGTCTTCGCTGTCTTTGTTGTCTTTGCTGTCTTTGTTGTTTTCGTTGTCTTTGTTGTTTTTGCTGCCTTTGTTGTCTTTGCTGTCTTTGTTGTTTTCGTTGTCTTTGTTGTTTTTGCTGCCTTTGTTGTCTTCACTGTTTTTGTTTTCCTCCCTGTCTTTGTTGTCTTCGCTGTCTTCGATGTCTTCGCTGTCTTTTCGATGTCTTTGCTGTCTTTGCTCTTTTCGGTGTCTTTGCTGTCTTTGCTCTTTTCGATGTCTTTGCTCTTTTCGATGTCTTTGCTGTCTTTGCTCTTTTCGATGCCTTTGTTGTCTTTGCTCTTTTCGATGTCTTTGCTGTCCCAAACAACCCATCTCCTTTAATTTGTTTAATGTGTAATGATAGTTTTGAAAATATTGATGATGATGATGATGATGATGATGACTGAGCACTACAGTAACAATGCATATCTTTATGAACCGGTCTCTTCAAAGAACGAGCTCAAACCGCTAAAAAAAAATGTAGTCTGTTCATAGCGTTTGTATCTCTTGGATGGATGCTTGTGCATGGGACGGAACGTATACGGGACTGTACGGAATGCAATGACGCCGGAGTCTGGTTCTGATCATTTAGCCAGTAACAATAAACACAAGTTTTACTGACAGAGCGGTCAGAGACCCATAGCTCACTGCCTGCGTTAGGGTTGGCAAACCACAGCGGACCAAGACCCTACTTTACCTGGCAGTTTTGGCCCCATAGTAGCAGAGTTTAGTTTTGTGAATATAGTTCCTCTATGGCTAGAAAAGTCTGGTCATCAGAACAACAAGACAACTCCTCAGATCATCAGAAGTATTCCCCCTTTCCCTCTTCCCCCCTCCCCAAGGCAATTTTTGGCTCTCCAAGGAAAGTCCTATCTTTCGTTACATCAGGGACACTGGGTCATGACCACACCACCCCCCCCCCAGAGATCTGTGAGTTATTGATTTACAACCGCGTCACGAAGCTGAAGATACTACACGGATGTTCTCGTCTGTGGCTTACCAACATCCACATCCGAACTTGTTGTTCGGTGGATTTCTATAATCTTTCTTATTTTAACGCAACCAGGTCACTGACAGTGGTTCACCATGAGAAAGACGGACGTGTCAACCCGGAAAAGAGCAGATATAGCAGCAAAGCTGTAAACCATGACAGTACGGAACCCTTTCAATGCGAGCCCGGATAAGTGAAAATACAAAAAAATAAAAGGGAAAATGCTGGATAATGTAGCAGTTAAACTATCATCCTACTAGGTTATGTTTTGTACCTATCATCCTACTAGGTTATGTTTTGTACCTATCATCCTACTATATTATGTTTTGTACCTATCATCCTACTAGGTTATGTTTTGTACCTATCATCCTACTATATTATGTTTTGTACCTATCATCCTACTAGGTTATATTTTGTACCTATCATCCTACTAGGTTATGTTTTGTACCTATCATCCTACTAGGTTATGTTTTGTACCTATCATCCTACTTTGTTATATTTTGTACCTATCATCCTACTTTGTTATATTTTGTACCTATCATCCTACTAGGTTATGTTTTGTACCTATCATCCTACTAGGTTATGTTTTGTACCTATCATCATACTAGGTTATATTTTGTACCTATCATCCTACTAGGTTATATTTTGTACCTATCATCCTACTAGGTTATATTTTGTACCTATCATCCTTCTAGGTTATATTTTGTACCTATCATCCTACTAGGTTATATTTTGTACCTATCATCCTACTAGGTTATGTTTTGTACCTATCATCCTACTAGGTTATATTTTGTACCTATCATCCTACTGGGTTATATTTTGTACCTATCATCCTACTAGGTTATATTTTGTACCTATCATCCTACTAGGTTATATTTTGTACCTATCATCCTACTAGGTTATGTTTTGTACCTATCATCCTACTAGGTTATGTCTGATGGCGAAACAAGTGTTCAAAAGAAGACAGGCATTTCTCTGTGTTTCCTACTTTTGGAAGATGCCACATTAAGATAAGTTTTTCGTTTAGTCATACGTTTTTGTCTCGTTTGTGTATGTAATCCTCGAAAACGGCTCACGCTTAAAATATCGGATGTTGTATGTTTTTCATGTATACATTCTCATCTCACTCTCATACTTTCTATTCGTTTTTGTTCTCACTTTACTCACTCCCTCCGCCACTTTGTAAAAATTGCACCGTTCACCTCCATTCACCTTTATTATCTGAACCAGTTTTACTGCAGTCGCCATCCATTTTATCATTCTACGGAAGACTAGTTAACAGTCTTGTGTAACCATGTGCTTTCGATATAAAAAAAACATTGTACATTCAGACGGTCGAAATAATTTCAAAGGCGTAAATGTCAAACGATTCAAACGTTTCACCCTTAAAACAGAATTTGGCAGAGAAGTTGCTGCAGCGAGTTTAGCATTTAGATAGAGTCCGAAGCCGCAACAGCGATCGAACCTCCCCGTCTTTATACTCTTCTCGGAGCCAAGAATTACACGACAAGACGCTCGACTGGACACAGAAATGAGTTTCTTCCTTTCCCTCATCCGCCCTCACAATTCCCTCCCGGGGATTTCCTCCTGCTCCTCCCTTCCCCTCCCACCCGATCTGATGAGGCGAGAAGATGAGATTCTCTAGAATTGCCGTTCTAAAACTGCCATCAACAGAAACCTCGCAACATGCTGATAGAACGCACCCTTGCAAATAAAGGCTGTGATGAGGTCGGTATTAAAACTCTCCTTTCTCCGACGTCCATATTTGTGCGGGCCTGTGGAAAACTCTATTTCTCGACATCTTTAACCTCGGGCTCAATCGTTTGTTAGTGTTGATGTTGTTGTTGTTTGATGTTGCTATTTTTGATGTTGCTGTTGTTTGATGTTGCTGTTGTTGATTTTGCTGTTGTTTGGTGTTGCTATTGTTTATGTTGTTTGATGTTGCTATTGTTGATGTAGATGTTGTTTGATGTTGCTATTGCTGATGTTGCTGTTGTTTGATGTTGCTATTGTTGATGTTCATGTTGCTATTGTTGATGTTGTGTTGTTTGATGTTGCTATTGTTGATGTTGATGTTGTTTGATGTTGCTACTGTTAATGTTGCTACTGTTAATGTTGCTGTTGTATGATGTTGCTATTGTTGATGTTGCTGTTCTTTGATGTTGCTATTGTTGATGTTGCTGTTGTTGAGATGGAGTTAGACTGGATCAAACCTGGATCAAGACTGGTCCTGACTGACGGCACGGTTACTATTTATAGAAAAAAAGCAACAACTCACAAGACCTCTGGGAGTCATGGCCCAGAAGGGCCCACCCCCCCCCCCCCTTAGAGTGTCAGGAGTTTAAATGGCCGAAACACTTGTCTGAGGAGGGGGGGGGGTACTTCCTCTGATGATCTGAAGGAGTTGTGTTGTTGTTCCGCTCTCTACGGTAGAGAGTTTCCTGCATATAGTCAACGAACAATAACACTGACAGCAATTATTGTGGAAAAACGCTTTCGATGTCTGGGATAAGTGCTCTGGATGTCTGACAACTCACTACCAAAAAAAAAAACAGCACTAAGATGGACAGCACAGGGGAACAGAAGTAAAGGCAGACCAAAAGAGATACGGAGAACAAGAACAGAGCAATATAAGGCTCAGCTGGGCAAGAGCGGGAGAAAAAGGCAAAGGATAGGAGTTTGTGGAAAATCTTTCCGAAAGTTTCATGTGCCTTGGGCACTAAGTTTCAGAGAGAGAACTGTAAATGGTCAAGACCCTGCCTCATCTCTCCATTGGAGTACTGGTGACTTATTCATCTTAGCTAACCGGGCTAGTCTCCTAGTAACTCCCACCCCGCCCCGTCCCGCTCCGTCCCCTCATTTTAATGAAGCTTTCCGAACAGTTATTCTGGGTCTTTCGGTAGCCATCGTAGTCCACTCCCAGTCCGACACGTCGCCTATAACCCAACATCTTCACGGCATCGACTGATGAGTACATACAGGGCTCAGCTCCAGGGAGAGACAAAACGAGAACGGTGTATCATGTGTTGACAAAATCAATAACAACAACCGTGTGTCCACGCATGGAATTCTAGAGAATTCATGACTGAGAAAAGCTGAGAGAGAGAGAGAGAGAGAGAGAGAGAGAGAGAGAGAGACACACAGAGAGACAGAGAGACAGAGAGAGGGAGAGAGAGAGAGAGAGAGAGAGAGACACACAGAGAGACAGAGAGACAGAGAGAGAGAGAGAGAGAGAGAGACACACAGAGAGACAGAGAGACAGAGAGAGAGAGAGAGAGAGAGAGAGAGAGACAGAGAGAGGGAGAGAGAGAGTAACAAAACAAAATCTTAACTGAGAACAAGCGAAGAATATTATATACAAATAACACATCCAGTTAAGAACTGCAACAATCTCACAATAATATTCACTTCAAAACCACGACAATATCTAATGTCTTGATCAAACTCACGTAGCATGTAGACATATTTTCCTGGCGGGGCCTTGTGACCCAAAATAGTTCTTGGCCACTTCATTTTTAAACTCAGTTCTGACAACTTTTCATTTTTTTCGTCTTATGTCTGAAAGCTGAAGAGGTCTTGGATTAAGAAAAAAAAAATTAAATGGCAAGAAAGATCGTGGGAACTGTGTCGTGTCTTGAGGTCTGCCTTCTGGCACGTACAGGACTGGGTTCACGAGCACAAGTCGGGTGTGTCTGGCCTTGCAAGAGGCATAACAACCACACAAAAGAATCAAACTGATTTTGAAGAAGAAGAAGAAGAAGAAGAAGAAGAAGAAGAAAATCTGGTTTAGTAAGACTCGAATGACAAAGATGGCTGTAAAGATTAGCCGCAAGAACTTCCTGGATATAAAGATAGTAAAAGAACTCAAACAATCTGAGCAAAGTCTAAGATCGAAGAGAAAGCCTTAAGGGAAAATGAAAAATCTTAAGAGAAAATAGTTTTATTGGATAAATGAACACCTTCAAATAAAGAGTGAACACTCAACTACAGTCGGCACAAAGGTGGTTCAAGTTCAGAGGCAGAGAAGGTGTATAAAGGTAGTTCAAGAACAGAAACAGGGAAGACGTACAAAGGAATTTTAAGGACAGACACAGAAGGGGTACAAAGGTAGTTCAAGGACAGAGACAGAGATGATGTACAAAGGTAGTTCAAGGACAGAAACAGAGAAGATGCACAAATGTAATTCAAGGACAGATACACAGAAGGGGTACAAAGGTAGTTCAAGGACAGAGACAGAGATGATGTACAAAGATAGTTCAAGGACAGAAACATATATGATGTATAAAGGTAGTTCAAGGAGAGAAACAGAGAAGATGCACTAAGGTAGTTCAAGGGCAGAAACTGGGCAGCGATCGCTATAGTCCCCATGGTGGTGGAATCTGCTAAAGAAGAATTGCAAGACTTGTTTGACCTAGGCATGCTGGACCTAGGTTTTGCTAGCAACAACGATGAAAATGTTCACGTGTCAGTCAACACGTTAGAGATGGTTTTGTCTTGTTCTTCTTCTAGCTTGATTATTTCTTCTTCTTCTTCTAGCTTGATTATTTCTTCTTCTTCTTATTCTTCTTCTTCTTCTAGCTTGATTATTTCTTGTTCTTGTTCTTCTTCTTCTTCTTCTTCTTCTTCTTCTTCTTCTTCTTCTTCTTCTTCTTCTGTGTTAGCATTTATAATTACTTTCTCTAAATCCGCTTATTTAACTCAGCTTCTTGAGTGGTTTGACAGGGCCAGTAGGTAGCCCCTCAGTGTCTCATAGCTGGTGCAGTTTTGAAGGATGTGACCCCAAGTTTGAGGAGTCCGGGCACACGTAACAGATGAGAGGAATTGCTAGGCCTGTAACTGGGGGTACCAACGGAGAGGTGGGACGGGGTCTTGGTCAGCTATGGTTCGCAAACCCTGACCCCAGCATGTCAGCTATTGGTCGCTGATTGTCAAAATGGATAACGTCTTCAACTCCCCCCCCCCCCACTTCATCTTTCTAATAAATAACAATTAATAGTTGATAATTATTACATAGTACATACAACATGGTAGTCCACACTATATTATGTAGTTGAAAAAATGGTCCTTGAATGTAAACATTTTGGGAACCACTAAATTTTAAAAACAACAACAAACTTTTAGAATTTTGGGCATGAGGTGCAAAAAGAAAAGTCTGATCAGGCCAGGTCGTCGGGGCCACGGTTTTTATATTCACTTCTTAAGTTCCTGGTGTCATGTTACTTATTAGGAGACCAGTGACAGGACTGTATGACAGAGCGATAAACTTCACGAGCTTCTGAGCTGATCTTGGTGGATTTTCAGATGTTATTGAAAGATTCAAAGAGAGATAAAGAGGCAGATGACAAGTGGAAGTACATTTTGAAATGATAATGCCTGAATATTAAAGAAATATTAAATTACATTAATGCAAGCAAAAAGTATCCAAAAGAGAATTCAGTCAGTAATTTGCATGTCCCTTGTGGAACTTTGCCTCACTAGCAGCTCTCCTGTAGGCCTCTCGGTTGTGAGCAGGATGCCCTGCTGCTGATGCATCCATTCGCAAATTCTCAACCATGTCTTGCAACCATCTTCGCCTTGGTCTTCCTCTCTTTCTTTTTCCCCATTATGTATCCTTCCAAGACGGTCTTCTCTAAATTATCGTGAAGTTTAATGTGTCCAAAATATTTAAGTTTTCTCTGTTTAATCCTCTTTACTAGCCAACCTTCTTCAGTATTAAGTTCTTAGAGCATGGGTATATTTGTTTTTTGTTTTTTTTTTGTGTCCATAATATTTGAAGAACTTTTTGTAGTTCTGTCTGTTCCTCTCTACAGCTTCTTTAGTTATTTTACTATTTTTAAGAGCGATAGATGTTCTCGTTTTAATCTCCCTCATTGTATCTCTATTATTAGTTAGTAATGATCCAAGATATTCAAAACTCTCCACTTCTTCCATATTTTCCTCATTGATACATATTTCAGCTGCCTTGTTTGTTAGTTCTTAGCAATTTAGTTTTCTTTGCATTAAGATAGAGATTTTGGTCTTCATTGTTCTTACAGACTGACATAATTAGTTTTTCCATTCCTTTTTTGTGTTGTGGACAGTAATACTGTGTCATCAGCATATCTAATCTCTGGTATTTCATAACCTCCAATCTTTATTGCATCGTAATATTATTTGGCAACATCTTCTCCTACATTCCTCATTATAGTTTCAGTAAACAAGTTAAATAAATAAGGCGACAGTATGTACGGCTGACGGATCCCTTGTTTTATGTGAAACCAAGTTGTTGTTTCACCATTTATCCTTACTGCTGCATGGTAGTCTAGACACCACAGTGACATTAAATCTATGGCTTTATTTTAATGTTATTTTAAACTGGAAATGACTTATAATGATTTATTCTGATACACCTTTTATTCATTTCGAAGGTGGAGTTATTGTTCATTAATTGAAACATAATACCCTCGACAGACAGAAAAACAGACGAAGAGGTCCTCAAAGAAGTTACAGAAAAAAAAACCTAATTAAAATGATAAAAAAAGACAATCAGAGTTTCTTAGACGTGCCATGAGAAGACAGAAATTGGAGAATCTAGCAATGGCTTGGAAAACTCTATGGAAAAAAAAGAGAAGAAGGCCAGGAAAAAATATCTGAGACTAATGACCAAGTGGCAGGGACAAAGAAAAATATCTGAAGTAATCGGAAACATCAAGGACCGTGCAAGATGGAGAATAATCGTCAATGGTATCCGACACTGTAAATAATAATAATAATAATAATTTAACATAGTGGAATTATCGCGCTCATGAATCTTATTTATCTATTAATTCCTCTCATTGTTCATTAATCTTTTAGTTCAAGGCATAAGCTTTTATAAATATACCCATTTTCTCCGTTTCACAGTTTCTGTCAATGCATTTACTTTGTGATATCACAGACAAGATCATCTTTGCGAATCAGAAACATGAACATTCAGCCCAACAGGCTACACAAGCAGTAGGTTGTTCTATTACTTGTAAAGAATGTTTGCACATCAAAGCAATAACACTATGAACTGAACAAAGTGTGGCCGTGGATAGTGGTTGCATGCGGACTGTAGTATGATTGTGGCCGTACTGCTCATGTTAATGGTGGTATGGCACATGGGGCTTCCGCAAGGGTTTTCCACAAATGCCTGTCCTTTGCCTTTTTTTTCTGCTCTAGCCCAGGTGAGCCTTCTATTGCTCAACATCCTCTCTGTTGTTCTTCTCCATGTCTCTTTTGGTCTACCCTTACTTCTGTTCCCCTGTGGTGTCCATCTTAGTGCTGTTTTTGGTGGTGAGCTATCAGTCATTCGGAGCACATGTCCCAACCATCGCCAGCGTCTTTCCTCAATAATTGCTGTCAGTGGCTTCATCTGCATCTCTGCCAATATAATATATTGTTCCCAATATAACAAGATACTATTCCTAGTGTTGTACACAACAGTTAAATTTAGCCGTAGCTAAGAACCTTCCAAGAAAAAAAGGGAAAAAAAAAACCCTAAAAAATATGCCATGTCTTAAAAAAAAACCACACACATTTTCCGACAATGTCTAACTTAGAACAATTAACCAAATAATATTTCATTAAATCACACACAACTCTGACCGTTACATTTTCTACGTCCCTGTCATTCTTAATAAAGTGATTCAACATCTACAACTAATATAAAAACTACACAAGTGATCACTATTTCCACCCTACGTTTGAATTCATACACCACCAGGATCAGCATATGCACCGAATGATTATCATCCCTCCCACAACAATAAAAAATGCACAAGCGATAAAGAACCCCCACATCTATGTGCGTGTGTGGCTACAGCCTCCCACAGATTCCAGTGTCACAGATACGAACACAGGGGGCCCATGATATAATACAAAGAACTTGTGGCAAGTGTTCTGTTTATCACATAATATCATAGTAACGTAACTCGAAGTGAATGTGGCCCCATATCAATAACAAATATAATGAATATTAATAGTGCCAGTCTGCATGCAATATTGTAGTATTCTTAATTTCTTTTATGTCTTTGTTTACTTTATTTACGGCTAATTTTTACTGCGGTAATTCTCTACGAATGCTTAATTTCATGTCTTTCGTTACTTTACCCACTACTACTTTTTATTGTATCTACTAATCCTTACTTTTATGTCTTTCGTTACTTTACTCACTACTAATTTTTATTGTAATAATTCTCTACTAATCCTTACTTTTATGTCTTTCGTTACTTTACTCACTACTAATTTTTATTGTAATAATTCTCTACTAATCCTTACTTTTATGTCTTTCGTTACTTTACTTACTACTAATTTTTATTGTAATAATTCTCTACTAATCCTTACTTTTATGTCTTTCGTTACTTTACTCACTTTTTATTTTAGTAATTCTCTACTAATTCTTACTTTTATGTCTTTCGTTACTTTACTTACTACTAATTTTTATTGTAATAATTCTCTACTAATCCTTACTTTTATGTCTTTCGTTACTTTACTCACTTTTTATTTTAGTAATTCTCTACTAATTCTTACTTTTATGTCTTTGGTTACTTTACTCACTACTAATTTTTATTGTAATAATTCACTACTAATCCTTACTTTTATGTCTTTGGTTACTTTACTTACTACTAATTTTTATTGTAATAATTCTCTACTAATCCTTACTTTTAAGTCTTTCGTTACTTTACTCGCTACTAATTTTTATTGTAATAATTCTCTACTAATCCTTACTTTTATGTCTTTCGTTACTTTACTCACTACTAATTTTTGTTGTAGTAATTCTCTACTCTAAACATCCACAGCCTACAAGAAGAAAATACTAACATTAATTTCAATCAGGAACTTGCCAATCATTCCAAAACACCCAGTGAAGTTGAGGAGATAGGTATAGATGAGTTATGGAATTCTTACAGCACAGCCATAATCACAGCAGCAAAAGTAAGCGCTGGATTGGAAAAACCAAATAGAAAAGCATGGATATCAGATAAAACATGGAAGTATATACATGAAAGACGAGCAGTCAAATTAAACATGTTGAATGCAAAAGCAGATCATGAAAGAGATTCGGCAAAAGCAAAATACAAAGACATAGACAAGAAAGTAAAAAGTTCAGCTAGAAGGGATAAAAGAGAATACATAGACAATATGGCGAAAGAGGCAGAAAAAGCAGCAAAAACAGGAGACAGCAAAACTTTATATAACATACAAAAGAGGCTAACAGGTACTATTACATCTAAAGAAAGACCAATCCTTAGCAAAACTGGAACACTATTAACATCAAATAAAGACCAAAAGCAAAGATGGGCTGAACACTTCCAAGAAATACTCAATCGACCACACCCAAAAGAATTGTTAAACCTTGAAACTGACTTACCAGCCCTACAACTAAATGTCAATCTAGATGAAATTAAATTGCATGAAATTGAAACAGCAGTGAATTTAATGGCTAACAACAAAGCTGCAGGTGAAGATGAAATAACAGCCGAGATGCTAAAAGCTATCAATAGTGACAACATGAGACAACTACAGAGAATGTTTAACAAGATTTGGAAAGAAGAAAAGGTCCCTTCTAATTGGAAGAAGGGAATCATTGTTAAAATACCAAAAAAGGGCAACCTTAGTGACTGTAACAACTGGAGAGGAGTAACCTTAATATCAGTTGTGTCAAAAGTATTTTGCAAGGTCATTTTGAATAGACTCAAAGATATAGTGGATACTGCAATGAGAGAAGAACAAGCAGGATTTCGAAAAGGGAGAAGCTGTCTCGACCAGATCTTTACTCTCAGAATAATATTTGAAGAACATATTGAAAAGCAGAAACCATTAATACTGAATTTCATAGATTTTAAGAAGGCATTTGATAGCATACACAGAGATTCATTATGGAGAATTTTATGTCTATATGGAATACCATCTAAAATTGTCAACATCATTAAGGACTTATACAATGGATATGGTTGTGCAGTCAAGACAGAAGAAGGGATGAGTGAATGGTTCCAGATTGAAACAGGCGTGAAACAAGGATGTATACTGTCTCCTTTACTTTTTGGGATTACAATAGAATTCATAATGACAAAATGCTGCACAGGTAACACAGGTATTGACTGGGTACATGGGACCCAACTAGAAGATCTTGATTTTGCTGATGACATAACTCTTATCAGTAATAATGTGAATTCCATGCAAGAAAAAACAGATAGCCTGTCTTCACTGGCTAGCAAAATAGGACTTGAAATTAACAAGGACAAAACAAAAATAATGAAAATTCCCATCAATCAAAATGGAAAAATACACATAGAAGGGACAGATATTGAAGAAGTCAATCAATTTGCATACCTTGGCAGCTACATAGACCAGGATGGTGACACTAGAAAGGAAGTTAGGATCAGAATTGCAAAAGCAGCATCAATCTTCAAGAATCTTGAGAACATATGGAATTCAAAAGTTATAAGCACAAAAACCAAGTTAAGACTATTCAATTCAAATGTAATATCCACCCTCATTTATGCATGCGAAAGCTGGAAAACAACTAAAGAAATAGAAAAGAAATTAGACTCTTTTGAAAACAAATGCCTAAGGAAAATACTCGGCATCAAGTGGAATGAATTCAAGAACAATGCAGAGATAAGACAGATGACTGAACAACAACCAGTCTCACGGGTGATCAGGAAAAGGAGATGGACATATGTTGGTCACTTGATGAGAAGAAATGAGCAGAGAATCCCAAAACAAGCTATCAAGTGGAACACAACAGGCCGAAGAAAAAGGGGCAGACCGCGTGAAACTCTGAAGAGGACATTATTAAGAGAGGCCAAGTTAACAGGCATAAAATCCTTTGATGAGGTTGAAAGACTCGCCGAAGACAGGAAAAATTGGCGAACTACTTTGCGAGCCCTATGTGACGTCTAACGGCACGGGAAGGATATAAGATATATAAGATATAAGAATTCTCTACTAATGCTTACTTTTCACACGACTAATTTTTATTGTAGTAGTTCTCTAGTAATGTTTACTCGGTTATTTTATTATAACCGAAGAGAAATCATCTCCCACTTTTTTTATCTAGGTCACTATTTATTACCGCGTTTACCTCTTGAACTATAAAGTTCATTCGCAACTCTTATAGCATCTGCTTTAAAAATTAACTTCCATTAAAAAAAAAAAAACTCACAATCTTTAGTTATTATCTATTACTGATGTGGTTTAAAATATCTGTCTTATAATAGTGTTATTTCTAATTGATTAGTCTATACTTTATTTCAGCTGGATCTCTGTCCTTTTATTCAGCTTAATCGTGTTATTTCAGTTTATAAATTTCGACTGTGGCCAATCTTTTTCCGCTATTAAGCTTCATGATTTATTCACATGCATTTTTTTTTTCAGAACGAAATGTTTACTTTTAACCTTAAGTAGACCACAGTCAAAGATTACCAATGTCTGTTTACTATTTCTTTTATGATGAAAATACTGATTCAAGGGACACAACTTCCTGTACAAAAACATGCAACAAAAGCAACACAAGTTCGTATGTGAATAGTGTGTCTTGCTTGTCCGCAAGAAAGCAGTAACAAGATCAAAATTTGTATGGCATTTATAAACATTTTCGTTTCGATAGAAACAGTGGCATTTATTATATGCTACTCCGTCTATGCACTGACCCAAACTGCTTCGCTTGTATGTCCCAGTTTAAACGGGTTTTTTACTCATATCAGGTACTAAATACCAACATTATTTATCTTGGCAGTAGACTGGTTAATGAAGGAGGCAACATCAGACAAACGCAGAGGATTACAATAGACCCTTGACACAGTGCTGGAGGACCTTGACTTTGCGGACGACATTTGTCTATTATCAAGCAGTCACAAAGATATGCAAGATAAAATAAACAAGCTAACTCAGAATGCAAACAACATAGGACTAAAGATCAACGTAGGAAAGACAAAGTTAATGAAGCAAAATGTGAACAACAGAAATGTACTCAGAGTAGATAGCAAGTTAGTGGAGGAGGTAAACGAATTTGTATACCAAGCAGCAGAGTAGTAGAAAATGGAGACAGCACAGAGGACATCAACAGCAGACTTACTAGAGCAAACCAGGCTTTTGCAATGCTGCAGAATATATGGAAATCAAAAAAACTAAGCATAAATATGAAATTCAGAATATTTAAGAGTAATGTTCTAAGTGTACTACTCTATGGAAGCGAATGTTGGAAAATCACCAAAACCATAGAAAACAGGTTGAATTCTTTCCAGACTAAATGTTTACGAAGAATTAGAAAAATATTTTGGCCAAACACTATAAGAAATAACGTCTTATTAGCAGAAATGCAGATGAAACCACTGACAACAATTATTGAGGAAAGACGCTGGCGATGGTTGGGACATGGTGCTCCGGATGACTGACAACTCACTACCAAAAATAGCACTAAGATGGACACCATAGGGGAGCAGAAGTAAGGGTAGACCAAAAGAGACATGGAGAAGAACAACAGAAAGGATGTTGAGCAATAGAGGGCTCACCTGGGCAAGAGCAGAAAAAAAAGGCGAAGGACAGGCATTTGTGGAAAACCCTTGCGGAAGCCCCATGTGCCCTGGGCACTTAAGGTTCAGAGAGAGAGAGAGAGAGAGGGAGGTACTAAATGCTAATAATAAGAGTACTTAGTGTGTGTGTGTGTGTGTTGTTTTTTTTTAAAATTTCGTACTGAGGTGTGTTTTTTAGTATTCTGTTTACCAGCAAGTAACAAAACATCAGCAACAGAACAGCTGAAGCCAGCGCAGCACTTGGGAGGCTAGGAAAAAAATGTATGGGAAAGAAGAGAACTCAGCGCTACCACCAAGTTGAAGGTCTATAAAGCTGTCGTTCTGACCACACTAATGTATGCAGCCGAAACATGGACAGTCTACAGTAGACATGTAAGACAACTAAATCATTTCCATCTGGGCTGCCTCAGGAAAATACTATACATCAAATGGCAACAACTGATTCCTGATACTGAAGTCCTAACAAGAGCTAATATTCCAAGCATCTACGCTACTTCAAAAGGCGCAAAACCGTTGGATAGGGCATGTAGTTAGAATGAGTAACACTGGACTGCCAAAACAACTCCTTTATGGAGTTCTGAAATGAAAACGGAAAGCTGGAGGGGAAAAAAAAAGCGTTATAAGGATACGGTCAAAATCTCACTCAAAGCCTTCGGGATAGACACAAACTCTTGGGAGACCATAGCACAAGTCCGCCCATCATGGAGAGCTTTAAACAATCTGGGTGTCCAGAGAGCAGAGCGCTGAAGAATTGAAAGTGCCCAGCACAAACGCGCAATGCGAAAAGCCAAGGCAGCACAAGAACCCACAACTGAATCTGGACATATATGTTCCGTGTGTGGCAAAACTCTTAGAGCTCTTACAGGGCTAGTTGGTCACGCACAGACACACTTTTCCCTGTTTTGACCAAGATGAATCTGTGGTCATCATCGAAGACGATGGACGAACAACAACAACAACAACAACAACAGTGTTCTGTTTGTTCATCTTTCTAACGGGGATTCTGGATCGAAATGTGCAAGATCCTCTGTATCTATGTCCATGGTTACTGTAGTGGTCTTTCCTAATTCCATAGCAATCGTTACAAATATGTCTTGATTTCTAAAGATCAGTTCCTCAATATCATTTCTGTACTTTTCATTCACCTTCAGCTGACCTATTAAGTCCTCTAAAGTAAGAGAACACAGTTTTATAGAATTAAACCTAAAAAAAAATCGTAGACAAAGCACTTTAGTGAGGCGTGAGAGAAAGAAAAATCACAAGAGAATTACCTGGGATTCGAACCCGGACTCCGGTAGGACGAGCAGCCGTCTAGCCACGAGAGAACAGCGCACTATCGACCTAGCCAACAAGCACCCCCTTAGGCACCATTCATTTCTTTAACTATTACAAACTCAAGTTTCCTAGGCTGAAGTAAAGAACAGTGGCTCCTACAATTTTCAACTTCTTCCCGTTTAGTGACTGCAGTACTACCACATAAGCCTTATTCCTACAGAGTTTGAAGGTTTGTTATAGATTCTCTCTTAGTATGGACACTTCTGCCCCAGTATCCACAGACGCTCTGATCCTTTGCTGTCTTACGTTTATAACGCAGGAATTTGCCGTATTGGATATGTTTCCTGCTATCTGACTGAGGTTTACATCTGTTCTATGTTCTTCTCTCTCCCCAAATGTTCTACTTGATGAAGATCCGTTTCTATTTGAGCTACCCAAAGTGACACCCCCCCCCCCCCCCCACCGGTTTAAGTAGCCTTTCATTTAACGACTGTCTGTTCGCACTCTCTATTCCTTCTCTTCTGTCTGTCATCTGGTCATTTAAAAAAAGAACAGTATTTAGCTGTGTGCACCACGCCTTTACAGCTATAACACCACCGGGCACTGGTGTTTCTAATCGGCCCTCTTTTCTCTGATCGGCTCAGTCTAGGGTAACTTTCTGGGCATTCTGGTTTACATTGGTGTCCTGTTGATATTCAGTGAATTTCCTGCGCCATTTCTTTCTTTCTTTCCTTCCTCATCACTTCGGATTGTCGTATACCACTGGGTACATTTTCTCTATACCGGTGATCTGGACGACACAGGACGTCACTGTCTCTCATCCTACTTTAATGTCAGCTCTTTACAGTCAACTCTTACTGGCATATAACTTCGTTCTTTGTTTTGTCTCGATCACCTGTTAATGTTTCTGTTTTGATTTCGTAACTCTTCCAGGTAGTTATAATTACGTTCACGCCTGTTGCCTCCTAGTTGATCTGATCGTCTCTCTATTTTGTTCGCTTGTTCTTTCTCCTGTCTTCTATCCCAAGCAAATTGACGAAGTCTCCCAGGTTCTAAATCAGGTCTATGTTGCACTTCGTCACTGTAGCTGGAATAGCTGGCAATGACATAGCTGACACCCTATCCAAAGCTCGCAGAAATCTAGATCAAACAACCAAGTTGGTAAACTACCAGTACAGATCTGAACGGAAGAAACAACTGAAATGCAACAACGAATCAGATGCATTACACCAGCTACAGAGACACCAGCAAAACCAACCTCTTCTCGCCGTAGGACAGGCCACTGCAGACTACTGAGCCATCTACACCGACTCAGAATGTCTCATACAGTGGCCACGTGTCAGTTGACTCCAGGACATATCCTACAAGAATGCCCAAAACAACGCGAACCTGAGGTGTGAGACATGGCAGAGGACACAAGCTTGGGGCAAAAGCTTTGGGGGCTCCTATCAGAATCTGGAGAGGACTGCGAGATTTGCCATGTCGACAGGGATCAAGATCTGATGTGACCAACAGCCTCGAACGCAGAAGAAGAAGAAGAAGAAGAGGTGGAGGAAGAACTCACTATGGTACTTCCTCTCCTCTTTTCTCCAGTTAAACCGTCATCTAATGCTCTTCTCCGCTCATGCACTCCTTAAAGCTTTCTCCAAGGTGGCAGGTTCTGCATTTTGTTCTAAATAGTCGTATAAAAGAAGAAAAAGGGTACCTTACACTTGTGTTGGGAGATGGAGAATAGCGTTGCGAAAACTAAGTGCCTTCGTTTTAAGTTGCGGAAAATGTTGAGGCCATACTCCAGGAAGTAGCTAACACTTCAATGTACAAAGTCGATGTTATCATAAAGTCAACTATATAGCGGCCTAAGTGGAAGTCCACACAGAGACATAAACAATACATTCCAGACTTTATACAGGTTAATTACCTTTGTCTAGAGTGTAAGAAACTTCCCATTAATCAAGAAGGAAAAATATACGTAGAAGGAACAGCTGTCGAAGAAGCACACCAATGTGCATACATCGGCAGCTACGTAGACCAGGATGGTGACACCAGAAAGGAAGTTGGAATTCCAAAGCAGCGTTGAGCATCGTGAAAACATATGCCATTCGACAGTTATAAGCAGAAAAACCAAGTTAAGAGTATTCAATTCAAATACAATATCCACCCTCATTTATGCTTATGAAAGCTGGAACACAACTAAAGAAATAAACAAGAAATTAGAGCCTTTTGAAAACAAATGCTTAAGGAAAATACTCGACATGAAGTGGAACGAATTAAAAAAAAAACAACGCAGAGATAAGGCAGATGAGCGAACATCAACATATCTCATGAATGATCACGAAAAGAAGAAGGACATATATGGGTCACGTGATGAGAAGAAACAGTCAGAGAATCCCAAAACAAGTTATCAAATGGAACACAACAGGCTGAAGAAAAAAGGGTCTACCACGTGAAACTCTAAAAAAGACATCGTTGAGAGATTGATTGATTGATCTTTATTTCAAAAGGGTTAAGAATTGGGCACGCAGGCCCGTCTGACATTCTGCCTTTTATCATACATCTTTCACTCTATTCCAGACATTCTACAAATATGCTGTTCATATAACAAACATAACTAACATTGAAGCTGAGAGACATAAAATAAAATATAACATTTACGTTTCGCTCTAAAACATTCATTCAGCACAGAAGTAACTACACACATTATAAATGACTATCTACTAAACAAAATTTTCGGGACTATTCAAAAAACAATTAATTGTATTCGGTGTCTGTAAGAGCAGTTTAAGATAACTTTTAAGTCTTATAATTCATGGAGGCATGTAGAGAGGAAAAATTAGTAGGTATAAAGTCCCTTGATGAGGTTAAAAGACTCATAGAAAGCAGGAAAACTTGGCGAACTACAATGCGAGCCCTGTGTGACATTTGACATCACGGGAAGGATGTAAAATGTACAATGTAAGAAGGTCTGCCGATGAACCCACTGGCTATGATTATTGAGGAAAGACGTTGGCGATGGTTGGGGCATGTGTTCCGGACGACTGGTGACTCTTTGCCAGAAATATCATCGAGATGGACACCACAGGTGAACAGAAGTAAGGGTAGACCAAAAGAGACATGGAGAAGAACAACAGAGGGGATGTTGAGCAGTAGAGGGCTCACCTGGGCAAGAGCGGAAAAAAGGGTAAAAGACAGGCATTTGTGGAAAACCCTTGAGGAAGCCACATGTGGCACGGGCGTCTAAAGCTTCAGACAGGAATTAGAAAGAGAGGAGAGAAATACGGAGAGAGAGGGAGAAGGAGAGAGAAACAGAGAAGGAGAGAGAGAAGAAAAAGAAGAGAGAGAGAGAAGGGGATAAAAAAAGACAGAGGTAAAGAGATAGAAGAAGAGAGAGAGGAGAGAAAGAGAAGGAGAGAGAAAGAGAGAGGGAGAGGAAAGGAAGAGAGAACGAGAGAAGGAGAGAGAGAAAGAAAGAAGAGAGAGAGAGTAAGAGAAAGAGAGAGAGGAAAGGAGAGAGAGCATGATGACCTGACACCAGTTCCAAGTGACAGACACAACTTTAATACAACTGGGCTGCAGCAAGATAATTATAAGAGAACTAACGAAAGCTGTTTTTAAAAAACGGTTCTCTTAATAAAGATAGACAGAGATACGTGGCTCAGGTTTTCACACAAAAAACAAAAAGCTAAGAAGAGTGAGGAAACCAGGCAGAAACGAGGCAGAAACTAAGATGTGCACGTATAAATGAGGAACATACAACAAACCAATTCTTCGGCAAAGACTTCTATTCAGTACCAGGTACAAAACACACACACACACACAACACAATATATAAGAGGGGAAAATGGCCAATATTTAATAACATAATTATATGACAGCTTAGAGTTAATCTCATCTTTTATCCACATCAGCAGAATCTGTGTGGCTGAGTGGTTAAAGCATTCGGTTGACGTTTAACAGGGCCTTGATTCAGATCTTTGTCAGGTAAGATAAACACTGACATGCTGCATGACCTGACAGTTCTCTCAGCTCCTTCATCAATTTCAGTTTTCTACGACAACGGCGGGTTCCCCGTGTAAAGATGCGGTTCATTTGTTCTCCTACGTTCTTGTTCTTGTTCTTGTTCCTAATGCCTTACTTTCACAACCCTGGAGTTCTAGAATTGTCTTATTGGCTGTTGTAAAGATAGAGGCGTCTGTGCTTCTATCTATACGTGGACGCTTAACTGAATGAAGAAAGGAGACAGACAGACAGACGGACAGATACGAAAGGTGATTGATAAGTTTTCGGTATAAGGTACAACATTTGTGGACAAATTGTTTGGGTTATTTCTCAGCGTAGTCCCCTTGCAAGCTTATGCACTTAGTCCAGCGATCCTGGAGCATACGGATCCCTTCTTTGTAAAAGTCAGCATCTTGTGGCAGTAGAAAGTGGTCTACAGCATGAATGACGTCATCCGAAGCAAATCTTCGAGCACTGAGCTCCTTTTTGAGTTTGGTAAACAGGTAATGGTCCGAAAGAGCCAATTCTGGGGAATAAAGAGAATGTTCAAGAAGCTGGAAGCCGCATTCATGAATGGCAGCCATTGCCACCGTCGACTTGTGAACTGGAGCATTGCCTTGCTGAAAGATGACTCCTCTCATCAATTTCCCTCGACGCCTTTCCTTCAATTTGAACCGCAGTTGCTTCACAAGATTAGCGTAATAGGACCCGGTGACCGTTCTGCCCTTTTGAAGATAGTCTATCAATAGCACACCTTCTGGATCCCAAAAGATGGAAGCTATCACTTTACCTGCAGACAGAACCACCCTTGCTTTCTTTGGAGGTGAGGATTCATGATGTTCCCACTGCTTTGACTGTTCACTGGTTTCTGGTTGAAAACGATGAACCCAAGTCTCATCCATAGTCACAAACTGCTGAAGAAACTTTTCAGGATCTGCAGAAAAAAATGGCCAAGATTGTCTCTTGACATGGTGAAATGTTGTTGTTTGTGATCAGCTCAAAGAAGTTTCGGGACCCATCGTGCAGAGACTTTTGCCATTTGAAGATTATTGTGAATAATAGCATGAACACTTTCCTGGGATTTGCCCAACTCAGTAGCAAAGTATCACTCAGTTAGTCGTCGATCCTCCGTTATCATGTCATGGATTCTGTCGGTGGTTTCATCGGTGGTTACCGTTCTTGGTCTTCCAGGACGGGGATCGTCTTCCAGACTCCCCTTTCAAGTTTGAATTGAGCTGCCCAATGCTTGGCTGTGCTGTAAGAAGGGCCACTCTCCCCTAGAGTCTCTACCATATCTTCATGGATCTATGATAAGCCCTTGATGCATAGGTAGCGAATGACTGCTCGATGAGAAATTGTATCAATTTTCTCAATTTCTACCACCCCTTACCACTTCAGTAGCCTTTAAAAAAAAAAGTTGGTTGCAGTTAATTTCTTGAAACTTGGAGTTTAACCTTACATTAACCTGATCTACAAATGCGCCTAATATCAACTGTGTGTTTCAAGTATTTGTACCTTATGCCGAAAACGTACCAATCATCCCTCGTAGATAGATATATAGATAGACAGACAGACAGACAGACAGACAGATAGACAGATAGATAGATAGATAGATAGATAGATAGATAGATAGATAGATAGACAGACAGATAGATAGATAGATAGATAGATAGATAGATAGATAGATAGATAGATAGATAGATAGATAGATAGATAGATAGATAGATAGATAGATAGATAGATAGATAGATAGATCCACAGTATAAAACTACTTATATATAAAGAGATAGATAAATCCACAGTATAAAACTACTTATATATAAAGAGATAGATAGATCCACAGTATAAAACTACTTATATATAAAGACATACATTAGTCAGATATGTCCGTACATTTTGAAATAGAAAGAGAAGAATGTTAAATGTTTACATATATACAACTTGGAGTACTCTTATATTACGTACTAAGACAGGACTTAAGACTTTTATCTTTTAAAAACAAATCGACTGTGTTTTTTTTTCTCCCTGTTGCAACTCCACATAGGAAATGTTGTTTCGACTCAGTCCTGTACGTTAAGACAAGAGATTGCAATCATTCTAGGTTCGGTTGGCGCCAAAGATATTTCACAACGGCTGTGCCTCGCTCACAGCTAGACTATCGGGGGCAGAGGGGCAGAGATGTGATTCTCACAGCCCTAGTCGACTGACGAGATACAGGATAAGATTAGCTTTTTTAAAAAAAAAATAGGAGTTTTTTTTAACGTTGGAGATTATCTCATTTCTACGGCACCTTTTGCAATTGTGAGAACCGTTCGTTCAAGAGAAAGAGAGAGAGGAGAGGAGAGAGAGAGGAGAGGAGATAGAGGGAGGAGAGAGAGAAGAAGGAAAGGAGAGAGAGTAGAGCAAGAGAGAGGAGAGAGGGGGAGAGAGAAGAGAGAGGGAGGAGAGGAGGAGAGTAAGAGAGAGGAGAGAGAGAGGAGAGAGAAGAGAGAGGAGAGACGAGAGAGAGTAAGAGAGAGAGTAAGAGAGAGGTAGAGAGGAGGGAGAAGAGAAGAGAAAGAGTAGAGTAAGAGAGAGAAAAGAGAGGAGAGAGAAGAGAGAGGAGAGAGAAGAGAGAGAGAGAAGAGAGAGGGAGAGAGAGAAGAGATAAAGAGAGGGAGAGAGAGAAGAGAGAGGGAGAGAGAGAAGAGATAGGGAGAGAGAGAAGAGAGGGAGAGAGAGAGGAGAGTAAGTGAGAGGAGAGAAAGGGAGAGAGAAAAGTGAAATAGAGGAGAGAGAGAGAGAGGGGAGAGAGAGAGAAACACACATAAAAAGGCTACCAGGACCAAAGAAAGGCGATGTGGCGTAAATCTATCCTCAGTTACGTCAAATGTCTGAAGCTACAACATACAGCACATTCCGCTCCGCTCCATGGATGGTTTATGTCCCCGTATTCTATTTTTAGCTCACTATTAACCCCTTCTCTACCGATAAGCAGGCTTTTAACGTCTCCCCCCTCCCCTCTCTCCCCCCTCATCTATCTATCTATCTATCTATCTATCTATCTATCTATCTATCTATCTATCTATCTATCTATCTGTCTGTCTGTCTGTCTGTCTGTCTGTATATCTATCTATCTATCTATCTATCTATCTATCTATCTATCTATCTATCTATCTATCTGTCTATCTATCTATCTATCTATCTATCTATCTATTTATCCATGTATCGGTTTTGGTGATCATGCTTTTCGACAACTCCCTGCTCCGAGTTGATTATAAACTGTGCTGGCGTTCTCTGTCCTTGCCATCTTGTTAGTGTGTGCAGCATTTTTTTCACTCTGTCTCCCTCGACCTCTTTTGTCCTCTATCTTTCCTGTTGTCACATTATCTTCTAGGCTGCCTCGCCTCGTATATGTAAGTCAAAGCTTCTTCTTCTTCTGTCAGTCTCATCTACACAGACAAAGACACTAAACTTCTTGCCTCTACAAACGTCATCGTCACTGGGAGTTCTTCATGCATGCTCCAGAATTTTCCATCCACACCTAGAGGTTACCTGAAGGTTACCTGGAGCCACGGTCATTGTCCACAACTTCAGAAACAACAACAATTTGGGGGGGGGGCGGGGTGGCAGAGAGCAGGTCTGCATGGGTAACACGGGTGGATAGTGAGTGGTCTACTAACTAGGCGTTTGCTCGTACTGCAGTAGTTGGTGGTTCAAGTCTCAATCATTCTATTTTACTAGTTTACTTTCTTTCACGTCCAAAGTGTTCTGTATTTTTCCAAATGATGACGACACAGCACCACACGACATATCCATCACCTGACATTCTTTATCATACCTGGCCAAGCAGGTGTGAGAGGACATGAAAGAGCAGATAAGTTTGTTGACTCTCAGCTGTCACGCAGAAAGGGGCAGGCCAATGGATCGAGCAGACATCATCACTTCTATAAGAGAAGCAGGTTGAACAAAGAACTTCACTGACAACCATGAATCGGTGTGATTGTTAAGGATGAAAGATTCTGGGGAGCTTATTAAAAAAAAATAAATGGTGAAGGATTCATCAAGAGCTGCATACAGGTTGTCAAGCAGCAAAAGAACAGACGTAATCATTCACTGTACGCTGTAGGAGATTAGAGCGTCTATGAATGTGTTTGGAGTGCATGTACATATGACAATCCTTCTTAAATAACTGACTAACTAACTAACTAACCAACTAACTAACTAACTAACTAACTAACTAACTAACTAGCTCTGTCCGCCATTACTTTACTAACTGTTTTCCTGCTTGCTACATTTGATAATAGGACAAGATCATTCTCATCTTTTTTTTCTCTCCTAACTGTATGTTTGCCAACGTGCCCATCTCTCTTCCATTTTTCTGGTAAAAAGAGAGTGTTTTTCCCACTCCCACGGTCTCTTCACTCCCTACTATCATATTGCTTTGTTTCAGGGGGAAATACGGATGGAAACATTGACGGGGGTGGGGTGGGGGTTGGGAGGAAAGGGGGGGGGGGAGATTATCTGAAGAAGGCAGATGTTGAGGAACGAAACCAGTTCGTGTGGAGTCCAGGCTTCAAGAGCTCGGTCGAGTCGACACAGTTTCAAAGTGTGAGAATCTCTAGGACTGCACTTGTCAACGCTGATAAAACTCTGCTCATGTTACAGTCAGGATGCAGATTCTCTGGCCCTTTCTTTCCTCATCCGGCTTTTGATATGTCCAAAGTTTGCGACCTGTTATCTCAGAACTGTTCAGAGTTTCCTTTGAAGCCAGCGAAATGATGATAAAGTGTGGACGTTTCAGATTACGGCACAGGCTCTGAGCTGTTACTTGCGAGCGACCTCCGTATGTGCTGCAGTTGCAGACAAGCTCTGTCATAATCACATGACTATGGTAATAAAAGCATTTAGTTTCCACGGTGGTGGAGCTTACAGAAACGCATAGAAAAGCAACCCATGGGAAAGTTTTGAAAGAATAATAATAAATAGGGGGAAAATGAATCAGGCGGAGAGCACATCTGCTTAAGTTCGCAGCTGAGGCGGAAACGAGGGCCATACTTGAAATTCGAATGAACTCGGACATCGGAACAGAAACATGGCTGATACTGCGGCAGAGTATGTAAATCAATAGAATCAGCCATGGCTGTAACTGATCAGGAAGATGATGTTCAGCAGAATCTCACAAGAGCTAACACAATCGGATTCAACAAAAGGGCTTCGCTCACATCTCTTGTTGGTAGAACACAGTACACTAGAGTTCTACACCACTAAGTCATAGATCAATGAAGGAACAAATGAATGCATAAAAATAGCGAACAACCAACTGGAAACGATCACTGAGCGAAGTAATCGCAGGGTTCCAATTTCCGGTTCCGTAGCCGCCATCTTGATTTCAGGGTTGCGATGGCCTGCTCTGATCTGACAGCCAGGCCAATGTTTTCCAGGCGTGGGTTTGCATAATGAATGAGGAAAACAAAGCTAGGAGCTTTCCAGAGAAGGGTGGAATTTATGGAAACTGCAGGCGTAGGTCAAAGCTACTCTCTTTCTTCTCTGGTCTGCTTTGCTATCCTAACCTTGAATCTTCTAAGCAGCATTTCAGTTGCCCGATCTTAACTCACAGCTCTGACAAACCATCTTAATTCTAAACTCTGACAAACCATCTTAACTCACAACTATGACAAACCATTCCAACTATCACTTTCTGGAAAAGAAACTTTGTCCTTTTCAAGAAACAGATTTTGGCAAACAGGTCTTCGTAACTAGAAGAGTGGAAATAAGACTGGAATTAGATCGCTCACAACGATCTGTTTTCAATGTTCGAATGTCTGGTGCCTTTAGCATGCCAGTAAAACAGTACAGTGAACAACAAACATACTAATTAAGTAAAAATTGTCAGCTGTCAAAACTATGAAAGATTTTCCCCCTTGTCCAAAGCAGTGTAGTCTGTTTATTTCCAGAATTTTTGTTAGGGCTCTGCGTTAACTTCACAATAGACTGCAGGTCTAGAAGAAGGTTGCCAAAATGTTGTAAATTTACGGTTTGACCTTTCACACCTAAGTCTTATCAAATGAGGACAAACTGGGTAGTGACCCGGATGTAGTTTACGCAGACAATCGTTAAGTATCTCTTCAAATCACGTGCCAGGTCCGGATAAATCCAGTGCTGTGACTTCGCTGAAGCACGTGCCAGGTACAGCAGATGTCAGTTCTAGTGTTTGGGCGGCTGACTTAACTGCACACCCTGTCCCAAGGCGTGTTTGAAATGATTTTTTCCCCCATTGTTTAATGATTTCAAGGACTTATTGAAGTTTGTTATCTTTGGATGCTGTTTGCATTATTCTTTGTCCTGTTTGTGGAATTTGTTGTTCTGTTTGTTGTTTGTGTGTACGTGAACGAGCAGGCGCGCGAGTGTGTGTCTGTGTTCAAACTGTTAGCGCCACTGAGGCAACTAATGTTGTCATTTCATTGAGTAAGCTAAATCTGAGAATACAGCGAGAAATGGAGGCCTCGAAAAATATGGTTCTAAAGAATGATGTTGAAATGGACAGCTAAGAAAACCAACGAAGAAGTCTTAAGAGAGGCTGGAGTTAACACAAGGCAAATTACAGCAAAGATCAGAGGCAGACAAGCGAGATTTATAGGACATTTTCCGAGAATAGGAAAATTGCAACGCATTGTGGCAACTAGAAAAATTGAAGGAAGAAGAGACAGAGGAAGACACAGAGAGAGAGAGAGAGAGAATGAATGAATGAATGAATGAATGAATAATCTTTATTTTTCAAGGGTAAAGAATTGGGCACGCAGGCCCGTCTTACATTCTGAGAGAGAGAGAGAGAGAGAGAGAGAGAGAGAGAGAGAAGTTATTGGATGGTCGGTCAGTATGGCTAGGAAGAAAATCACCGGCTGATCTCATAATCAAGTCTAAAGACAGGGAATTGTGGAGAGAAGTGATCGCCTACGACACGTGACACGGCACTTGATTGACTGAAGCTAAAGCTGTGTCAGTTATTTCTTGTGGTCTTGTTAACGTTACTGCAATTAATAATTAATGAAATGTGAATCGTCTTATTGACAATTAACAATTAAATAATAATGAAAATAATTCCCTCCTACTTTGCCCCCCCCCCTCCTCTCTCCCGCTACGGTGGTGGAGGGTTCACATAAGCTGTTTTCTTTGATTCGCTTTGAGCAATTTTGCAGTAACACTACAAAAATAAATAAAAGGTTTTTTCCAGGAGAAATAGATCGCAGATTTAGACAGAAAGAAGGAGGAGCAGGAGCAGAAGGAGGAGGAGGAGGAAGAGAAAGAGGAGGAGGAGGAGGAGTATGGAGGAAGAGAAGAAAGAGGAGGAGGAGACGGAGGAGAAGACGATGGAGCAGGAGGAGAAGGATAATAATAATAATAAGAAGAAGAAGAAGAAGAAGAAAGAAAAGAAGAAGAAGAAGAAGAAAAAGAGGAGAAGGAGGAAGGGCATGGCGGAAAGAAGAAGAACGAGGAGGAGGAGCAGGAGAAGAAGAAGAAGATGATGGAGGAAGAGGAGGAGGAGGAGAAGAAAAAGGAGGAGGAGAAGAAAGAGAAGAAGGAGAACAGGAGGAGGCGAAGCTAGAAGGAGGAGGAGGAGGAGAAGAAGAAAAAGAAGAAAAAGTAATCAAGAACCCAACTTCCAACTTTCAGTAATCAACAGTCCAGTTTCCCACTTTCATTCATCAGAAATTCAACTTTCGTTTTTCCAGTCATCAAAGATTCAACCTTTTCTTTTGCAGTTATCAAGGACTGAACTTCTTCTTCAGTCACTCCCCCTAAATCAGTACACCCACACAGCCACACAACCCTCTCAACTGTAACAACCACACGCAGTTTATTGCCACTGTTAAGTTTGTACATCACAAACATCGCTCTTAAAATGACAATGCAAATATGTCGACAGCCACTTCAGTAAAATGACCTATCGATCCAGCATGACGCTTATGATAAATCATAAACTGACACCCATGTAACAGATCGCTGACGGTTTAGCTTCTAGTGTTTACTCAGATTTTCACTGAAGGACGCCCTCGCCAATGTGCTCGGAGAGTCGCAGATTGAAATGACATGGTTGTATTGTTAGCGACGTGACGAACTTACTGGTCTTTCTCTGTCCTGTTATGGCTGTTGGTTTACATGTTCTTCTGAAGGTCAAGCAGGGGCAGGCAGAGCTGTGTAATCCAGGTTCACAATAATGAAAGATAGGAGGAGGAAGAAAAGCAGGAGTTAACATTGACATATGAAAATCGAGAACAGAATCAATGCAATATTTCGGCAAAATAACTTTGTCAAGGACAGCAGAAATGACAAAACAATTGATAGATACAAGCAGAGAATGGAGATTTAGCTATCAGAGACTCTAAAGGTCGGACACAGTATAAACCTCACATCTTACATGCTTCCCGTGCCATCAGGCGTCACATAGGCCCTGCGGATTATCTCACCATGAGTCTCTTTTCTCGGCGAGCTTCTCAGTATCATCAAGGGATTTGATATCTATCATCACAGCCTCTCTTGCCAGTAGACAAGGGTCTTTAGGGTCTCTTGAGGTTCTTTTCTCTTTTCCCAGATGTTCCCCGTGTGATTGATGGCTTGTTTTATGATTCTCTGCTTATTTCTTGTCATCACCTGGCCCATATATGCCCACTTCTTTTCTTGATCACTGCTGAGACTGTTTGCTGCACGCCCATTTCTCTTATCTCTCATTTAGTCCTGAATTCGTTCCATTGTAAACAGAGTATTTTTCTTTGACATTTGTTTTTGAATGCGTCCAGCTACCTCTCCTTGTCTCTTTGGCTGTACCCCAGCTCTAGCATTAGCTTGACTTCTGTCTTCCTGTAACTGCGACCTGTTGTTATTTGAAGCTGATGTTGTGAAGGTGTTAGGGCACGTATAATGTCGGCTTGAGAGAGAGAGTTATAGCAGCCATTTTTTTTCTGTCCCCGAGTACAGCTAAAAAAAAGCAATACTTCTCTAGCAGACTCCACCACCATGGGGACTACAGCGATCCCTGTCGTTAGCTAAGCTAGGCCTTTTACTGGGGGGGGGGGGGTACCAAAGGAGAGGTGGGACAAGGTCTTGTTCAGCTATGTTCGCTAACCCTGACGCCATCATGTTAGTTATGTTTTGCCAACCTTAACCCTGACATGTCAGCTGTGGTTCGTCAACCCTGACGCTAACATGTCAGTCATGAGTCGATTACGATATTGCCAAAACGGAGAGTCCTCGCGAGGTATCAACCAGCAAGTGCCCGAACCAGTCCACTACACAGATACAAGGAAATAAGCCTCAAGAACAACCTGCTGTGACTGTATCCTTGGGGAAAGTTAAGAGTTGCGAAGATAAAAAAGCTGGATAAAATCAGAACCAGATGACAACGTATGGCATAAAACATGGCATAAAAAAATCAGTATAAATGCAAATTGCAAATTGATCAAGTATCGTGGAAAAAATAAGTGCAACATAACCAATTATTTATATATCTAAAAAAACGCAACAAGATGAGAATGGTGTTCCATATATTTATCACAGTGACACCTGAAGCTGGTGAAGTAGTGTAGAATAACAGAAAAAAAAAATTACTATGGCAACACAGAGAAAACAAATTTCCTGCTTTTAAAAGCGTATGTCTCTTTCTGTCTCTTGTGTTAGATGTTCGGAGTCTAAAACATGACCAAAAAAAAAAAAAAATGTTAGAAAAAGCAAGAACGAACAAACATCCGACATGTTTTAGTGTG